>CM065589.1:266844890-267499444 GCA_033119425.1 Bufotes viridis
TCATGGACACCAATATGAGGCGCAGCATTACTCCAGAGGAAAGGCTCATCGTCACGTTGAGGTAAGCAAGATTTTAGTAATGGTGACCACATTTTAATGTGCAGGGCTTTGTTGCTGATTTTTTTGGGCCCAAAAATGTATGTTAGAAGATATGTGGGTGTGTTATTGGCAGATACCTTTTTTTGGCTTTAATATGTTAGTACCATTCTAAATTCAGTTGGTTTTTTGGTATCCAGGGCATATAACGTGAAGTTTTGTAGCTTTTTTTGTGTCTTCTAATCCACTTTCATTGCTAATTTTGCCCAATGTCAGCATCATGCAGAGTGTACCCCAGCAGTCTCCCTTTAATATCCATAGTGCTTATACATATTGAAAATTGCACTTGCACTGCAGCTTGCGAGTCGGAGGTTCCCAACCCCTGCATTATAGGAAATATATGTGTATGCTGTCCCCTTTCCTGGCCTACTTTAATGAAATTTTTTCTTCATTTCCTCACAGATTCCTTGCTACAGGGAACTCGTTTGCATCACTGCATTTTGAGTTTCTTTTGGGAACCTTGACGATTTCTCGGATTGTGCTTCACATTTGCCAGGTCATTTGGGAACAACTCCGAGAGACGGTGATGCCACAGCTCAAGGTGGACGATCGGTTGCGGATCGCTGAAGGCTTTAATGTATCAGTGCAGTTTCCAAACTGCCTGGGGGCAATGGATGGCAAGCACATCCGTGTGAAGAAGCCTCCTCACTCAGGGTCCCGATTCTTCAATTATAAGCATCATTTTTCTATAGTGCTGATGGCTGTTGCTGACAGTAACTATAAGTTTATAATGGTTAATATCGGGGCCTATGGAAGCACATCGGATGCTCGCATCTTTAGTGCTTCTAGAATGGGTGAGCGGCTTCGTGCCAACCAGCTTGCCATTCCGAGTCTAGAAGACTGCCCGGATCAGCAGGTCCGTCGGCTCCATTTGTCTTCGTGGCGGATGAAGGGTTTGCCATGACTCACCATGTTATGCGGCCCTTCCCAAAGCGGGGTTTGGATGTCAGGAGGTGTATTTACAACTACCGATTGACTCGTGCCTGTCGTTATCTTGAGTGTGCTTTCGGAATACTCTCTAGCAAGTGGAGGGTGTTTCTGTCATCCATACAGATGGATCCGGAGAATGCTACCCGGGTGATTCAAGCTTGTGTAGTTCTACACAACTTCACCCATATTCACGAGGCTTTCTCTTCTGTTGACTTGGATGAATTTCCAACGACAACAGTTTTGGACTTGGATCGGACCATGCATAAACGACCTGGTACTGCAGGTATTGCAGTTCGGGAAATCTTTGCAGACTACTTTTTGAGCCCAGAGGGTTCCTTGCCATGGCAGAGGGACGCTATTCATGGCAGTGTTTGATATCTTCTGTTCTCATTAGTTTTTTTGTTTTAAGGTAGATTATCTAACTTTGTGGTTTTTAGTTGAGTGTAGGGACTCGCAAGAGAATGAGGACCCTTGACGTGGGCTTGCGGGCTGAGGTTTTTTCGGACAGAATACCTTTCTTCGTAAATCCAAAGAGCATAAAGATTGATTCATCCACATTGTGTGGTGACTACAATCTCTGTATTGTGAAGGGTATGGTCCCCAAAATCTTCTAATACCTCATGTTGACCGACCTATAAACCCTAAATTTTTAAGTTAATAAAGTATGGCCCTGGAAATCATGTGTGTGTCTCTGTTTCTATATGGTAAATGGGTTTGACATGTAAATGTGTGTGATGGACGATAGGAACAAGAATAGCCGACAAAGGACACTTTTTTAGACTAAATTTTAGTCAACCAAAACAAGCAAATAATGACCAACTCCATAGAGTTAAAACTGAAACATATTAAAATAACATAGTTAACAAGTTATGTTAAAAGCTCGCGAGTAAAAGAGCCTGGGCCATAGGAACTTGCCGCAGGCACATGGCCAGAACCTTGTGACCCGCTGGGAAAACTGGACCCGTGAATTTGAGGGCCACAGGGGGGGGAAATTTGGCACATGGGACCCCTGATACTGTAGTGGTTGTGGTAACGAGGGGCCATGAGTGGGTGGAGGAGGAGGCGGACAGGGTGGCACATGCATTGCCGGTGGTTGCCTCATGACCCGCCGGCGCAAATAATTTATTTCAGTCAGTACTGTATGTCTCCCTGATAGGAGGAGGCATACATGTCCAAAACCAATGACATGGAGGTCATACATTGATTATATCTTTCAAGGGGAACCCTCCTAAGTAGCGGAGCAAAACCCCTCAACATGGCCTCTTCTTGGTCATCACTCCTCCTCTGGGCCAATCATTTCCAGAGTTTGTGGCCCAGAGGAAGAGGGTTGGGCCTGACGCCTCCGCCTGGGCAGAGCTTGTGTCCCCTGTTCCGGCCTGCGCGGTGATGTCATCTCTGCCTCTAGTTGAGCTGGTTGTGACTTCTTTGCAACGGGTGTTGCTGGGCTGTGGGCTGGGGAAAAGGCAGCCGCTGTATCACTAACCCCCACATCCGAGTCCTCTGGATCATCCAGGCTATCCACGGTACTGTATTGAAAAGGTAAAAAAAAAAAACATTACATTCTGGGTCTATTTTCCAAGTTTTTAAAATGGTTAAAAACACATGGAATGCAGCGGTATGTCTATTACATAAACGACAGGCCCCACATAATGAATTATCCAGTTTTAATGAATGGTATAAGTTTGGACCGAAATAACGGCACTCTAAAATGGCCTGAAAATACGCGAAAAATTTGTGGCAACTGTCAAATGGACAAACACTTTAGAGACATTACTGAGTGTTTGGAGGTGTCCAGCACAAACATATCTCTACAAATTCAAGGAGCTAACTAAATGCTGATGTTCGATCGGTACTTACCCGGGGCAGTTTCACAAACAACCACAAATCACACTTCACAAATTCATTGCGAATTAGAACAGTGTAATTTTTAAAAACAAAACAACCAGGAAGAAGCCATCACATGCACATGCTAGGAGAAGTAGTTATTATACAGGGATGGGGTGTAGGTCGACAATTTGACATTAAGACAAGGAGAAGAAGTAGATAGGAGCCCCACATTAAAGTATGATCATGTACAGTATGCAAAAAATAATAAGCGGACCGCTACAAAGAAAAGAAGAAACGAATTGCGAAAAAAAGACGCCCACAACAAAATACCAAAAAAAAAAAAAAAAAAAGGCTGGGGCCCACCAACAACAATCGCTGACCCCTTTAGAAGCTTGTTCACCGATTAGCGGGATAGTTGACCAATATCGGATTGTCAGGGGAACAACACCGTGCACCCCAGAAGATCCACTGTATGAAGAGATGAGACATGCAGGGCACACGTGTCAGCCACCCGCTCTCTTCTGGCTCTGCATGTAGATAGCACAGGTCTGTGGCACAGAAGGGAGGGCCCCACATGAAAGAGAGAATGGAGCTGCCATATGCGCAAAACCCGCCCCATCGCATCATAGAGCTAATCAGATAGCAGGGCAAAAAAAACAAAATGGAAATTTTACAGCAGGAAATGGATAACATGACATATAACGAGAAATGTGTAATTCATAAAATGGTGGGTTTAAAAGAGTACTTACGGCCTCAGATCCATGACCGGCCTAAGAAACTGCAGCTGGGCCGAATATAGATAGGGCCTCTTCTTGGAGCCACCTTGGCCACTTTGTCCCCGCTCGTTCATCTCTTGCCTAAATTGATCCCGGCAGCTATTCCAACGAGTTTTGGTTTGTTTCACTGTATAGTGATAAAACAAAAGACTATATTAAAAAAGACACCAAAAAAGGAAGGCAAAAAACAAACCACAAAGGTAAGGAAGAAGCATAAACACCAAATTTTGCAGCCAAACCCACTCTCCACGTAAAAACAAAAAAAATGGGGAACAAAGTAAAAAAAAAACATTTGCATGGTACAGTAGGAAAAAGAGTGGCGAGAGGAATGTCCAAGCATGGCAGGAAGAAGGTGAATATTTGAGGAGTCCAGTTTAGAAAACACACACTTTTCAACATAGAGGATGGTGACAACTATTGCATGCACTATTATTACAGGCGCAAAGATGGCACCTATATTAACAGCCAATATGCTAGGGGAGACATATATCATATATGCTATACTCAAAAGGCATGAACATCCATATTTCAATGTACATGAGGCTGTTATTTTAAAATTAGGCCAAACCCCCCCCCCCCAAAAAAAGGACAAAAGAAAACTACAAAAGGCGAACAACAAATGAGACAGTAGCATGGCCTACTTGAAGTTGAAGATAAAGCAAAGTGACAACACAAGGGTAGGACTGATAAAAAAACATAGCTGGCACCTGGCACTTACCCAATTCCGCCCGAGATAGGCTGTCGCCTTTCTCCCATTTGGCACGCCGCATGCGACGTGCAACCTGCGCCCAGGCTACCTCCTTCCATACACGATCCTGGTACCTACTACTCCTGCTGTCCCACAGTTCTGGGCGCTCCTGGACCAAGGAAATTAATTTTTCAACATTCCACCTTGGCATGGTTAGCAAGTTCTCTTCTCTGCACACAGACACACAAATTGCCACACGGTGGAGAGGGATCTGTAATCTATTTGCCAAGCCTGCTGGCTCTCCACTTCCTGTATTATTTTCCAGATATTGCCAAAATACAGGCTGACAAGTTGCCAAATGCTTGCCAAGGGATCCGCCAAAAAATGCGGACGCGGAACGCGGATGACACACGGATGGCCATCCGCATTTTTCCACGGGCCCATTGACTTGAATGGGTCCATGAACCGTTTTTCGCGGAAAAGAATAGAGCAGGTTATATTTTTTTGACGGACTGGAATCACGGACCACGGATGCGGAGGACAAACGGTGCATTTGACGAGTTTTCCACGGACCCAGGGGTCCGTACTGGAACTATTGCTGTTTAACCTGTTTTTAAATGATCAAATTTGATTTCATAGCACTCAATTAATGTATTCGCAGATAACACAAACTTTGTAGTGTTAATATAGTACAAAAAATAACATCCTACAGGATGCCCTAGATGAATTGCCTAAATGGACAGCAAATGGCAAATGTAGATTACTGTTCTTAGGGCCCCATGAACACGATACCTGCCTCTTCTCTCTCAGAGGACCCAGGTCTTGGTCAATCTCTGCATTGCTTTAGCCAATGCAGTCATCTCATCTACAGAATCCTCAGCCATTGGGCCATTTATTTCTTGCACCATTGGCGTCTGTTCAAAACAGCCATGATGACCGCTGCTACACATCCCTAGCCAGGGACTCTTTTTCAGGCCACTGCAGTAGGCCTAATGGACTGCATCCCCAGCAGGGTGATGCAAGCTTTAACAGGGCATGTGCCCTTCTACTCCAACATGGCCACTTATAGTGCTTCTTATCAGGGCCCCTCCTCTCTTCTTGCATCAGCACTGACATTACCATGGGGCAGGCATATTGTCCTGTACTATCTCTTCAGAGAGCAGTGCCTATGTGCAACATCACCTTTTTGGTGGCTGGATCTCACTTCTACAGTCCATGAACATTATAAAGAGCAGAGCAAACACTTTTCACTCCCGGCAATAACATCCTGAAGCAGTCATGACACTCAGATTCAGGAAACGAGAGATACTTTTAAGGTGGGTGTGCTTTTCCACACTCTTAAAAGTTTGCAGTTTTGTTTTGGATCTCAGTTAAACGTGTATGTGAGTTATAAGTGGAAAACAGAGAAAGCCACTGCCAGACACTTCTGCGATGGCTTATCTCCCAGAAGAACAAAAGGATCGGATGAAAATACTAATTTCATCTGATCCTTGTCTCCCCCTAACATCATCTGTCTGAAGAAATTTGGGAGCTCCCCTCAAACATTAGTGCCACCTACACTTAACCTTCTAGCTAAATATACAGAATTAGCCTAACCTATTATCTAAATCTGCACGGAAATTATTATTATATTTGAATTTCTGACGCTATTTGGAACATTAAGTGAACAGCTATACCTTGACTCTTAGTTCCTGTACTTGTGACCTCCACCCATGTTATTTCTGACCGCACTCCTCATTATAGTTGTGATGCCTCTCTTAGGAAGCCATTGATACCAGTTTAAGAATAATTTGTCATCTTTCATAAACCTCTTTGTGTTTCTTCACCTAAAAGTTTCATTTCATCAAGTGACATAGCCTAATATCTAAGTGCCACCTGTAGGTGCATGTGTATTCTAACATAGAAACATAGAAACATAGAAACATAGAATGTGTCGGCAGATAAGAACCATTTGGCCCATCTAGTCTGCCCAATATGCTGAATACTATGGATAGCCCCAGGCCCTATCTTATATGAAGGATGGCCTTATGCCTATCCCATGCATGCTTAAACTCCTTCACTGTATTTGCAGCTACCACTTCTGCAGGAAGGCTATTCCATGCGTCCACTACTCTCTCAGTAAAGTAATTCTTCCTGATATTACTTTTAAACCTTTGCCCCTCTAATTTAAAACTATGTCCTCTTGTAGCAGTTTGTCTTCTTTTAAATATTCTCTCCTCTTTTAAATATTCTCTCCTCTCCTCAAAGTTTCAATATCCTTCTGCAGATATGGTCTCCAGTACTGCACACAATACTCCAAATGAGGTCTCACTAGTGCTCTGTAGAGCGGCACGAGCACCTCCCTCTTTCTACTGTTAATGCCTCTCCCTATACACCCAAGCATTCTGCTGGCATTACCTGCTGCTCTCTGACATTGTCTGCCCACCTTTAGGTCGTCTGATATAATGACCCCTAAATCCCTTTCCTCAGATACTGAGGTTAGTACTGTATCACTGATTTTATATTCTGCTCTTGGGTTTTTACGCCCCAGGTGCATTATCTTGCACTTATCGACATTAAATTTTAGTTGCCAGATTTTTGACCATTCCTCTAGTTTTCCTAAATCCTTTTCCATTTGGTGTATCCCTCCAGGAACATCAACCCTGTTACAAATCTTTGTGTCATCAGCAAAAGACACACCTTACCATTGAGGCCTTCTGCAATTTAGCTGATAAAGATATTAAACAATATGGGTCCCAGAACAGATCCCTGAGGTACCCCACTGGTAACAATACTATGGTCTGAATATACTCCATTGACTACAACCCTCTGTTTTCTGTCCTTCAGCCACTGCCTAATCCATTCAACAATATGTGAGCTCAAGCTCAAAGACTGCAGTTTATTGATAAGCCTTCTATGTGGGACAGTATCAAATGCCTTACTAAAGTCCAGATAGGCAATGTCTACTGCACCTCCGCCATCTATTATTTTAGTCACCCAATCAAAAAAGTCAATAAGATTAGTTTGACATGATCTCCCTGAAGTAAACCCATGCTGTTTTTATCAATCAACCCATGGGTTTTTAGATGTTCCACAATCCTCTCCTTGAGTATGGTTTCCATTAATTTCCCCACTATTGATGTCAGGCTTACTGGCCTATAGTTGCCTGATTCCTCTCTACTACCTTTCTTGTGAATTGGCACAACGTTTGCTAATTTCCAATCTTCTGGGACGACACCTGTTACCAGTGATTGGCTAAATAAATCTGTTAATGGATTTGCTAGTACACCTCTAAGCTCTTTTAATAGCTTTGGGTGTATCCCATCAGGCCCCTGTGATTTATTTGTATTAATTTTGGACAGCTGACTTAGAACCTCTTCCTCTGTAAAGACACATGCATCAAAGGATTCATTAGTCTTCCTCCCTAACTGAGGTCCTTCTCCTTCATTTTCCTTTGTAAAAACTGAACAGAAGTATTCATTGAGGCAGTCAGCTAGTTCTTTATCCTCTTCCATATACCTTCCTTCTTTTGTTTCAATCAATTCTACTTCAATAAACTTCAACTAATCATAATCCATGATCATAATTAGTGATTATCAACAGTTACATTCTGTCATAATGAACTTCATCATTTTCCTCATTACTAACATGATGAACATCAACACTGAAATTAATTGGACTAACATGAAGGATGATTTGTCTTGATTTCCATGACCCTGTTCTTAACACAGACAAACATGTTTGCAAAGTTAATAGTAATTACAAAAAGACTATTTGACTCATATACAGAGCCCAGTAACTTAGTAAATTTGTAAAAGGACATAAGTCTATCACATTCAATCTATTCTCCTGCAATGTAGGCACAGAAGGTCTCCAAAACTCTATAGGAAGTAGTGGTCTCATATTGGGAAAAATTCCATTCTTTCCTCAAATACAGTTGTAGCCAGCATTAAAGTCACACCTGATGCGTTATAACACTAGATTATCATGCTGGCTTAGCTTAAAGTCTATTATACTGCCTAATTTTTAGGCAGATAATCGCTAACGAGCATTCACATGAAAGCTCATTAGCACTCATCTTGCAGTGTAATACCACCGATTGCCCGATGAACGAGCTTGATCATCGGGCAATCCAAATCTGCTGACATGTTAAAAAAAAAATATTCATTTGCAAACCCCTATATGGCATGGGGACGAGCAAAGCCATAGTGATCGACCCTCCCCATGCTGCGGTAGATATCGCTGCACTAGCAAGCAGGCGATTGCCGGAAGGGAATGCTTACCTCCCTACAATCATCTGCCTTGTCAGGCTGTATAATACATCTTTAACTATGTGCAAAGCTTCTAAATCTTAAAGTTGATATGAATTTACTGTTGGAAGGGCATGCTAACCCACTGATTCTGATGTGTACTACATCTTTAGACAATCAGAATATTTACTTGGATCAACAGTCTTTCTCCAGAAATCTAACTGTTAATATTACTTATTTTACTAATGGCAAGTAGACCATTCTTGTATTCCCTTTATCAACACACCATTGGTGGTGGTGAGTTGCATACACTCACTACTCTTATATGTGCATGGATCATTAAAAGAACAATATAACTTCTTTGTAACATGCAGTAGCGAAATGTATACTCACTTATCCATCACAATGGTACAGTGCTATGTGGTATCTATAGTTCATGGTGAAGAAAAACTCCCACAAAAATGTATTTTCTGGACTGTTAGAAAGGTGCATGATGTAAATTGTAGTGAAGGTAATCTTCTTACTGGTAACTATATGAGTTATAACCTCGCTTCTGATCTTCAGCTGTGTCATGTGACCAGCACTCTGATTTTCCAAATAAGACAGCACAGTACAGGAACACTTTCTCTATGTATTCCTATGGGAGCCTCAATGTCATTCTCATAGGAATGAATAGATAAGTAACTGTCTTCCTTGAGTTGGAGAGTGTTGGTCACATGACACAGATGAGGATTAGAAGGGAGGTTATAACTCACAAATACAGTCACTGTTAAGATTACCTTTACTACAATTTACATCATATATCTTTCTAACAGGTCAGAGAATAAACATCTTTGTGGGAGTGCTTGTTTAACTGTGTAAAGATCTTGTATTAGTCTCAGCTGTTATCTATCCCTGTCACGGATGTGCTGCTGTTGTTCCTGTGATGCTGCTCAATGAATTTTAGAGTCTGAACTTTACAATGATGCCAAAGCTTCACTCCCTTATTTAATGTCTCTTTTTGACATCACATGCGTATGGTTGTATCAGACTAAAATCTAGTGAGAAAAGGTGATTCACTGGAGATCTCCTGTCCATTTCACTGTACTTCAGTAGAGAGCAAGCTACCCGGATGTCTCATCATTTGACCTTCATAAATGGCTCTGCATTTCTGAGAGACTAGAAGAAGCCTTAAGGGAAAGAATCACACGTCTCATCTCAAATATCAGCAGAACTGGGCAGCAGATGCCTAGCTACTGGGAAGATTTCTGTCTGCCTTTAAGAAAACAGATAAAATGATGTTCCAAGACGAATAGAGTCTGTAATGCATTCCAATGACCTAATAATCTCTGATCTGTGCGTGATAATAAGCAGTAATTCCTCAGCCATCTTCTAAGAGAACTTTTTGAGGTTAGACATTAGAGATGGCTTGGGAAGCAATAAACAAACATGAATGCTCAAGCACCTACTGTTTCATCTCTGCAAGTGTATACTGTACATATCCAGGCTCAGTATCAGCTATGTCAAAGCAAATTAATTCCCTCAGCGTTTCCTAATTTTTAGCTTACGCCAAATGTGGTCTGAGAGACAACACAAGCAGCGAAAGAATGAGGGACTAATGCTAGTGTCTATACAGCAGGCTGTGCAGTTGCCATAGCAGCAATCAATCTGCTAAATAACTGGTAACATAAACTGATTCAAAGGGAAAGACTGATTTAGGTCAGAGTATAACTCTAAAGACTCGCCTTCTACTTCAGTCGATTGTTTTACTGTGTGGATTTTTAAGTCTCTAAGAATACATACAGCTAGAACTCCTTAACCCTCTTACTTCCAGTAAGAGAAAGTGGCTTTATTATACCGAATACAAGACTTTTGAGTTTACACCGTAGGGTTAAGGAAAAACCATGTTCTTTAGCCTTGAGACCATTGCTAGTGGTGTTATTGTTTTTGCAGTAATGTACCAAAAGTTTTAAATTTGGCAATTACTCTGTTACATAAAACACAAGCAGGGGTGGACTGTCCATGACGCAAGGTGAAATCTGCCTTAGTTGTCGCCACAGGGGAGAGGTGGCATTTTATAGATTTCCTTTCCATACCTGCACTGACCCTTGTGCTGTCCCAGCCAAGATGACCATTAATAGAGTGTTCCTGCATACACATCTTAGTAGCCAAAAACCGGGCCTACAGTATTTTTCACAAAACAACAGCTACTCAAACGTAACTTCTTGAGGCCACACTCCTTACTATTTTTAATAGTAATGTGGGACAGGAGTGCTACTTCAATCTTGGGCATCAGATTTGTTATGAATGCTCAAATATTGCATTTTGTATCATATAAAATAATGTAAGCTTGGATGAAGCTTATATGATGAATTTGGATAAATGCCTCTAAACAGTAGGAACACTGGGACACATGAAGATGACTGGCTTTCTAGTGAGGTCAAGCTTGTTAGGCAATACCCAAAGGAATTAAGCCTATCAGGTCAGTGACACTAGTAGATGACGACGCTTGTAAAGACAAGTGTAGTTACCTTCTATATTAAAGAAGAACCTCTAGCCATACTAAGGGTATACCTATGAGTTACCATTACAGTACTTCTGTACATGGTGGCCATTTTCATGCTTTGGTTCACAGAGTTTTAATTAAATGCAATCTTTATTCCCCAATACAGCATTAAGAGAGCTTATAGCGTGTACCATATAGTTATCAGCCTTTTCAAAAAGACCCCCAAATAGCAAGGCAAGTCTCCTGCAAAGCCAAGAGAGTTTAACAGGGACAGATATAAAATGAACACTTACCTAAACTGTAGATTTCCCAGATTCCTTTCGGTGGTCTGTCTTGCCAGGGTAAGGTTTGCATTAGGCACTATAACACATTATACACGTATGTATTATGAATATGAGTTGAATGGTTGGTCCGAGTATATGATGCTTATATAGGCACTTGCAATTTATTTTGGATGTTATCTCTATGTGGGACCTTTGAGAACTATTGTGGACATAGTGATAATTGTGAATATTTGCTGATCATTGCCTACCATTTCTATCTGCGCTGCTTTTTACCGTGTTTTGGCAATGGATATTTTATAGCTTCTAGGTCACTTCTTAGTATAGAGATTTTTGGAACCATGAAATGGCCACAGGCTCCCTCAGTACAAAGACATATGTTTTACTCTGAAACATTGTGGCATTTCAGAGAAAACAAAGTTTCAAAGAGAGCCCGGCATGAGGTGTCTGCTGGGTGGCTCCCCTTCATTCGGCTTAATTGACAGGTATCTCGCTATTTCCATAAATTACAAACTGATATAGAGTATGTGTCAAACAGGTTCAAGAGAACGCATTTAACTAGTTTACACAATGAAAATTCCTGGAGACCCAATACTGGTCTTAATCTAGCCATAAAGCTACATTCACACGACCGTATGTCTTTTGCGGTCCACAAAATGCGGATCCACCAAAAATACAGATGACGTCCTTTTGGCATCCGTATTGCATCCGTTTTTTTGTAGATCCATTGTAACAATGCCTATCCTTGTCCACAAAGCAGACAAGAATAGGACATGCTCTACATTTTTTGCGGGGCTACGAAATGGACATACAGATGTGGACAGCACACGTTGTGCTGTTCGCATTTTTTGCAGACTATTCAAATGAATTGGCTCTCATCCAATCCATAAAAAAAATGGAACGGACACGGAAACAAAATAGGTTTGTGTGAATGTAGCCTAAACATGACACAACAGTCAGCAGATTTGTACCTATGAACTGGCTGACCTGTTGAATGTGCTGAAGGCAACTATGTTGGTCCCATGATCATATGGGCCCGAATTGAGATGAACAAGTTGTTTTAATATATGCAAATGAGCCTCTAGGAGCAATAGGGGCGTTGCCATTACTCCTAGAGGATATGCTCTCACTACAACTGCCGTGCCCTCTCCACTTCGTTTGACAGGGCCAGGTAGTGTAGAGGAAATTACACCGGCCATTTCAATCAAAGTGCAGAGGATGAGGCAGCTGCAGAGAGAGCAGAATATCTAGGAGTAACGGCAACACCCCTGTTGCTCCTCGTTTGCATATACTAAAACTTCATTTTCTCAGAAATGCAGGCACATATGAACATAACCTCAACACAGATGCCTTTAGCTGCCAAGCACACATGAAACAGGTCAGCCAGTATCATAGGTACAAATCTGCCGACAGATGCCCTTTAAGCATCATGTACACAGCAGAACTGTAGTCACATAGCACGTGTGGAGACCTTGCAACCTATATTTTACTACTGAACCATAAAACCCTGTGTTTTTCTGTATGGTGCTCAATACAGCGCTGTATTATTAACATATTCTCCCATAGTAGAAATCCTTCTAGATGAGAATACTTGCATAATATGCCATCCTATGGAGCACACCATGGTTATGAACTTGAAGGCATGTGCATGAGCATTAAAAGTTTTTTTGCTAAACTCTATCACCTCCATTCCCTATATTTAGTTCATCTGGATGTACACTTTATTACCTTGAAAGGTTTTTTAGTCCTTGGTACTGTATGTGCACTTTTGCACGCTAGAAATAGTTTTCTTATATTACAGTGGTTTATAGCTTAGTTTATAACTAAATATTTAATAAACCCAAAAAAAGACAGATTCTATACTTTATTATATTTAACAGTATTTCATGCAATATAATTTACATTTGTATAAAAAAAATCTGAATTTCAAAATGTGTACATACACTAAGTGGTATGTTTTCAGAGGCAGTAGAGAAAACCACATACAGTACTTTGACAAGTTTGGAAATGTATTTGGAGAATTTCCAAGATGATATTAACAATTTAGGCTGGCTTTTTTGTTTTTCTGAACTATACTACGGGGACTAGAATACATGAACACATTACTCACAAGGAGGATTCAGGTCTTTTTAGATGCAAATCTTATGGGATTCTCAGTAGATATTAGGGTGACTGTAAATCATTTATGATTTTTGTAGCCAGATTTCATACAACTTAAAAAATTGATTTTAATGATTATATTTATCTGTTAAATAAACAGGAAAATGTCTTCTCTCCCCTATTATATCAAAATGTCTTCAGTGCTATGTTTATGGACGCATTTACTTTATAAAGATAATTATTTCCTATTCATCTAAGTGATGGCCATTAAGATATATATATATATATATATATAATATATATATATATATAGCTTTATCTTGAGGGACGTCTTCAGTCTGTAGGGAATTAGTGAAGGTAGTAATGTCATTTATCATAACTAATGGCATGTCTTATTTAAAGAGGACCTTTTACCGCTCCTTACATGTCTGTTTTAATAGTTTATTATGAATACATTGCTATTAGGCTTGAGTAAGGGTACAGATGGGAGGTAACCAGTTGGGGGGTGTCACCCCCAACTGGTTACCTCCCCTCTGTACCCTTACTGAAGCCTAATAGCAATGTATTCATAAACTATTAAAACAGACATGTAAGGAGTGGTAAAAGGTCCTCTTTAAATAAGACATGCCATTAGTCATTGTCACAGACAAGCCCAGCTCATTATGATTGACATTCCCCTCATATCACAGCCAGCCATTTGTAAACTTGTGCATGTGCTCTAATACTGGCTCCAAAACATCTCACTCAGCCAGTCAGAATCCTACTCCATACTGGTGAGGGAAAAACACCCCGAAGCAGCTGACCGCAGATGGCTTGGATCATATAGACATTTCCAAAAGGTGGCACAAGCGGGGCGGTTCTCTTCCTCTGAGTGTAAATGCAGCAGTCTCCTTCATTGAGCGAGTAGCCGACTGTCGGGAAGGAATGCTTCACGACAATGGGCTGTTCCATCAGCCTGTGTAAACCCACCTTTACTTAATTTGACAAGATCAGTGGTAATACTCAGTTATCAATTTTTTCATAAATTTTCAGGAAGAATAATGGAGGAATGGCAAAACACAGAGCTCTAAGAAAAATTGCTCTGGTACTATAATTGGGAAATCCGTTTCTTTATTTAATCAAGTAGTTTTAACTGATTTTTTATTATTCTTTTCCATTTCCCTAAAACAGTGACAAGGATGGAGAACAGTTAGCAGGAACTGATAAATAACGACAGACTGGCTTGATCGCAAACTAAGGAAAATATAGGAGGGCCCTTTAAATCCCTAAAAACTCTCCCAAACTGCTATGCACATGTACAGGTCCTGGTGGTAGACAAATACATGCCCTCGTACCTATAACTTAGTGACACCTGAATTCCCTATAGTAGTGAGGGGAATGGCCACCGGCTCCCTGCACAGAATACGGAGGGAGTCAGGGTCACCTAGAATCAAGCCAGCAAACAAAACACAAAGTAAACGGAATGCACTTATCATAGAACAAAACAACTGCAGCCTCCAGCAGCGCACACTTCATCCAGGAAGTAATATAAACCGCAAGGAGGAGCAGTATGGGAGGGAATATAAAGCAAGCCAATTAATCAAGATAAGAGGCAGCTGAGGGAGAGAAAGGAACTGAGCAAAGTGAGACCAAAACAAAGAACGTCATACACAAGACAGGGAGGAACCTCTGACCGACCGTCTCCCAGAACCGGCGGTGACAGTACCCCCCCTTCTACGGGTGGACTCCGGACACTCAGGACCGACCTACTCAGGATGAGACCGATGGAAAACACTGATGAGACGAGTGGCCTTAATGTCCGCCAGTGGGACCCACATCCTCTCCTCAGGACCATAACCCTCCCAATGAACGAGGTACTAAAGAGAACCGTGGATAATGCGGGTATCCACAATCCTGGAGACCTGAAATTCAAGATTACCATCAACTAAAATCGGGGGAGGAGGCAAAGAGGAAGGAACAGTAGGTTGGACATAAGGTTTCAATAGGGACTTGTGAAAAAAATTATGGATCTTCCAAGTCTGAGGAAGATCAAGAAGGAAAGCAACGGGATTGATGATGGATAAGATCTTGTAAGGCCCAATAAACCTAGGACCCAACTTCCAAGAGGGAACCTTCAGTTTGATATTCTTTGTAGACAACCACACCAGATCACCCACATTCAGGTCCGGACCAGGAACACGTCTCTTATCTGCCACACACTTATATCTCTCACTCATCTTCTTTAGATTACCCTGAATCTTTTGCCAAATAAGTGACAAGGACGAGGAAAATCTCTCCTTATCAGGTAAACCAGAAGACCCCTCTCCAGAGAATGTGCCAAAGTGCGGATGAAACCCATATGCACCAAAAAATGGTGACTTATCAGAGGATAACGGTTATTTAAAGCAAACTCAGCAAGGGACAAAAAAGAACACCAATTCTCCTGATTGTCTGCAACAAAACAGTGCCGATATGTCTCCAGATTCTGATTGGCGCGTTCGGTCTGACCATTCGACTTTGGGTGAAAAGCAGAAGAAAACGACAACCGAACCCCCAAGCAAGAACAGAAGGCCTTCCAGAATCTGGAAACAAATTGCGTGCCCCTATCATAAACGATGTCAGAAGGAATGCCATGTAATTTAACAATGTGATCAACAAACGCTTGTACCAGCGTCTTAGCATTGGGTAACCCAGGAAAAGGAATAAAATGCGCCATTTTTCTAAAACGGTCCACTACCACCAGAATCACAGTCCTCTCCGAGGACCGAGGCAAGTCCGTAATGAAGTCCATGGACAGATGCGTCCAAGGACGGGAAGGTATGGGTAACGGGAGGAGAGATCCCGATGGTGAATGAGGGACCTTGGCACGAGCGCAAGTCTCGCAGGCTGCCACAAACCCCTCAACCGTCTTACAAAGAGCTGGCCACCATAATCTGCGAGCAATGAGATCCACTGTGGCTCTACTCCCCGGGTGCCCAGCAAGAACGCTGTCATGGTGCTCCTTAAAAACTTTGTATCGCAAAGCGAGCTGCACAAATAACCTCCCAGGAGGACAAAGATCAGGTGCCTATGCCTTGGCTGCCTGAACCTCTGCCTTCAAATCAGGATAAAGAGCAGAGACGACCACCCCATCAGCCAAAATGGGACCTGGGTCCTCAAAGTTCCCCCCACCCGGAAAACAACATGACAGGGCATCCGCCTTCATATTTTTAACCCCAGGGCGGAACGTAACAACAAAATTAAACCTAGAAAAGAACAAGGACCATCTGGCCTGTCTCGGGTTCAGACGCTTGTCTGATTCCAGATAGGCCAGATTCTTATGGTTGGTAAATACGGTAATTGGGTGTCTGGCTCCCTCTAACCAATGACGCCATTCTTCAAAAGCCAATTTGATGGCCAACAACTCCCTATTTCCCACATCGTAATTTCTCTCTGCGGCGGAGAGCTTTTTTGAGAAAAAGACATACGGTCGCCATTTAGCAGGAGAGGGACCCTGACATAAGACCGCGCCCACCTCCACCTCAGAGGCATCCACCTCAACAATAAAAGGTAGAGAGACATCAGATTGTACCAAAATGGGAGCGGAAGCAAAGCGCTCTTTAATACTAGAAAAGGCTTGAAGCGCCTCTTCCGACCATGAGGAAAAATCCACCCCCTTTTTAGTCATATCAGTGAGTGGCTTAACAACAGAGGAATAATTAAAAATGAACTTTCTGTAATAATTAGCAAAACCCAAAAACCACATCAGCGCCTTCTGATTTTCAGGAAGCTCCAAATCAAGTACGGCGCGGACCTTCTCTGGGTCCATCCGAAAACCAGAAGCGGAGAGAATAAAACCAAGAAATTGAATCTCTGGAACCGCAAACACATATTTTTTCAGTTTAGCGTACAATTTATTCTCCCGCAAAATCAGCAGGACCTGACATAGGTGGTCCCGAAGAGTCTTGAAATCAGGAGAAAAAAATCTAAATGTCATCTAGATACACTAGTACAAATTTCCCCATTAAATGATAGAAAATGCTGTTCACAAAATGTTGGAAGATGGCCGGAGCATTCATCAAACCAAAGGGCATAACCAAGTTCTCAAAATGACCCTCCGGGGTATTGAAGGCCGTCTTCCATTTGTCCCCCTTCCTGACCCTGACAAGGTTGTATGCCCCTCTTAAATCCAACTTTAGCCCTCACAATCTGGTTAAACAAATCCGGGATCAGAGGAAGCGGATAGTTCCCTGAAATCCAGACAAGGTCTTAAAGAAGCATCTTTTTTTTTAACAAAGAAAAAACCAGCGGCAACAGGTGACTTTGAGGGTCTGTCCCTTTCTCAGGCTCTCAGAGATATAAGTACGCATGGCTGCTCTCTCAGGTTGAGAGAGATTGTATAATCGTGATTTAGGCAGCTTGGCGCCTGGGATGAGATTAATTGGACAATCATACTCCCGGTGAGGGGGCAACTCCTGGACACCACTCTCGGAAAACACATCAGAAAATTCTGAGAGAAAAGAAGGTACAGTCTTGGTAGAAACCTCTGCGAGAGTTGCCTTGAGGCAATTCTCTTTGCAAAACTAACTCCAACCATTTATTTGCCTTGCTTGCCAATCAATGGTGGGGTTATGTTTAGTGAGCCAGGGTAGCCCCAACACTAAAACATGACACATCCTCAACATGAGTGTCACCCACAGTCAAACGGATATTGTGAACTATGCCCTTTAACGATTTTTGAGAAAGTGGAGCGGAATTGATAGCAAAAACTGGTATAGCTTTTTCCAAAGTGCACACCTGGAAACCATGTGTTGTAGCAAATTGACTATCAATGAGATTAACAGCTGCTCCACTATCAGCAAAAATCTCACAAACAAAGTTCTTGCTGTCTAGCGCCACCCTGGCAGGTAGGAGAAAATGGGAACTACAAGCAAAAGGCAAATCTTCAATTTCCGCATTAACCTTGTCAATTGTAGCAAATGGAAAGGTTTTAGAGGGTTTCTTTTCCCTTTTCTACCCTCAGAATTACCCTCAGAAAACCCCATGAACCTCCTAGAAGAGCAAATATTAGCTAAATGGTTAATACCTCCACAACAGAAACATACCCTCCTCTGAGAGCTGAATCCTCTAGTATCAGAGGCAACTAAACCCAGCTGCATGGGGTCCTCCACGGAGGGTATAGAGACAGAGTGAGACCCCTGCGCAATGCATGAGACAACTCCAGTGTCCTTGGGCTGAATATGACAAGAAAGAGTAGTCTCCTCTCTCTCTCTCAGACGCCTGTCGATACGAACAGCTAGAGACATGGTAGACTCCAAAGACACTGGCCTCTCATGAAACGCAAATGCATCTTTTAATCTCTCAGAAAGACCATGACAAAATTGACTTCGGAGTGCAGCGTCATTCCAACCAGTATCAGCTGCCCATCTCCGAAATTCAGAACAATATATCTCTGCGGACTGTTTACCCTGGCATAAAAGACGCAGTTTATATTCAGCCAGAGCAATACGATCCGGATCATAATATATCTGACCCAGGGCTATAAAAAATTCATCTACCGGTTGGAGGGAGCGTACCCTACCAGGCGCAAAAAGGCACAAGACTGAGCGTTATCCCTGAGCCGTGAGATGATGATCCCCACCCTCTGCTCCTCATCACCAGAGGAATGGGGACGTAAGCGAAAATGGAGTTTGCAAGCCTCTCTAAAATGAACAAAATTCTCACTACCCCCAGAGAACTTATCCGGAATAGAGATTTTAGGCTCAGGACAAACTTCATGAATGCCAGCAGATCCGGTCACCTGAAGCTGAGAAACAGTTTCACGGAGATCTGCTACCTCCAGAGAAGGACCTTGCATGCGGTCAATCAAGGCTGAAACCGGATCCATGCTTGAGACTGTTATGGCGGTTTATAATGTCAAGGATGGAGAATAGTTAGCAGGAACTGATAAATAACGACAGACTGGCTTGATCCCAAACTAAGGAAAACATAGGAGGGCCCTTTAAATCTCTAAGAACTTTCCCAAACTGCTATGCACATGTACAGGTCCTGGTGGTAGACAAATACATGCCCTTAATATACATTCTTATAATTTTCTGCTGCCCCCATTTTTAAATCCTAACACCCCCAGCACATGCCAATGAGTCCCCATATTCATGAGCTCATTGCTCTCCCCACCCACCTGCCTCTGATTTGATTAAGAGTTTTTTTTCCCATGTGAATCAGCAGCAGGTGGGCGGGGAGAGACAGGTCATGAATTTGGGGACTCATTGGCATGTGCTGGGGGTGTTCAATATAAGATTTTGGCAAAATGACTGGGTCATTTAAAAGAAAGTGAACCAGCATTTTACTACAGAGATCCATTACTAGTTTATGTTGCCCTTAATTAGGACACCATAAAACTGGTGACAGTTTCCCTTAAAGCTTGAGTCAGGTTCTGTGAGAGGACTGGCTGCTGTGCATAATGTGCATATATTTTCTGTCTGTTAACCATTAAAAACAGATTAATTCAATTGGCTTTTTTTTTTTAATCCCAATCCCTGCAATGCCTTCAGTATTCATAATGCTCCCCCATTGTGCTCCCAGTGTGACATTAAATTCCCCCACATAGTACCCCCAGTATCATTACTGACCCCTTAGTTGCCCCAGTATTAATGCCCCCATTAGTGGCCCCAGTATTAGTAATGGCCCCATTAGTGACCCCCCTTGTTATTAATGCCCCCTTAGTGCTCCTCATTATTAATACCCCCATTAGTGGCCCCCAGTATTATGTATGTCCCTATTATTGTCCCCCAATATTACTAATGCCTCCATTAGTGGCCCCTATTAATACCCCATTACTGGCCCTCCAGTATTGCTAACACCCCCATTAGTGCCCCCAGTATTACTGATGCCCATATTAGTGCTCCACAGTTTTATTAAAGCCCCTGTTATTGACTACTAGCATAAGCAATGCTACTCTTTGGTCCCCATTATGCTTGGGTGTAAAAAAAAAAATTCACTGCAACCACTTTCACACCTGGGACAGTCGCTCCTCATTGAATCCAAAAGTACCCGCCCTCCACAGCGTGGGTGCGCAGATCCTGCTGCTATCAATAAGAAATGATGGTCGTGCGTGTGCAAGTAGTGGAGGTGAGGTTTTTTTAACCTCTGAATGGCTTTTTAAACACAGTGTACCCATTTTTAACATCTGTTACATGGATTCTCTCCTATCTAAATGCCCGTAAAAATGGGGCCATTAATTTCAGTGGGGTCCATCTGGCTATAAAAAAGGCCAGAAATAGGCCTAAAAAAACACCCATGTGAATAACCCCAATAACTTCAATCGGTTCCAAAAATGGCCATATGATGACCATTACTAAGACGGCCATCACACGGCTGTTATTGTCATTCACGTGAATGTAGCTTAAATCGTTTTATATGTGAGTTCAGTTTTCATATCTTCTTCTGTAGAAGCTTAAAGGGAATCTGTCACCTGCCTATCATCATTTTTTTCTGTCACATTATCCATGTATAATAAAGTACCTCATATCCGGCTCTGTTTTTTCTTTGTCACTTGTCATTTTGATAAAAAACGAATTTTCCTTTTTGCTAATTAGGGTCCAAGGTGCCCAGAGGGGCGTTTTTTCCCAGCTCGTGATCCCAATTCCCCCCCCCCCTAATGTGCCCCGCCCACCTAAATTTAAATCCCCAAACATGCCTACAGCTGCAGAAATCGCCTCCCAAAAGCGAGGCTAACGGCTCCTCCCCCGACTACCTCCACTTTCAGGCCACAATAACGCCCCGATCTTCAACTCGCCGGCCGCGTGCTTGGGGATTAAAATTTAGGTGGGCAAGGCACATTAGGGGGGCTTTACTGGGCTCCTGAGCTGGGAAAAAACGCCCCTCTGGGCACCTTGGACCATATTTAGCATAAAGGAAAATTAGTTTTTTTATCAAAATAACAAGTGACAAAGAAAAATGAAGTACAGAGCCGGATATGAGGTACTTTATTATACATGGATAATGTGACAGAAAAAAATGATGATAGGCAGGTGACACATTCCCTTTAAGACGTGTTGAGCATCCAGACAATCCTATTATACGGACCTAGTGCTGCATTATCTGATTCTTATCTCCCCTACACATTAGAGCCAGAAAATCCACTGTTTTGATCTCTGTAAAATATTTAAATCATTGAATAATAAAACATCTACAAATGTACAATTTGTACCAGGAGCTAATAGGTATGGCGGCTAAAATATTCTACAGTATATAAGATGTCATCTTTGGTAGCATCGGGGAGGCTGAATTCAATGCAACATGATTGTGTTATTAAAGTCAATCCTCTTGCTGTCAGAAATGCAAATGTCACATCCAGGTTATTGCTGCCTGCAGTGTATTAAAGCTGACACCACTTTCTAAATTTTAAGTTATGGTTGAGAAAACATAGACGCATTCAAATTATTTTGTGTTTCATATTATATTGAGGAAATAATCTTTTCATTAACTAGAGATGGGTTTGGACTATAGTATAATATTTTTTGTTTGATGATTTTTGCATAATGTAGAATTTCTACTAATTTATTCACAGTTTATATATATATATCGAACTGAGGCACACAACACAAAACTATAGACTTGCAGCCAATCTGTATGTCCCATATGTTGCCTCAGAGGCAGCGTGTTTACCCTAGAAGTAATGCCTCATAATACAGTATATAATACACCATGCCACAATTCTTTTTCTCAAGGCTTTGAACAGGATCTGTGAGGAAAGACTAAGTGTATCTGCATATACAGAGACACCTGGAGGCATAGTTTGATTCTAACTAATCAATTCCTCTCTTTACCAGGAGTTCTTCACCTGTGAGGTCTTGTCTCCACATTGAAGATGCTAAAGTATAGGTCCTGTCTGAAAGAAGCCACCTTGTTGTTGGTAGATGGGGCCTACATATTCTTGATAAAAAATATACACAAAGGGCTTCTAATTTTCATATAGTAAGTATAGCAGTAAGGACAGTGTCGGACTGGGGTGTCTAGGGCCCACCAGTAAAATTTATTTTGGGGGCCCACCGTACGGATAGATGCAAATATTACCTGCTCACACAGCAGCTTTCCTCTAGATGTCATCTAGAAAGCTCTGATCCTGTCTATAATAATAAACTGGGGATTTTCTTTAATAATCTATGAAGTTTTTTATATGAACATAGGCTGGTTGAGGTGCTGTACATTGAATATATGTATACAGGTCCTTCTCAAAAAATTAGCATATTGTGATAAAGTTCATTATTTTCTGTAATGTACTGATAAACATTAGACTTTCATATATTTTAGATTCATTACACACAACTGAAGTAGTTCAAGCCTTTGATTGTTTTAATATTGATGATTTTGGCATACAGCTCATGAAAACCCAAAATTCCTATCTCAAAAAATTAGCATATCATGAAAAGGTTCTCTAAACAAGCTATTAACCTAATCATCTGAATCAACTAATTAACTCTAAACACCTGCAAAAGATTCCTGAGGCTTTAAAAAACTCCCAGCCTGGTTCATTACTCAAAACCGCAATCATGGGTAAGACTGCCGACCTGACTGCTGTCCAGAAGGCCATCATTGACACCCTCAAGCAAGAGGGTAAGACACAGAAATAAATTTCTGAATGAATAGGCTGTTCCCAGAGTGCTGTATCAAGGCACCTCAGTGGGAAGTCTGTGGGAAGTAAAAAGTGTGGCAGAAAACGCTGCACAACGAGAAAAGGTGACCGGAACCTGAGGAAGATTGTGGAGAAGGACCAATTCCAGACCTTGGGGGACCTGCGGAAGCAGTGGACTGAGTCTGGAGTAGAAACATCCAGAGCCACCGTGTACAGGCGTGTGCAGGAAAAGGGCTACAGGTGCTGCATTCCCCAGGTCAAGACACTTTTGAACCAGAAACAGCGGCAGAAGCGCCTGACCTTGGCTACAGAGAAGCAGCACTGGACTGTTGCTCAGTGGTCCAAAGTACTTTTTTCGAATGAAAGCAAATTTTGCATGTCATTCGGAAATCAAGGTGCCAGAGTCTGGAGGAAGACTGGGGAGAGGGAAATGCCAAAATGCCTGAAGTTCAGTGTCAAGTACCCACAGTAAGTGATGGTCTGGGGTGCCATGTCAGCTGCTGGTGTTGGTCCACTGTGTTTTATCAAGGGCAGGGTCAATGCAGCTAGCTATCAGGAGATTTTGAAACACTTCATGCTTCCATCTGCTGAAAAGCTTTATGAAGATGAAGATTTCATTTTTCAGCATGATCTGGCACCCACTCACAGTGCCAAAACCACTGGTAAATGGTTTACTGACCATGGTATTACTGTGCTCAATTGGCCTGCCAACTCTCCTGACCTGAACGCCATAGAGAATCTGAGGGATATTGGGAAGAGAAAGTTGAGAGACACAAGACCCAACACTCTGGATGAGCTTAAGGCCGCTATCGAAGCATCCTGGGCCTCCATAACACCTCAGCAGTGCCACAGGCTGATTGCCTCCATGCCACGCCGCATTGAAGCAGTCATTTCTGCAAAAGGATTCCCGACCAAGTATTGAGTGCATAACTGAACATAATTATTTGAAGGTTGACTTTTTTTGTATTAAAAACACTTTTCTTTTATTGGTCGGATGAAATATGCTAATTCTTTGAGATAGGAATTTTGGGTTTTCATGAGCTGTATTCCAAAATCATCAATATTAAAACAATAAAAGGCTTGAACTACTTCAGTTGTGTGTAATGAATCTAAAATATTTGAAAGTCTAATGTTTATCAGTACATTACAGAAAATAATGAACTTTATCACAATATGCTAATTTTTTTAGAAGGACCTGTATAGTGCAGTTATTCTACTGTGTTATGTGCCACTTATTCAGGGGGTGAGAGACTAGGGGCCCAGCTTGCTCAGAGGCCCACCGGGGGATTTACCTGTACCCCTGTGGGTCAGTCCGAGCCTGAGTAATGCAGTTTACATTTATTCTTGTTTTCAATGTTTGCATGTGTCTTTGTGCATAAAGCAGTGTGCTAGAAACAAAGGTTCAAGCAGCACTCCACATACCCTTTTATATGCAACGTCTCTCAGATAGGTACCGGAGCTTCGGTCCTAGGTTGGTGCAAGCAGATAGGAACTCAGACCAAGGTCCCAAAGAACTGTAAAAAAGGAAATCTGCAGCACTCCTCAAGTTCCTTATCAATCCAAAGGTTTATTTGCAGGCAGCAAGTACAGGCGACGTTTCGACCAGCAGGTCTTTATCAAGCCATAACACATAAGGCAATGACACCCTTTAAATATCCCCCAGTGCAATTCGATTGGTGCAGACATACATAATTAAAAACAATCGCTAATTAGATACGTGTACCTGATTCCACATGTTTCCCCGGTCAGGTGTGGGCATGATCGTAGCGTACCGGAAGTGACACTGCGCAGGTGTCACTATATTTTAGGATAGGTGCCGCCCCAAGGGCCGACCCATCCAATCAAAAAGAGCATAGCCGTAGCGTCATCAGTTACTATGGTGGTGAGAAGACTGGCTGGATTCCCAAAGTTTTACACTAAACGCACTTATATTGTCTTGCTCCAAATTCAATCGGGATTCAACTCAGATCCTCCTCAATATTTATAAAATATATCGCAAAATTAAAGTGCGATCATGTGACGTAGTCACATGACCTATCACCAGGCAACCAAACTATTTATACATACGTCACAAAGGTCCTAGACCAAAGGGGGGAGAAAAAAATAATACACCACCAAAGTTGTTCTTCTCAATATTGCCAGTTATATTTTATTCATATTAGTTAACCAGTAGAACCTACTGGTGAATCGCCACGGTAGACAAAGAGGTTGTTCATTCTTGCATATTTTCTGTCTAGGTATCGCTACATAGTACCCACACTTGAACGCTGGATCCACATAGGACACGTATGGTCTCTACAATTGATGAGAAGACAAAACAAAAATTAGCGAATGCAAATAAAATCAAATCACAACAAAATAAATGTTGGGCACAAAACTTATATGAAGTTCTACAGCGGATGAAAAAAGATCGCAATATGTTACTCAAAGAAAGACATGTAATCCAAAGTCCCTATTTAATCCCCTAGGCTCTAAAGTATCCAGCCTGTGGATCCATTTCAACTCCAGTTTTTTGAGCATGGTCGCACGGTCCCCACCCCTACGGGGTTGTGGTACCCCATCAATGATGCGAAATTTCAACTGTGACACGTTATGTCTAGATTTAAAAAAAATGCTCAGGAACAGGGAGTTCAAGGGCCTCACAGCGTATTTTGCATTTATGTTGAGTAAGCCTCCTTTTGACCTCCTGTGTGGTCTCACCCACATACAAGAGGCCACAGGGACATTGGAGAACATATATCACATAGGAGGAACAACAGGTGTAGTTACCCCCAATGCGATAACGCACCCCAGTATGTGGGTGAGTAAAGGAGTCCCCTTTAATCATACTATTACAGTGACAACAGTTATGGCAAGGGTAGCACCCTTAGCGGGTAGTTGTCCCCTGCCTGACATTCTGATTTTTTCATCCGCTGTAGAACTTCATATAAGTTTTGTGCCCAACATTTATTTTGTTGTGATTTGATTTTATTTGCATTCGCTAATTTTTGTTTTGTCTTCTCTTCAATTGTAGAGACCATACGTGTCCTATGTGGATCCAGTGTTCAAGTGTGGGTACTATGTAGCGATACCTAGACAGAAAATATGCAAGAATGAACAACCTCTTTGTCCACCGTGGCGATTCACCAGTAGGTTCTACTGGTTAACTAATATGAATAAAATATAACTGGCAATATTGAGAAGAACAACTTTGGTGGTGTATTATTTTCTCCCCTCTTTGGTCTAGGACCTTTGTGACGTATGTATAAATAGTCCGGTTGCCTGGTGATAGGTCATGTGACCACGTCACATGATCGCACTTTAATTTTGCGATATATTTTATAAATATTGAGGAGGATCTGAGTTGAATCCCGATTGAATTTGGAGCAAGACAATATAAGTGCGTTTAGTGTAAAACTTTGGGAATCCAGCCGTGTGGCTAGGATGACAATATTCCCTTTCTTGCTAGCAACCAGTGACGTCACTATATGGCTATTTTCCATTGGAGGGGATTAGTCTTCTCACCACCATAGTAACTGATGACGCTACGGCTATGCTCTTTTTGATTGGATGGGTCGGCCCTTGGGGCGGCACCTATCCTAAAATATAGTGACACCTGCGCAGTGTCACTTCCGGTACGCTACGATCATGCCCACACCTTACCGGGGAAACATGTGGAATCAGGTACACGTATCTAATTAGCGATTGTTTTTAATTATGTATGTCTGCACCAATCGAATTGCACTGGGGGATATTTAAAGGGTGTCATTGCCTTATGTGTTATGGCTTGATAAAGACCTGCTGGTCGAAACGTCGCCTGTACTTGCTGCCTGCAAATAAACCTTTGGATTGATAAGGAACTTGAGGAGTGCTGCAGATTTCCTTTTTTACAGTTCTTTGGGACCTTGGTCTGAGTTTCTATCTGCTTGCACCAACCTAGGACCGAAGCTCCGGTACCTATCTGAGAGACGTTGCCTATAAAAGGGTATGTGGAGTGCTGCTTGAACCTTTGTTGCTATTGTTCTGGGACCTACAAGCGTGCACCCATATTGAATGGACTCTTTGCTCATCTGTTATTTCCTTTTTAACAATAGCGGCAGCAAATAGCTTGTTTTACACGGATGAGGATGTGGCTCGTATCTTGGGTGATGATATAGGGGAAGGAGGCTTCCTTAATACCCCTACAGTTGATCTGGTGAAACGGAGATTGGAGAATGCCAATAAATCGCTCATCTCGCATGAATTACATCTATCTACATTGCGCGAATATTATAAGGCACAGCGCATTTCAAGAGGCTTAAGGTCCCACCTAAGGCCCATTCTTTTACCTCACAATAAGGACTTTTGTACTAAGTTTGAGGCCATTTCAAATCGATATTCTATGGATATTATGCTCCTTAATATGGACTTTCTACAGGTGGAGATCCAAGGGAAAAAGAAAATTGTCCTTGACCTAGAGACACAGCTGGCCTCTTTGGTCTCTAAGTCTGAATCTACCACCATATTAGAACGAATTGCTACAGACTTTCAGAAATATCGTGTGAATATCGAGACCACCAAGCGCCAGAAATGGTTTCGTGATCTCGAAGATTACACGAGAGGCGAAGTA
Organism: Bufotes viridis; assembly: GCA_033119425.1. Lineage (NCBI taxonomy): Eukaryota > Metazoa > Chordata > Amphibia > Anura > Bufonidae > Bufotes > Bufotes viridis. Next base: position 266,872,486 of record CM065589.1, read on the forward strand.
TACCGGACAACGACAGGTAAAAAATGAAACAAGCTACAAAACGCATGAAGTCTAGATCTAAACCACAGAATCGAGTGGGGGGTGGTGACTTCACCACTACTGATTCGCCGGAGGATTACAGTGAGGACCCTTCGCCTTCTTTTTTGGGACTAAGACAGGAGAAGATAAAAGACGACAAAGGAGGGGCGGACGGCGGCACAGACGGTGGAGATGGCGGTGTATTAACCCGGTCCAGGAAGCCACCATTGAATCCGAACAGACAGAAACAGGCCCCATCAGCGAAAGAGATGGGTCCAGCCAAACCACGTTCAACAACATAGTGGTAAATATCTCCTCTAAAGTACTTACAAATGCCGAACTCTCTCTCCTTAACAGGGGTCTGTCGTTTTGCCCGTCCTCCACAATGGACTGGTTTCAATTGGAAGTGGATCTGTATGCTTTTTTTCGCCGTCTAAGACTGAGAGCCTTTTTTTCTGAGTCGGACGACTCAAGCATTAAGGTGGTTGATAGTAGGAATGACATGTTTAGATTAAGGCCTCTTTCACACGGGCGAGTTTTCCGCGCGGGTGCAATGCGTGAGGAGGACGCATTGCACCCGCACTGAATCCGGACCCATTCATTTCTATGGGGCTGTGCACATGAGCGGTGATTTTCACGCATCACTTCTGCGTTGCGTGAAAATCGCAGCATGTTCTATATTCTGCGTTTTTCACGCGACGCAGGCCCCATAGAAGTGAATGGGGATGCGTGAAAAACGCAATGCATCCGGATGCACTCCGTTGCGTTGCGTTTTTCACGCAAGTTTATAAGCAACAATACAGGGCTCTCAGACAGGAAAAAGGAAGTAGGAGTTTCCTCGGTGTCTGCTTGGAGGCTGCACACAAGGCAGAAGTTTGTTTGAGAACATTTCAGCCCTAGCGGATCCAAGATGCCCAAAACCCCAAGGCCTATGGATGTTGAGAAGATGATAGTCCTTGTTCAGGACAGGCCCTGCCTATGGGATCTGCGCTGTCCTGAGTACCAGGACAAATATAAAAAGGATGCGGCCTGGATGGAGGTGACCCAGCAGGTATTTGCCTCCATATGGGAAACCAGTCAAGGGCAAATGCGGAAGACTTTGAGTAAGTAGCTAAAGTAAATATGTTTGATCCTTGCTGTCCCTCCTGTTCTTCCTACTATCCGGTCCATGTTATACGTTATCCTGCCTACTATCCGGTCCATGTTATACGTTATCCTGCCTACTATCCGGTCCATGTTATACGTTATCCTGCCTACTATCCGGTCCATGTTATACGTTATCCTGCCTACTATCCGGTCCATGTTATACGTTATCCTGCCTACTATCCGGTCCATGTTATACGTTATCCTGCCTACTATCCGGTCCATGTTATACGTTTTCAAACGTAGACTAGTAAATGTGGCTTAAATTTCTTTATTATTTTTTAAAAAGTTGAAGATGTGAAAAACCGGTGGCAGAGCTGTCGCGACCAGTTCCGCAAGGAATTAAAGCACCATGGGCGCAGTGGATCAGGGCCACCAAAGAAACGGCCGTATATCTTCAAAGAGCAGCTCATGTTCCTCAGTGATGTCATGGATCTTCGGGCGTAAGTACAATTACCACACTCACTACTGACTACATCTAGGTTCAGTGTAGTCCAGTGATGGCTAATCTTGGCACTCCATCTGGGGCGAGACTGCGACTCCCAGCATGATCCATTTATTTCTCTCTAATTCTGTAAGCAGCCAAGAAAGAGAGGCAAATTTGGAGTCATATTTGGACCACAGCTTGAGTGCCCAGGTTAGCCAGCACCGGAATAGGCCTTCTATGGCAAAATGGTAATACTGCACCCAATCAGGCCTGCACATATGGAAATGAATATATTGAATACAGTCACATTGCAATTTTAGGGGTTATCCCATCTTACACAATGGGTGCATATCCTAGTGTTAGGCCCCCATTCTCTAAAATGGTATCAAGCCTTTAACACTGCAGGTAGACTATGTTAGTAATGTGTGAACAATTATCATTTGGAAAATTTACAAATTGTCTAATGTCAAAGTTGGTGAGTCCAATCCTTCACATAAGTTATTATTAGTCACCTCAGCCAATTATGTCATTTACCAAATGTGGCTCAATGACCGCATATGTGCTATGTACTTTAGGTCTGGGATACCAAACCTCTGGCCCTCCATATTTGTGGAAAACCCAAATCCAATAGTGCTTTGCTGTCGGCTAGGTGTAAGCTTTGCTACCATGCTTTCAGTTTGATTTGTCTGAAAGCTAGAGGGCCCATTGTTGGCCAACCCTGGTTTAGGTGATGTAGTACTGTGTGATAAATGTCAGTGGTGTAACTATAGGCGGTGCAGAGGTGGCAGTTGCTACCGGGCCCAGGAGCATGATGGGGCCCAAAGACCTTTGGGTTGCCAAAGAATATACTATTTTAATAGCAAAAGGACATACTGGTCAAGTTCCTCTTCTGTCTGTAAGAAGGGGGCTAGGTCAAAACTTACACGCCAAGGCTATGTTCTCCCCTGCCCCGGGCGCTAAAGCACTGAAGGAAGGGAGTCCCAAGCTGAATTCTTGCACCAGAGCCCATGATCCTTTAGCTCCGCACATGATAAATGTAGTATGCTAATGACAAGAATATGTGCAATGAATAATGACAAGCATAACTCATGTTTATATGTAATGTTTTGAAATCTTTGTAGCACGGAGGACAACCTAGGGGAGGAAGGTGAAGAATCGGCACCACAGCTATCAAGTGCCTGTGAAGAAGAGCTGCCATCTGAGTCGACACAGACTGCAAGTGTAGCTGGACCCTCCACTGCAGCAGCCCCACCACCAGCTGCATCGGGAGCGGATTCACCTCCCCAACCCCGCTTGGCTCTACCTAGCCGCCCAAGACGCCAGACCATGCCTCCTGCCGAGTCTAATATAAATGTTCAAGTGCTCGATTATTTATCTAGAGCCCGGCAGGAGGATCATCATGATCTATTTGCGCGGAGTCTGGCTCATTTTTTCCGGCAGCTTCCTACAGAGCACTTGATCCGAACCCGCAATGCTGTGCAAATAGTTCTGCAGGCAGCCACTCCCCCATGACCCTACTGAGGTTTTTACGTGCCTGGAAAATTGGAACCTCCATGGGCATATGTTTGGCCCCTCTCCAACGGCCATTAATCCACCGCCTACTCAGGGTCCACAACATTTCTCAACTCATAGGGATTATTATGGGCCACAAAATCCCCATATGGGCCACATTACCAGGGGGAAACTACTTATGGCCATCATGTGCCCCCTCGAGCCAACCTGGCCCGTCTTCATACGCAGGGCCCAGTGGCCAAACTGGATACCCTGCCCCTCCCCATCAGGGGAAACTACTTATGGCCATCATGTGCCCCCTCGAGCCAACCTGGCCCGTCTTCATACGCAGGGCCCAGTGGCCAAACTGGATACCCTGCCCCTCCCCATCAGGGGAAACTACTTATGGCCATCATGTGCCCCCTCGAGCCAACCTGGCCCGTATACATACTCAGGGCCCAGTGGCCAAACTGGATACCCTGGCCCTCAACCTCCACCCTCGCCAGCTGGGCGTTTCACAATTTGTAATTGATGAGTTGACTATACTGTTTGATTAAACAGTTTTTCTGTTGATAATTTTGATGTTGGTTTACTTTGTCAATAAACTGCATGTAAGGGACAATGACAGGCCAAATATGCATTTTAAACTGTAAATAGACAGGCATAGGTCTTGTAATCAGTAATCTAAACATATAAGTATATCCTCTTTCCACCTTATAATCGCAGTTTAATCAAGTTTTATTACCTTGTTGAATGTGTAGTCTTTGTGCCCAAGGGCGAATTGAAAGAAACCACGCCTCTTGGGCACAAAGAATAGACATTACACAAGGTAATATAACTTGAATTACAAGCAAATATAAGGTGAAAAGGGCCTATACTTATATGGTTAGATTAATGATTCCAACACCTATGCCTGCCTATTGATAGTTGGGTATATGTATACATAATGTATATGTATATTTGGCCTGTCAGTATCCCTTTAACATATATTTCAGGGACAGAAAGACATCACACCCCATTATCATGTGACACTTTTATTAAACCGGCATTCACATTTCCGAACGCGTAATTTGTACGAAAGATCACATAACAAACATACAGTCATAGTATGGCAGTAATGTTTAAAAACATTCCAGTTTTAATAAAAATGTTTATTATCCATAAACATAACATGTGTGGAATAATATAAAATACTAGGGGCAAACAATAGGACAAACATTACGGATGGAGTTTTAACACCATGACACATGTATGTCGAATTCTACATACATGATATTTGGCACACTCCTACTTTATATAGTAATGAAGGGCACATACGCATAAATGATTATCATTTTATAAAAAATCTGATCAATGAGGTATTAGTCCATATTTCACATACCGTGTTCTAATCAATAGATTGGTATGCAAAATATGTTAGCCCGCAACCCACGTCAAGGGTCCTCATTATCTTGCGAGTCCCTAACTAACACAAAAACATAAACTAACTTAAAAATTACCATCCAGGTTAACAAGAACAAATGGCAAAACACAAAGTCCCAGGAGTGTAGGGCTACTGTGGCAAAGGAAATGAACCTTCAGGGGATGAAAAATAATCCGAAAATAACTCCCTCACTCTCAGGCCAACAGATCCAGATCGTCCAAGTGGCAAAGTTTCTGTTTGTGATGGTGGAATGTAGACATCTGCCTCTTCCTCAGGTGTCGTATCATAAGTGCGTATGTAGTTATGCAGCACTACACATGCCTGGATCACCACATTCACATTTTGAGGTGCCAGCTGGATCGCCGAAAGGAAAACACGCCATTTGTTTGAAAAAATACCAAAGGCACACTCCACATACCTTCTGGCTCGACTTAAACGATAATTAAAATGTCGCCTCTTGGCATCCAAACCTCGCCTCGGAAAGGGACGCATGAGGTGGGGAGAAAGGGCAAATCCTCGTCCCCTACTACCACATAAGGCGCAGGTGGGCCAGAGGAGCCAGGAAGGTTTGCTGGCTCTGGTACGTCCAGTTGATTGGACTGAAGCCAGCGACCCATCCTGGAAGCCCTGAAGATGCGAGCATCTGCAGTCCTTCCATAGGACCCAATATCTACAATTATAAACCGATAGTTTGTGTCAGCCAAGGCCAACAAAACTACCGAGAAAAACTGCTTATAATTATAATATTGGGACCCAGAGTTAGGTGGCTTCTAACCCGTATGTGCTTCCCGTCAAGGGCACCAATACAATTTGGAAATTGTGCCCTCTCCAGGAAGCCCTGGGCTATGTCAAGCCACTGCTGCCTTGTTGGAGGTGGCAGCACTGAAGCCTTCAGTCGCCACCAAATGGCGGAACAAGTAGCCCGTACCACGCCAGCAATTGTGGAGGTGCCCATGCGAAAATCAAAATGTAATGAGGAAAAAGAATTGCCCGTCGCAAGATACCTGTAACGAAAATAAAAAAAATTAGAAATCACAAATGTATTCATCAACGACAATATTGCACATTATTTTATGACAATGGGTCTAGAAAAGGAACATTTGAAGAGGCACTAGTATAAGATTAGTCCGCTACAGTTTAAATTCACAATGACTTTTATGCCAAGATAAACATTTTGCAAACACAGCTTCAACACAGGTTCAATCATGATGAGCTACAAACAGGTGAATGATCCTGATTAGTCCAGGCATGATTAGATTAATTAACCCCTGCGGAACTGAAATCGGGTGTGACTAAACAAATACTTGTTTGTACTAAATGGGACTTTCAGTCGATTGCCCATGCAAAAACACACACACTGTATGCCTACAACCCGATCAGTATACAATGCATGTTTCCTAATACTAAGTACTTAAACATACAACAGGTACTGTTCTTAAGAAAACATCCATAGCCCAAACACACACACATATATATATATATATATAGAGAGAGAAGAGAGAGAGAGAGATCTATATAGACACAAACACACCCAAACAGTGGCTAATTCATGGCCAAGTCAGATAATATAGTCTTACCTTAAAGTAATAATGAGACGTTCTTCCGGTGACACACTCCGCCGCATGTTGGTGTCCTGGAAAGTCAAGGCCGCACGCAACTCCCCAAAAGCCGATCAAATGTAGCCACAGACATGCGGCAATAATTGAAAAACTTCTGAGGGTGCATACGGAGGTCAGAGTACAAAACAGCAAATTGCCCTTTGATGGCACGCTGTGAAATTATGGGATGCACCCACATGCGCTTCCTCTGCGGCTCCTCATCAATCATATCTGGCTGCTCTCCAAAACAGCGGAAGACCAGCCAGTGCAAGAACACATGGTCAGTTGTGGACAGGGTGAAAGTGGACATCCTGCAAAGGAAACTCCAATAACACACACACACACACACCAACCAGACGACAAAACATCCACCCAAAAATGGAGCTGTCCAACAAAACAATGCATGCTGGGCTTATTTATATGTGTTGGCAGTCACAGGTGGATGTAGTGGATGGATCAGTTTTTTTTCACGCGCGTGAAAAACGCATGCCATCCGCATGTCACCCGCATGAACGCAACGCAATCGCATACAAAACTGACAGCACTCGCGAGCAAAAATGCACCTTTTTCCCTGAACGCACCCTGAACGCATCCGCATCAAATCTGTGACGCCCGTGTGCAAGAGGCCTAAGGGATTTTGGCCTATACATCAAGAGCTAATTCCAACCCCCTTCTTCTAATAATGTAGTTGAGGCCTACATCTCATTAGTAAAGAAAGAAATTGATAGAGTTAGGAACCAGACACAACATATACGGTTTAAATCTAATATATCAATGGATGATAGGCAGGCACTTAGGGATCTCTGTCAGAGGAGCGAAATTATCGTCAAACCCGCCGACAAGGGGGGAGCCCTCGTGGTAATGGATGTCCAAAAATATGAGGGAGAAATTGAGAGGCAACTCGGTGATGTCGCCGTATATCGCCATCTTGACCATGACCCGAAATTTGAATTTATGCGTAGGATTAAACTATTGGTCAATGACGCGTATGCGGAGGACATCATTGATGAGGCCCTTCATGATTATTTGATAGAGAAACACCCGGTGGCCCCGGTGATTTATACCCTGCCCAAAATACATAAGGACAGGGATAACCCACCGGGGCGCCCAATAGTTTCTGGCATGAATTCTATATTCTCTCCTATTGCAATTTTTCTGGACAAAGTACTGCAGGAATTTGCCATTAACACAAAATCATATGTGAGGGATACTACTCATTTTTTGGAACGGCTCACGGACCTCCAATTTGAAGACAGGGATACTCTCGTATCCTTTGACGTGGTTGGCCTCTACACGAGTATTGACCACGACAAGGGTTTACGAGCAGTACAGCATGTCCTTCAGACCTCTAACTACACTCCGCGCAGTTCACAATTTATCCTGTCGTTACTAGAGGTTGTACTTACCTGTAATTATTTTATGTTCAAAAATGATTTTTTTGTTCAATGCAGGGGGACCGCGATGGGGTCCAATGTGGCCCCGTCGTATGCGAACATCTATATGGCAGTATTCGAGGAGATGTTTATATATCCATCCAGCCCCTTCCAATTTGTGAGGGGCTGGATGAGATATATAGATGACATCTTCTTCGTTTGGAGTGCCTCAGAAACACAGTTGATGAATTTTCTGTCCCAGGTGAACATGGTTTACGAGGAACTTCAGTTCACCATGGTTTGTTCCTCTGAAAAACTACAATTTTTGGACACTGTTGTCTATCCATTGGCCGGTGGCCTACAAACTGACCTTTTCGTAAAACCTACTGACAGGAATAGCATCCTGCATTTTCAAAGTTCTCATCCTAGGCGAATGGTTGAATCCTTGCCCTTTAGTCAGCTTCTGAGGGTACGTAGGATAGTTAGTGAGGATGCTAATGTTGAAAGAGGACTAGTCACGATGGGACAGAAGTTCATACAAAGGGGTTATCCACCTCCCCTGGTGAAGAGGCATCTTGAGCATACCAAAAGTTTGGAGCGACAGGATCTATTGGGACCCAGGGGCTTTAAGAGGGTTCAGAAAAGAATTCCCCTTGTCACGAGCTATACTGGCTATAGCAACAAAATTGCTACCATTGTACGAAAAAATTGGGGTTTACTTAAACAAGCTTTCCCGAATGTACCCGAATTCCAGCTACCGCCACTCCTATCATATAAAAGAACACCGAATTTGAAAGATAGATTGGTTCATGCTGATCAGAATGTCAGGCAGGGGACAACTACCCGCTTAGGGTGCTACCCTTGCCTTAACTGTTGTCACTGTAATAGTATGATTAAAGGGGACTCATTTACTCACCCACATACTGGGGTGCGTTATCGCATTGGGGGTAACTACACCTGTTGTTCCTCCTATGTGATATATGTTCTCCAATGTCCCTGTGGCCTCTTGTATGTGGGTGAGACCACACAGGAGGTCAAAAGGAGGCTTACTCAACATAAATCCAAAATACGCTGTGAGGCCCTTGAACTCCCTGTTCCTGAGCATTTTTTTAAATCTAGACATAACATGTCACAGTTGAAATTTCGCATCATTGATGGGGTACCACAACCCCGTAGGGGTGGGGACCGTGCAACCATACTCAAAAAACTGGAGTTGAAATGGATCCACAGGCTGGATACTTTAGAGCCTAGGGGATTAAATAGGGACTTTGGATTACATGTCTTTCTTTGAGCTACATATTGCGATCTTTTTTCATCCGCTGTAGAACTTCATAAAAGTTTTGTGCCCAACATTTATTTTGTTGTGATTTGATTTTATTTGCATTCGCTAATTTTTGTTTTGTCTTCTCTTCAATTGTAGAGACCATACATGTCCTATGTGGATCCAGTGTTCAAGTGTGGGTACTATGTAGCGATACCTAGACAGAAAATATGCAAGAATGAACAACCTCTTTGTCCACCGTGGCGATTCACCAGTAGGTTCTACTGGTTAACTAATATGAATAAAATATAACTGGCAATATTGAGAAGAACAACTTTGGTGGTGTATTATTTTTCTCCCCTCTTTGGTCTAGGACCTTTGTGACGTATGTATAAATAGTCCGGTTGCCTGGTGATAGGTCATGTGACCACGTCACATGATCGAACTTTAATTTTGCGATATATTTTATAAATATTGAGGAGGATCTGAGTTGAATCCCGATTGAATTTGGAGCAAGACAATATAAGTGCGTTTAGTGTAAAACTTTGGGAATCCAGCCGTGTGGCTAGGATGACAATATTCCCTTTCTTGCTAGCAACCAGTGACGTCACTATATGGCTTTTTTCCATTGGAGGGGATTAGTCTTCTCACCACCATAGTAACTGATGACGCTACGGCTATGCTCTTTTTGATTGGATGGGTCGGCCCTTGGGGCGGCACCTATCCTAAAATATAGTGACACCTGCGCAGTGTCACTTCCGGTACGCTATACGATTATGCCCACACCTGACCGGGGAAACATGTGGAATCAGGTACACGTATCTAATTAGCGATTGTTTTTAATTATGTATGTCTGCACCAATCGAATTGCACTGGGGGATATTTAAAGGGTGTCATTGCCTTATGTGTTATGGCTTGATAAAGACCTGCTGGTCGAAACGTCGCCTGTACTTGCTGCCTGCAAATAAACCTTTGGATTGATAAGGAACTTCAGGAGTGCTGCAGATTTCCCTTTTTTACATTTTTAAAGCAGTGTGCTGCTACATGTAGTCCTTGTTTTTTCCCACAGGTGAAGAAGTGCCCATCTGTCTGTTGCTTGACAGGGCCAGGCACCTAGCTGGCCCTGAGAATCTGGGCCCTGTGATGTTGCACCACATAGCGACGCATACGCTGAAGCTCAAATTCAGCTTCAGGTTTGTAGTGGCACATGCAGCTCTGTTGTTCGATCCAGGGCCCAGATTTTTAGGGCCGGGCTAGAAGTTCAGCCCTGTCAATGAACAGACAGGTGGGTGCTTCTTCACCTGTGGGGACAGCCCCTCACAGTGAAGACCTCCTGCTGATGAATTAGTTGAATAAATGAATTGATTTGCTAGAATAGATTCACTCATACATAATCAGAATCAGTGGCAGATTAAGTAGAGTATAGGCCCTTGGCTATTATTGTAACTTGCCCCTCCCCCCCACCAATGTTCCTCAATGCTGACTGTAATCAACACCACTTTCTGTGCTTTTTCACATTGTTTTTGCCAGGTATCAGTATGATATTCGACGCTAAATCTGCTGCAAAACCCTCATAATGTACCTGTAGATTTTGATGTGGTTTTTCCATGGATTTCACCCTCTCCATTGCAAATTGTGAAATCCTTGACACAAATCCTCAGCATAAATTTCCCAGACTGTGGATTTACAATCTGCACCAGTGATTATGTACCACTTTATGCATCATGTGGATAAGATTGGTTTAAATATATTCCACTTTACTACCACTGTAAACTTAACCATACGTATACAAAAAATTGTTGCATGTGTTACCTCCAACCAGAAAACACCTATCATGTAAACTCAACCACGCAATGAATTACCAAAAATGAATCTCTTTATTGTTACAATACACAGAAAAGTTAATATAAACACATCAGCAGGGGATGTGAAGAAATCGAACAAGAGGTCCCCCCACAATAAGGAAAGTCACAATTAAAATACAAATAATAAGTAAAATTTCCCAAAAGGGGTGTTGTCCGGATGAGGGGGGGGGGGGGCCCCCACCCCACAGGAATATGCCACACCTTCCTCTAACCTCGTACAAACACCCAAATGTACCACCACAAGGGTTAAATAATAGAGTGGCCATGTCTCACCATACTGAGTGCTGTTCCAAAAGCGGGAAGCACAGTATCTAAAATTTCTAACACTCCAAAACCAGGGGAATAGCAGTGGCAATGCAATGCTGAGAGTGTAATACTATGATAACATCCTCCCACTAAAGCAAATCAAATGAAAATGCAAATCAATAGACAAAATGCATGGGAGAATGTGCTGTAAGTAACAAACCTCAGAGAGGGAGGACTGGAAGCACTTTTCTTAGGGCTTCCGATCCGCCCTCTCTGAGATCCGGACCAGAACCTGTAAATAACAAAAAATCCCCAAAACCAAACCTCCTAATTACAGATGCGTCCATGCGGCGGCAGGTCTATTCCTCTTTGACGCTCGCGTGCGCGTTCACAGCAGATCGCGTTTTAGGAGTTATACTACAGCCTGCCAGCATGGTCAATCGCTGGCAGGCTGTAGATCTAAAATAAAAGGCATCAAACAGGTATATTAGACGCTGTTTTGTTAACAGCATCTGATACACTTGCTACCTGGTCCTCTGGTGGTCCCATTTGCAGGGATCGACCACCAGAGGAACAGGTAGCTATTTAAAGTAGCACCAAGCACCACACTACACCCTCCCCCCTGTCACTTATTAAACCCTTGTTAACCCCTGATCACCCCATCTAGACTCCCTGATCACCCCCCTGTCACTGATCACCCCCCTGTAAGACTCCATTCACATGTCCATATGTGTTTTGCGGATCCACGGATCCGCGGATCAGCAAAACACGGACACCGTCAATGTGCTTTCCGCATTTTGCAGATCCGCACTTTGCCAGAACTATAAAGAAAATGCCTTTTCTTGTCTGCAATTGCGGACAAGAATAGGACATGTTCTATATTTTTGCGGAACGGAAGTGCAGACCTGGAAGTGCGGATCTGCAATTCCGGATCCGAGCGGGACAAAGTCTGTCCCCATAGAAATGAATGGGTCCGCAATTCCGTTCCGCAAACAGAATTGCGGATGTGTGAATGGGGCATAAGGGTCCCTTATTACCACCAGTTAGTTAGCTACTTGTTAGGTAGCTAGCGCCCAGCCCACCGCACCGCAGTCACTGATTTTGGCAGAGATTTTTTCATCCACATTGATCGATGCGAATGAAAAAATCTGTGCCGTTCATTTTTTTTTTTTCAGCCCAGAGGCTGAACGGAAAAAAAAAATCTCATTACCCGTATGCTCAATATAAGGAGAGTAGCAGAAACTCCTAATGCTGGCCATACATGTAATGATTGCGGAGACCCTCAAATGCCAGGGCAGTACAAAAACCTCACATGTGACCCCATTTTAGAAAGAAGACACCCCAAGGTATTCCGTGAGGGGTATGGTGAGTTCATGGAAAATTTTATTTTTTGTCACAAGTTAGTGGAATATGAGACTTTGTAAAAGAAAAAAAAATTCAATTTTTCAACTTTTTCTGTGAACTCGCCATGCCCCTCACTGAATACCTTGGAGTGTCTTCTTTCCAAAATGAGGTCACTTGTGGGATATTTATACTGCCCTGGCATTTTAGGGGTCCTAAAGCGTGAGAATCCAAATGCATAAAAATGACCTGTGAAATCCTAAAGGTACTTAAATGACAACTTTTTAATTTTTTTTATACAAAGTTGTCAGTTTACAGAGATATTTCTCTCACCCAACATGGGTATATGTAAATATACACCCCAAAACACATTGCCCTACTTCTCCTGAGTACGGCGATACCACATGAGTGACACTTTTTTTCAGCCTGGGTGCGCAAGGAGCCCAAATTCCAATGAGTACCTTTAGGTTTTACAAGGTTGCTCACAATTTAGCCCCGCCCAAAATGCCAGAACAGTAAACACACCTCACAAATGACCCCATTTCGGAAAGTAGACACCCCAAGGTATTCATTGAAGAGCATAGTGAGTCCGTAGGGTATTTATTTATTTTTTTGCCAGAAGTTAGCAGAAATGGAAACTTTATTATTATTATTTTTCCTCAGAAAGTGTCATTTTCCGCTAACTTGTGAAAAAAATGAAACAATACATAAACTCATCATGCCCCTCCGAGAATACTTTGGGGTGTCTTCTTTCTAAAATGGTGTCATTTGGGGGGTATTTATACTATCCTGGCATTCTAGCACCTAAAGAAACATGACAGGTGCTCAGAAATCAGAGCTGCTTCAAAATGCCGAAATTAACTTTTTTGCACCATAGTTTGTAAACGCTATAACTTTTACCCAAACCAATAAATATACACTTATTGGATTTTTTTTAATCAAAGACATGTAGAACAATAAATTTAGAGAAAAATTTATATAGAAATGTAGTTTTTTTAAAAAAAAATTACAACAGAAAGTGAAAAATGTCATTTTTTTCAAAAATTTCGGTCATTTTTGATTAATAGCAAAAAAAGTAAAAATGTCAGCAGCAATAAAATACCACCAAATGAAAGCTCTATTAGTGAGAAGAAAAGGAGGTAAAATTCATTTGGGTGGTAAGTTGTATGACGGAGCAATAAACGGTAAAAGTAGCATAGTGCAGAATTGTAAAACGTGGCCTGGTCATTAAGGGTGTTTAAGCTAGGGGGGCTGAAGTGGTTAAAGGGCTTCTGTCACCCCCAAAATGCATTTTCCATTATCTGACATTAGCTATTCGCTAATTTCAGCTGATCTCAAACATATTTTTCTTATTGTTCTGTGAGGTTTAGTTATTTAAAAAAACGTACTTTTATGATATGCAAATCGCTTCACTACCAGCAAGTTCATTCGGCACAGGCGCTCTAAGAGAAGGACGCTCGCTTGGCTGCTCCTTCCTCAGCGCGCCTGCGCAGATGACGTCAGCCCTACCCCCGTCTTCTCTTCCGGGTGTAGGGCTGACGTCCTTAGCGCAGGCGCACTGAAGAAGGAGCAGCCAAGCGAGCGCCCTTCTCTCAGAGCGCCTGCACCAAATGAAGACCGGTACGGCGCAGGCGCGGGATTTGAACTGCAGACAGGGCCAGCCGGAGGAGAAGACTGCTCGCTGGCTCTGTCTATCAACAGGAGAAGGGGGTGTGTCGGCAAGTCGAGGATGTGGCGGCTACCAGCAAGTTACTGCCCAACTTTCTGGTAGTGAAGCGATTTTCATATCATAAAAGTAAGTTTTTTAAAATAACTAAACCTCACAGGACAAAAAGAAAAGTATGTTTGAGATCAGCTGAAATTAGCGAATAGCTAATGTCAGCTAATGAAAAATGCATTTTGGGGGTGACAGAAGCCCTTTAAGTCTTGGCACCAGAGATTATTGTACAAAGTTTAGATGCAGTTTAAGTGATTTGTAACAAAAACTGTGGTAAAACCACAATTTGCACAAACTTTTGCCAGCTGTATTATACTGCACCATTTTCCAGAATAGTATAAGAACTGATACACAGATATTATCCTTACCATCTCTCTCCACATTATCGTGTTATGCCAGAGCAATACTGTATATAATGAATTTTAACAAAAGGTTTATTCTATCAAATATATTTGTCAAACTAAAAGCTAAAGAACCACTGTACTTGTTAAAGGTAAGTTCTCACGCAGCAAATTCTTTAGAGAAATTACTGTCACTGAGAAATCCATTCTATACATCTGAAGTGCCATTCAGATGAATGGAAATTGAAGACATTTCTGTACCAAATCTGTTGTATGTGAATTAACCCTAAGAGTGCTGGTGTGATCAGTAGAGGTCCCAGCTCAGAAAAAATCACAGATAAAAACTTATTGCTCTGTTTTTTTAATCTAATAATTCATTTTTTTTAACTACAGTAGAAATTAGTGTGTATGATAAATATGAAATACAGAGTGTCATCTGGAAAAAAAAAGTAAAAATATCCACCTTCTTTGTAGATGCATATTTATGCTGTCATGTGATTCAATCTTTACAGACTACAAACAAACCCTATTTGTAGTTTGATCCGACAGTCTGAAATTTCCACTTACCTGACAAACAAGCATTTTGTTCCTGTTGCGAGTTATCATTCCGATAATTTGCACATTCCTCAGCTCTAATTCCCTTCTATCTTCCTCTTCTACTATCAGTCTGTAAGGCAGCAAGACGATGGGGTAGAGGGAATGGAGTATCCTGTGACATCATAAGTCAATAACTTTTATTTCCACTCAGTAAGTACCATTTCATTTTCCAGAATAATCTTTTTATGAATTGTTTATTTCAACTAAACAGATTGATATCAAGCCATCAGGTACAGACCTGCCAAAAATTCAAAAAAATGTCTGATTTGGGGGCATCTCACTGAGAGTAGTGTTGAGCGCGAATATTCGAATAGCGAATTTTTATTGAGAATATCGCAACTTTGATAATTCGCGTATATTGCGTGTATTCGCAATTTTGAATATTTTATTTTTTTTAATTTAGATGTTAATCCTTGTGGCTCTCTGGTTGTCTTCCCACTTCCCAAAAGCTGTTCTTACCTGTCCGCAGGATTCCTGGCTCCCTGCCCACTCCAGTTAATGCCCGTTGCCGCTTCTGCTGACTTCCTGTGTGCATGGAGCGTCCCCATCCCAACGCTTTCATGCTAAAATGTACTGTCGGATGTGAGAATCACGATCTCACAGATTTGACTAAGTTGTAATCGCAATGCGATTAATATAACCTGAATTATTCGCATTGCGATATTCGTTATATTCTAGCAATACAACCATTAGGAACCCAGCTTTAAGTTGAATTCGCAATGCGAGTAATACAGGTTATATTAATCGCATGGTGAATTCAACTTAGAGCTGAGTTCCTAATGGTTGTATTGCTAGAATATAACAAAGATTGAGAATATAGTGCTATATTCGTGAATTCGAGATATTTGTCATCTTCGTTATATTCTAGCAATACAACCATTAGGAACTTAGCTCTAAGATCAATTCGGAATGAGAGTATATGTTCGCTTTGCGAATGAAACTTAGAGCTGAGTTCCTAATGGTCATTGTTAGAATATAACGAAGATTGAGAATATAGTGCTATATTCGTGATATTCGTTATATTCTAGCAATACAGCCATTAGGAACCCAGCTCTAAGTTGAATTCGCAATGCGAGTAATACAGGTTATATTAATCGCATGGCTAATTCAACTTAGAGCTGAGTTCCTAATGGTTGTATTGCTAGAATATAACGAAGATTGAGAATATAGTGCTATATTCGTGATATTCGTTATCTTCGTCAATTGTAGCAATACAAGTTACAACCATTAGGAACTCAGCTCTAATCTAAATTTGCGTAACATTCGCAATATACAGAATAATGACGAATATTCGATTTCGACGAATATATGACAAATATTCAATCGGATATTCGGGAAATATGGCGAAATCGAATATGGCACCTTCCGCTCATCACTAACTGAGAGTACTTCTGCTCCAATTCAGAGAACAGGGGTGTCCTATCCATGGTGGAGAACTGGCCTTGGCTACACAGTTCTTCTCTTTTAATGCCTATGAAAGAGTTTATGGTTTGTGTCTCCTGTTAACTATAATAGATAGTGACTGCTCATGTATTGCCATGTGTGTTTAATTATTATTATTTATCGTTATAGCTCCATTCATTCCATGGTGCTGTACATGTAAAAAGGGGTGTACATAGATAATATAAAACAATAGCAATGCGAATGAACAAGATGAGTTACAAATTGATACAGAAGAAGAGAGTACCATATTCGTGAGGGCTTAGAATCTACAAAGGATGGGAAAAGAAAACAGTAGGTGAGGGTAAAGCTGGTCATATGGCGTTATAGATGCAGGAAGGTTATTGTAGGTTTTATGTTTGTCTGAAGAGGTAGGTTTTCAGGTTTCTTTTGAAAGTTTCCATGATTGCTAAGAGTCTGGTATGTTAGGAAAGAGAGTTCCAGGGTATGGGGGGTGCATGGGAGAAATGTTAGAGGCAATTAAGGGAAGAGCAGATAAGAGGAGAGTAGAGCAAGAGGTCTTGTGATTGTGTGTGGGAAGGGACTCGGAGATCAGGTCACAGATGTATGGAGGGAACAGGTTGTGATAGGCATTGCATGTTATAGTTAGTGTTTTGTACTAGGTTCTGTGTACAATGGGGAGCCAGTGAAGTAATGGGCAAAGATAAGAGACACAAGAGTAACAGGGAGAGATGAATTAGTTGGGCAGCAGAGTTAGGGCTCTTGCACACAACCCTATGTATTTTGCTGTCTGCAAAACACTGATCCGCAAAAAAAAGGATGACATCTGTGTTACATCAATTTTTTGCAGATCCATTGTAACAATGCCTGTCCTTCTCCGCAAAATGGACAAGAACAGGACATGTTCTTTTTTGTGGCAGAACGGACTTGTAAATATACAGATACGGAATGCACACTGAGTCATTTCCTTTTTTTTTGCAGCCCCTTTGAAATTATTGGTTTCACATATGGGCCGCAAAAAAATAAATGGAACGGACACGGACAAAAAATAAGTTCATGTGCAATAGCCTTTAAGGATGGATTGAAGGGGTGCAAGAGTACTAGATGGGAGGCCACAAGAGATGATGTTACAGTAGTCTTGGTGGGAGATTGTGAAGGTATGTCCAAGCATTTCGGTAGACTCCTGGTTGAGGGGTTAGAAATTATAAAAAAAAACTCACCTCATCCACTTGATCGCACAGCCAGTATCTTCTTCTTTCTGCAGGACCTGCCATGACGTGGCGAGCGTGGTGACGTCACCGCAGGACCTTCTATCTTCATTCAGCAGGACCTTCGATGACATCACCGCACTCAAGTGGATGAGGTCATTTTCTTTTTAAATTATTTTTAACCCCTCAGTGGCCATTTTATTTAGTATTCTGTCTTAAGAATGCTATCATTTTCCATTATAACCATGTTATAATGGAAAATAATAAAATCACCTGAACACAGAACCTGAACTTCAGTAAAAAAAAGTCCGGGTTTGGGTCCAGCTACCTTAGCTCGCAAAGTTCGGTACGAACCCGAACTTTGCAGTTCTGGTTTCGCTCAACCCTACTGATAAATTCCATTTTTTCCATGTTGAATTTTAAATGTGAGAGGAGAAGAAGTAGGATATAGGAAAGAGACATTGTAGGATTTTGGATAGTAAGATAGTAAGGAGACATCTGGACCAGAGAGGTGAATTTGTGTATCGTCAGCATAGAAGTGATACTGAAAGCCATGGAATTCTATAAGCTGTCCCAGGCCAAAGATTTAGATTAAGAAGAGTAAGGGTCCTAAGACACAGCCTTAAAGAGGACCTTTCTGTACTCCTGACATTCCTGATTTAATAGCTTCATGCATTCCCCATGTAATAACTATTCTGGAACATCTTTTCTTATGTCTCTATGTTATACCATTCCTTTATTATTTATGCTAGAAGTTCTGAATGAATTGCTATTAGCCTTCAGTAAGGGTACAGAGGGGAGGTAAATTGTTGGGGGTGCGTACCTGCACAGTGCTGCCATTTTCAGACTGTGCATGTACACATCCCAACTGGTTACCTCCCCTCTGTACCCTTACTGAATGCTAATAGCAATTAATTTTTAACTTTTAGTGCAAATAATAAAGGAATAGCACAACATAGAGCAATAAGAATAGATGCTCTAGAATTGTTAGTACACGGGGAATGCATGTATCTATTAAAATTGGCGGGTCAGGAATGGTGAAAGTTCCTTTTTAAGAAACAACAACAGGAGGTGGTGTGCAAGTGGTAAACACTAATTGTCCACTTTGTGAGGTATGAGGAGATCCAGGAGAGGGCCAAGTTTGTGATGCCAAGAGATGAGAGAGTTTGTAACAGGAGAGAGTGGTCGATGGTGTAAAAAGCAGAGGTCAGTCTTTAGCAGTTAGCAGGTCCTTGGTGACTTTGGTAATGGCAGTTTCAGTTGCGTGGTGGGGTCGGAAGCCAGATTGTTGCTAGTCAAGGAGGGAGCAGGAAGAGAAGTGGGAGTACAGTTCAAGGACAATATATTGTTCAAGTAGCTTTGAGGCATATGGGAGTAATGATATGTGATAGCTAGACAAAGAACATGGGTCAAGGTAAGGCTTTTTGAGGATGAATGTGATGGCAGCATTCTGCATTTAAAATAGGAGGGGAAGATACCAGTGATTAATAATAGGTTGAAGAGATGGGTTAGGGCAGGGATAAACACTGTGGTGAGGTTGGGGATGAGATGGGATGAGATCATGTCAAGCGCACAGGTGTTGAGATGTGATCTGGAGAATAGGGTGGAAAGTTTTTACTCTAATGTTGGAGTAATGGTGGGTAATCAGACACTCCTGGAAGGAGTTCCATTAAGCATACTCCCACCAATCAGACATTTATGGAACATCACAATAAGTCATGAAATTCCTGAAGGTGTGAGTGTGTGGAGACACAATAGCGTGGTGATTGTAACTTTTTAAGTGTAGTAAGATTTTTGATTGATACAGATACAATGATCTCATTAATTAGTTTGACACAGCCGGAGGGTATGTTCACAAATGCATTGGAGGCTCCTTAGGAGCCTCTGTTACATATTTCATTATACCTTTGTTTGCTCGAAATAGCAGAGCATGCAGTGCTATTCTTCCAATTAAAAAGATGGATAGAAAAACAGCGCTCCATGGGCCGAATTATAAGTAAGTAAGGCCTCTCGGGTTTTATTTGTGTTGCTCAAGCTTGAAAGGGACACTAAGTTCTCTTGCCCTTCCTTATTGGCCCTGTCACGTTCAGTCTTAGTGCACCCTCTAAATTGAAAAAGGTCACTTTTATTTACTGTAGGTCCAAATGTGACAACACCCCCCCCCCCCACACACACATAAACATTTGTATTTTGTCTCCTTACTCAAAATATTTGACATTATATAAGATATTTTAGATGTATTTTGAGTGTAGAAGTTACTCATTGATACATTATGTACTTCTAAACAGATCCATAACTTGAACAGATGAATTTGATGGCATGTACTAGAAAAGTTGCAGCAAATCCTGTCCCCCCAACTTCTCCAAAGTGTGATTTATGTCTGCTGCATGTAATGTATAGAATCCCTAGCTTGGATCTATCCCCATTAACTGAAACTAAATCTGGCCATGCACATTAGTCTTTTGTCAGCCAATCCCACCGAGAACTTGATTCCACAGGGCATGTCATCTGTGTTTTTAAAAAAGAATCTGACCACAGAACAGTTTTTCATTTTGCCTCAATCCATTTTAAATGAGCTTTGGCCCAGAGAAGACAAGTTTGAGAACCCTTTAGAATTATCTAGTTTCTGCATTATTTAGACCTAAAACTACATCAGATTACGCACAAGTCCTAAAAGTAATGAAAGATTACCCAAATCAAACAAATGAGTCAAAAGTATTAGTCTTGGTCATTTATTTATTCAAGAAAATGATCCAATATCACTTGTCTTTGAATGGCAAAAGTAAATGAACCTTTAGGATTAGCAGATAATTGGAAGGTGAAATTAAAATCAGGTGTTTTCAATCAATGGATTGACAATTTTGTGTGAGTTGTCGACCTGTCTTATTGAAAGAAAAGGGATCTTTCAAAGTCTGATCTTCACAACACGTTTGTGGAAGTGTATCATAGCATGAACAAAGGAGAGTTGTTGATGCTCCTCAGGCTCACAAAGGTAACACAACCATCTCTAAAGAATTGTGTAAAAATGCAGGAAATTCAAGACCATTTTTGCTCTCCCCAGGAGTGGTTGACTAACAAAAATCATGGCAAGAGCAAAGCATGCAATACTCCACAAGGTCGCAAAGAACCCAAGTTAACCTCTGATCAACAAAGCCTTTCTCACATTAGCTAATGTTAATGTTCACATTCTAACAACAACAATAGTGTGCATGGCAGAATTGCAAGGTAAAAGCCACTGCTGTCCCAAAATAATATTGCTGACCATCTGCAGTTGTCTAAAGATCATCTGGACAAGCCAGAAGACTATTGGAACAATGTTTTGCAGATGGATGAGCACTTTTTGGTTTAAATGAGAAGTACTATGTTTGGAGAAAGGAAAACACTGCATTCCAGCAGAAAAAAATCATCCCAATTGTAAAACACGTTGGTGCTAATATCATGTTTTGAGCCTGTTTTGCTGCATTTTTTCTTGTGATCCTATGCTTATCTTTGCTTCTGAGAGACTCTGCCTCTCTACTCTTTTTTTACCCAGTCATGTGATTTGCAAATTACCGATGAATCTGTTCAACATACGATAACTTAGTACTGAACCCTGAAGTATCCCAATAGTAGTCCACATTCCCCCAGAGTTCTTACCACTTGTAAGTTCCTTCAAGTATTCAGCTCTGTCCTTAATATCTGCTTTGATTAGGTTTGAGATAAATTATCAATTGTTTTTGTAATAGTATGTAATATCCACTAATCTATCTCAATATGTCACTTGTTTCCCAGTTTTAAATCCATACTGTTTTAACTTTGGAATACCTTGGCCATTAAACAGAATGCAGTAAAGATTCTGTCAATTTACCTGTGTTGAGGTGAGACTCGTGGGTCTATAGATTTTTCTTATATCTCATCTGAACTCACTAAATTGTCTACTTTTAGTTTTGACCACACAGCCACATACAGTAATTCTGTCCTGGACAACATACTGTAAGACACGTACTGCGGACACTTAGGACTGCGGACACCACAGTGGTCCCCCAGCTTACCCGGCTGAGTATCCTCTAGGTGTCTAATGTTGTATGATAAGGGCACCCTATATTTATGTGAGTGGTCAACCATATCTGGTATTGTGAACTTCTTTGAGTTCGGTTTTAATAATTGAAGTAAAAGTTATCTTTTAGAGCCTATATATTCTTTTTCCCTAATGTATTCTTTAATATAGGACTAGTACACATCATTACATATCTGCCAATTAATTGTATTGTCAGTCTAATCATCATCATCAAGTGATAAAATTGAGCTCTTCCTTTAAATCATCATGTCAGAGAAGTTATCTTTAAAAGTTCAATCTTAAGTGCATGATCCACATCCCAAATGTTTAAAGTAAAAGAAAAATATTAAACTTTTGTAAGAATAAAAGTCATTCCTATGCTGTTCAGTTTATATATTTGTAATTTAGGCACAACTTTTGACTCATCCATGAGGTAAAACATCAGTTGGAGACATCAGTTGGAGAGCTTCTGTAACCCAATGCAGAATCTGTATCAGTCCCCATCTTCCATTCATGACACTCCTAGGAGGAATGTATAAAGTGCAGGTCTTAATCGAAACTCCACTGGTGTATGTTGCCCCAGAATTATCAAGAATTGGCTGCAAAAAGTAGCAAGGGTATTAAGAACATTGCATGCAAAATATATGTAACATAGAAAAGGCCACTATAGGAGATACATCCCTGTTGTCAACCCTGTTATTTTACCCCACCTCAAGTCTTTGAGTTTTACCAAGTATGTTGTAAATATTGAAGCACATTATAGAAATCATTCTGCTAGGTCATTGATATGTATTTTATTGCTTTCCTTATGTATATGTTTTATACAATTACAGTTTGAAAGACATCCTTCAGTGCAGTGTCTTTCAGGGCACTCTAAAATTGAATGGTTAAATGAAAACTAAAAGCTGTACAAAGTTCTTCTTACCCTCTTGAGGAATCTATATATTCAACACTTTCAATGCTGTTGCTAGATTCCGAAAAAAAAGTGTAACCATAGTGATGAAATGGAAATGATTCTCTTTGTTCCGAGGCTTCACTATGAAGCAGATACTATGGTTTTCAAGGTCAAAATTATGTTACTAAGAGCAAAAAACAGTTCTGAATGGGTTTCAAATTTTAAATTACTTAACATATTGCACACTATTCTAGGTTCATTTACTAAATATGTGTGTTTGATGAAACAAATAGATAAGAGGATATAATTGAACAATTCATATTTAACCACAATGTTCAGTACTCAATTAATGTTTAAACTCTGCATTCAATGATCTTTTATTAGGTCACAAGAGTATAACGTTAGTAAGCTCAAAGAAGAGTTGCCTTCTCATTATTTCTATCTTTCTCTCATGTATTTAAATTTTAAATGCCTGCAAAGAAATACAAAAGATAGAAAATTAAGTTTAATGAAAGGACAGAACTGTAGAATCTTCCTTTTTTTTTCTAGTTTTTCATGAATATCAGAATACATTATGGATATTTATATTTTTGTGGTTAAGTTATAGAGTGGTTGTAAAATAAAATAAAAAAGCTGCATACTGAATAATTTGGCCTTTGCCACTCACATTAAGATTTCAATGGAGATCCATCAGCATCAGAGGTACTATGTTTTAAAGGGTTGTCCTCTTGGCCTCTTTGGAAAACCTCTGTTTATGAAAAAGATTCCCTGACAATTCAGTTTGATTATAGGGTTTCCTGCCGAGGGGCACCCACTGACCCTGAAGGAGGTAGGGTCATATCGGCCTATATCCATGTTAAACACGGATTACAAACTGTATGCTTAGATTCTTGCTATCAGACTTAAGAGAATAATAGAGCAGTTGATTCACCCGGATCAAATTGGTTTCATCCCGAAAAGGTCCATTTATTCTAATATTCGTAGGGTGTTGTTGAATGTATGTGTGAAGGGGGGAGAGGAGGGTTCCCGCTCCATCCTGTCGGTTGATGCTGAGAAAGCATCCGACAGGGTGGAGTGGGAATATCTCTGGCAGGTGATGGAGCGAATGAATCTTGGCAATCACTTTATTAAGTGGGCCAGGATTTTATATACCCACCCTAAATCAAGGATTAATGTAAATGGGAAATGGTCATTGGTATTTGATTTATATAGAGGGTACAGGCAGGGTTGCCTCTCTTCCCTTTACTATTTGCGATATTCATTGAACTTTTGGCATGTATGGTAAGGGGCAACAGTAAGATCAGAGGGTTTGGTAGTGATGGGGCAGCAGATAAGATAAGTTTATACACGGATGATATATTTTTTTTTTAGAAAACACTAATAAACAACTACCCTTATTGATGGAAGTAATCGACTCATTTAGCATATTTTCGGGGTATAAGATCAACTGGAAAAAATCTCAACTTTTGCCTTTAGAAGGGGAGAGGGGGATTAGGGTAGAAGCACTTAAAGTATTACAACAAACGGAACCATTGGATTATTTAGGAATAAAAATTAAGATATCTCAGACTTTGTAAAATTAAATCTGGCAAGGAAACCAGCCAGCTGAATGTTTATCCTAATACCATTTATATGTACAGAAATCTTGTTCATACTAAATCATGTTATTTAACATATTTTTCTACACCACAATTGAAGAAATGCTAGTAGACACCCACAGCTTAAATGGTATATAGTGTAACTGATGCTGAGTCTGATTATGTAATTTTTATTTTCATACTCACTTGCATTCTGACCACAAACCAGCAGTAAAATGCATTGAAAGGACCTCTTTGAGTCCTCTTCATTATGTGTACGAGCTCAGGAGTCCTCTCAATGCATTTTACTGCTGATTTGTCAAAGGACAGTGTTGGAATGCATTTGAGTATGAAGATAAAAATCACATAACTGGACTTAACAGCACTTACACTATACAATGCTTACTCTAGATTGGGGTGGGGGGTTGGAGCTGACAGATTCCCTTTAAGGGACATAGTATCAGTTAAAGGAGAACGCACAACAAAAATTTTATTCTCTGACCTGTTAGAAAGGTACATGAATCTGTAGTGAACATAATCTTCTTACCAGTGCCTGCATTTGTGAGTTATACCTCCCTTCTGATCCTCAGCTGTGTCATGTGACCAGTTATCAGACTCTCCAAGTAACACAGCATCTTATGTATGGACAGGAAGTCAGTTTCTCCATGTATTCCTATGGAAGCCTCACTCTCAGTCTCATAGGAATGAAGAGACGTAACTGACTTCCTGTCCTGTGTCAGTTGGAGATCAGAGAGTTGGTCAGATGACATCCCTTTCTAGCAGGTCAGAGAATAAACATTTTGCGAAGAGTTCTACTTTAATATAGAAATAACAGGACAGACTGAAACTGTTTTTGAAGTAACTAACTCGTAATATTGGTGAGGCTTTAGACATCTCCAAAGTAGATCCCTGAAAACTTTTTGAACTTTTATCCAAAGATCTTTAATGGATTTTAATAAAGAAACTGGTTTATATTATAATCTGTGAATAACATGCCACTG
Source organism: Bufotes viridis (assembly GCA_033119425.1). Lineage (NCBI taxonomy): Eukaryota > Metazoa > Chordata > Amphibia > Anura > Bufonidae > Bufotes > Bufotes viridis. The sequence continues at coordinate 266,897,445 of CM065589.1, forward strand.
TGAACATAGAAAGCATTTTATGAGGCATAGTTAACCGCTTGCCGACCGCCTAACGCAGGGATGCTTCCAAGTGGCGGCAGGCTTGTTCCTCTTTGACGCGGCGGCGCGTCATCTCGCGAGAGGCGAGATTTGCTGTGAACGCGCGCGCGCTCGCACAGCAGATCACTTCTCAGAAGTTATACTACAGCCTGCCAGCGATGATCAATCGCTGGCAGACTGTAGATCTAAAATAAAAGGCATCAAACAGGTATATTAGACGCTGTTTTGTTAACAGCGTCTGATATACCTGCTACCTGGTCCTCTGGTGGTCCCATTTGCTGGGATCGACCACCAGAGGACCAGGTAGCTATGTAAAGTAGCACCAAGCACCACACTACACCCCCCTGTCACTTATTAACCCCTTGTTAACCCCAGATCACCCTATCTAGACTCCCTGTCACTGATCACCCCCCTGTAAGACTCCATTCACATGTCCATATGTGTTTTGCGGATCCACTGATCCGCAAAACACGAACACCAGCAATGTGCTTTCCGCATTTTGCAGATCCGCACCTTGCCAGAACTATAAAGAAAATGCCTTTTCTTGTCTGCAATTGCGGACGAGAATAGGACATGTTCTATATTTTTGCGGAACGGAAGTGCAGACCTGGAAGTGCGGATCCACAATTCCGATCCGAGCGGGACAAAGTCTGTCCCTATAGAAATGAATGGGTCCGCAATTCCGTTCCGTAAACAGAATTGCGGACGTGTGAATGGGGCATAAGGGTCTCTTATCACCGCCAGTTAGTTAGCTACTTGTTAGGTAAGTTAGCGCCCAGCCTACCGCACCACAGTCGCTGATTTTGGCTGAGATTTTTTCATCCACATTGATCGATGCGAATGAAAAAATCTGTGACGTTCATTTTTTTTTTTTCAGCCCAGAGGCTGGACGGAAATAAAAAATCTCATTACCCATATGCTCAATATAAGGAGAATAGCAGAAACTCCTGATGCTGGCCATACGTGTAATGATTGCGGAGACCCTCAAATGCCAGAGCAGTACAAAAAAAATCTTCTATGAACTCGCCATGCCCCTCACGGAATACCTTGTGGTGTCTTCTTTCCAAAATGGGGTCACATGTGGGGTATTTATACTGCCCTGGCATTTTAGGGGCCCTAAAGGGTGAGAAGAAAAATGCGTAAAAATGCACTCCTAAAAGGTACTTATTGGAATTTGGGCCCCTTTGCGCATCTTGACTGCAACAAAATGTCACACATGTGGTATCGCCGTACTCTGGAGAAATAGGGCACTGTGTTTTGGGGTGCATTTTTACATATACCCATGCTGGGTGAGAGAAATATCTCTGTAAATTGACAATTTTGTATAAATTTTTTTAAAAAGTTGTCATTTACAGAGATATTTCTCACACACAGTATGGGTATATGTAAAAATACACCCCAAACACATTGCCCTACCTCTCCTGAGTACGGTGATACCACATGTGTGACACTTTTTTGCAGCCAAGATGCGCAAAGGGGCCCTAATTCCAATGAGTACCTTTAGGATTTCACAGGGAATTTTTACGCATTTTTCTTCTCACGTTTTAGGGCCCCTAAAATGCCAGGACAGTATAAATACCCCACAAGTGACCCCATTTTCAAAAGAAGACACCCCAAGGTATTCCGTGAGGGGCATGTCGAGTTCACAGAATTTTTTTTTTTGCCACAATTTAGCGGAAATTGATATTTTGTTTTTTTTATTTTATTTTTTCACAAAGTCTCATATTCCACTAACTTGTGACAAACAAATAAAAATTTACATGAACTCCCCATACCCCTCACGGAATACCCTTGGAGTGTCTTCTTTCTAAAATGGGGTCACATGTGGGGTATTTATACTGTTCTGGCATTTTAGGGGCCCCTAAAGCATGAGAAAAAGTCCGGAATCTAAATGCGTAAAAATGTCCTGTGAAATCCTAAAGGTACTCATTGGAATTTGGGCCCCTTTGCGCACCCAGGCTGCAAAAATATATCACACATGGGGTATCTCCATACTCAGGAGAAGTAGGGCAATGTGTTTTGCGGTGTATTTTTACATATACCCATGCTGGGTGTGAGAAATATCTCTGTAAATGACAACTTTTAAAAAATTTTTATACAAAGTTGTCAGTTTACAGAGATATTTCTCTCACCTAACATGGGTATATGTAAAAATACACCCCAAAACACATTGCCCTACTTCTCCTGAGTACGGCGATACCACATGAGTGACACTTTTTTGCAGCCTGGGTGCGCAAAGTGGCCTAAATTCCAACGAGTACTTTTAGGTTTTACACGGTTGCTCACAATTTAGCCCCACCCAAATTGCCAGAACAGTAAACACACCCCACAAATAACCCCATTTCGGAAAGTAGACACCCCAAGGTATTCACTGAGGGGCATAGTGAGTCCGTGGGAGATATTTTTTTTTTTTTGCCAGAAGTTAGCAGAAATGGAAACTTTATTATTTTTTTTTTCCTCAGATAGTGTCATTTTCAGCTAACTTGTGAAAAAAAAAAGAAATGATACATGAACTCGCCATGCCCCTCCTCGAATACTTTGGGGTGTCTTCTTTCTAAAATGGTGTCATTTGGGGGGGTATTTATACTATCCTGACATTCTAGCACCTGAAGAAACATGACAGGTGCTCAGAAAGTCAGAGCTGCTTCAAAATGCCGAAATTCACTTTTTTGCACCATAGTTTGTAAACGCTATAACTTTTACCTAAACCAATAAATATACACTTATTTAATTTTTTTTTTTATCAAAGACATGTAGAACAATAAATATAGAGAAAAATTTATATAGAAATGTAGTTAAAAAAAAAAAATTACAACAGAAAGTGAAAAATGTCATTTTTTTTCCAAAATTTCGGTCATTTTTGATTAATAGCAAAAAAAGTAAAAATTTCAGCAGCAATGAAATACCACCAAATGAAAGCTCTATTAGTGAGAAGAAAAGGAGGTAAAATTCATTTGGGTGGTAAGTTGTATGACGGAGCAATAAACGGTGAAATTAGCATAGTGCAGAATTGTAAAAAGTGGCCTGGTCATTAAGGGTGTTTAAGCTAGGGGTGCTGAAGTGGTTAATATTAATTAAACATTTTCTCCCATTGCAGTTGTAAAATATCCCCTAAAACATTTCCTCCTGTTTTTGCAGCTCTCAAATCTAAAGTGTAGACAGTTTCAATGTATCATCTTCTAATAAACCTTGCTTATCAACTTATTTCTAAAGTGCAACTGAGTCATGAGATCAAGAATGGGGAAATTCTCTTAAAAAAAATCAGATTGATCAGATGAGAACATGGCTTAAAGGGGTATTCAGAGACTAATAAACTAGGTATCATCAGTATCTGATCAGTGGAGCTGTTTGAGAGGGTAGCGATGCTCACAGTAGTGCTTAGGCCTTCACATAGCTTTCCCTAGACCAGTGACAACACATTCATCGGTCATGTGACCTAGGTGCAGCTCAGCCCCATAGAAGTGAATGGGGCTGAGCGTGATACCAAGTTATACAATGTACGTCACTGTGCTTGGTGACCACAGAGAAGGCTGCGGCGCTCACAGGAGTGACAGTGTCTTCTCAAACAGCTGATCTGTGGGTGTTGGTTCCCCACCGATCAGATACTGATGACCTATCCCGAGGATAGGTCATCAGTATTAAAGTCTTGGAAAACTTTTTTAATTGTTAGTATATAAATAATGCATAATGTGGAGCATATTCTTCTCACATGCTTTTTTTATACTCACAGAAGTAATGTTCAAAATGGTATATCATATAACCACCATGTGGCAAACGGCCTGACTCGAGTTTCACAATGCAGCTTCTTCAGAGGCACAATAATCCATCTTTCCCATACTACTTGATGTAACATCACTCATTAAGTCGTGTTATGTGCAATATGTGGCCAAACAATATAAAAAACATACAAGTGTATAAAATATACAGCAATTAAAAATAAAAATACAAATAAAAATAAAAAACTTATACGAAATCACTACCTACATGCAATATCAAATCTTCCCCATATTCAAACACAGTCTCAAGGACCTGCAGTGACATCACCATACATAATCAGGTCAGCTGCTCCTTACACATCAATTAGTTTCTTCTAACTTAGACCTCACCCATATTCAACCTCAGTCTGAAGAACCTGTTGGACATCAGCATACATCATCAGGTCAGCTGTTTCAAACTCATCAATCATTACACACAAGAGTGGCAAAGTAGCCACAAAAAATCCTGTTTCTGGCTTAAAATGTAACTTTTATTTCAATTTTAATTTAAAAAAATGACATACCAACAATGATTAACTATATATTAAAATAAAACCCTGACCCAAGGTATGTATTGCTTCAAATCCTTTTATATTGCACTTTGCACATGCTGAAATCACACCGTCATGTGTTTCACTCCACACTACCGTGGGCTATGTTCCCTGCCTGTATCTGGGTGTGTTTTTAACTCCACACACAACCAGCGTATTGCGCTTTCTTATATCAGCTAAATGTGTCTACATTTGTATCTGACTATCGCAATCACAGTCCCTTTGGTGCCAAAGATACATTTGTTTCAATTTTCAAAACTGCTTTTCAGCAGGACGTCTGCAGAACGTCCGTGCCCTTAGCCCTAGGTCTTGAGCATTATTAAAACCTAACTTACTCACCAACATGTTTCGCCACTATTTGTCTTCTTCAGGGTATGGAGTATATGAGTATATACTCCATACCCTGAAGAAGCCAAATAGTGGCGAAACATGTTGGGGAGTTAGTTAGGTTTTAATAATGCTCAAGACCTAGGGCTAAGGGCACGGACGTTCTGCAGACGTCCTGCTGAAAAGCAGTTTTGAAAATTGAAACAAATGTATCTTTGGCACCAAAGGGACTGTGATTGCGATAGTCAGATACAAATGTAGACACATTTAGCTGATATAAGAAAGCGCAATACGCTGGTTGTGTGTGGAGTTAAAAACACACCCAGATACAGGCAGGGAACATAGCCCACGGTAGTGTGGAGTGAAACACATGACGGTGTGATTTCAGCATGTGCAAAGTGCAATATAAAAGGATTTGAAGCAATACATACCTTGGGTCAGGGTTTTATTTTAATATATAGTTAATCATTGTTGGTATGTCATTTTTTTAAATTAAAATTGAAATAAAAGTTACATTTTAAGCCAGAAACAGGATTTTTTGTGGCTACTTTGCCACTCTTGTGTGTAATAATTTAGAGTTAATCCTGGGCTATACTGGGTCACCTGGTCAATATAAACTCATCAATCAGTTTCTTCTAACTCAGACCTCTCTCATATTCAACTTCAGTCTAAATGACCTGTGGTGACATCAGCATACGTCATCAGGTCAGTTCAGATTGCCCCTCAAAAAATTAGCCCCCATACAACTCCGTACACATAATTACAAAAAAGTTATAAGGGTCAAAATATGGCGACACAAAAATAAAACTGATTTTTTCCCACTTTTGAATGCAAGAAAACACAAGAAAAACTATACATATAGGTATCACTGGATTTTTACTGACCTGTAAAATACAAATAACTGGTCAGTTTTATCCCACATCGAATGTCAGAATTTAAAAACCCGTAAAACTGTGGTGGAATTGCTTTTTTTTTGCAATTTCACCCTATTTGGAATTTTTTTCCTGCTTCCCACTACATCATATGCAATATTTAATGGTGGCACTGGAAAGTGCAACTTATCCCCCAAAAAACAAGCCCTCATATGGCTATGGAAAAATACAAAAGTTATGGCTTTTGAAAAGCATGGAGTGCAAAATGAAAACGCAAAAATATAAAATCCCAGGGTCCTTGAAGGGTTAATTTACAGAACATACCCACAAATTTATAGATGTTTGCTTTGTTTTTATTGTGAAGCAAACAATAAATAGGAAAAAATAACAGGAAAAAGTCAATGTGCATAACTATTCACCCCCTCGAAAAGTCAATACTTTTGCGGCCATCACAGCTCCATGTCGCTTTGGATAAGTCTCTATGAGCTTGCCACATCTTACCACTGGGATTTTTGCCCATTCCTCTTTGCAAAACTGCTCCAGCTGGTTCAAGTTGAATAGTTTGCGCTTGTGAACAGCAATCTTTAAGTCTGACCACAGATTTTCTATTAAATTGACATCTGGGCTTTAACTAGGCCATTCCAACACAGTTACATGTTTCCCCTTAAACCACTCAAGTATTGCTTTAGCAGTGTGTTTGGGGTCATTGTCCTGCTCGAAGGTGTACCTCCGTCCTAGCCTCAAATCACCCACAGAGTGGTACTGGTTTTGCTCAAGAATATCCCTGTATTTAACACCATCCATCTTTCCCTCAACTCTGACCAGTTTCCCAGTCCCGGCTGCTGAAAAACATCCCCACAGCATGATGCTGCCACCATGTTTCACTGTGGGAATGGTGTTCTTTGGGTGATGTGATGTGTTGGGTTTGCACCAGACATAGCGTTTTCTTTGATGGCCGAAAAGTTACATTTTAGTCTCGTCAGACCAGAGCACCTTCCTCCACACATTTTGGGAGTCTCCCAAATGCCTTTTCGCAAACTCACAACGTGTCTTTTTGTTTTTTCTGAAAGTAATGGCTTTCTTCTGGCCACTCTGCCATAAAGCCCGACTCTATGGCGCATATGGCTTATTATCGTCCTCTGCTGTGGAACTCAGCAGCTCCTCCAAGGTTACCTTAGGTCTCTGTGCTGCCTATTTGATTAATTCCCTCCTTGCCCAGTCTGTGAGTTTTGGTAGGCGGACGTCTCTTGGCAGGTTTGCTGTTGTGCCATGTTCTTTCCATTTGGTTATGATAGATTTGATGGTGCTCCTGGGAATCATCAAAAATTTGGATATTTTTTCATAACCTAAGCCTGACTTATACTTCTCAACAACATTGTCCCTTACTTGGTTGGAGAGTTCCTTGGTCTTCATGGCAGTGTTTGGTTAGTGATGCCTCTTGTTTAGGTGTTGCAGCATCTGGGGCCTTTCAAAAAAGGTGTGTATATGTAACGAAAGATCATGTGACACTTAGATTGCACACAAGTGGACATCATTTCACTAATTATGTGACTTCTGAAGGCAATTGGTTGCACCAGAGCTTTTTTATGGGCTTCTGTTTTCTATTTCTAAATAATAGTTTTATTTATATATTTTTCTCATTTCACTTCACCAACTTAGACTATTGTGTTCTGATCCATCACATAAAATTCAGATTAACAAAACATTTAACTTATTGGCTGTAATGTAACAAAACACGAAAAGTCAAGGGCAGTGACAGTGAATACTTTTGCAAGGCACTGTATGTTTCAATTTCCATAGATATAATGGAGCTGACTGACCAACACTCTATCTCCACAGCGTCTCACATGTGCGGTGCTTTCCAGCTCTATACTGCAGGGACGTGGTCTCCTGTATGCTCGCTCTCCTTTCTGCTCAGTGTCCCACGTGACTCGGCATCCCAAGTGATACACAGACTATCTGCTTGCCGGCTGGCTTGAGGATCTAGTAAGGAAGTGCAGATCCACTTCTTTAGTCCAGTGTTTCAAAATTATTGTTGCCGTGATAGATTAGTGGTGTTGAACACGAATATTCTAAGTGTTTCCTTTATTTTCTAATAAAACTCTCAGTGATGCACATTTTTCGATACACTATTTGTGTATTATTTGGAAGAGACGTGTTAATGATAGGACCATTTATTTAAATATGTCAATGTATGAAGTCTAAAGAATGTATGAGCTTGAAGAGAAGGGAATATTTTCAACTCTTCTATTAAGCTTCTTCCCCTTCTCTATTAAGGTCCATCCAAGCTAACTCTTTATCACAATTTGGTTCAATTAAGGCTACTTTCACACTAGCGTTTTTTGCGAAAACGCTTCCGTTACAATAATACAACTGCATGCATCCATCATGAACGGATCCAATTGTATTATGTCTTCTAAAGCCATGACGGATCCGTCTTGAACACCATTTCTATTGTGCCAGATTGTGTCAGAGAAAACGGATCCGTCCCTTATTGACTTGCATTGTGTGCCAGGACAGATCTGTTTGGCTCCGCTTCATCAGGCGGACAGCAAAATGCTGTAGGCAGCGTTTTGGTGTCCACCTCCAGAGCGGAATGGTGACTGAACGGAGGCAAACTGATGCATTCTTAGCGGATCATTTTCAATTCAGAATGCATTAGGGAGAAACTGATCCGTTGATCTGTTTTGGACCACTTTTGAGAGCCCATGATGGAGCTCACAATTAGAAAGCCGAAACGCTAGTATGAAAATAGCCTAAGCGATCTTGGATAGTTTTAGACTGCCTCATAAATATTCCTCTTTTGTACAAATTCTTTTTATTCTTGTAAATTGTCATTTGCTAATATTTTGTATCTATGGTCTGTGATGCCAACTAGATAAATCTATGTAGTGGATTTAAAGCAATTCCCTGTGTTCAACCTTTTACCATCTTTAAAAATGTTTACATCTAAGATATTAATGTTCATGTTAATGTTACCATTACTGTAATCAAAGGAAAATTGTATATTATATGCATTGTCATTTTTATGTAAAAACTAGAACCGTCCCAGACTACAACAATATTGTCTAGATATCTCATACAATGACAAATTGGAAAAATATCTGTGTTGATTTTATAAATTTACAGAATAGCATAACGATGCACATAACGATGCACACTATTCCTGTGGTCTGGAGGAAAAGGTTGCTATTATTTAAATCCAAAACCAAAATTTGTAAGTGCTAAAATAAATACTGCTTTATCAGGTCCAAAATTACTCTCTCTCTCTCACTCACTCACCAATGTTTCCATTAGTGCTTTCTAATTTGTATGGGGTATAGGGAGGAGACATCTCAAGTGCATAAAGCTGTTGTGTTATTTACATTAGCATTGTTAACTTCTCTTATCAAATGTTGAGAATTTCTGAGATAGGACATCATTGTGATTACATATTTTGCAGGAATAAATCAATATATTCCAATATTCTACAAGAAAGTGAATCAGTTATAGCAGCATTGGGCCATCCTGGTGGATTTTCTTAGTTTTTACTGTATGTACTTTAGGGAGCTTATAAATCAGGGGCATAGCTAAAGGCTCATCGGCCCTGGTTAAAGAGTTTAGCTGGGGCCTACCTTCCCTCAATAATGTGTGGCCACGCAAGGGGTGTGGAAGCACATAGCCTTTGTGCTGCCTGAGGTAAAAATTTAAACAGCCCTCCATGCCAAATTCTTGACCTAACCCCTTCCCTCCAGCCAGAGGACTAGAACATTCTGGGCCCCAGTGCAAAATCTATAATAGAGCCATCCCAGCATGCACTTTATATAATACTGATGTCTTCTTATGTAGCACAAGGGTCAGGATCCTGGGCTCAGTAGCGACTGCTTCCCCCCCCCCCCCTATAGCTACTCCCCTGTTATAAATCGCTTGGGCTTTGGAAAATTGTACACTTAAGTTACTGTATTTTTTATAAGTAGTTCTTACCCTTTCTTTTGCTTTCCCCAATATATTCTTTTATTTCCTTTTAGAATCTCTCTAAATAATCTCCTTTTATTTTCTGATATGTGATAGTATCTACTAAAAGTAAGGCCTGTATTACACCAACAGTTTATCTGACCAATATCTGTCCAATCAAACCAATAATTTGTGTGTATAAAAAAAAATTGTGTGTGTAATTGGCCATCTCACCAATGATTGGTCAAAAAATCAGTCAGATAATCTGTTGGTATAATACAGGCCAAATATGAGAGTCAACTGCATTTAAATTGACCAAACCACCACCTTTGTCTGTAAATTTTATGATTATTTTTTGACTGTTTCACATCCCTACAGCTCGCCTCTCTCTTCTTTAAGTTATTTAATCTTCAGTGAGGCTGTATTAACTTCTAATTAGTAATGACTCTTTTCAAAGTTTCTACATATTCATTATTCATCATTTTTGGTGTGAAGTTCAACCTCTCTTTTATTCCCGTATGGCTCTATAAATTCAGTTGGAGGGGGTTTACCTAATTCACAGACCAAACAAAGTGAAGCATGTCTATGAACAATTTATCTAGCTTCTTTGTAAGGGAAAATTCAATCCTTTATCTAAAACCAATAAGTTGTAGTTTAGTAGGAATCGTATTGCTGTGATTAAAAACTCCTGCATTCTTTATATCTACTTCTCCTTGTGTTTTTTTTTCTATTTGACCACAAAATAGGGTATTCCCTGTAGATTTCTTTGCTTCTGTAGATGAAAGAATAGTCTCATTTTTTTAAAATCTAACTATATAATTGTAGGAAAAATCTTTAGAGATATGCATAGTACCAGTAAATTTGTAAGGATTACATATACTGCAGCTATGAATACGTTATCTACATGGTATTCTGTATGGAGCATCATAAGACTGAATGTCATTGGCTGTACTTCCAGGAAATGAAAGAAATATTTGGGATCATTTGGGCAGTATGGTAAATACACAATTTCCTTTTCTCAATGTGTAATGACACTTTATACCCACAATGGATCTACAAGATCTTTGAAAGCAATTAAAAAGCCACTTAGAGGAGGAGGCTACAAAGATGTCCGATTAAAGTGTGAAACACATTGGATTTTTCATCTTGATAAAAAGAGAAATAATGTTACACTACTAATCTTGGCTTTGCATAAGGGCTCAAGCACACGACCGTATGCCCTCCGAGACATACGGTCCGTGAGCGAGCAATATGTCCTGGAGCGGCATTGATCGTGTGCACAGGAGCGCACAGCATCATAGATTACAATGATGCTATGCAAGTCGGGCCACCCACGGAACTATTTTCCCGCACTCATCAGATCATATGATTGCAGGACAATAGTCCCGCGAGCGGACCGACGTGCACAACATAATTGTAATATATGATGCTGTATGCTCCGGGACATATGGCCCACACACGGATTGTATGTCTCGGAGGGCATACAGTCATGTGCCTATACAGAAATCTGACTGACTGAAAATACCACTATTACTACTGGTACTATTAACTATTATTGCTACTATTGTCTTGCCCTTTCTATTAGTCTATGCTAACCATAATTGAATGTTCATCATATTTTGACAATATTTTTTTGACAGGTCAGAAAATACATTTTATAGGGGAAATTTATCAAACTGGTGTAAAGTACAACTCGTAGCAACCAATCAGATTCCACCTTTCATTTTTGACAGCTCCTTTGGAAAATGAAAGATGGAATCTAATTGGTTATAATGGGCAACTAAGCCAGTTCTACTTAACACCAGTTTGATACATGTGCCCCTTTGTTTTTAATTGACTTTCTCAACTCTGTTTGCGTTGGATTAACCTAGTATTATACATCTATATTAATAAGCTTACTCTGGAGTTCAGCAGGTGCGATATATAACATATGTGACTGACTAAACACTCCCATAATATGTTTGGCTGATCTTAGATTTAAAATGCCTTGCTTATCTTCATTATACTTACGTTATGCACAATGCATCTAAAATTTGTAAGCAGTAACCTGATTATATCTGTGGTACTCTAATGTATTGCAAATAATGAGAGTGCGCTGGCCTGCTTTTTCTTGTGTACCAAAATGATGAAATTAATGCCTCCTGAAAAAGATAGAAGCAGAATATAGAAAGCATTATTTTTAATCCATTGAATTCTTATTTGAAAAAGAATAGGATAAAGAAATATAAGGTGTTAGTAGTGTTTTATTGTTATGTCAGTGTTTCTTTAACGTTTTTACTTTTATGTCTTGAGTTGACCCTAACATATATATCAAGCAGTGAGGGGTGCAACTGTCATTTGGACTTATTTCTGTCGGAAGTTTACTAACATTTAATATGCCATTTGTGGACTAAAAATGAAATAAGACAATAAAATGTGTAAGCTTCATTCTACTGTAACACATTTACTGTAGACATTTTGCAAAGTATTATATACTGTATGGTTCTTAGGAATACAGTAGGCTTCCTCCATCAAAACGACATTGTTGCAACCAATCACAATGCAGCTTTCATTTTTCAAGTGAAGGAGAGCACATCACTCATGTGCAGCTTGCTCTCCATTCAATACTATGGAACGTCTGAAAATAGCCAAGCAAGTAAGCTCGACTGTTTACGGATTTTCCATATATGTGAATGGAGAGTGGTCGCACCTGAGCAGCTGTTCACCCTTCACTTTGGGAGTCCTGTTCTGGAGATAGGAGCAAGTCCCAGAGATGGGACCCCCACCTATCTGACATTGATGGCATATCCTAACGATATGCCATCAGTCACCAAGATGGAAAACCCCCATTACATATCCTTTTTGGTTATTTTGGGTCAAAAAGTAAGTGACTTGAGAAGACTCAATTTCATGAACAGCAACATTTCTGTGCCATATTTATGCTCCAAACACTGGCAAGATTCCATGCATTAATGTAATCTTTGAATTATGCTTATTCTGTTATATTATTATGTTTAATTTGGTATAGGAATGTGTTAAATAGGCAGACTGATGCTGAGTACAGTATAGCTGTAAAAATGTGAAGATAGAGGGGGAGATTTATCAAACTGGTGTAAAGTAGAACTGGCTTAGTTGCCCATGGCAACCAATCAGATTCCACCTTCATTTTTCACAGCTCCTTAGGAAAATGAAAGGCAGAATCTGATTGGTTGCTACGGGCAACTAAACCAGTTCTACTTTACACCAGTTTGATAAATCTCCCCATGAGTTTACAAAAATATATCTATGTACCATAAAAATTTAGTTTCCAATCAGCAGATACAGTATGAAGATTTCTGGTAAAAGATGTGTTTGATATTAGCATACAGATTATTAGTTTAAGGACAAGGATTTGCTTCACACTCCAACATTGAAATTGCTAAATCAAGCAGGAAAAGTCGTAGAATTCTGGAAATCACATGACTGATATCCTGACATGTTATTTATGTAAATGATAATAAAATGGGAACAAAATATTCAAATCATCTTGATTTATTCAGGTCGAGTATAAGTACAACGCGCAGAAATACCTGCACTTGCATGCCTTGGCATGCTCTCAATAAGGTTATTAATGGTTATCTGAGGAACGTTCTGCCATTCTAAATGCACCTGAGCACACAAATCATCAAGATCCACTGCTGGCAGATCTCTTGGCAATTGCTGACCAATAATGTCCCAGATGTGCTTGATGGGAAACAAGTTCGGAGGCCCTGCAGGCTATGGTTGCACATTTAGTCAAAAGTGACACCCATCGCTGAAGAGGATTGACTTCCATTTAGTCCTCCATTACTGTGCACCATGATAGCACACACCCATAGCTGGACATCTGGATTGTAGCCCAATGTTGTTCTAGTGACTTGTGATGGTGTATGTAGACACTGTTTGCTGCTGAAGACTTGCTATGTTACATCCAATTTAACTTGCAGTACAGAATGGATCACTACGCACCATTCTTCTAATCAGACAATCCATCCTTGCAGATGTTCACCTCTGTGCACCTCTTACTATCTGTCCAGTTTGTCGTTGTTCTCCCAACTACTGTGACTCACAACATTGAACAGTGCTGACATTTCTGCCTCGGCACATAGTGAACTGCCAAGGTCTTAATAAACCAAGGTCTCTCAGTTCAAGGATTCTGTCCCTCTCAATTTAAGACAAGTGGTGATAACTGGCATGTCGAACAGGAGGCATCGCACAATCATCCCACATGACTTGATCCTATTTTTCAGGTTTCATCTGGATAAAATACTTACCTTTAAATCTGGATTTTAAGCCTCTCCCAAATGCCACAGATTGGGGCTAGGTGCTTGAAAATTGTATTATTTGTAGATCCTTGCGACACCTGCTACTTCCTCGATTTGCATAACCTTACAGCTTGTCCATCTTGGTGTTTCATTTTCAGTGTTGAGGAGTGTAATAACTATATACATGTAGTTTAATATCAAATATATCATCTCAGTCTATTTTCTCACACCACATTTTAAATATTCCCTCAATTCTATGGTTGTTAATGTTGCAAAGCAACCTTTTGGCCTCCAGTCTGGGAGACCACTATTCATCTAATTACAAATATTTATTCTGTTGACTGTAATAATGCCATATATGACACTATTCTCTTTATTCTGACAGGTGCAAGAATATGTACCTGCTATGCCAATTTTTTTTTCTAAAAGAAATGTCTAAGGAAGTCACACTTCAGGTTCCTTTGAAAAATTGCATACCTCCCTACTTTTCAAAAGCCCGCAGTGGGACAACAGCACCAGTGCACAGATTTATTAGTTTTTTTTTAAAAGTTGAGCCACCCAATGCCTATGTATACACACCCAATCACTCACAGTCCCTTTAGAGCCTCCATGCATTAATTATTCTCCATTACTGCCTTCATACAGTAGTTATGTTCCTTTCATGCCCCACATAGTAAAATGTTCCTTTAGTGCTCCCACACAGTTGTTATGCCCCCTTACTGTCCTTCACACAGTAGTTAGGCCATCTTTGTACCCCCACACAGTAGTTATGCTACTTATACAATTGTGCTGTCCCCTTACAAAGATATAGCTCTCTTAGTTCCCTCCTTATATTAGTGCTACCTCCTTACATAGTGCTGCCCCCTTAGTGCCCATTTACAATCCACAGCTGTCTGTGGATGGATAACTTGCTTAGGTCTTCCCCGTCACATCCTTAAAGCTTGTAAAAGAGCGGGATTTTGACATAGGGGCCACTTAATATGGTGGTTTTGGTGATCTCTGTAATGGAGACACCCCTTTGCTTGTTTTTCCTTCCTTTGAGGGATATCTGGCTTTCACTGTGTTGTAGACCCATAACTGGGGCTCCACAATCTTTTGCATTTATGTTTCCCAGGGAGCTTTGCACTTTGGATTGCTGTGTTTGAGACTCTTAAGTGAGGCTCCACGGTATTTTGTAGCTGGTCTCCCTAAGATCAGCTATTGCTTTGTTTGAGTAGTCACCAAAGCATCGCTCCCGGTTAGCCAGAATCCTACTCCACACTGATGAGGGGCAACACCTCGAAACAGCTGTCTGTGGATGGATAACTTGCTTAGGTCTTCCCGTCACATCCTTAAAGCTTGTAAAAGAGCGGGATTTTGACATAGGGGCCACTTAATATGGTGGTTTTGGTGATCTCTGTAATGGAGACACCCCTTTGCTTGTTTTTCCTTCCTTTGAGGGATATCTGGCTTTCACTGTGTTGTAGACCCATAACTGGGGCTCCACAATCTTTTTGCATTTTATGTTTCCCAGGGAGCTTTGCACTTTGGATTGCTGTGTTTGAGACTCTTAAGTGAGGCTCCACGGTATTTTTGTAGCTGGTCTCCCTAAGATCAGCTATTGCTTTGTTTGAGTAGTCACCAAAGCATCGCTCCCGGTTAGCCAGAATCCTACTCCACACTGATGAGGGCAACACCCCGAAACAGCTGTCTGTGGATGGATAACTTGCTTAGGTCTTCCCCGTCACATCCTTAAAGCTTGTAAAGAGCGGGATTTTGACATAGGGGCCACTTAATATGGTGGTTTTGGTGATCTCTGTAATGGAGACACCCCTTTGCTTGTTTTTCCTTCCTTTGAGGGATATCTGGCTTTCACTGTGTTGTAGACCCATAACTGGGGCTCCACAATCTTTTGCATTTTATGTTTCCCAGGGAGCTTTGCACTTTGGATTGCTGTGTTTGAGACTCTTAAGTGAGGCTCCACGGTATTTTTGTAGCTGGTCTCCCTAAGATCAGCTATTGCTTTGTTTGAGTAGTCACCAAAGCATCGCTCCCGGTTAGCCAGAATCCTACTCCACACTGATGAGGGGCAACACCTCGAAACAGCTGTCTGTGGATGGATAACTTGCTTAGGTCTTCCCCGTCACATCCTTAAAGCTTGTAAAGAGCGGGATTTTGACATAGGGGCCACTTAATATGGTGGTTTTGGTGATCTCTGTAATGGAGACACCCCTTTGCTTGTTTTTCCTTCCTTTGAGGGATATCTGGCTTTCACTGTGTTGTAGACCCATAACTGGGGCTCCACAATCTTTTGCATTTTATGTTTCCCAGGGAGCTTTGCACTTTGGATTGCTGTGTTTGAGACTCTTAAGTGAGGCTCCACGGTATTTTTGTAGCTGGTCTCCCTAAGATCAGCTATTGCTTTGTTTGAGTAGTCACCAAAGCATCGCTCCCGGTTAGCCAGAATCCTACTCCACACTGATGAGGGGCAACACCCCGAAACAGCTGTCTGTGGATGGATAACTTGCTTAGGTCTTCCCCGTCACATCCTTAAAGCTTGTAAAAGAGCGGGATTTTGACATAGGGGCCACTTAATATGGTGGTTTTGGTGATCTCTGTAATGGAGACACCCCTTTGCTTGTTTTTCCTTCCTTTGAGGGATATCTGGCTTTCACTGTGTTGTAGACCCATAACTGGGGCTCCACAATCTTTTTGCATTTTTCATTTACAATGGTGTCCTTATAGTAGTGAAGCCTGTTACTGTTAATAAAATATAAAAGCAATAGTCACCTAGCCCTGTTTCCCTGATCAATGTAGCACACTTTGTTCTCCCCACCAGCAGGTGCCATGCGGTGTTGTCATTACATCTACTGATGTCATTACCCCCGGCCTGTGCACTGTCCTCCACAGCTCAGCAGATGCAATGACATAATGTAGGGAAGAGCATTGGCTGCTGAATGGGGGAGCAGTGAGCTGATGGCTCCCTGCTTCACTATTGCATTAATCTGTATCTATGTCCTTAGGACACAGATGCAACTGAAATTAGGACATACCTCAGACATTGCGGGACAGCCCCCAAAATCTGGGGCTGTACCACTTGATCTAAGATGGTTGGTACTCGGGAGGTATGCAGTTGATGTCTGAATGTTGTGGTGAAGAACCAGAGGCACTTACAGAAAGAGAAATACTAGGCTGTTCTGCATGTTTCTAATAGAATAAAGTCATGCAAATTTCAATGCAAATATCACTGTATTTTTGCCCTTTGCTAGCTCTAATGCAAATATTTTACAGAAAGCTCTACAGATTCTTACACTTATTTTCCAAACTAAATGTAGTTGAACAAAAGTAGGTACCTTATCCTTTGATTGTGCACTCATAAATTGTTTATATCTATCAGGGCTATTATTAGCAAAGTGAGTACACATAGTGTACCGGCGGCCCAGTGCATAAGGAGTGGAGATTATGTCTGTGGAGATTATGTCTGCCTAAGGCTACATGCACACGACAGTTGTTTTTCTCGGCTTCCGTTTCAGTTTTTTTTGCGGATAGGATAGGAACCCATTAATTTCAATGGCTCAGCAAAAAAATGCTGACAGTTCCTCCGTTTGTGTTCCGCGTCCCTTGTCCGTGTTTCTTTTCAGCAAAAAAAGTAGTGCATGTCCTACTTTTTTCTCATTTGCAGACAAGGATAGGCATTTATTACAAGGGATCTGTAAAAACAAAGATCTGTTTAAAACAAAGGAATCCTCCCAAAAAAAACTGATGGAACATCAGTTTTTTTTGCGGATCCCGATTTGCGGACAGCAAAAAACAACTGTCGTGTGCATGTAGCCTAAGACTTTCGGCTTCACAGCACATTTGTCTGGGAGTTGGAGAACTTCAGGTACCCAGACATGCTTTGGAGGCAGATTGGCCATTGCTAAAACTATACCCCTCAGCCGGGCATTGTAGTGCCACACTTTTATTAAAGGGAAAGAAAGGAGAAGAGTTATTGCACCACTGTGGGTGGATCTGAGAGAGAAATTACAGATATTGGACTAACTCAGAGAGAGGACAACTGGCCTGCTAACTCCATATTTAGAGTCTTGAGAACTACAAGCAATGTATAACACAAAGATCTACCAGCCCACGCAACAGGGACACACTGCTCGCACCAGTACAAGTTTCGCTGATCATTCCTTTCAGAGACAGGTTGGTTTAATATACACATAGTACACTGCTATATATATATATATATATATATATATATATATATTGTGGGGAGTCGCTCTGGTAGACAGCGGTGCGGGTGCAGTTTAGAGGCAAAACAAGGAGTCCAGATGGTGCATCAAACAGTGTTTTATTCACACTTGCACGCCACAAATGAAAAGCAGTCTCTTGGTGACAGTTCACACACAACGGAAATACTGTGGCAAAACAAAAACAGGCCAACACAGGGTCCAGTCACCTTGGGTGGTTTAGGTGCGGGTTCACACCTAGCAGTCGGCTCAGCCGCAGGCGATTCCACCTTCAGGTCGCAGGGAAACACCACCTTGCTGAGCTCCTTCCTCCAGGACAGAGAATTCCTCAGCCCTGTTTGCAGGCTCCAGGATAATCACACCCTCAGACACAGCTGCTGGCTGCGTTATATACCCAGCCCAAAACATGGACTGGACCGTGGGGAGCAGCCACCCACCCTACTCTTTAGCTGCTCCCAGTAAGAGCCGGCCCGGATCGGCTTTGCAGCCATGCTATTTAACAGAGCAGCACTAGCTGCTGCAGACCAAAAACCCCGGCTCTTACCTCACCGAGGCCAGCAACCTCGGTGACACGTACCTGCTATCAAAAACAACACCTTGCACCTTACCACATACCCCCCCCCTTTGTTCAACCCTGAGGGGGTGGACACACGACAAACAGTGTACCCGGGAGAGCGCGTCTGCGTTTTTTAACAACCGGCCCGCTCTGTGTTCCACCGTGAATTTAAAATTCTGTAGGGACAGAAACCACCTGGTGACCCGGGCATTCCTCTCTTTGGCTTGGGACATCCACTTGAGTGGGGAGTGGTCGGTCACCAGGCGAAAGCTTCTGCCCAACAGGTAATAACGGAGGGCCTCGAGTGCCCACTTGCTTTTCGACTCCTCAATGACATCGAGCTTCAACATTAACTGCACTTCCTCCGTGATGGCCCGCCGCCGAGCCTCGGGTACCCGGTATGGTTTTAACCGGACCTTGGCCTGAGGCTCAGTGACGATGTCATGTCGGATGAGAGACGTGCGGCCAGGGAGGTCTGAGAACACATCCGTGTTCCGACTGAGGAACTCCCTGACTTCCTGAACTTGTTTGGAAGACAGGCTGTCTGCAATTTTTACCGTGGTTACGGCTTCACAGGCCTCGAACTGTGGGGCTGGACCCTTTTCACCTAGAAGCCCTGGTCGGGGGCTGTGGTCGCTCGGCCGCGTCCCTATCTTTCCACGGCTTAAGTAAATTCACGTGGTACACCTGCTCGGCTTGCGCCGCCTGGCTGGTGTACCTTGTAATTTACTTCCCTACCTTCTCGATCACCTCATAGGGGCCCTGCCACCTAGCTAGGAATTTGCTGTCAAGGGTGGGTACCAGAACCAACACTCGATCTCCCGGATTGAAGCCCCGTACGATTATACACCCTACTCTGGGCTTGTTGTGCTGCCTCCATATGCTCCCGGACCAGCGGCAACACCCTTTCTATCCGTTCCTGCATCTGGGTGACATATTCAATGACACTTTTGTGGGGGACAGGCTGCTGTTCCCACGCTTCCTTGGCGATATCCAACAGGCCCCGAGGGTGTCTGCCATAAAGCAGTTCGAAGGGCGAGAACCCAGTAGAGGCCTGGGGTACCTCTCGCACTGCGAACATGAGATAGGGCAGAAGCAGGTCCCAGTCCTTCCCATCTCTAGACACCACCCTCTTTAACATATTTTTAGAGTTTGGTTAAACCTCTCAACAAGACCGTCTGTTTGCGGATGGTAAACGGACGTCCGTAACTGCTTTATACGCAACAATTTACACAGTTCCCTCATTACTTTGGACATAAAAGGGGTCCCTTGGTCTGTCAGAACCTCTTTTGGCAGGCCCACACGGGAAAACATCTCCATTAACTCTTTGGCAATGAGTTTAGCTGAGGTATGTCGCAGAGGCACCGCCTCTGGATATCGAGTGGCATAGTCGAGAACTACCAGAATGTGTTGGTGGCCCCTGGCAGACTTTGGTACAGGCCCAATTAAATCCATAGCGATTCGCTCGAACGGTACTTCAATAATTGGCAGAGGTACCAGAGGACTACGGAAATGTGGCTGGGGGCTAGTTATCTGACAGGTCGGACTGGACTTACAATAATTCTCTACCTCCTTGAACACACTGGGCCAATAAAACCGCTGCAGTATGCGGTTTTGGGTTTTCTGCCACCCCAGGTGTCCCCCAAGAACATGTTGGTGGGCAAGCTCCATGACAAGCTTGCGATACGCTGTGGGCACCACCAACTGTTCAACAGGTTCACCTCGGATTTGGTTCACCCGATACAACATATCCTGCAGAACAATAAATCGTGGGAACATTAATTCAGCCCCTGGTTTCTGGGGTTTACCATCAATTTCCAGCACATTCTCCCAGGCCCTGGTTAGGGTTTGGTCCCGTGTTGTGCGGTCCCAAAATTTTCCCGGAGACATTGAGGTCTGCCAACTCAGGCCCCGGTGGCAAGTCCTCCGTGTCTCCCACCATTACACTCAGTGGGGTTGTCTCCCCACTACCGCTGCAGCAGTGGTCACCCCTACCGCTGGCCCTTCAGACTCGGGCTCCCAGGGTTCTGGCCTTCCAGGGGTATCAGGCCACTCTGCTAGGGTTACCCTGTCTCAGGGCTATTAGTCACTTTCATCTCAGGCCACAGTGACGGAAAACCAGGGAAGTCTCTCCCAATTATTAGTTCATAGGGCAGCTTTGTGGAGATCGCCACTTCACATGTCCAGGTGCCGGCCGCCGTGGACAGAGACATTACAGCCGTGGGATAGTCCTTTAAGTCTCCGTGTATACACACCACACCAACTTTCCGGCCCGTATACTGGGTGGGCTGTACCAGGGCAGCACTTACCAGGGTTACCAGGCTCCCTGAGTCCAACAGAGCCACTGCCAGGTTATCCCCGATTTGCACCTGGCACAGATGTCGATTGTCTATTGTCTCGGGGGTGCCGGTCGCAGACAGTCTCCGGGGAGAGAGAGAGAGAGAGAGAGAGAGAGAGAGAGAGAAAGAGAGAGAGAGAGATACTGATGTGAGAAGTACAAGGTATAATAGATGTGTACAGATATATGTGGTCAGTTATATATTATGGTTATTGTGTGAGGTTCATGAGGTAGTGGTGGTTGTAACTGTCTGCAGTACTATATATGTTCTGTCCCAGCACTGGGTGATTCATTTCAGTATCATTACAGATCATATCTGCTGTATTTCTGTAGTTATTAGTTTGGTAACAGCACCATCTAGCGGTGGTAAAAACGTACTGCACTTTGTTTTCTTGTTATTAAAGACTATTGTATTGTTGGGAGGGGCAAAGCATTGTGGGAGTGTAGTGCATTCTGGGAAAGAGAAGCCCAGTCTCCATGTTACAGGACATCAGCAGAGCTTTCTCCTGCATATCTTCTTCTTAAACTTCATCATGTTTGTGCAAGTATATCTGGTGAGTGACATCTACCTGTGTTCCAGGGATATTATGTTATGCATTGCTGTTTAGCTAGGTATAAGTGTTACTCAGGGAAGACGTTGTTATATTGTTAGATGCTAGACATCCAATCCATGTATAGGCAGCCATTTTGGACATCTGCTCAGTGTTATGCAAATGTTAGAATACAGGCTGTTCTATGCTTTCTGCTGATACATGCTATGCTATATACTTATACATGTTATTTGTGTTCTTATAGTTTTACCAATTGACAATACTGTTGACAAGTCAGACTACACAAAACAGCCCTCTTATTTGGAAGACAGGAATAGTTTATGCCAGGCATGCTCAACCTGCGGTCCTCCAGCTGTTGCAAAACTACAATTCCCACAATGCCCTGCTGAAGGGTGATAGCTGTAGGCTGTTTGGGCATGCTGGGAGTTGTAGTTTTGCAACAGCTGGAGGGCCGCAGGTTGAGCATGCCTGGTTTATGCTGAATGTCAGACTGCACACTATGTGAACGTGTATGAAGACAGAACAATATATATATGAGTGAGATATGAGTAAATGTAGAGGATAGGTTTCAAATGAAGAGAAAGAAGGAGGATCTCCTCTTACCACTCCATTCTACTCTCAGTGGAAAGCTCAGCCTGTAGTTCTCCATGCTGTGACCTGTGATAATGCTTGTTGCAGTTCCTTTAATAGATGTACAGGACCTGTGATGACATGATCAGAGGTCCTTTAGCTTTCTCCACTGATGATAGGAATACAATACTGGAGCTGGACAGTAGTCTCTCTCTCAACCGCCTTAAATACGATTGTTAGGTGCCAATTTCTTAGCATATCTGACATAAGTAGTACAGTGTATTATGTGAGCGATCAAAAGATTGTGTGTAAAGTCCTCTTGTGAGACTAATAAGTGGTAAAAGTGAGAAATAAATAAAGCTTGGTTAAAAATTCTTTACCACGAAAAATAAAGTGAAAAAATAAAAACACATATTTGGTATTGCTGCTTCTGTAACGACCTGTACAATACAATTATGATAAATCTTGCACGGTGAACGACATAACAAAAAACACTGCTAGACAGCCCCACCAGCCATGACCCCTTACTTGGCTTAGCCATGCCTTTTACCAGTTTGGCACTGCCTACGTCATGGTGCCACTTCTATGTTTTTTTCCAGGGCCACTTTGAGCACAAAATTTACTCCTGCAGAAGTTATCAAAAGTTAACTCAAAATAACAACATATAACAACACAAAATATGTGGCCCCCATTATACTCTTAGGTAGCTTTGGTGACCTGTACGGGTCTACAGGGCAGTAATCTTCTATTATGAACCTTTTTTTAAAATATTTTTTTGTTTAGCATTTTGCCTTATATACTAAATAAATGGAAAATGATTATATCTTGGCATGAATATGGTACTAGAATTTCATTTTTCTAAATCATGATGGCGGTTTATAATCAAATCAAATCTTTTTCTCTGCAGGATTTCTAATGACAGAAAAACCAAAGGCTTATGGTTTGATGAAGCTGTTGGCAGCTGGAAACCTGACTGATCCTTTTTGTTACCTTGTTATATGAGTATATTTATTTGTGCATTTACCTTCTTCACAAGGCTCTATTAATATTCTGCTCAAATATTCTTGTTCAGAGCAATGTCTTATAATATGGTAAAATTATAATGATACATTTGACTAGTACACATAAATATATGACTTAAACATAATTTATATTAAATGCAATTCTGCAGTACAAAGTACATAGTTTGGATAAAGATTAAAATAGGAAACTGATTGCATGTTAAAAGCAATATTTCATTAGCCATGTCATTCATATCCAGATCTATTATTTATGGTTTTAACGTTCCATTATGTGGAGTATTAAAGCAAGAAAAGGGCAAGACTACATTTTATTGGAATAAAGTAATGTACTCAGTATAGAGAAATCATTTTCTCAGTTCTTAAAGGGGTTGAAAGATTTGACCACATAGTTGATTTCTTGGAGAAATCTGTTCATGCAAGGTCATGCTACTGGGAGCTGCCACAATCAACTTGTATGGAAGGGGTGTGTGGGAAGGGAGACAATCTATTTTACTTTTAATCCAACACTGCAATGAATTGAAGATTGCATGTAATATATAGAAAACAATGGTTATAATTAGTGTTGAGCGAACAGTTCGAAAATCGTTCGGGTCCGTACCGAATTTTGGGGTGTCCGTGACACGGACCCGAACCCGGACACTTTCAAAAAAGTTCGGGTTCGGGTCCGGTGTTCGTCGATTACTTCCCGCTTTCTGAAGGGCTGCACAGCAGCCAATCAGCTAGCGTTTTACTTCTTGCCCTAAGAGCCCATCACAGCCATGCCTACTAATGGCATGGCTGTGATTGGCCAAGTGCAGCATGTGACCCAGCCTCTATTTAAGCTGGAGTCACATAGCGCCGCACGTCACACTGCTCTGACTAGTGTAGGGAGAGGATGCAGCTTCTGTGAGGGCGAGATAGGCAGGGATAAAGAAGTGATTGAATCATCTACCTTTCTACACCTGTGCATCAGAACAACTCAGCTGAGCTGTTCACTGAAAGTCACTATTTTGTTGAGACTGGCCAGAGCGATTTTTACTGGCACATGTAACTGGGCTGACCGGCGGTGGCCATTTTGGTGGGCCAGCACTTGCTGCCACAGAGTGTAAACCAAAGCTCCAAAGAAGTTAAAAATCTACACCGGTGAATCAGAACAACAGCGATTCAGCTGCTCAGTCAAAGTCAATTTTTTTCTGGCTGGGCAGACTGTTTTCTGGCACATGTTACTGGGCTGATAGGCGGCGGCCATTTTGGGACTTGTGGTGCTACAGCAAAAGCTGCCAAAGCGTCCATTAATCTAAAGTAATAGTCGATTTTTCATAGATATACTACATCAGGGGTTTGGCTGTGCTTGTGTCACCCATACTAACTGCAAAGATATTTAATATATCAGTGGTGAAACTGAAAGTAACCCACTTGGATAGCAAATCCCATGAATGTGCTGTTCCAGCTAGGCTAGCCAGTGCCACTACTTTGTCCAATACTGTCAGCCAGAAATATTTTTTTTTTTTATGTGCCAGAAATATAAATTAGAAAAAGCTTTCACCGTAATAATAAAATTATTCTGGTGTTAGACCAGAAGAAGCACTCCTGTTGTAATTAATACTGTAAAAAGGCTTAGGCAATATTTCTCCCAGTGTGGGAAATTTATCTAGCAAAACTAGCATTTTAACAATTCCGGTGTTCTGAAATACCAGCAGTCCTCTTGTAATTAATACCGCCAAAAGGCATTATATCGTCCAGTGTTGTAATTTTGGTGAAAAAAGGCCAATTTAATCAATCTGGTGTTTGTTAGACCAGAAAAACTAGGCCTCACGTTTTCACTCCTGTAAAAGGAATTATATTTCCCGTATGGGAATCTAAGTACCAAAACTAGCATTATAAAAATCTGGTGTCCAATTAGCAGCAGTGTTCTTGTAATTAATACCGCCAAAAGGCATTATTGTCCAGTGTTGTAATTTTGGTGAAAAAAAGGCCAATTTAATCAATCTGGTGTTTGTTAGACCAGAAAAAGTAGGCCTCACGTTTTCACTCCTGTAAAAGGAATTATATTTCCCGTGTGGGAACCTAAGTACCAAAACTAGCATTATAAAAATCTGGTGTCCAATTAGCAGCAGTGTTCTTGTAATTAATACCGCCAAAAGGCATTATTGTCCAGTGTTGTAATTTTGGTGAAAAAAAGGCCAATTTAATCAATCTGGTGTTTGTTAGACCAGAAAAACTAGGCCTCACGTTTTCACTCCTGTAAAAAGGAATTATATTTCCCCGTGTGGGAATCTAAGTACCAAAACTAGCATTATAAAAAATCTGGTGTCCAATTAGCAGCAGTGTTCTTGTAATTAATACCGCCAAAAGGCATTATATCGTCCAGTGTTGTAATTTTGGTGAAAAAAGGCCAATTTAATCAATCTGGTGTTTGTTAGACCAGAAAAACTAGGCCTCACGTTTTCACTCCTGTAAAAGGAATTATATTTCCCCGTGTGGGAATCTAAGTACCAAAACTAGCATTATAAAAAATCTGGTGTCCAATTAGCAGCAGTGTTCTTGTAATTAATACCGCCAAAAGGCATTATTGTCCAGTGTTGTAATTTTGGTGAAAAAAAGGCCAATTTAATCAATCTGGTGTCTGTTAGACCAGAAAAAGTAGGCCTCACGTTTTCACTCCTGTAAAAGGAATTATATTTCCCCGTGTGGGAACCTAAGTACCAAAACTAGCATTATAAAAATCTGGTGTCCAATTAGCAGCAGTGTTCTTGTAATTAATACCGCCAAAAGGCATTATTGTCCAGTGTTGTAATTTTGGTGAAAAAAGGCCAATTTAATCAATCTGGTGTTTGTTAGACCAGAAAAACTAGGCCTCACGTTTTCACTCCTGTAAAAGGAATTATATTTCCCGTGTGGGAAACTAAGTACCAAAACTAGCATTATAAAAATCTGGTGTCCAATTAGCAGCAGTGTTCTTGTAATTAATACCGCCAAAAGGCATTATTGTCCAGTGTTGTAATTTTGGTGAAAAAAGGCCAATTTAATCAATCTGGTGTTTGTTAGACCAGAAAAACTAGGCCTCACGTTTTCACTCCTGTAAAAGGAATTATATTTCCCGTGTGGGAATCTAAGTACCAAAACTAGCATTATAAAAAATCTGGTGTCCAATTAGCAGCAGTGTTCTTGTAATTAATACCGCCAAAAGGCATTATTGTCCAGTGTTGTAATTTTGGTGAAAAAAGGCCAATTTAATCAATCTGGTGTTTGTTAGACCAGAAAAACTAGGCCTCACGTTTTCACTCCTGTAAAAGGAATTATATTTCCCGTGTGGGAATCTAAGTACCAAAACTAGCATTATAAAAATCTGGTGTCCAATTAGCAGCAGTGTTCTTGTAATTAATACCGCCAAAAGGCATTATTGTCCAGTGTTGTAATTTTGGTGAAAAAAGGCCAATTTAATCAATCTGGTGTTTGTTAGACCAGAAAAACTAGGCCTCACGTTTTCACTCCTGTAAAAGGAATTATATTTCCCGTGTGGGAATCTAAGTACCAAAACTAGCATTATAAAAATCTGGTGTCCAATTAGCAGCAGTGTTCTTGTAATTAATACCGCCAAAAGGCATTATTGTCCAGTGTTGTAATTTTGGTGAAAAAAGGCCAATTTAATCAATCTGGTGTTTGTTAGACCAGAAAAACTAGGCCTCACGTTTTCACTCCTGTAAAAAGGAATTATATTTCCCGTGTGGGAATCTAAGTACCAAAACTAGCATTATAAAAATCTGGTGTCCAATTAGCAGCAGTGTTCTTGTAATTAATACCGCCAAAAGGCATTATTGTCCAGTGTTGTAATTTTGGTGAAAAAAGGCCAATTTAATCAATCTGGTGTTTGTTAGACCAGAAAAACTAGGCCTCACGTTTTCACTCCTGTAAAAGGAATTATATTTCCCGTGTGGGAATCTAAGTACCAAAACTAGCATTATAAAAATCTGGTGTCCAATTAGCAGCAGTGTTCTTGTAATTAATACCGCCAAAAGGCATTATTGTCCAGTGTTGTAATTTTGGTGAAAAAAGGCCAATTTAATCAATCTGGTGTTTGTTAGACCAGAAAAACTAGGCCTCACGTTTTCACTCCTGTAAAAGGAATTATATTTCCCCGTGTGGGAATCTAAGTACCAAAACTAGCATTATAAAAATCTGGTGTCCAATTAGCAGCAGTGTTCTTGTAATTAATACCGCCAAAAGGCATTATTGTCCAGTGTTGTAATTTTGGTGAAAAAAGGCCAATTTAATCAATCTGGTGTTTGTTAGACCAGAAAAACTAGGCCTCACGTTTTCACTCCTGTAAAAAGGAATTATATTTCCCGTGTGGGAATCTAAGTACCAAATCTAGCATTATAAAAAATCTGGTGTCCAATTAGCAGCAGTGTTCTTGTAATTAATACCGCCAAAAGGCATTATTGTCCAGTGTTGTAATTTTGGTGAAAAAAGGCCAATTTAATCAATCTGGTGTCTGTTAGACCAGAAAAGCTAGGCCTCACGTTTTCACTCCTGTAAAAGGAATTATATTTCCCGTGTGGGAATCTAAGTACCAAAACTAGCATTATAAAAATCTGGTGTCCAATTAGCAGCAGTGTTCTTGTAATTAATACCGCCAAAAGGCATTATTGTCCAGTGTTGTAATTTTGGTGAAAAAAGGCCAATTTAATCAATCTGGTGTTTGTTAGACCAGAAAAACTAGGCCTCACGTTTTCACTCCTGTAAAAAGGAATTATATTTCCCGTGTGGGAATCTAAGTACCAAATCTAGCATTATAAAAAATCTGGTGTCCAATTAGCAGCAGTGTTCTTGTAATTAATACCGCCAAAAGGCATTATTGTCCAGTGTTGTAATTTTGGTGAAAAAGGCCAATTTAATCAATCTGGTGTCTGTTAGACCAGAAAACTAGGCCTCACGTTTTCACTCCTGTAAAAGGAATTATATTTCCCGTGTGGGAATCTAAGTACCAAAACTAGCATTATAAAAATCTGGTGTCCAATTAGCAGCAGTGTTCTTGTAATTAATACCGCCAAAAGGCATTATTGTCCAGTGTTGTACTTTGGTGAAAAAAGGCCAATTTAATCAATCTGGTGTTTGTTAGACCAGAAAACTAGGCCTCACGTGTCACTCCTGTAAAAAGGAATTATATTTCCCGTGTGGGAATCTAAGTACCAAAACTAGCATTATAAAAAATCTGGTGTCCAATTAGCAGCAGTGTTCTTGTAATTAATACCGCCAAAAGGCATTATTGTCCAGTGTTGTAATTTTGGTGAAAAAAGGCCAATTTAATCAATCTGGTGTTTGTTAGACCAGAAAACTAGGCCTCACGTTTTCACTCCTGTAAAAAGGAATTATATTTCCCGTGTGGGAATCTAAGTACCAAAACTAGCATTATAAAAATCTGGTGTCCAATTAGCAGCAGTGTTATTGTAATTAATACCGCCAAAAGGCATTATTGTCCAGTGTTGTAATTTTGGTGAAAAAAAGGCCAATTTAATCAATCTGGTGTTTGTTAGACCAGAAAACTAGGCCTCACGTTTTCACTCCTGTAAAAGGAATTATATTTCCCGTGTGGGAATCTAAGTACCAAAACTAGCATTATAAAAATCTGGTGTCCAATTAGCAGCAGTGTTCTTGTAATTAATACCGCAAAAGGAATTATATCTTCCAGTGTGGGAATTTTGGGGCTAAAAATAATATATTTTATTGTGGTGCGAGTTGAATCGCAACAATGAGGAAACATTCTATTAAGGGACGAGGACGCGGTCGTGGTGGTGTCCGTGGAGCCTCTGTTGCTGGCAGAGGACGTGGCCGTTCGGCCTCAGGCGCACAAAGTAGTGAAACAACTCCCTCAAGTAGCCGGCAGAATTTACAGCGATATTTGGTGGGGCCCAATGCCGTTATGAGGATGGTAAGGCCTGAGCAGGTACAGGCATTAGTCGATTGGGTGGCCGACAGTGCTTCCAGCACGTTCACCACATTGTATTCCGCCCAGTCTTCTGCGGAAAGCGCACAGGTGGCACCTGAAAACCAAGCCCATCAGTCTGTCACATCACCCCCATGCATATCAGGGAAACTGGCTGAGCCTCAAGTTATGCAGCAGTCTCTTCTTCTGTTTGAAGACTCTGCTCCCACGGTTTTCCAGGGGCGTCCACCTATCCCTTCCCCAGCGGTGGAAGACATTCCATGCACTGACGCACAACCACTTATGTATCCAGATGATGAGGACATGGGAATACCACCACAACAGAGTGACCGAGTGTCTGATGATGACGAAACACAGGTGCCCACTGCCACGTCTTATTGCAGTGTGCAGACTGAACAGGAGGAGGTCAGGGAGGAAGACTGGGTGGAAGACGATGCAGAGGACGATGAGGTCTTAGACCCCACATGGACTGAAGGTCGTGCCGCAGACTTAAATAGTTCAGAGGAAGAGGCAGTGGTGAGACCGAGACAACAGCGAAGCCAAAGAGGGAGCAGGGGGCAAAAGCAGAACAGCCGCCGTCCAGAGAGTTCGCCTGCTATTGGCCAGCGCCAACAGGGACCCAGCACCCCAAAGGCATCTTCAAGGAGTTCCCTGGCATGGCACTTCTTCAAACAATGTGCTGAGGACAAGACCAGAGTGGTTTGCACGCTGTGCCATCAGACCCTGAGGCGAGGCATTAACGTTCTTAACCTGAGCACCACCTGCATGATCAGGCATCTACATGCAAAGCGTGAACTGCAGTGGAGTACACACCTTAAAAACAAGGAACCCGCTCAGGCTCCCCCTGCTCCCTCTACCGCTGCTGCCTCGGCTTCCGCCTCGAGAGGAATGTTGCCACCTGCCGAGCAGCAAACAGAGGATGTGCCACCGACACCACCACCACCACCGCCACCGTCACCTAGCGTCTCCACTATTTCACACAGCAGCGTTCAGCTCTCCATCTCTCAAACCTTTGAGAGGAAGCACAAATTCCCACCTAGTCACCCTCGAGCCCTTGGCCTGAATGCCAGCATTTCTAAACTACTGGCCTTTGAAATGCTGTCATTCCGGCTGGTGGACACAGACAGCTTCAAACAGCTGATGGCCATGGCTGTCCCCCAGTATGTGGTTCCCAGCCGCCACTACTTCTCCATGACAGCCGTGCCTTCCCTGCACATGCAAGTGTCAGATAAAATCAAGTGTGCACTGCGCAACGCCATTTGTGGCAAGGTCCACCTAACCACAGATACGTGGACCAGTAAGCACAGCCAGGGACGCTATATCTCCCTAACTGCACACTGGGTAAATGTAGTGGCGGCTGGGCCCCAGGCGGAGAGTTCCTTGGCGCACGTCCTTCCGCCGCCAAGGATCACAGGGCATCATTGTTTGCCTCCTGTAGCCTCCTCCTCCTACTCGGCTTCCTCCTCCTCCTCCTCTGCTTCCACCAGCTCATCCAGTCAGCCACACACCTTCACCACCAACTTCAGCACAGCCCGGGGTAAACGTCAGCAGGCCATTCTGAAACTCATATGTTTGTGGGACAGGCCCCACACCGCGCAGGAGTTGTGGCGGGGTATTGAACAACAGACCGACCAGTGGTTGCTGCCGGTGGGCCTCAAGCCCGGCCTGGTGGTGTGCGATAATGGGCGAAATCTCGTGGCAGCTCTGGGACTAGCCGGTTTGACGCACATCCCTTGCCTGGAGCATGTGCTGAATTTGGTGGTGCAAAAGTTTATTCACAACTACCCAGACATGTCAGAGCTGCTGCATAAAGTGCGGGCCGTCTGTGCGCGCTTCCGGCGTTCACATCTTGCTGCTGCTCGCCTGTCAGCGCTACAGCGGAACTTCGGCCTTCCCGCTCACCGCCTAATATGCGACGTGCCCACCCGGTGGAACTCCACCTTGCACATGCTGGAGAGACTGTGCGAGCAGCAGCAGGCCACAGTGGAGTTTCCGCTGCAGCACGCACGGGTCAGTCGCACTGCGGAACAGCACCACTTCACCACCAATGATTGGGCCTCCATGCGAGACCTGTGTGCCCTGTTGCGCTGTTTAGAGTACGCCACCAACATGGCCAGTGGCGATGCCACTGTTATCAGCGTGACAATACCAATTCTATGTCTCCTAGAGAAAACGCTTAGGGCGATGATGGAAGAGGAGGTGGGCCAGGGCCAGGAGGAGGAGGAGGAGGATGACGGGTCGTTTTTAGCACTTTCAGGCCAGTCTGTTAGAAGAGGCTCAGAGGGAGGTTTTTTGCAACAGCAGAGGGCAGGTACAAATATGGCCAGCCAGGGACCACTACTGGAGGACGAGGAGGATGAGGAGGAGGTGGAGGAGGATGAGGATGAAGCAGGTTCACAGCGGGGTGGCACCCAGCACAGCGCAGGCACATCCCTGGTGCGTGGCTGGGGGATACAGAGGATGATGACGATACGCCTCCCACAGAGGACAGCTTGTCCTTACCTCTGGGGAGCCTGGCACACATGAGCGATTACATGCTGCAGTGCCTGCGCAACGACAGCAGAGTTGCCCACATTTTAATGTGTGCTGACTACTGGGTGGCCACCCTGCTGGATCCACGGTACAAAGACAATGTGCCCACTTTACTTCCTGCACTGGAGCGTGATAGGAAGATGCGCGAGTACAAGCGCACACTGGTAGACGCGCTCCTGAGAGCATTCCCAACTGTCACAGGGGAACAGGTGGAAGGCCAAGGCCAAGGCAGAGGAGGAGCTAGAGGTCGCCCACGCAGCAGTGTCACGGCCAGCTCCTCTGAGGGCAGGGTTAGCATGGCAGAAATGTGGAAAAGTTTTGTCTCCACGCCACAGCTAACTGCCCCATCACCTGATACGGAACGTGTTAGCAGGAGGCAACATTTCACTAACATGGTTGAACAGTACATCTGCACACAACTCCACGTACTGACGGATGGTTCGGCCCCATTCAACTTCTGGGTTTCCAAATTGTCCACGTGGCCAGAATTAGCATGTTATGCCTTGGAGGTGCTGGCCTGCCCGGTGGCCAGCGTTTTATCTGAATGTGTATTCAGCACGGCAGGGGGCGTCATTACTGACAAACGCAGCCGCCTGTCCGCAGCCAACGTGGAAAAGCTGATGTTTATAAAAATGAACCAGGCATGGATCCGACAAGACCTGACCCTCCCTTGTGCAGAGTAGTCCTTAATAACTGCCTTAAACCATGTTGTCTTGTACTCCTGGCCACTTCTTCATTGAAAAATCAATTTTTGAAATTAAGTAGGATCTTGGGGTGCAACCCAGAGTTGAATGAACCTTCCGTCTGTCTGGGTGCCGGGGCCAAAGTACATGAAAGTGTCCTTCTCCTGTGCTGGGTGATATGAATGTTATACTTGTGCTGTCTGACATGTCTCCTTTGTGTGGGTGCAGGAGGCCAAAGTCACTGAAAGCGGCCTTCTCCTGTGGTGGCTGATATAAATGCCTGAATCTCTGCTGTGGGACCTCTCTCCTCCGTGTGGCTGCAGGGGTCAAAGTCTCTAAAAGTGCCATTCTCCTGTGGTGGTTGATGTGAAACTGATGCTTGTGCTATCTGACCTGTCTCCTCTGTGTCGGTGCTAAGGCCTAAGTCACTGAAAGCGGCCTTCTCCTGTTCTGGCTGATATAAATGCCTGAATCTCTGCTGTGGGACCTCTATCCTCTTTCTGGGTGCAGGGGTCAAAGTCTCTAAAAGTGCCCTTCTCCTGTGGTGGTTGATGTGAAACTGATGCTTGTGCTATCTGACCTGTCTCCTCTGTGTCGGTGCTAAGGCCTAAGTCACTGAAAGCGGCCTTCTCCTGTTCTGGCTGATATAATTGCCTGAATCTCTGCTGTGGGACCTCTCTCCTCTTTCTGGGTGCAGGGGTCAAAGTCTCTAAAAGTGCCCTTCTCCTGTGGTGGTTGATGTGAAACTGATGCTTGTGCTATCTGACCTGTCTCCTCTGTGTCGGTGCTAAGGCCTAAGTCACTGAAAGCGGCCTTCTCCTGTGCTGGCTGATATAAATGCCTGAATCTCTGCTGTGGGACCTCTCTCCTCCGTCTGGATGCAGGGGTAAAAGTCTCTCAAAGTGGCCTTCTCTTGTGCTGGGTGATGTGAAGCTGATGTTTGTGCCATCTGACATGGTTGCCGGGGTCCCATTAAATGGTGGCCTACTCCTGTGGTGGGTGATCTAAATGCCTGATTCTCTGCTGTGAAAACCCTCTCCTCCGCCTGGGTGCAGGGGTCAAAGTCTCTCAAAGTGGCCTTCTCTTGTGCTGGGTGATGTGAAGCTGATGTTTGTGCCATCTGACATGGTTGCCGGGGTCCCATTAAATGGTGGCCTACTCCTGTGGTGGGTGATCTAAATGCATGATTCTCTGCTGTGAAAACCTCTCTCCTCCGTCTGGGTGCAGGGGTCAAAGTCTCTCAAAGTGGCCTTCTCTTGTGCTGGGTGATGTGAAGCTGATGTTTGTGCCATCTGACATGGTTGCCGGGGTCCCATTAAATGGTGGCCTACTCCTGTGGTGGGTGATCTAAATGCCTGATTCTCTGCTGTGAAAACCTCTCTCCTCCGTCTGGGTGCAGGGGTCAAAGTCTCTCAAAGTGGCCTTCTCTTGTGCTGGGTGATGTGAAGCTGATGTTTGTGCCATCTGACATGGTTGCCGGGGTCCCATTAAATGGTGGCCTACTCCTGTGGTGGGTGATCTAAATGCATGATTCTCTGCTGTGAAAACTTCTCTCCTCTGTCTGGGTGCTGGTCCAAAATACATGAGAGTGGCCTTCTCCGGTGGTGGTTGATATGAAGCATGATTCCTTGCTGTGGGACCTGTATACTCTGTCTGGGTGCTGGTCTGAAATAAATGAGAGTGGCCTTCTCCGTTGGTGGTTGATATGACGCATGATTCCTTGCTGTGGGACCTGTATCCTCTGTCTGGGTGCTGGTCCAAAATAAATGAGAGTGGCCTTCTCCGGTGGTGGTTGATATGACGCCTTATTCCTTGCTGTGGGACCTGTATCCTCTGTCTGGGTGCTGGTCCAAAATAAATGAAGGTGGCCTTCTCCGGTGGGGGTTGATATGACGCATGATTCCTTGATGTGGGACCTCTCTCCTCTGTCTGGGTGCTGGTCCAAAATACATGAGAGTGGCCTTCTCCGGTGGTGGTTGATATGACGCATGATTCCTTGCTGTGGGACCTGTATCCTCTGTCTGGGTGCTGGTCCAAAATAAATGAGTGGCCTTCTCCGGTGGGGGTTGATATGACGCATGATTCCTTGATGTGGGACCTCTCTCCTCTGTCTGGGTGCTGGTCCAAAATACATGAGAGTGGCCTTCTCCGGTGGTGGTTGATATGACGCATGATTCCTTGCTGTGGGACCTGTCCCCTCTGTCTGGGTGCTGGTACAAAATACATGAGAGTGGCCTTCTCCGGTGGTGGTTGATATGACGCCTTATTCCTTGCTGTGGGACCTGTATCCTCTGTCTGGGTGCTGGTCCAAAATAAATGAGAGTGGCCTTCTCCGGTGGGGGTTGATATGACGCATGATTCCTTGATGTGGGACCTCTCTCCTCTGTCTGGGTGCTGGTCCAAAATACATGAGAGTGGCCTTCTCCGGTGGTGGTTGATATGACGCATGATTCCTTGCTGTGGGACCTGTATCCTCTGTCTGGGTGCTGGTCCAAAATAAATGAGTGGCCTTCTCCGGTGGGGGTTGATATGACGCATGATTCCTTGATGTGGGACCTCTCTCCTCTGTCTGGGTGCTGGTCCAAAATACATGAGAGTGGCCTTCTCCGGTGGTGGTTGATATGACGCATGATTCCTTGCTGTGGGTCCTGTCCCCTCTGTCTGGGTGCTGGTCCAAAATACATGAGAGTGGCCTTCTCCGGTGGTGGTTGATATGAAGCATGATTCCTTGCTGTGGGACCTGTATCCTCTGTCTGGGTGCTGGTCCCAAATAAATGAGAGTGGCCTTCTCCAGTGGTCGATGATATGACGCATGATTCCTTGCTGTGGGACCTGTATCCTCTGTCTGGGTGCTGGTCCAAAATAAATGAGAGTGGCCTTCTCCGGTGGGGGGTTGATATGACGCATGATTCCTTGATGTGGGACCTCTCTCCTCTGTCTGGGTGCTGGTCCAAAATACATGAGAGTGGCCTTCTCCGGTGGTGGTTGATATGACGCATGATTCCTTGCTGTGGGACCTGTATCCTCTGTCTGGGTGCTGGTCCAAAATAAATGAGAGTGGCCTTCTCCGTTGGTGGTTGATATGACGCCTTATTCCTTGCTGTGGGACCTGTATCCTCTGTCTGGGTGCTGGTCCAAAATAAATTAGAGTGGCCTTCTCCGGTGGGGGTTGATATGACGCCTTATTCCTTGATGTGGGACCTCTCCTCTGTCTGGGTGCTGGTCCAAAATACATGAGAGTGGCCTTCTCCGGTGGTGGTTGATATGACGCATGATTCCTTGCTGTGGGACCTGTATCCTCTGTCTGGGTGCTGGGCCGAAATAAATGAGAGTGGCCTTCTCCGGTGGTGGTTGATATGACGCCTTATTCCTTGCTGTGGGACCTGTATCCTCTGTCTGGGTGCTGGTCCAAAATAAATGAGAGTGGCCTTCTCCGGTGGGGGTTGATATGACGCATGATTCCTTGATGTGGGACCTCTCTCCTCTGGGTGCTGGTCCAAAATACATGAGAGTGGCCTTCTCCGGTGGTGGTTGATATGACGCATGATTCCTTGCTGTGGGACCTGTATCCTCTTTCTGGGTGCTGGGCCGAAATAAATGAGAGTGGCCTTCTCCGTTGGTGGTTGATATGAGGCATGATTCCTTGCTGTGGGACCTATCTCCTCTGTCTGGGTGCTGGTCCCAAATAATTGAGAGTGGCCTTCTCCAGTGGTGGATGATATGACGCATGATTCCTTGCTGTGGGACCTGTATCCTCTGTCTGGGTGCTGGTCCAAAATAAATGAGAGTGGCCTTCTCCAGTGGGGGTTGATATGACGCATGATTCCTTGATGTGGGACCTCTCTCCTCTGTCTGGGTGCTGGTCCAAAATAAATGAGAGTGGCCTTCTCCGGTGTGGGTTGATATGACGCATGATTCCTTGATGTGGGACCTCTCTCCTCTGTCTGGGTGCTGTTCCAAAATAAATGAGAGTGGCCTTCTCCGGTGGTGGTTGATATGACGCCTTATTCCTTGCTGTGGGACCTGTATCCTCTGTCTGGGTGCTGGTCCAAAATACATGAGAGTGGCCTTCTCCGGTGGTGGTTGATATGACGCCTTATTCCTTGCTGTGGGACCTGTATCCTCTGTCTGGGTACTGGTCCCAAATAAATGAGAGTGGCCTTCTCCAGTGGTGGATGATATGACGCATGATTCCTTGCTGTGGGACCTCTCTCCAATTGATATTGGTTAATTTTTATTTATTTTATTTTATTTTAATTCATTTCCCTATCTACATTTGTTTGCAGGGGATTTACCTACATTTTGCTGCCTTTTGCAGCCCTCTAGCCCTTTCCGGGAGTCTTTTACAGGCTTTTTAGTGCCCAAAAGTTCGGGTTGAGTTCGGATCACGAACCCGGACATTTTCCGGAAGTTCGGCCGAACCTCTCGAACCCGAACATCCAGGTGTTCGCTCATCTCTAGTTATAATGTTAAGTGTTTTCTGCCAGTCCTTTAAAGCAATGTTTGAGATTTCTATTAGCACTAGCTTGCATATTTTAGAGTTACAATATGAAGACAAGTTCCATTCAGCAAGAACTTAAATGAGTTGTACTTAATACAAATTCACATCACAATTAGAGATGAGCGAACTTTGAAAAAAAGTCATGCAGCGTTGTTCGGCGTTCGGGTTGTGGTAAGTCGCGCATCCCGTTATGGATTCCACTATCGCGGCATATGGAATCCATAAGGGGCGGCTTCCACCAACCCGAACTGTTGAACATCGGAAGGACCTTGGGTGACGTCACCGTCATGTGATCAGTGCAGGGCCGTGGCTCAGCACTGATTTGATCCTGTGCTGAGCCACGCCCCTGCACTGATCACATGACAGTGACGTCACCCAAGGTCCTTCCGATGTTCAACAGTTCGGGTTGGTGGAAGCCGCCCCTTATGGATTCCATATGCCGCGATAGTGGAATCCATAACGGGATGCGCGACTTACCACAACCCGAACGCCGAACAACGGACTTTTTTTCAAAGTTCGCTCATCTCTAATCACAATCTTTCCTTCATTAACCTTGAGAAGGACTAAAGCCCCCTTTACATGGACCAATGATTGAGGTGTTATCAGGATCCTGATAATTGCCATGTCTAAAAGTGTGGCCGATCACCCAGTAAATGAGGAAACACTTGTTCTTTGGGTGAAGGTATGGCTGGTGTGGACATCTAAATCATTGTTTATGGCCAGCAGATTGTGCTGTCTAAACATTGCTGTCTACTGCCCTGAAAAATTGAGGTTCCTAATAATTGTCATGTCTGAAGGATTGCTGATCACCTGGTGAAAGAGGAAACGATTGTTCTTTGAGTGAAGGTATAGCTGGTCATTGTTTCTGGCCAGCAGATCGTGCTGGCTAAACACTGCTGTCTACTGCGCAGAAACATTTAATTTGTATGGTAAAGAACGACTACGGCAGGGATTACTTGTCCCCATACAGCGGAGAAGATTGCTGCATGCAAATGAGCAGGCAATTATTAGGAATGAAAAGTATGAATGTAAAATGGCCATTTAGGGAACCTGTCACTACAAAATTCAATACAAACTGCAGGCAGCATGTTATGGAGCAGGAGGAGCTGAACAGATTGATAGTGTATACAGTTTTGTAGGAAAAGATTCAGGAAAACTTGTAATTTATGCATTTAAACCACCGACTTGACTACTATGCATAAAAAGAGCAGAGGTTTAAATGCATAAATTGCAAGTTTTCCTGAATCCTTTTCAGCAAAACTATAACTCATTTGTTCATCTTCTCCCGCTATCTAACATGCCGACTGCAGCTTGTACTGAATTCTGTGGTGACACATTACTTTTAGGCCAATTTTGGGCTTAAACATACTAACCATAGAGTAAAATATATTCCATGTTTCTAATCAGCTTTTATTTTCTAAATGTAGAACTTTTCTATTCTAATTTCTGTACATGGTTATTTGGGCAGCCATTTTAATTAAACTGCTGTCAATTTAATTTATATTTTATTACAACCACATGGAAATAATAGCTAGGACAGGTGAGTCCTAGACACCTGTTCACATGCTTCAGTACTGCATGTTTGCTGCTATGGTGTTGGTGCTGTGCCTGTGGGTTGGTGGGACCCACCTGTGGGTGCTATATTTTGGCGGCGGTGGTTGCCACGTGGTGCTACGCCAAATTAGAGTAGGTCCCATTCAAAAAAGGTAACCTTGATGTGGTGAGTGGGCTTATGCACTTTGATCAAAATGTATACAGATGGGCTTGTGTACATAATGTGGACTATGGAGTTGTAAATAGTGCTGAGAAGCAACACATCAATGCACAGCTTATGGATCTTTTTGGAAGTTTAATAGCCAAGATTTGTTTATTGATGTCTTTTTTTTTGTAGACATGCTCTGTGATCTTTGCAGATATCATTGTGCAGGAAAGAGGGGTAGATACGCTGTGACCATCAGCTTTTGTGAATGGTGGGTCATGTATTATATATACAGAGGTTTTATCTTTTGCTATCCTGCCTGTGCTGATAATGAGATGACTACTGAAAAGCAATCTCCACAGAACCACATGGGGTATATATAGAGTGGCCAGTGACACCTGCCCACACAGACTGGGATCAGAGATAACTCCCTCCCTCATTTAAAGCAGTAAATAGTGGCTGCAGCATCTCAGCAGTTTGACAGAGAGGGCTCTTTCCTCCAATCAGTGCATCACAGGGAAAGTGCAGAGTGCTGATCAGATGCTATGGCAGCTTGTGCTAAGGCATACCAGGAAGACCACGGTGTCTCCATAGACCGTAAACTATTCCAGTCTATGGTATAATCGATTAAATGATTTCCTGTATTAGTCCTCTAAAGGTAGCTAAAATTGACAGAAAGAAGGATGTTCAGATTACTGCTTTCAAAATGTTACATATAAAATATATATAGTAAAAAAAATTGTAATTGATATCACCATATCCAAAAATATCTGAACTATTAACCCCTTCCTGACATCCTCTGTATATATGTATGCTGAATGTCTCGTCTTTAAATATGGTGCCTGCTCAGGAACTACTAATCAGTTGCCATAGTTGCCGTTTTACACAGTCAGTTGAAGACACCCAGTGGCACAACCCATGATCAGAGAAAACTTCAGACTCAGACGTTTAACCCCTCAGATGCCGTGACCACTGCAGCAGACAGCCTGCAAGGGAGGAGTGCTGGGAGGGAAATAGTAGTAGTGGTACTGATAGGAGTAGTACTGGTTCACGGTGGCTGTCCTCACTTTGGTGCTCCCTGGGGCTATGCAGCAGTGAATAAAGGGTGCACCTTTTCTTCCCTCAAGGCACTCCTGATTCTCTAGAGCTCCTGCTTGGTGGTAGTTGAGATGTTCTTGATGGTGGATATTTGGCAGTCTGCAAGGCAGAACATCAGGTAGAGTGAGCCCCTGCAAATGGTGAAGAAAGTGACCAGGCCCAGTGTTGTTGCAATAAATTACTTCTCTCTTTTCTAAATAGATAATGGGAGCAGTGGTTCAGTAGTTCAGAGTTATTTTAAAGAGTAGTATTCTCCCTATAGTCATCTATTGTCTGGCAGTAGCAATGATGGTAGCAGCAAAGTGGTAGCAGTCAAAGTGTGGTCGGTATCAGAGCCAATTAACTTTTTCCACAAGCAGTAAAGTCTTAATGCCATAAATGAGCAGTTACTGTCTGAATCCAATGCACGGTCTTTGAAGTTGTTTGAAACCTTCTGTGGATGTGTGTTTTCTTTCCCTCAGGTGTAATCTCTTAGTTAAGTTTCTCTTTGGCAGCTGTTCAGTCTCAGAAATGGCATTTCCTGGATGAGGCTTCACTTTGGGCTTACTTACCGGGAGCTCATACATCTAGGTCTTGCCTCTAGCTTCTCTGACTAGACACTCACTTTCCAGAAGAGGCTAAACCTGCTGATCTCCATGGCAACCTAACCAAGATTGCCAGAGTTAACTGTTAGTTGGGCATAAACAAGCTATTGGAATACATAAAATAAAAAATAAAATAAAATGGTATGACTCCTGGAAATCAGATAGTAAAAAACAAAAAAGGAAAAAAAGGAAAATAGCTGCATCAGGAAGTGGTTAAAATATTAAAATGTTTATCCTTTATAAAAAAATGTTAATGGACAAAATTCAAATGCCCAAGTCGTTCGTCAAAAAATAAGTTCTCACATAGAAGGAAATATAAAACAGCTATTGGCATCAGAAATATTCAATGCAAAGCACATTTTTTTCAATGTTTTTATTTTTTCAAAAGCAGTAAAACATAATAAAACCTATATAAAATTGATATCACTGTAATTTTACTGACCTGCACACTAAAAGTAACATGTATTCAGTGAATGTTGCAAGAATGAAATGCAAACAACAATGTCAGAATTGCATTTTTTTTCAATGTCACCCCAAAAGGATAGTACCATTGCAAGAGCCCTGTGTACCCTTATCTTGATTTAATAAAGGTTGCAATTGTCATTGTACTGTTGTTGCTTATTTACCAGGTTTTTATTGGAATCTATACATATATATGAGGCACAGCTCAGCAGGGAGTATAATGGGTGCATAATGGCTGATGGGGGCTAATGAGAGGCATAATGGCTGTTGGGGGCATATTGTGGGCATAATGGGGGCATAATGGCTGCTGGGGTCAATAATGGCTGATGGGGGCTAATGGGAGGCATAATGGGGGCATAATGGCTGATGGGGGCTAATGAAATGCATAATGGCTGCTGGGGGGCTAAAGAGAGGCATAATGGGGCCAAAATCGCTGCTGGGGGCATAATGGCATAATGAGGGCTAATGACAGGCATAATGGGGGCTAATGAGGCATGAGG
Organism: Bufotes viridis; assembly: GCA_033119425.1. Classification (NCBI taxonomy): domain Eukaryota; kingdom Metazoa; phylum Chordata; class Amphibia; order Anura; family Bufonidae; genus Bufotes; species Bufotes viridis. The sequence continues at coordinate 266,938,423 of CM065589.1, forward strand.
ACTGATTAATGGGGGCTAATGAGGCATAAGGGCTGATATGGGGGCTAATTAGAGGCATAAGGGCTGACAATGGGGGCTAAAGAGAGGCATGGGGGTGGTTTGGGGGTGATGAGAGGCATGGGGCTCTTATCTGAGGTCTGATCGAGGGTCATTTACATTGGGTCTGATTGGGGTTTTGATTTGAGGTCTTATTGGGGTCTTATTAACATTAGGGGTCTGATTGGGGTTGTCAGCTGAGGTCTAATAAACGTTGGGGGTCTGATTGGGGGTCTGATTGGTGGTCTGACCTGAGGTGTAATGAAAAATATTTTTTTCTTATTGTTCCCCTCTAAAACCTAGGTGCGTCTTATGGGGCTAAAAATAGGGTAATTTATTCAATCACAAGAATAAAATCATGGATATTAAAACTAGATAAAATGTCAATGTATGTAGCCAATTGATACCAGTATTATCAGTACAATAATAGGGTGCAATATTGGTCCCTAATAGTCAAACTTACATCCTACATGTAAAATGACCAGTCTCAATAAAGCCAAAAGTTCAACCAATACTAAAACACTTTAAAGAATTAGTGCTCTGATCAATCTATTGTTCTTATGTTAATAAGTAGAGATGAACGAAGTTATGAAAAACTGGATTCGGCTGCTTCGTGATGAATTACTTCGTCATAAAGCGTATTTCTTTGTATATAGCAGGCGCAATGACCCATCATTTAAACCCCCCAAATACTGTGTTCATCGCTGATCAGGGCATATGGGATTAACATTAAAGGCTTACAGGGGTTAATCCAGTAAAAAAACTAAATAAAAAATATTCAGCTGATCCATTTGCTGGCATAGAGGCCACTGTGGCCATAATAATTTCATGGGAAATTGATTCATTTCCACAAAGGAAATTCGACGTCGCAGCGAATCAAATTTTTCCTGATATTCGGATCAAATTCCACTTCCGATACTTTGATTCCCTCAACACAACTTACTAATCACGTGATAGATCACGTCTATAGATAGGATCTGTTCTCCAGTATCTAGTTGTATCTCATTACAATTATATGAGTCACTACAGTAGTTGCTGGTAGAGTTGAGCGAACCCGAACTGTATAATTCTGGTTCGTACCGAATTTTGGGGTGTTCGGGACATGGACTCGGACCCAAACATTTTCAAAAAAGTTCATGTCCGTTGTTCGGCGATTTCTTCCCGCTTTCTGAAGGGCTGCACTGCACAGCTTTACTTCTTGCCCTAAGAAGCCATCACAGCCATGCCTACTAATGGCATGGCTGTGATTGGCCAAGTGCAGCATGTGACCCAGCCTCTATTTAAGCTGGAGTCAAGTAGCACCGCACGTTACTCTGCTCTGATTAGTGTAGGGATAGGATGCAGCTGCTGTGAGTGTGAGATTAGGCAGGGAAAAATCTGCAAAAACACCTAATGAAGTAATCGATCTACAGCTATGAATCATTCAACTTCTGCTAGTTAATTGCTCACTGCTTTTTAGGCTGCCCAGAGCGTTTTTCTGTCACTTTTTTCTGGGGTGATTGGCGGCCATTTTGTGTCTTGTGGTGCACCAGCACAAGCTGCCACCAAGTCCATCAATCGATCAATAGTATTTTTTTTTTTTTTGCTATATCCTACATCAGGGGCTTGGCTGTGCTTATTGTCACCCACAGAAACTCAGGATAGAAATTTCTATATTTTATTGAGGGGTGAAATTCAATTGCCAAAATAGCAATCCCATAAATTTGGTGTTCCAGCTGTGACTGGCTAAGTTTAATACTGTCCGGCAAAGGATAGATATTTTTCAGGGGTGAAATTCAATTGCCAAAATAGCAATACCGTAAATCAGTGGTTTCAGCTGTGGCTGGCCAAGTTATATAGTGTCCGGCAAAGGATAGATATTTTTCTGGGGTGAAATTCAATTGCCAAAATAGCAATACCGTAAATCAGTGGTTTCAGCTGTGGCTGGCCAAGTTATATAGTGTCCGGCAAAGGATAGATTTTGTTCTGGGGTAAAATTCAATTGCCAAAATAGCAATCCCCTAAATCTGGTGTCCCAGCAGTGGCTGGCCAAGTTTAATAGTGTCCGACAAAGGATAGATTTTGTTCTGGGGTGAAATTCAATTGCCAAAATAGCAATACAGTAAATCAGTGGTTTCAGCTGTGGCTGGACAAGTTTAATATTGTCTGGCAAATTATATATTTTTTTCTGCGGTGAAATTCAATTGCCAAAATAACAATACCGTAAATCAGTGGTTTCAGTTGTGGCTGTCCAAGTTTAATAGTGTCCGGCAAAGGATAGAATATGTTCTGGGGTGAAATTCAATTGCCAAAATAGCAATACCGTAAATCAGTGGTTTCAGCTGTTGCTGGCCAAGTGTAAATCTGTCCGTAAAAGGGTATATTACAATCAGCGTGTTAGCGTCTAAATACAAGGCCTAATAAATAAATCCTCTATATTTGCACACGCTACCGTGCATCTCCAAGTGTATTTCTTTCCGTAAAAGGGTATATTACACTCAAGGTGTAAATACAAGTGCTGATAGAGTCACCCTCAATAACTGCATAACTCACAGAAAAAAGATGCACCACATGGATAAGCAACTGACAACACTGGCTAATCCCTCACTCTGGTGTTAAAAGCTGAGAGATTCGCCAATATTTCCAATCAGGAACATATCGGAGCCCCTTTAGGCACCACTACACGGTATCTCAGCATGACATGGGGTCCTACCACTAGACTACCTATGGTGTGTGAACAAGGTCTGAACAGGTATTAAGTAGCCTACAGCCCCATCCCACTCACCTGCACTGCAGGACCAACAATGCAATGGGGAACAAATGAGGCCGCAAGCTACACCTACAACAGACCATGTGACACTGGCTTCCAGGTGCAACAGAATGTTTACAAGCCATATGCAATGGCACATTCAATACATATAAAACAAGAATCACAGAAATGAACGTGACCGATCCAAATGGGGTGTGGACTGCTGGAGTCAACATGTTAGAGTGGCAGCTTAGTTGGCGCGTTGATCTGACAGATAGCATCACAGAGATCCTGCAGCAGTGATTCACATGTAATTGACTATGCCGGCAAATCGCACGAAAGATTGACACAGTACAGTCACGATGTGCAATTATCGCGCCATGCTAGGTCGCAATCTATATTCACTCGATAGAGCTATGCTGATACTTACAATCACTACGTCATCACTCGTCATATGTTAACACTACACTGCTGGCTGTTATGAACACGGATCGCTTACATAGATACATGGCGATGTGAAGTTGAACGGTTCGAGCATCACAGTCCATCTCACTCGCAGCAGAACGTCGCTGGCAATAGCCGCGAATCGCTGCGCAACAGCTACGACGCATGCCTTGCCCCCAGTTAGAAACACGCCACAGTGTTTGGGGTCTGCGCCACCCATTTAGGCCACGTTTATTTTGTAGTTTATATGTATTGCGATGTGCCATTACATATGGCTTGTAAACATTCTATTTACCTGGAAGCCGGTGTCATGGTCCTGTTGTAGGTGTAACTTGCGGCTCATTCCCATTGCATTGTTGGTCCTGCCGGTGCGGGTGGTGGGATGAGGCTGCTACTGCTGACCCACCTGGTGAGTAATAAACGTCCTAAATGGGTGGGACTGCTCCAGACCCCAAACACTGTGGCGTGTTTCTAACTGGGGGCAGTTCCTCCGCATGTGGTTCGCAGTGAACGGCTATCCCCAGCAAAAATTGCATACATCAGTTGCTTATCCATGTGGTGCATCTTTTTCTGTGAGTTATGTGTTTATATATTTTCATCCGCACATGTTTTATTTTGTGTAGGATGTTTGTGTGGTGCTTGTGGTTCGCGCCGGCATCCTCCATTGTATGCAATTTTTGCTGGGGATAGCCGTTCGCTGCGAACCACATGCGGAGGAACTGCCCCCCAGTTAGAAACACGCCACAGTGTTTGGGGTCTGGAGCAGTCCCACCCATTTAGGCCACGCTTATTTTTGTGATTCTTGTTTTATATGTATTGAATGTGCCATTGCATATGGCTTGTAAACATTCTGTTGCACCTGGAAGCCGGTGTCACATGGTCTGTTGTAGGTGTAGCTTGCGGCCTCATTTGTTCCCCATTGCATTGTTGGTCCTGCAGTGCAGGTGAGTGGGATGGGGCTGTAGGCTACTTAATACCTGTTCAGACCTTGTTCACACACCATAGGTAGTCTAGTGGTAGGACCCCATGTCATGCTGAGATACCGTGTAGTGGTGCCTAAAGGGGCTCCGATATGTTCCTGATTGGAAATATTGGCGAATCTCTCAGCTTTTAACACCAGAGTGAGGGATTAGCCAGTGTTGTCAGTTGCTTATCCATGTGGTGCATCTTTTTTCTGTGAGTTATGTGTTTATATATTTTCATCCGCACATGTTTTATTTTGTGTAGGATGTTTGTGTGGTGCTTGTGGTTCGCGCCGGCATCCTCCATTGTATGCAATTTTTGCTGGGGATAGCCGTTCGCTGCGAACCACATGCGGAGGAACTGCCCCCCCAGTTAGAAACACGCCACAGTGTTTGGGGTCTGGAGCAGTCCCACCCATTTAGGCCACGTTTATTTTTGTGACCCTCAATAACTGCACACGCTATTTTACACTAAGTGTTAAATTACAAATGAAGAAAGCATAATTCTCTACATTTGCACACACTATTGTGCATCTCCAAGTGTATTTCTTTCCGCAAAAGGGTATATTACACTAAGTGTTAAAATACAAGTGCTGAAAGCATAATCCGCTATATTTTTTCACACGCTACTGTGCATCTCCAAGTGTAATTCTGTCCGTAAAAGGATACCTTTCATACAGGGCCTAAATACTAAGCCTACAATTGATATTCCACTAAATCTGTGGTTACTGCTGTGCCTGTATTAGTGTAATACGGTACATAAATAGATAGCCAGATAGTGTTAGTTGCCTGTAAAAAAAAGGCCTGAATTTGAACTCAATACATTGGGCCAAATAATTTTTTTCTTATTGTGGTGAACGGTAACAATGAGGAAAACATCTAGTAAGGGATGCAGACATGGTCGTTGTGGTGTTAGTGGACCCTCTGGTGCTGGGAGAGGACGTGGCCGTTCTGCCACAGCCACACAAACTAGTGAACCAACTACCTCAGGTCCCAGTACCCACCAGAATTTACAGCGATATTTGGTGGGGCCCAATGCCTTTCTAAGGATGGTAAGGCCTGAGCAAGTACAGGCGCTAGTCAATTGGGTGGCCGACAGTGGATCCAGCACGTTCACAACATTATCTCCCACCCAGTCTTCTGCAGAAAGCGCACAGGTGGCGCCTGAAAACCAAGCCCTGCCGTCTGTCACATCACCCCCATGCATATCAGAGAAACTGTCTGAGCCTCAAGTTATGCAGCAGTCTCTTATGCTGTTTGAAGACTCTGCTGGCAGGGTTTCCCAAGGGAATCCACCTAGCCCTTCCCCAGCGGTGGAAGACATAGAATGCACTGACGCACAACCACTTATGTTTCCCGATGATGAGGACATGGGAATACCACCTCATCAGAGTCCGCACGTCTCTGATGATTACGAAACACAGGTGCCAACTGCTGCGTCTTTCTGCAGTGTGCAGACCGAACAGGAGGTCAGGGAAGAAGACTTTGTGGAAGACAATGCAGGGGACCATGAGGTCCTAGACCCCACATGGAATGAAGGTCGTGCCGCTGACTTTCATAGTTCAGAGGAAGAGTCAGTGGTGAGACCGAGCCAACAGCATAGCAAAAGAGGGAGCAGGGGCCAAAAGCAGAACAGCCGACCCAAGAGAGTTCGCCTGCTACTGGCCACCGCCACCAGAGACCGAGCACACCAAAGGCAGCTTCAAGGAGTTCCCTGGCATGGCACTTCTTCAAGCAATGTGCTGACGATAAGACCCGAGTGGTTTGTACGCTGTGCCATCAGAGCCTGAAGCGAGGCATTAACATTCTGAACCTTAGCACAACCTGCATGACCAGGCATCTACATGCAAAGCATGAACTGCAGTGGAGTAAAAACCTCAAAAACAAGGAACTCACTCATGCTCCTCTTGCTCCCTCTTCTTCTGCTGCCTCGGCCTCTTCCTCCGCTTCGGGAGGAACGTTGACACCTGCTGCCCAGAAAACAGAGGATGTGCCACCAACACCACCACCTCCGTTACCAAGCATCTCCAACATGTCACACTGCAGCGTTCAGCTCTCCATCTCACAAACCTTGGAGAGAAAGCGTAAATTACCACCTAGCCACCCTCGAGCCCTGGGCCTGAATGCCAGCATTTCTAAACTACTGGCCTTTGAAATGCTGTCATTCAGGCTGGTGGACACGGACAGCTTCACAACTGATGGCGGTGGCTGTCCCACAGTACGTTGTTCCCAGCCGCCACTACTTCTCCAAGGAGCCGTGCCTTCCCTGCACAACCAAGTATCCGATAAAATCAAGTGTGCACTGCGTGACGCCATCTGTGGCAAGGTCCACCTAACCACAGATACGTGGACCAGTAAGCACGGCCAGGGACGCTATATCTCCCTAACTACACACTGGGTAAATGTAGTGGTGGCTGGGCCTCAGGCAGAGAGTTGTTTGGCGCACGTCCTTCCGCCGCCAAGGATCGCAGGGCATCATTCTTTGCCTCCTGTTGCCTCCTCCTCGGCTTCCTCCTCCTATTCTTTCACCTGCTCATCCAGTCAGCCACACATCTTCACCACCAACTTCAGCACAGCCCGGGGTAAACGTCAGGAGGCCATTCTGAAACTCATATGTTTGGGAGACAGGCCCCACACAGCGCAGGAGTTGTGGCGGGGTATACAACAACAGACCGACGAGTGGTTGCTGCCGATGAGCCTCAAGCTCGGCCTGGTGGTGTGCGATAATGGGCGAACTCTTGTCGCAGCTCTGAGACTAGCCGGCTTGACGCACATCCCTTGCCTGGCGCATGTGCTGAATTTGGTGGTGCAGAAGTTCATTCACAACTACCCTGACATGTCAGAGCTGCTGCATAAAGTGCGCACTTCTGGCGCTCACATCCTGCCGCTGCTCGCCTGTCTGCGCTACAGCGCAACTTCGGCCTTCCCGCTCACCGCCTCATATGCGACGTGCACACCAGGTGGAACTCCACCTTGCGCATGCTATAGAGACTGTGCGAGCAGCAGCAGGCCCTAGTGGAGTTTCAGGTGCAGCACGCACGGGTTAGTCGCACTGCGGAACATCACCAATTCACCAGCCGATGACTTGGCCTCCATGCGAGACCTGTGTGCCCTGTTGCGCTGTTTCGAGTACTCCACCAACATGGCTAGTGGCGATGATGCCGTTACAATACCACTTCTATGTCTCCTTGAGAAAACACATAGGTCCCTTTACACGGGAGTGATTTCCGCGCGGGTGCAATGTGTGAGTTGCACCCGCACTGAACCCGGACCCATTCATTTCTAAGGGGGTATGCACATGAGCGGTGATTTTCACGCTTCACTTCTGTGTTGCGTGAAAATCTCAGCATGCTCTATATTGTGCATTTTTCACTCAACGCAGGCCCCATAGAAGTGAATGGGGCTGCGGGAAAATTGCAAGCATCCGCAAGCAAGTGCGGATGCAGTGCAATTTTCCCACAAGGTTGCTAACAGACGGGACCCCATCTTTATTATTTTCCTTTATAACATGGTTATAAGGGAAAATAATAGCATTCTCAATACAGAATGCTTTGTAAAATGTGGATTAAGGGGTTAAAAATAAAAAAATGAACTCACCTTATCCATTTGATCGCGTAGTTGCCGATTCTGCCATCTAAAGCACCTGTGGTGACGTCACATCACATGGTCCAATCACATGGTCCATCACCATGGTGATGGACCATGTGATTGGACCATGTTATGAGCTCGGTGACGTCATCACAGGTCCTTTAGCCGGCAGCTAATGCTTGAAGAAGACAGAAGAGATCGCAACTACGCGATCAAGTGGATAAGCTGAGTTAATTTTTTTATTTTTAATCCCTTAATCTACATTTTACAAAGCATTCTGTATTGAGAATGCTATTATTTTCCCTTATAACCACGAGATAAGGGAAAATAATAAAATCTACAGAATACTCAACCCAAACCCGAACTTCAGTGAAGTCCGGGTTCGGGTCTGGGTACCAAACATGCCGATTTTTCCCACGCGCGTGCAAAACACATTAAAGCACTTTGCACTCACGCAGAAAAATCACGCATTTTCCCGCAACGCTCCCGCCTCTTATCCGGGTGTCAAACGTAACGCCCGTGTGAAAGAGACCTTAGGGCGATGATGGAAGAGGATGTGGCCCAGGAGGAGAAGGAGGAGGAAGAGGGGCATTTTTAGCAATTTCAGGCCAGTCTCTTAGAAGTGGCTCAGAGGGAGGTGTTTTGCAACAGCAGAGGCCAGGTACAAATTTGGCCAGCCAGGGCCCACTGCTGGAGGACAAGGAGGAGGTGGAGGAGGATGAGGATGAAGCATGTTCACAGCGTGGTGGCACCCAACGCGGCTCAGGCCCATCACTGGTGCGTGGCTGGGGGAAAAGGAGGACGATGACGATATGCCTCCCACAGAGGACAGCTTGTCCTTACCTCTGGGCTCTGGGCAGCCTAGCACACATGAACAACTACATGCTGCAGTGCCTGCGCAACGACAGCAGAGTAGCCCACATTTTAACGTGTGCGGACTACTGGGTTGCCACCCTGCTGGATCCGTGGTACAAAGACAATGTGCCCACCTTAATTCCTGCACTGGAGCGTGATAGGAAGATGCGCGAGTACAAGCGCACGCTGGTAGACGCCCTCCTGAGAGCATTCCCAAATGTCACAGTGGAACAAGTGGAAGCCCAAGGCGAAGGCAGAGGAGAAGCAAGAGGTCGCCAACGCAGCTATGTCACAGCCAGCTCCTCTGAGGGCAGGGTTAGCATGGCAGAGATGTGGAAAAGTTTTGTCACTACGCCACAGCTAACTGCACCACCACTTGATACGGAACGTGTTAGCAGGAGGCAGCATTTCAATAAAATGGTGGAACAGTATGTGTGCACACCCCTCAACGTACTGACTGATGGTTCAGCCCCTTTCAACTTCTGGGTCTCCAAATTGTCTACATGGCCAGAGCTAGCCTTTTATGCCTTGGAGGTGCTGGCCTGCCCGGCGGCCAGCGTTTTTTCTGAACGTGTATTCAGCACGTCAGGTGGCGTCATTACTGACAAACGCAGCCGCCTGTCCACAGCCAAGCTGACGTTCATAAAAATTTACCAGGCATGGATCCAACAGGACCTGTCCATCCCTTGTGCAGAATAGACATTTATAACTACCTCCCCTTAACCATATATTCTTGTACTCCAGGGCACTTCTTTATTGAATCCTCTTTTTTTAATTTTACCATTATTTTCCGGGGCAACTCAAAGTTGAATGAACCTCTTCTCCGTCTCGGTGCCAGGAGCCTAAATATCTAAAAGTGGCCTTCTCCATTGGTGGGTGACATGAAGCCTGATTCTCTGTTATGGGACCTCTCTCCTCTGTCTGGGTGCTGGGGCCTAAATAACTAAAAGTGGCCTTCTCCGTTGGTGGGTGACATAATGCCTATTTTGCTGCTATGGGACCTCTCTCCTCTGTCTGGGTGTCAGGGGCCTAACTTTCACGTACTTGCTTGCTGTCTTGGTGGCAGACATTTAACTCTTTTTACTGTCTAATGACCGCCCCATTGTCTGAGTGTCAGGGGCCTATATGTCGTTTAATAATTTTTTGTCTTGGTGGGAGATATTAAACTCTTTTTACTGTCTAATGACCGCCCCATTGTCTGTATGTCAGGGGCCTAAATTTCGTTTAATTGCTTGCTGTCTTGGTGGCAGACATTTAACTCTTTTTTGCTGTCTAATGACCGCCCCATTGTGTGGGTGTCAGGGGCCTAAATTTCACGTACTTGCTTTCTGTCTTGGTGGCAGACATTTAACTCGTTTTACTGTCAAATGACCGCCCCATTGTGTGGGTGTCAAGGGCCTAACTTTCACGTATTTGCTTGCTGTCTTGGTGTCAGACATTTCACTCTTTTTACTGACTAATGACCGCCCCATTGTCTGAGTGTCAGGGGCCTAAATTTCGTTTAATTGATTGCTGTCTTGGCAGACATTTAACTCTTTTTGCTGTCTAATGACCGCCCCATTGTGTGGGTGTCAGGGGCTTAAATTTCACGTACTTGCTTGCTGTCTTGGTGGCAGACATTTAACTCTTTTTACTGTCTAATGACAGCCCCATTGTCTGGGTGTCAGGGGTCTATATGTCTTTTAATCATTTGTTGTCTTGGTGGGAGATATTAAACTCTTTTTACTGTCTAATGACCGCCCCATTGTCTGAGTGTCAGGGGCCTAAATTTCATTTAATTGCTTGCTGTCTTGGTGGCAGACATTTAACTCTTTTTGCTGTCTAATGACCGCCCCATTGTGTGGGTGTCAGGGGCCTAAATTTCACGTACTTGCTTTCTGTCTTGGTGGCAGACATTTAACTCGTTTTACTGTCAAATGACCGCCCCATTGTGTGGGTGTCAGGGGCCTAACTTTCACTTACTTGCTTGCTGTCTTGGTGGCAGACATTTAACTCTTTTTGCTGTCTAATGACCGCCCCATTGTGTGGGTGTCAGGGGCCTAAATTTCACGTACTTGCTTTCTGTCTTGGTGGCAGACATTTAACTCGTTTTACTGTCTAATGACCGCCCCATTGTTTGGGTGTCAGGGGCCTAAATTTTGTTTAATTGCTTGCTGTCTTGGTGGGAGATATTAAACTCTTTTTACTGTCAAATGACCTCTCCTCTGTCTGGGTGTTAGGGGCCTACATAAATGATAATGGCCTGTTACATTGCAGGTTGACCTGAGGCCTGTGTTGCTGTTACGGGACCGCTCTCCTCTATGTGGGTGCCATGGCCCTAAGTCTGTGAATGAGGCCTGTGGCACTGCAGGCAGACATGAATCCTTTTTGGCTGTGATGAGAACTTCAACTCTCATAGCATTCCCACCTGACACCATCCCAACCGTCCTATTCCACTTCCTCCTCCTCCAAGTTGCCAATTGATATTGGTTAATTTTTATTTATTTTATTTTATTTTAATTCATTTTCCTATTTAAATTTGTTTGCAGGCGATTTACCTAAATTTTTCTGCCTTTTGCAGCCCTCTAGTCCTTTCCTGGGCTATTTTATAGCCTTTTTAGTGCCCAAAAGTTCGGGTACCCGTTGACTTTAATGGGGTTCGGGTTCGGGGGGGAAGTTCGAGTCGAGTTCGCATCCCGAACCCGAACATTTTCGTGAAGTTCGGCGAACTTCTCGAACCCGAACATCAAGGTGTTCGCTTAACTCTAGTTACTGGTATTTTAGTAATGTGACCAGGTTAATATACAGCTCAATATATACACAACAGTAAATAAAATATTGTTGAATTCTTCAGCTCTCAGTCATATCCCAGAGATGCTCATCTAAGACCATTAGTTATATCACTGTATAATGCGCAGTCTCAGTAATGCGCACCACAATATATCAAATATAAAGTGCATCTTTGTGGTGGTGTGCTGCTTAGTATATTATAGATTGATTTAAATCTCTTTACAATTTTATAGCAAAGCCATGCTTTTAGTTGTCAAAAAGTTCCAGTCTAATTGTAGACCATACCGTGACTTATTAAAGGGGTTATCCAGGACTATAAAACTGTCCCCCATATTCCAGGGCCCCTCACAATGAATATACTTACCTGGCTCGCTGCAGCTCTCCTGGTCCCCGCACCGCTGATGCTGCTTTTCTCCGTGAATTAAAACATCCGGTGTTGGGGACGAGCAGCCAATGGAAGGCAGGGACGGGGACGAGCCTTCCTAGCATCGCGGGTGACGTGCACAGGGAGAAGCAGCAGCGGTGTGGGGACCAGGAGTGGCGCGGGAAGCCAGGTGAGTATATTCATTGTGAGGGGCCCGGCACACGGGGGACATTTTAGTAGTCTTGGATAACCCCTTTAATCTTCTCATCACTTCGTACATTGTAGCAGCAATCACCTCAGCATCCTTCCTTCCATGTGCTGACGTCTTTGTGTTAGCAGTGCAAATGCATAGTTCTGCTTGGCTGATCCTGGTACTGCCCAGTTGTGCACAGCCACATATGAATATAGTTTTGTGCACTACAATGTATAAGCCATGAATGTAATACAGCACTAAATTTTGATTACTTGAATAGTCACTAGGCATTGTAAGGACTTCATGCATCCTCTGTGTACCTCTCCTCCATTTGGGAGCCATAGAGGCTTATAGAGAAAAATAGGAGGAACGTTGGTCTCATATTGATGACGCCCAAGTATAGCAATAGAGATGGAGAATAGCGATTGGCTCATTTGACTGCTAATCACAATCATGCACCAATTTGGTGAGGTATTTAGAGGAGCGAGGCAGAACCTGAGACACACCTCCAGGAAGAAGCAAACGGCGAAACATACGTCGGGGTAGCGTCCCTCATTCACAGGTATGGCATGGCTCTCTTTTCTCCCCCTTATTTATACAGATAGGAATGTTCAGGCTTTTTAATGATGAAATTTTCCGCTAGAGTGGATTATAATCCCTTAATATGTGTTGCCTGTTACCCATCTTAGGTATATAGGTGAATGTGGGTAATAGGGATAGGTGAGTAAGCATTGTCACTGTTACGTTAATATTTGAATAGTGCTTTACTCCCGTGAGTCATTATGTATTTTGAGTCTGTGGGACTATTCATTCCACGTCCTTATTGCGTTTACCATTGTACTCTTTTATTATGTGTTGTACGATCATGTTTTTATATGATATCTAATAAAATTCATTATTATTTGTATGTGTGTGTGACTATTTTTGTGTTGTATAATGGATTATCACATGACACAGTATTGAAATTTTGTAGTATTGGTGTATTAAATATTTTTATATAACCTAACCCTGATTTACAGTTCTCCACAACTTTATCCCTGACCTGTCTGGTGTGTTCCTTGGTTTTCATGATGCTATTTTATCACTAATGTTCACTAACAAACCCCTGAGGCCTTCACAGGACAGCTGTAGTTATACCGAGAATAAATTATACATAGGTCTGACTCTATTTACTAATTTGGTGATTTCTGAAGGCAGTTGGTTACACTGGATTTTATTTAGGGTTATAAGGAAACAGAGGGCTGAATACAAATGCACACCACACTTCAGATTTTTAATTTATTAAACATTTTGAAAACCGTGTATCATTTTCCTTTCACCTCACAAATACTTGCTACTTTGTGTTGGTCTATTACATAAAATCCCAAATAAGCATATTTAAGTTTGTGGTATAATAACGTGAATAAATGTGAAAAAGTTCAAAGGGTAGGAATACTTTTTCAAAGCACCTAGGGAGATGGCAACTTGAATTTAGAATGAGACTATTTCTTACTTTTGCTATCTTCTACCACTGAAATAGAACAAATCTAGTAATTCTATAGTTTTTTTTACCCTTGTGTGCTGTAAACTTAAAATTACAGTAATTTATATTTATACTATTTTGCCCAAAAAAAGATGAAAACTGATCCTCTGATTGGTTCCAAATGACTATAATACCATAATTGTACATACATCGCATTTAGTCAGGGCCTTATTTTTAAGTAGGAATTAGCCAGTAGTGATGAGCGGCAGGGGCAATATTCGAATTCGCAATATTTTGCGAATATGTGGTAGAATATTATTCTCTTGTATGCGAAAAATCGGCAATGTAATATGCACGTTAATCAAGTAAGAGCAGGTTTTAGGCAACTTTACTATTGGATTGGCTTGGGTTTGGATGAAAATAAAAAGACTAATATTCGTTTTTAAGAATATATATCACACTATATTCCACATATTTGCAAATTCTAGCAAGCCAACCCAATAGGAAAGTTGCCTATAATCTGCCCTTACTCGTTTAACGCGCATATTACATTGCTGATTTTTCGCATTAGATGAAATAAATTAAATAATGAAGAATATTCTAATTTAGTAGTGAATTAGAATAGTCTTCATTATTTAATTTATTTTAGTCTATGCGAAAAATCAGCAATGTAATATGCGCGTTAATCGAGTAAGGGCCGTTATAGGCAACTTTCCTATTGGGTTGGCTAGCTACAAATAACGAATATGTAGAATATAGGAAAGTTGCCTATAACCCGCCCTTACTCGATTAACGCTCATATTACATTGCCGATTTTTTGCATAAGATGAAATAAATTAAATAATGAAGATAGAATATTCTAATTCACTACAGACTACGATATTGCAGCCTTCTCACATTGGCCCACAAGCAAGAATCAGGCAGGTAATGAGTTCCGACAAATAATCGTTTTAACAAATATATATCAATATATTCAAAATATTCGCGAATTCTCGAAGTGATGATATTCATGATAAAAATTTGCAATTCAAATATTTGCTCTCAACAGTATTAGCCAGTAGGGTGCGGCACCATTGAGGACTAATTTAATTTTAATTTAGTTTTTTTACACTTTGCCCCTAGGCATTCTAAGTTAACCAGGTTGCTGGTCTGTGGAGTATGGGGGAGGAGGTACAGCAATACTGTCTGTCAGCTGTATCTGTTGTAAAGGCAGCCCAGGTTCCACAGCCATTGCCACACTTAAGGCAGAGAAGGGGGAGAGAGGACATATATTTTCCTCCCTCTCCTCTGCATTATAGCACTAGATGTTAGGCTGATTGGTGGAGCAGCACGGAGCGGGAACTGCTGCTCCACCTCCACTAATTTTCTTAGCCATTGCTCAGCCAGACACAGGGGCCATGGTGCCAAAGAAAAAGAAGGAGGCAAGGATCTCCTGCGGTCTGGCAACTCAATTCATCCACCTGCCTCTGAGTGACTGAGTGTCACCACTATCTTGGTCCTGGATTGTCTCAAAGTGAATGGATGAGCTGGCACTTTCTAATAGAGGGTGGGAGCAATGGACACTGTTGTATGTTCAAGGGAGTTGGGGCAGGGGACTATTATTACTTAGGGTGCTATTGGGAGCCTTATTACCACTGTGGGCTCTATGGGGACATTATTACTACTGAGTGTACTGTGGGGGGATTATTATTATTATTGGGCACAAAATGGAGGGCACTTATACTAATGGAGGCACTCTTGGGGAGTATTATCACTGTAGGGGACACTATGGGGACACTTTGGGAGAGAAATACTATTATTTATTTGAAAGTGCCGTTTATTCCATGGTACTGTACATCTAAGGTAAAGTGTTACACATACATAATATAAAAACATAAGTACAATTTGCATGAACTTAGCAGACCCTGCCCGCGAGAGCTTACAATCTACAAGGGAAAGGGGAAGGACATGGTAGATGAAGTTCAAAGCTTCTTATCTGGCTGTATATTGGTGCGAATTCGAAGAGCACTATTACTATTGAGGGGGAACTATCTGTATGGCAGTATCATTTCTGCAGTATACTGTAGTATGTAGGGGGCATTGGGAATCACAGCAGATACAGTATTGGGGGTAGCGACAGAATAATAATGTTTGGGCCGAAGGAGGAGGAGAATGATAGAAAACTAAGTAATCTAAGATGTCTGTCTGGCAAACTCTGAAGAGACAAGACGTGGCTAAAGAAAAGTCATCATGGCAGTCTGATCTGAATGGAAAAGATGAGAAACAATAATGTCTACATCAGAGGAAACATTATTGGATGTATTAAGTGCTGACTTTTCCGGTATATTTTGATGCACTGTATGTAATGTCCATCTAAATATGTCTTTAGCAGTAGGCTGGGGGAAGGGGATGGATTTAGAATTTGACAGAGGGAAGGAAGGACACATATTGCTAGGATATGCCTCCAATGCCTGATAGGTATGGGTCCCACCTCCAGGACCCACACCCATACTTAGAATGGAGCTGCCAAAGTCCTATGTACGTCCAACTTAGATTTATTCTTATGGGAGCGCTGAAAATCACTGGCTCGGCTATTTCCATCAGCCCTATAGAAGTGAAAGAAGTGGTGGCCTCACTTGTTATGTGTACCTCCCATTCATTTTAATCGGACTTCTGAAAATAGCCCAGCGTGCTGTTCAGCTGATTTCCGCACTACCATAGAAATAAATGGAGGGCAGCTGTGCATGCCTGGTGTGCCCTCCAGCACTTTGCCAGCTCTGTTCTAAGTATAGTTGCGGGTCCCATAGGTGAGATCTGCACCTATCAGATATTGGGGACATATCCTAGTGATATGACCCCAATGTCTGAGATGGTACAATCCGGTTAAGCTAATTGGTGGAACAGCAGTGAGTGGGAACTGCTTCGCCACAAATCATCTCAGTGACAGACATCAGCACCACCAAAGAGGAAGCAGGAGACGTGTGACGTGACTCACTGTCACTAACATGCCATCAGTGAGCAGACTGTAGTATGGACTGCCAAAAGAGTCACCTACTAAGAGGTGTACTCTGCTTGCACTACAATCCTAGCACAACAACCCAAACTGAGCAGACTTCATTGCATAGCCCCCTTCCTTTTTTATTTGTATACTGTCCTATTTTGTCTTTTTCTTAGAAAACTTCATGACTTTTAAAAGTGGCATCCTTTGAAAGTGCACACTGATGGCCTTTCTTAATGGATATTAGCTGGCTTTTGTCTAGATGTTTTTGGAACATACAGTATTTAGCTCCTTATTCAGAGTTTTTTTGTATTACTAACCTCATTTTCAAATAGGATAGATTACCTATCCTAAATATTTCATGGTAGGCATGTGTGTGTTTCATTACCAATAATAATTTGCCATTCCTTAGTCTCCATATTCTTGCTTGGTGTACGTTATCACAAATTTCCACAAAGTGGTTCACTGTAAGTGCTGAATAGGTGTGTTAATATACCCTCTCATTGCCTAGGCATTTCTGGCACATTTCATAGCTGTCTTAGTATTTTAGATCAACCTGACCTAGAAAAAGTAAGGCTAGTCAGCCCAGGTCATCATCAGTTGTAACCTTCCTCCATATATCATGTTTCCCTGAGGTCATCCTAAATATAAATTCCACTTTCCTGAGCAAAGTGCATCAAGCTTTTCTTTCTTTTCGTTTTGTCAAAATAGATTATGGTAAATGCTGTCCATAACTGTGCCCTAAACTACACGATAAAGCAGTGGGATGAGTGGCAGCATATGCTTATATGAGTTCACTTGTGGGTAAGGCACGTAAAGTTGTTTTGTAGTTGACTAAAAACAGTAACGACTCTGAGGTCTTAATAAATTTGAGAAAGTTTAAACAAACAAATTAAACTAATAAATTAAGCGCTAAAAATGGCTTTTTATTACAGGCAATATTATGTATGCAATGCCATGCATCATATTTTCCCTTTCGTTGGGCTCACCAGAAGAAATCATTCTGATTCATCCTTCAATTATAAAGAACATGTCTTTATCTACTTTTACTTGTATTGTAAAATTTGCTATCTTTGTACATACAGGATAACATCAGTAAGGTCTTATACTAAAGTCAACAACATACAAATCAGACCCTAGTGGTCAAATGATTGGCTTCAAAGTTAGTTTCAAATAGGGACGTCCTGGAGCTTTGTGTCAGCGAGAAATTCTTTGGTATGCTGGTGTGCCACTCCATTCTAGGATCTGCTATATTACTTGTTAGTTTGATCATGGATATGAACAATTTAGTTCAGATAATTTTACCATCTAGGCAAATAACTTTTTGATTTTGGTGAACTACTTGAATAGATTGTTTTATAGAAAATAATGTAATAATCTGACACAAGCTCCTGGGTGTGTTGTAAAGGTATTTTACATTATTAAGTACTATTTGGTTCTGTCACCTTTGATTATTATATAATCTTTTATATTCTTTGTGATGATATTCCTTGTAATATAATGAGTTAAGGATAGTTACATGACATATATGAACCCCTCATAGTGCTGAGAAGGTTGCAGTCCTGAGTGGATATCTCAGAAACAGGCATATTGCACACTGAGAGGAGAGGCTGAAAGGTATAAACTTTTGTGCACAAAGAAAAATAACTGGAACTCCGCTAAGAACATCATCCAGAAAGGATTTTTATTTTATCTTTTTAGAAAATGTAGCTCGATATGTATTGGTACCTTGCCTTTGTATTACGTGGTCTTAATAAAAGTTGCCTTAAAAAAAAAAAGAATCTACTCCACATGTGGAAAAAAATAACCCTCTACTACTACATGTGTGGTACTTAATTTTACTAATTGCAATAATAAAAAGGAAACATTCTTATACAAAGAAAAAATATCGAACATCCACATGCCATGCATTGATCTATTGCTTCTTAAATGGTACATGAGGTACTTTGTATACTTTTTGATCAGACTACCTATGCCTGCTCAATATGTCAAAATTACCTCTTTTGAGTGGGTCCCTACTGTAAATTGGCACAGCACTACACGGCAAACAACACGCCACAACCCAGCAATCCAACAACACCCCAGGTGTCAGGCTAAGCCTACCAATGTATTGGGCCACACAAACCCACAAGGAAAGCACCACAGCAACAATGGTCAATATGGAGCACTGCGCCATGTGTACAGATCTCAAAAACTCACCTCTCCATGTGGTGTCAGAAACTAACTGAAACCAAATAGAAATTACTGTTATGAAGTCTCCTGAAATAAAAAAAAATGCTTGGAATAAATGCAACTTTACATGCCGAATGGTCGGGCATTTATCGAGAAGGAACACACAATTGCACTGGGTAAATTAGCATCATTAATCAGGTGAAAGCATTGTTACTGCGGACACCAAAATCATAGTTTCTGGGCAGCAGATTATTCTGTATAAACAGGGATCTGCTGCCCAGAAGCAGTGATTCTTTATGGGGATAAGCAAGTAAAATGTAAAATTCAGCTTTCACATTATCTAATGAGCAGGCAATTATCGTTAACAAACGGTTCTTTCCTGATAATTGCCTGCTGAGCTGGCCCATGTAACGGAGCCTTAAAGGGGTTGTCCATTATTATTATTATTTTTTTTTAAATAGCACCTCAGCCTAGAATATCTGTTGAGCAATCTATACTCACCTGTTTTCTGGCACTGAATTCTGGTTCCCTGCCGCTTTTAACTGGTCTTTTGATCCCCATAGATCTGCATGGATGCGGTCTTGTGCGCTGCTGCAGTTAGTGGCTGGCTTCAGCAATGGCATGTTCCCATGTAGCATGTTGCAGCTGGGTCATTTGCCACTTGGCAACACTTTACTACTGGGCTGCGGTGGTGCATGTGACCCTGTCCATGTGGAAGTTGACATATGGGACCAGAATACCAGTAAAAAAAAAGCTTGGACGCCACAGAGCCAGAATGGAGCTGCTGGGGACCAGGTGAGTTTGAATGTCTCCATATGTATTCCAGGATGGTGTGTAAATAAAAAAAAAATGCTGAAACCCCTTTAAACCATAATATAATTAAAGACAATCCTTTTAAGGAATATTTTACATTCAGACACATTTACTAAAAGTATTTAAAACTGTAGAAGCATTAACCCTTTGTGTTTTGAATATATTCACACCTCAGGATAATTTGTTTATGCAAGGGGCTCTGGATCATTGATGAGATATAATTTGGACAGAGCATACATCCAACCTAATAAAGGTGACTAATAAAATCAGGGAGTTAAATACAGTCTTTAGGTTCCATGTTATTTATATACATGCTTGGTTATATAGGATAACTGTGTTAACAGATTTATTCTGTAAAGTACTGCATGGGCTTCATAGTGATTAAGACCGATACATAAAACAGGGTAATGTAATCCACATAATTGGACTATGCCAATGTGGTTTATTGCTTTTTATACTTCATTGCATTCCCAATAAATACCTCTAGAAGCTATTACTATGTAGTGCTAAATTATATCACTCAGCTGAATAATACAAAGCAAACAATATAATCTGATATACCAATTATAACAAACATACATTATGAAAAATCCTAAAATATTAGAGATGGAGTGGCCAATTTATTCTGCCCAGTGAAAAGCAATCTTGTTTTTAGTTAAGGTTATGGATGGAGCTAGATCACTCAAATATGAATTCTTTTTCTATTGCGTATTATTGTGTGAGTGGAAGGCTAATGTCTGTTCTCCCAGGATTGAGGTAAGACAATGATAGAATTGACAATTCCACAGCAGAATATAAGTATATTTAAAAGGGGTCAGAAAGTTGAAAAAATTATATTACAGAAAATATAATAAACCTAAAACCTATTATGTTTTATGGGATTAGTTCTTACTTTCAGATACAGATATAGCAATTGTTGCATTGATTTCCATTGGGATAGTAAGATGGAACATTTCTAGTAGTTAATCAAAATATTCCAGTAAAACCATAGCATGTGTGGGATTTTATTCACTTTTTTTATTGCAAAACATTGCACTGCCTAAGTGTTACGGGCAGTGAGTGTAGACCCACTGTGCCAACCAACCAGTTTGACTTTGGGATAGCCCTGAGGGCATTATCCTGGTGACCCCCTGGTTATCAGCCTCTAGCCCCTATACAGGGATATGGTCTTTACTGCAGGGGAGTCTCCAGGCCGCTCCCTTTTGAAATAGTCCTGGTATGTTTGGCTGCTGACCCACTAAGGTCAGAGACACTGGTGCCAAGCAATCAGGCAGTATATGTAGTCAGGAAGCATGAACAGGTCAGGGCATGCAGAGTACATGCAAATCCAAGAAACAGTCCAGAGGTTAGGGCAGGCAGTAAAGGGTCGGTATGGTGAACATTAAAGGTCAGGTGGCAGAAAATCAGGAATTTAGAGAATCCAGTAAACAAGCAGAACTCAGTTCACAGACAGGCAAAAGGATTATAGCTCTTTTGCAGGGCCTAGGAAGCAAGTGAAACCAAAATTAATCTATTGCTCAGGCAAGTGGTGGAACAAACAGCTCATCATATATAGAAGCGCTGATGAACTCATTAGTAAAACTGCTGAATACAGAGCAAAAATGGGAAATATCCTTGCTGTGCTGTAGTCAGAGGTTCAATGAACTGACACTAATAAGTTATATTACAAGCTAATACATGAAATCTGTTAATTGTAGGGCATATGATCTTAAATGTATCAAATGGGGAGAAACAAGACTGGATCACACATCCACAACGCCTAACCCTTGATATGTGCTCTTCAGCTACATTACTATAGGACTAGTCCCCCATATCGCATGCAAATAGTGGAGACATTAGTGTACATTTTGATCAAACGGTAATAAGCCCACTCACCCCGTCACGGTTGTCTCCTAGAGTGGGTTCCTACTCTGTCCATAATCTGATAAAGGCGCCGTGCTGCATGGCGACACGTGGCATCATCCCAGTAGGTTTCAGTTACGCAAGCCAGCCAGAAAAGCACCACAACAACAAAGACCACCATGCAGCACAGCACTGTCTGAACAGGAGCCTAAGGCAACCTGCTCAGTACTAACAGAAACCAGGACTAACAGCTAGTGGGTTACTGACACTCTTATGCAGTCTCCTGCTAATTAATTAAAACCGCCTGTGGCAAGTGGGAGGAGTGCTGATACCAGGAATAAACAAGAAGGAAGATAAAATATGTATCAAATGGGGAGAAACAAGACTGGATCGCACATCCACAACGCTTAACCCTTGATATATGCTCTTCAGCTACATTACTATAGTAGTAGTCCCCCATATCGCATGCAAATAGTGGAGACATTAGTGTACATTTTGATCAAAAGGTAATAAGCCCACTCACCCCGTCACGGTTGTCTCCTAGAGTAGGTTCCTACTCTGTCCATAATCCGATAAAGACGCCGCGCTGCATGGCGACACGTGGCACTATCCCAGCAGGCTGCAGTTATGCAAGCCAGCCAGAAAAGCACCACAACAGCAAAGGCCACCATGCAGCACAGCACTGTCTGAAAAGGAGCCTAATACCTGCTCAGTACTAACAGAAACCAGGACTAACAGCTAGTGGGTCACTGACACTCTTATGCAGTCTCCTGCTAATTAATTAAAATGATCTTGAATGTATTCTGTATAGCAAATAATACTTTACTTCCTTATTTGGTGTATTTATTAGAAGATATTTCCTAATTATATATTATGGTGTGGGGAGTGTAGGGGGTGGAACAGCAATTGCGGACAAGAATAGGACATGTTCTATACTTTTGCGGAACGGAAGTGCAGACCTGGAAGTGCGGATCCGCAATTCCGGATCCAAGCGGGACAAAGTCTGTCCCCATAGAAATGAATGGGTCCGCAATTCCGTTCCGCAAACAGAATTGCGGATGTGTGAATGGGGCATAAGGGTCCCTTATCACCGCCAGTTAGTTAGCTACTTGTTAGGTAGTTAGCTCCCAGCCCACCGCACCGCAGTCACTGATTTTGGCAGAGATTTTTTCATCCACATTGATCGACGCGAATGAAGAAATCTGTGCCGTTCATTTTTTTTCTTTATTCAGCCCAGAGGTATTCCGTGAGGGGTATGGTGAGTTCATGCAAAATTTTATTTTTGTCACAAGTTCGTGGAATATGAGACTTGTAAAAATATATATATATATATAAATTTCCGCTAACTTGTGCCAAAAATTTTTTTTCTGTGAACTCGCCATGCCCCTCACGGAATACTTTGGGGTGTCCTCTTTCCAAAATGGGGTCACATGTGGGGTATTTATACTGCCCTGGCATTTTAGGGGTCCTAAAGCGTGTGAATCCAAATGCGTAAAAATGCCCTGTGAAATTCTAGGTACTCATGGGAATTTGGGCCCCTTTGCACATCTTGGCTGCAAAAAAGTGTCACACGTGTGGTATCGCCGTACTCAGGAGAAGTATGGCAATGTGTTTTGGGGTGTATTTTTATATATACCCATACTTTGTGTGAGAAATATCGCTGTAAATGACAACTTTTTAAAAAAATTTATACAAAGTTGTCAGTTTACAGAGATATGTCTATCACCCAACATGGGTATATGTAAAAGTACACCCCAAAACACATTGCCCTACTTCTCCTGAGTACGGCGATACCACATGTGTGACACTTTTTTGCAGCCTAGGTGTGCAAAGGGGCCAAAATTCCAACGAGTACCTTTAGGTTTTACATGGCTGCTCAAAATTTAGCCCCACCCAAAATGCCAGAACAGTACAAACACCCCACAAATGACCCCATTTTGGAAAGAAGACACCCCAAGGTATTCGCTGAGGGGCTTAGTGAGTCCATGAAAAAATGAACTTTTTGTCAAAAGTTAGCAGAAAGGGAGACTTTGTGAGAAAAAACAATAAAAATCAATTTCCGCTAACTTGTGCCAAAAAATAAAATCTTCTATGAACTCGCCAGGCCCCTCACAGAATACCCCAAAATGGGGTCACATGTGGGGTATTTATATTGCCCTGGCATTTTAGGGGCCCTAAAGCGTGAGAAGAAAAATGCGTAGAAATGCCCTCCTAAAAGGTACTCATTGGAATTTGGGCCCCTTTGCGCATCTTGACTGCAAAAAAGTGTCACACATGTGGTATCGCCGTACTCAGGAGAAGTAGGGCAATGAGTTTTGGGGTGTATTTTTACATATACCCATGCTGGGTAAGAGAAATATCTCTGTAAATTGACAACTTTGTATAATTTTTTTAAAAAAGTTGTTATTTACAGAGATATTTCTCACACCCAGCATGGGTATATATAAAAATACACCCTAAAACACATTGCCCTACTTCTCCTGAGTACGGCGATACCACATGTGTGACACTTTTTTGCAGCCAAGATGCGCAAAGGGGCCCAAATTCCAATGAGTACCTTTAGGATTTCACAGGAAATTTTTACGTATTTAGATTCCAGACTTCTTCTCACGCTTTAGAGACCCCTAAAATGCCAGGGCAGTATAAATACCCCACAAGTGACCCCATTTTGGAAAGAAGACACCCCAAGGTATTCCGTGAGGGGCATGTCGAATTCACAGAATTTTTTTTTTGGCACAAGTTAGCGAAAATTGATATTTTATTTTTTTTTATTTTTGTTTTTTACAAAGTCTCATATTTCACTAACTTGTGACAAAAAATAAAATTTTACATGAACTCAACATACCCCTCACGGAATACCTTGGGGTGTCTTCTTTCTAAAATGGGGTCACTTGTGGGGTATTTATACTGCCCTGGCATTTTAGGGGTCTCTAAAGCGTGAGAAGAAGTCTGGAATCTAAATGCGTAAAAATGTCCTGTTAAATCCTAAAGGTACTCATTGGAATTTGGGCCCCTTTGCGCACCCATGTTGCAAAAAAGTGTCACACATGTGGTATCGCCGTACTCAGGAGAAGTAGGGCAATGTGTTTTGGGGTGTATTTTTACATATACCCATGCTGGGTGTGAGAAATATCTCTGTAAATGACAACTTTTTAAATTTTATTATACAAAGTTGTCAGTTTACAGAGATATTTCTCTCACCCAGCATGGGTATATGTAAAAATACACCCCAAACCACATTGCCCTACTTCTCCTGAGTACGGCGATACCACATGTGTGACACTTTTTTGCAGCCTGGGTGCGCAAAGGGGCCCAAATTCCAAACAGTACCTTTAGCTTTTACAGGGCTGCTCACAATTTAGCCCCGCCCAAAATGCCAGAACAGTAAACACACCCCACAAATAACCCCATTTCGGAAAGTAGACACCCCACGGTATTCACTGAGGGGCATAGTGAGTCCGTGGGAGCTTTTATTTTTTTTTTGCCAGAAGTTAGCAGAAATGGAAACTTATTATTATTTTTTTTCCTCAGAAAGTGTCATTTTCCGCTAACTTGTGAAAAAAAATGAAATGATACATGAACTCACCATGCCCCTCCACGAATACTTTGGGGTGTCTTCTTTCTAAAATGGTGTCATTTGGGGGGTATTTATACTATCCTGGCATTCTAGCACCGGAAGAAACATGACAGGTGCTCAGAAAGTCAGAGCTGCTTCAAAATCCGGAAATTCACTATTTTTGCACCATAGTTTGTAAACGCTATAACTTTTACCCAAACCAATAAATATACACTTATTGGATTTTTCTTTGATCAAAGACATGTAGGACAATAAATTTTGTGAAAAACTTATATAGAAATGTAGTTTTAAAAAAAAAATTGCAACAGAAAGTGAAAAATATCCTTTTTTGCAAAAATTTCGGTCTTTTTTGATTAATAGCAAAAAAAGTAAAAATGTCAGCAGCAATGAAATACCACCAAATGAAAGCTCTATTAGTGAGAAGAAAAGGAGGTAAAATTCATTTGGGTGGTAAGTTGTATGACGGAGCAATAAACGGTGAAAGTATTGTAGTGCAGAATTGTAAAAAAGTGGCCTGGTCATTAAGGGTGTTTAAGCTAGGGGGGCTGAAGTGGTTAAAAGATACGTAATTAATAATGACGTATCGTTTAAATACCAGTTTATGCGAATTTTATGCAAATTATTATGCAGATTTGTATATGCAAATTTTCTCATTATTATTATTATTATTATTATTATTATCATTAATGACTCATTATTTTCTTGATTGTGAAAATGTGCATATAAAAAATTTGCATACACATTTGCATAAAAATTTGCATAAACTGGTATTTAAAAAAAACAGAAATATTCGCAATTGCGAATATATTTCGCAATATTCTAAATATTCGTGAATTCGCGATTATTCGCGATTATAATTCGCAATTCGAAAATTCGTGATCAACACTATTCACCACCAACTTCAGCACAGCTAGGGGGAAACGACAGCAGGCTGTTTTGAAACTCATCTGTTTGGGGGAAAAAACCACACTACGCAGGAGCTGTGGACGGGCATGGAACAACAGACCAATGAGTGGTTGGTGCCGCAAGCCTGGTGGTGTGCGATAACGGGCGAAATCTGGTAGCAGCTCTAGGGCTAGTTGGTTTGACGCACATCCCTTGCCTGGTGCATGTGCTGAATTTGGTGGTGCAGAGGTTTCTGAAAAGTTAACCTGAACTGCTGCTGAAACTGCGCGCTTTCGGCATTGTCTCCCTGCTGCCGCTTGTCTCTCTGCGCTGCAGCATAACTTCGGCCTTACTGCTCGCCGCCTCATATGCTACATACCCACAAGGTGGAACTCCACCATGCACATGCTAGAGAGACTGTGCAAGCAGCAGCAGATGATAGTGGAGTCTCAGCTGCAGCACGCACGGGTGAGTCGCTCTGCGGAACAGCATCATTTCACCATCATTGAGTGGGCCTCCAAGCAAGACATTTGTGCCATGTTGTGCTGTTTCGAGTACTCCCCCAACATGGCCAGTGACGATATCGCAGTCCTCAGCGTTACTATCCCACTTCTATGTCTCCTTGAAACATAGGCGATGATGCAAGAGAATGTGGCACAGGAGGAAGAGGAGGCGGAAGAGAGATCATTTTCACGGTTATCAGGCCAGTCATTCACAAGTGGCTCAGAGGGTGGGTTCTTACATCAGCAGCGGCAAGGTACACAACTGTCCAGCCAGGGCACAGTTCTGCAGGACGATGAGGACGAGGAACCATGTTCACAGCAGGATGGCACCCAAAGTAGCTTATGGGCATCAATGGAGCGTGGCTGGGGGGATACAGAGGACACAGACGATACACCTTCTACAGAGGACAGCTTATCGTTGCCTCTGGGCAGCCTGGTTCACAGAACGACTACATGCTGCAGAGCCTGCGCAACGACCGCCGAATTTTCAACATTCTAACCAATGCTGGTTACTGGGTGGCCACCCTGCTGGATCCCCACTACAAGGACAATGTGCTGTCCTTAATTCCGTACCTTGGAACGAAACCCGAGTTTTTTTAAAGTCTAAATCAATTTCTGAAGTTATTATGCAAAGTCTCACGAGACTACTAAAATACCCTGAAAGATTATCAAAATTAAGGTTATTCAATTCAGAAAACAGACGACTGAGGGGATATTTAATTACTATTTATAAATATATCAGGGGTCAATACAGAGATCTCTCCCATCATCACGAACCAAGTGGGTCTGGGTACAAAAAGAAAATGATCATGTTACTTAGCCCGCACATTAAGCGCCAATAAAAAAAAGAAAAACAATGACGGAATTGCAATATTTGCCCATCTCTCCTCCCAAAAACTTGTATAAAAAGTGATCAGAAAAGTCATATGTACCCGAAAATGATACCATCAAAAACTGCAATATGTCCTGAAAAAAACTACGTTGGTAGTAAAATAAAAAGGCTATGGATGTTTGTATGTGGCGATGCAAAACGTAACTTATTTTAATAAAAAATTATTTGACGCTGAAAAATTAGTAAAACATGAAAAAAACATTATAACTGTGGTATCGCCATAACCGTATTGACCTACAGAATAAAGTTATCATGTAAAAATAGGTATCATGTAATAAATACCACACGGAGTGTTTATTGGAAAAAATTACATTTTTCATTTTCATAGCCAAGTGTTTCTATAGTCTGTGAAATACATGTTGGATCAATATACTCACCACACACCTAAATTAATGCTTTGAGTAGTGTAGTCCCCAAAATGGAGTCACTTTTTGGTGCATTCCTTTCTAGGGTACGTCATGGTCTCTTCAAATGTGACATGGCATCCAAAAACCACCCTAGCAAAATCTGGCAAAAAAGCCATATGGTGCTCCTTCCATTCTGAGCCCTGTAGTGTGCCCATACAGCAAATAGTGGGGTGCATTTTCTCCTGTTAGCCCTTGTTAAAAGGAAAAATTTGGATCTAAAGTGACATTTTCTTGTAAAATATGTAATTTTTCATTTTCACAGCCAAGTGTTTATTTTTTCTATGAAACAAATTTACATAATTAATACAGTTGAAAAGAGACATAAGTCCACCAAGTTAAACCAGGGGATAGTGTTCACTAATCCCTTGAAATATTCCTGGAAGAGTGTAGTTCCTAACATGGGATCACATTTTGGGGGTTTCCACTGTAGGGGTGATTCAGGGGCTCTTCAAATGCAACATGGGCCCAGAAAATTATTCCAGCAAAATCTGCTACCAAAAACCATATGACACTCCTTCCATTCTGAGTCCTGTGGGGTGGACACACCGCAGTTTATGAACACATATGGGGTGCTTCTGTAAACTGCAGAATCAGAGTAATAAATATTGAGGTTTGTTTGGTCATAAAACCTTGCTGTTTTACAGGAAAATTGGTTTGAAGTGTAAAATTAGCGAAAAAAAAGAGGGGACATTTTGAAATGTCTCCTCTATTTTCCTTAAATTCATGTGGGACACCTAACGGGTAAGCACAGTTTCTAAAAAATTAGAGAGGTGTAGTTTCTAAAATTGGGTAATTAATGTGTGCTTTCTATTATGTATTCCCCAGAAAGTAACTTCAAACTGAATTGGTCATTTAACAAATGTTTATTTTTTTGTTTTTATGTTAGAATTTGCTTCTAAACCTTCTAACGTCCTAAAAAACTAAATTACATTTACAAAATGATACCAACATAAAATAGACATAAGGGAATGTTAAGTAATAACTATTTTATGAGGTATTACTATCCATCGTAAATGCAGAGAATTAAAAATTTGGAAAATTGTGATTCTCCCCCCAAAAAAAAAAATTCTGGTAAATTTTGGATTTTTTAAATACATAAATAAAGCCAAAACTTATCGACTCAAATTTAAAGGCTAACATGAAGTACGATGTGTCATGAGAAAACGGTCTCAGAATCAGTTAGATAACTAAAACCATTCCAAAGTTATTACCACATAAAATGACACATGTCAGACTTGCAAAATTTAGCCTGGTCCTTAAGGTGAAAAATGGCTCAGTCCTGAAGGGACAATAGTTCTCTTCAATCAGAGTTCCAGTGTACGCACCTGTAACACAATGATCGTGCCCATGCTGACACATTTTGGTGTGGGTTGTATGTATAGTAATACTGCATTCTTGACAGCCAGGGTCAGAAATAAAGCTGATCCAGGCCTTTTAACCACTTAGATGTTGTGGTCAAAAATATAGTTTTACAAAGGAAGAGGGCTTCTGCACAAAGCCGTTAAAAAAGTTAAATAACATTATTAGAAATATAACGTGTTTTAGAATGGTTAAAAAAAGAAACAAATTACACTTAATTTATATTACTGCTACCTTGACGACCCATGCAATAAAATTAAAACTACAAAAATTAAAAGATACACTTCATCTGCTCTTTCCCATTGAAGTGAATGGGATGGAGGAGCTGCAATTACACCTGCTCCCTACTGCGATGTCTATAGCGAGCAGGTAAACAGTGAAGAGAAAGCTGTGCTCGCATGAGAGCTGCGTTCTTATCAAATAGCTCATCATTGGACATCTGCTGCTGATCTAAAATTAACGAGGATAAGTCATCAATATACTGTAGGACACCGACCAACCCCTTTAAGGTACAGTAGTATGCTATTAGACCTTAGTAATATTAGACAGACTGGTTACTTAGGATATACTGCCTCATTTAAATCCTATGTAACATACTGTACTTTTTAGGCAGTGAACTGTATTTAGGCTACAATCTCAACAAAAATCTACTATAGATATGAACACTAGACGCTGATCTTAATAAATCC
Organism: Bufotes viridis; assembly: GCA_033119425.1. Lineage (NCBI taxonomy): Eukaryota > Metazoa > Chordata > Amphibia > Anura > Bufonidae > Bufotes > Bufotes viridis. The sequence goes on from CM065589.1 coordinate 266,967,940, forward strand.
TGCGCTACGATGGATCCGCCGCAGTTATGTGAAAGAGACGGCCTCTACATAACTTCGACAAATCCACTGCCGCTTCAAAATGTAAGACAGCTTCCTTGCTGTCTTACATTTACGCTGGGTTCAGACCTGAGCGTTTCTGAGATGCGCGTTTTCTGCGCGTTTTTGGCAATAGTAGACGCGCATTTTACGCGCGTTTGTGTGATTGACTGCAGTGTTGTCCAATGACCAAATATCCCTGTGTTTACGAAGTTTGGCCAATCAGAGCTGGGGTTTGGCCTTTCCAGCATGTTGCAAATTCATAAACGCGTGTTCGAACGCGCGTTTTCAGTGTCAAAAACGCGCAAAATACAAGCGTTGCGCGTTCCCATTGAAGACTATGGGCCAAAACGCGCGACAAACGCCCAAAAAAAAGCTCAAGTACTTGTTTATGTGTCGGGCGTTTTTCAGCGCGTTCGAACGCGCTGTAAAACGTGAAAATGTGAACCAGTCCCATAGGGAAGCATTGGTTTGCATCGGTTATGCGTTTTACAGCGCGTTCGAACGCGCTGTAAAATGCGCAAGTGTGAACTGAGGGTTAGGCTACATTCACACTAAAGTATTTTGTTTCTGTGTCCGTAAAGTTTTTTTTTGCAGAAAGGATGGAGACCCATTTGCAAAAAATGGGGGCAGCACTCCATGTGCTATCCGCATCCATATGTCTGTTCTGTACCTCCGCAAAAAAGATAGAACATGTCCTATTCTTGTCCATTTCGCTGACAAGGATAGGCATTCTTACAATGGATCTGCAAAAAAACAGATGCCATACGGTACGGTATCCGTATTTTTTGCGGATCCGCGGACCGCAAGACACATATGGTCCTGTGAATGTAGCCTTAGACCATTTTCTACACCTAAAACAAGCATTGAAAATGGTCAATTCCGGCCCAATCCTTTCTCCGCCCACACCATGGCCACTTTTTTAGTCGTGAGAGGGGAAAAGTCACAGATTGCAGAGAAGGACCTTTGCACCACAATCTGCGCCAGAAATATGCCTAAATTTGGTGTATTTCTGTTTACTAAATTGCCCCATAATCTTGAGACATTTTTTACAATCTTTTTTATAGTAATCATTTTGGAGATGTACAATATGAATGGGGATTTTACTACTAATTAAATTAACATTTTCCACACTTCCATGCAAGCGCTATCATAGTAAATGTCATTGCAAAGTATCAGCAAATGGCAAACAATAGGTTTTGATAAAATAATGTAGCCAGCGGCATCCACATGTTTGTTTATCACATCGTGCAGGATGTTTTTTATCTTTGTTTATCTCTTTTCTGTGATTTTTGTTTATTATATAAAACATACAAAAATTGTAGCGCTCACCTATATCCAACTCCCAGAAGCACGGACGCAGCTAGGATCAGCTGCTAACTTGTAATGTGAGAAAAAACGGAAAGTTCCAGCTTCTAAAATCCAATTCTTTGTTCCAGCGGTTTAAAAATCCTCCATACACAGGATGACAATACACAATCTACGCGTTTCGGACACACATATTACAGTCCTTACTCTAAGGATTGCAATATGTGTGTCCGAAACGATTAGATTGTGTATTGTCATCCTGTGCATGGAGGATTTTAAAACCGCTGGAATAAAGAATTGGATTGGATAAAGAATTGGACGTAATAAAACAAACCCCTCTATAAGAGTACTAACAGACGTAAGAGGCTGTGATTCAAGCACAGCCCCTGATAAGATGTACGGGGCATAAAGAACAAACCTCAATTTGATATCGTATGTAAAAACGGGGCTTATGGATAGTGGAGTGTATTATAGGAAGGGCTTAAAGGAGATAACTTCATTTAGCCCTCTTGGTGATACTGAGTCCATTCTGAAGATCCACTTGGTCTCTGATTTTAGTATGAGATTGTCCCGTGGTTGGGGTACATGTTGGATCCCAATGAACTTGATAGAAGAAGTATCACCATTATGATGTTCTAAAATGTGTCGTGCTATTGGTGTGTCTTTTTTGTTAATGATGTCATTATAATGATCCCTGACTCTTCTACGAAATTCCCTTTTTGTTTTGCCCACATAATCTTGTGGGCAGGAACATTGGGCAAGGTAAACTACCCCCGTAGTCAGGCAGTTTATAAAGTCTTTAATGTAGTATTTTTTGCCTGTAGATGAACTTAAGAAAAATTTTGTTGTCTTAACTTTATCACAGGCAACGCAACGACCACATTTGAACATGCCTAATGGTTTCCTTGTTAGCCAGTTGCCCGCTGATGTCGCAGGGCAAAAATGGCTGTTCACTAAGTGATCCCTTAGGCTTCTGCCCCTTCTGAATGTTATCTGTGGGTAGGGTTCCAGCACATCCACCAGATCACTGTCCGATCTAAGAATGTCCCAGTGTCTGGTAATAATTTGCCTAATATCTTGGTGACCACTGTCATACGTGCCAATTAGGCGTATGGTTCCCTCCTTCTTATCAGGGGCTGGTTTACTGATCTTCTTTGGTACCAGAAGGGAGTCTCTCTTTTCCGTTATGGCTGATTCGTATGCTGCCCTCAGTATACCGTCAGGGTAGCCCCTGTCCCTAAAGCGAAACCTAAGGTCCGTAGCCTGTTCCTTAAAGTTTTTTATGGTTGAACAATTCCTACGGATCCTCAAATATTGCCCCTTGGGGATCCCCTTCCGTAAAGGGAAGGGGTGGGCACTTTCCCATCTCAAAAGGCTATTCGTAGCCGTGCTCTTTCTGAAGACAGATGTCACAATCGAGTGGTCTTTACCTCTCTCAATAAGAACATCCAGGAAAGGCAGAGAGTTTTTATTACACTCACATTTGAATTTCAACCCAACATCATTCTTGTTAATGCATTCTACAAACCTCCTAAATGAGGACTCAGACCCCCTCCAGAGTACAAACACATCATCAATAAACCTTAACCAAAGAACCACTTTGTCATGCCACTCACTAAGTTCATCCGACCATATATAATTAGCCTCCCACCAGCCCAGGAGTAAATTTGCATACGACGGCGCACAGGAGCTGCCCATCGCGGTACCCCTGAGCTGGTGGTAGTGGCGGCTATTAAAGACAAAGTAGTTCTTGGTCAGGTTGAAGGTCAAGAGTTCCAACACAAATTTATTGTGTGCTGCCAGCCTGGAGTCCCTCATGGACAGGTAGTACTCTACTGCTCTCAGTCCCAAGTGATGTTCTATAGAACTGTAGAGAGCTTCTTCATCAATAGATGCCAGGATTGTTGTTTCATCCATGGTTACCCCATTAAGCCTCTGCAGTAGGTCTGCCGTGTCCCTTATGTACGATGGTAGGGATTCCACAAAGGGCCGTATTGTTTCGTCTACATAAATCCCTATATTCTGGCAAAGACTCCCTACCCCCGATACAATAGGGCGACCTTTTAGGGGGGTCATCCCATTATGTATCTTGGGGAGTGCATAGAAGGTTGCCAGAATCGGGTACTGGGGAAGAAGAAAATCATACTCATCTTTTATAATCAGCCTCATTGTTAAAGCTTTATCAAGAATATTTGTCAATTCTTGCAAATATTCTTTACTCGGGTCTACACTTAGGACTTCATAGGAGTTTCTGTCATTCAGGATAGTAAGGCACATCTTTTTATAAGTGCCACTATCCAGGGCAAAGAAAAATGCCCTGCAATCCTTGGTAGTGGAAGGACATGCGGCAAACTGCTATCCGCCTCAGGCCCAGCCGCCACTGCATTTACCCAGTGTGCTGTTAGGGAGATTTAATGTCTCTGACTGTGCTTACTGGTCTACGTATCGGTGGTTATGTGAGCCTTGCCACAGATGGCATTGCGCATTGCACACCTTATTTTGTCAGTCACTTGCTTGTGCAGGTAAGGGAATGGATTGCCTGGAAAAGTAGTGGCGGCTTGGAACGACATACCGTGGGACAGCCACCGCCATAAGGTTTTTAAAACTCTCCGTCTCCACCAGATGGAATGACAGCATTTTAAAGGCCAGCAATTTTAAAATGCTGGCTTTCATGGCCAGGGATCGTGGGTGGCTAGGGGGGCACTTCCTCTTCTGATCCAGTGTTTGGGGCATGGACAGCTGAAGGCTTCCATGGGACACTTTGGTGGTGCTTGTTGAAGGTGACGGACTTGGTGACTTTGGTGTCACATCCTCCATTTGCGGGTTGCCGTTGCCACTGTCACTCCAGAGGTGGAGGAAGGGGCTGAGATTGCAGCAGAAGAGGGAGCAGGGGGAGTCAGAGACTTTTCTTGGTTTTGTAGGTGTTTACTCCACTGCAGCTCATGTATTGCACTTAGATGCCTGGTCATGCAGGTTGTGTTCAGGTTTAGAACATTTATGGCTCGCTTTAGGCTCTGATTACACAGCGTGCCAACCACTCGTGTCTTGTCGTCTGCACATTGTGTGAAGAACTGCCACTATGGTGAACTCCTTGGAGCTGTCTTTGGTGTGCTCAGTCCCTGCATGCGGTGGGCAGTAGCAGGCGTAGTGTCTAGGGGATGGGCACTCTGCTTCTGCACCCTGCTCCCTCTTTTGCTGTGCTGGTGTCTATGTGTGACCACCGCCTCTTCGTCCGAACTTCACAGGTCACTAGCATGACCTTCATCCCATGTAGGGTCTAGGACCTCATTGTCCTCCATATCATCTTCCACCAAGTCTTCTGCACCCCTGCCCTCCTTGTCAGTTTGCACACTGCAGAAAGCCACAGCAGTTGGCACCTGTGTTTCGTCATCATCAGAAATGTGCTGCGGTGGTCTTCCAATGTCCTCATCCTCAAACAGAAGTGGTTGGGCATCGGTGCACTCAATCTCTTCCACTTCTGGAGCAGGGCTAGGTGGATGGGTCGGGGAAACCCTGCCAGGAGAAAATGTGAAGGTACTGGAGGCACTATCAGCCACCCAATCTACTTGCGCCAGTACGTGCTCTAGCCTCACCAATCAAAGGCATTCGCGGCTTTCGGCATTCGGGCCTACTGAATTTGCGTCATTCGGCATTCGGACCTACTAAATAACGTGGAAGGTTCTGTCGTCTATGCAAACCTGAGGAAGGTGTTTCATTTGGGCGTGTAGCTGGCTCAGATCCACCACGTCCTCTTCCTGCAATAAGAGACCCACCAACACCATGAGCATCACGATCATGGCCACTTCCCTTATTTGACGCTCTCCTATTCTTTTCAGTAACCCAACAAAGTAACAGACAGATTTAATAAAACTTGTTCCCTGTCAGGTATGCCATGCCCGTGTCATAAACAGAAGAGATTGGTTTTGGTCACACCGCTATGTGACAGATGAATTTATTACAATTTGTGCTCTGCCTAATATGCCCTGGATGTGGGATAAAGATAAAAGATATTTCTAAGTCACACCACAAAATGAGAAACTAATTTATTACACTGTGTGGCCTGTCCAATAGGCCCTGGCAGCGTGTTAAAGAGGAAAGATTTGTTAAGGTCTCAAGGTACTTTGAAAGATATGAGGGGCTCAATCGTTAGTACGCCACCTAATTTACTGAATAAATTTTGGCAAGTCAGGTATGCAGTGCAGCAGGAACACCAACGCAGGCCGCAGGGGTATTTTATGGGCCCAAATTATGTTTTTTTTTCAACCACAATGTCCTAGTGGAATTTACTGATTTATTTGATTTGCAGTACAAGGAAAAAAGGTACTTTATAGGAAAAAAAAGAGAATTTTTCCTACACCAGTGAAACAGATGAATTAACAGATTATTGTTCACTATCAGATTGCCTGTGCAGGCAGAGGATGGAATTAATTTCAACAAAATATAAGATTTCTTCAACCCCAGTGAAACTGGCGGATGCAAGTGAAATTCTTTCACTAGCAGTAGTACAGAGCAGGCCACAAATGTACTTTGTGTCAAAAATTACGTGTTTTTTCCACCCACAATGTCCCAGTGGAATTTACTGATTTTATTTGATTTGCAGTACAGGCAAGGCAAAAATGTACTTTATAGGAAAAAAAGAGGATTTTTTCTACTCCAGTGTAACTGATGAATTTACTGATTATTTTTCACTAACGGATTTGCTGATCAGGCAGAAAATGCACTTAATGGTAAAAAAAAATATATATATTTTTTATTTACTGATTATATTTTTCACAATCACAAATGTAGTGCACAGAGAAAATGTATTTTTTAGCACTAAATAAAGAAGCCCAGAATCTGATGTATTTAGAGAATTAATGACAAGGATATATGCAGCACAGGGGTACTTTACAGAACAAAATGTGAAAATATCACCCCCTAGGTCCCTAAAATCACAAACGGAGTAGAAGTATTATTTTTACCTTCCACTGGCAGATATGCAGTGCAGGTGCACTTAAAAAATGGGTAAATTTTGCCAAATTAAGTAAAAAGACTGGATTTTATTACTGTCCCTGGTACATATGCAGGGGCAAGTGCACGTCACTTGCACAAAATGGCCGCCAACACCAACCACTCACAGAAATATAAAAGTCTTTGTCACTGGCCTCATAAAAAAAACTGCCATTGCACCCACAAGAACAAAAAGGTTGTAGATCGCTGAGTCAACACAATTTTGATATTAGATATTATTCAGCAAAGCTTGTTTCCTATTCTCTCCCTGCGAGCAACAGCAGCAACCTGTCCCTACACTAACAACAGCAGAGTGACGTGCTCCGCTACGTGACTTCAGCTTATATAGAGGCTTGGTCACATGCTGCACTTAGCCAATCACAGCTATGCCATTAGTAGGCATTGCTGTGATGGCTTCTAAGGGCAAAGTAGTTAGACGCTTGTTGATTGGCTGCCCAGCAGATTTTCAACAAGCACCATCAAATCTGCCAAACACCGAACCCGATGTTTGGGTCGGGGTGGCAAAAATCCTAAAATTCAGTACAAATCCGAACTTTACAGTTTGGGTTCGCTCAACTCTACCCCTGAATAAATATTTGTTGGAAGTAGGTATATCGCACCCCTCAATCATATTTTGTGGAAACAGTTATATAGAACCCCTGAATCAATATTTGGTGAAAGCAGGTATATCGCACCCCTCAATCTGTATTTTGTGAAAGCAGGTATATTGCAGGCCTCAATCAGTATTTGGTGGAAACAGGTATATCAAACCTCTTATTCAGTATTTTGTGGAAGCAGATATATAGAACGCCTTAATCAGTATTTTGTGTAAACAGGTATATAGAACTCCTTAATCAATATTTTGTGGAAGCAGGTATATCGCACCCCTCAATCATTATTTTGTGGAAACAGGTATATAGAACCCATGAATCAATATTTGGTGGAAGCAGGTATATCGCACCCCTCAATCAGTATTTTGTGGAAGCATGTATATAGAACCCTTAATCAATATTTGGTAGAAGCAGGTATATTATACCCCTCAATCAGTATTTTGTAGAAGCAGGTATATCGCACCCCTCAATCGGTATTTTGTGGAAACAGGTATATTGCAGGCCTCAATCAGTATTTAGTGGAAACGTATATCAAATCCCTTAATCAGTATTTTGTGGAAGCAGGTATATAGAACCCCTAATCAATATTTGGTGGAAGCAGGTATATCGCACCCCTCAATCTGTATTTTGTAGAAGCAAGTATATCGCACCCCTCAATCCCCTCAATCAATATTTGGTGGAAGCAGGTATATCGCACCCCTCAACCAGTATTTTGTGGAATCAGGTATATCAAACCCCTTAATCAGTATTCTGTGGAAGCAGGTATATCACACCCCTCAATCTGTATTTTGTGAAAGCAGGTATATCAAACCCCTTAATCTGTATTTTGTGGAAGCAGGTATATTGCACCCCACAATCAGTATTTTGTGGAAGCATCTATATGGAACCTCTGAATAAATATTTGGTGGAAGCAGGTATATCGCACCCCTCAATCAGTATTTTGTGGAAACAGGTATATAGAACCCCTGAATTAGTATTTTGTGGAAGCAGGTATGTCACACTCGTTGCAAATAGTTGCTCCATTAGCGCTTGTCCCTCTATATACCTGCTGTATTGCAGCAGGACCGCACACAACTACTGCACAATAAAAATGCACTTTATACTTTCTATGTTAGAAAGCATATTATAGGTATATCACACCCCTCAATCAGTTTTTTTGGGGGGCAACAGGTATATCACATCAGTTGCAATTAGTTATTGCAATAGCATTTGTCCCTCTAAGCTGCGGTATCGAAGCAGAACCGCATACAACTGCTGCACAATACAAATGCATTATTATATACTTTCTATGTTAGGAAGTATATTATAAGTATATCACACCCCTCAGTATATCACACCTATCGATAGCACACCTATACCAGTCCTTAAAAGGACTTTTGTGGCCCTATTAGCTAGCATTTGGTGTCCCTAACAGTCTGTCCCTTCTCCACAAAGCAACCTCTCCCTACTCTGGCAAAACACAGAATGTAAAATAGCTGCCTGATCGGGCTCTGTTATAGGGTGGTGGTGTGTCCATGTGCTGAAACGTCTCAATTGCTGTCCTGTCCCACCTGATGTGTGTGAAATAGGTCGAAGTTCTGTGCAATGCAAATGAATATGGTGCTGGCAGACATCATCATATGTTCGCATGATCGGCGAATCGCGAACCCGCAAAGTTCTCCTTAAACCAGCGTCGTCGTTCCCGTTAAGTAAATTATGGATTTCCACATGCTGTAACAAGTTTGTTGATTAGCTCAAAAATATGACCATAATAGAAAATACACACAATTTGCCATCTGATTTGAAACAATGGAAACTTGCACTTGATGTGGTCAAACATTTTCAAGCTATGGGTGTGTAAATACAATAAATTTACTGTCACTGGATAAAAAGCACATTATTGTATACAATGTATCTGTGTACTGGAATTCCTTAAGTATCTGCAATTTTGATTGGCTCTAAAAGTAATTCACACGGTTTTAAATTGCAACATGGTCTATTTTTTTTAAAAGTCCTTCTTTGCTAGAGGGCATATGTTTTGCAACGATGTACTGTTTTCTATGCTCTGAAGGGATTACAAATTTGCATATATGTTATCCAGTTCTCACAACAAGAAAACCAAGGACATGTCAGCATGTAATAGGATAGCGTAAAACATTGCCTTTCAGCAGCTATTCTGCTGTAGAGGCATATTACTATAAGGGATGCTAATAAAAATGTGTGAAATTCAGCTCCATTACTCAAAACGGAAATATTGAAAACACATACAAATACACATTAAAGACATATGTATGCAGCAGACAACAAATTATGCCCAGGGAAGATGGCACTCCATAATAAGTGCTAAACATAAATAAATGCAATTGCAGCTCTTAGAAGCAATGAAATAAATGATGGTGCACACAAATCTGTTTTTTTTGCTCTAAAACTCTGATTTATTTTTCACTTGGCTGACATTTTACTTTTTATTTTAACTAGTTCAAGGCAAGAATTCCAATAGATTTATACTATGAATGTGACGTCTCAGAGACACAAAGCTTATAAAATATTGAACTTATGCCAGTCAATGTATTCCAGAACTGCTCTTTTATCATGAGAAAAAATTCTGGTCCACACATGTCATACCTCCACTAGAGTACTGCAAAATCCTCATCTGAACCCTCCTATTAACAGACAACTTCTCTAAAGCATACTAAATATTTCATCTTAAATAGTATACCTTTAGACCTGTGATGGCTAACGTCCGACACTCCAGCTGTGGTAAAACTACAACTCCCAAGATGTACACTTGCTTGGATGCTCTCAGAAGTAAATGGAGCGTACAGGAAGTTGAAGTTTCACTACAGCTGTAGTGCTGGAGGTTAGCCATCACTGCTTTAGACCCTCAATTAAATTTGTGTACCAGTATCAGTGTCTTTTAATTTACAAAAGTCTGAATAACCTGACCCTGCCTTATGGTATCCCCGGATACTGTGAAGCTCTGTTCACATGATATCATGGTTTTTGCTTAATGGACCCATGAGTTCAATGAATGTTCACCAATTGACTTATAAGACGGTTTGCCAGGTTTGCAGTGAGGTCTCCAGTGTACTGATTGCAGGAACAGTACTGCAAACTATGCTATATGTGCCATCAAAAGCAAGTAATCATTGAGGAGGCCCACAAATGAAACAAAATATAACATTTATTAATTCTTAAACATATTCAAATCAGCCTGAGCTCTGTAGAGAGGGTGGGGCCACTTCTGAGGGCTCTTTTTCAGACCAATTCCATCAGTAGTGGCACTCACCACATGTACAAACACACTGCTCCTTTATTGGGGGAAAGGTCTATATAGGTCAGGTATGTGGGAGACATTACAAAAAGGCAACAGCCGTTTCGTGCGATCTGCATTCGGTCTAGCCCAGTGGTGGGCAAACTTATTAGTCAACTGAGACGAATATCAACAAAACAGCGATTTAATTTTTTCTGAGAGCCAAATTTTTTAAATGTAAACTATATAGGAAGGTAAATTGTTATTAACTTAATAAGGGTATTCCTAACTATCTGAACATACCTTTCTCAATCCTCGACACTACATCTTTCACTCTACAACGTGTCACCCTATAAGACGCACATAGGTTTTAGAGGACAATATGAAAAAAAATATTTTTCATTACACCTCATATCACCACACTCTCATATCCCCCATTATGATTCTCATCATCCTCTTTATTATCCATGATGCCTCTCATCATCCATGATGCCTCTCATATCCCCCATTATGATTCTCATCACCCTATTGCCTCAGATCAGCCCCAAGTTTCATAAAATAAAAAAAAGCGCTTACCTCTCCTGCTCCTGGATGCCGCTGCTCCTCACCACCCTCACTCTGTGTTCCTCCTGCAGTCGGCTGTGCTGTGAACTGGTGTGCACAGCGTGACATCACAGAGCGCCTCCCACTGTGCACAGCACTGCACAGCCTACAGCCGAGGACCAGGAAGCAGTGAGTACAGAGCCTTCACCGCTTCCTGGTACTCCCCCTCCTGACGATTTTTGCCACGGGCAACGAAAATGTGATTGCACTGTACATGTGAGCCCGCACCTGGAAGAGCCAATGTCAAGGGTCTAAAGAGCCACATGTGGCTCTAGAGCTGCAGTTTGCTGACCACTGGTCTAGCCTCATTCTGCATAACACCAGCCGGTATCTTTTATGTCTTCACCACTAGGCCTGAGCGAATCGACCTTCAGACCATAGATCCAAAGTTAATTCATTCAAATACTTACATTTTAATGCTGATCTGGGCTTTGGTACTGGCTTGTACCTCTGTATCAAAGCCCAGTTCAGATTACTATTTTAAATAGTTTTTCAATATGCAGATATACATACAGTAGAAATTAACTGCAGTCTTGACTGACTTCGGGCGAGAAGAACTTAATTATATAATTAAACTAAAATTATAATAGATTAGTATTATATATTATAAATATATTATGGCTAAAAACTTATATATATATATATATAAATGTTTCTGCCAGGATTTGAACTCACATACTTGAACTTTAGAGGCAAGGACATTAACCACTACACTATAGAGCTACATGTTAACCTGCACAGAAATACAAAATAAGTCTTCTGCTGAATAGGAATACTCACTACATTGGAAACTACTATGAGGTTTTTCTGACACAGTTTAGTATTCAGCTTTATAGCTGAGTGGATAAGGTCTTTGCCTCTAATGTATAAGGTTGGGAGTTCAAATGCTGGCAGAAACTTTTCAGAAATTAGATTTAAATACACTGGGGTGTCCTCAAGCACTGACTCCATATATGGATATAGCCATATATAGAGTCAGAGCAGGGACTCCTAAGCCGAACTAGAGTCCCGACACCCTCCCCTCTTCAGAGCAGGGGGTGCCTGGGGTTCTTCCATTGTGCTCGTGTATTGCACCCGAGTGTTCTACTCAAGTACTTTGGTGCTCACGCCTCACAGATAATAATTATAATAATCTTTAGTTATATAGCTCCAACATATTCCACAGCACTTTACAGTTTAAGGGTTTGTGTACAAACAGTCATAAATATCATAGCAACAAACAAGTCAATAATTAAAACAAGATAAATGAGAGCCCTCCTAGCAAGAGCTTACAATCTATGAGGAGATAGGGGGTGACACAAAAGGTAAAAGTGCTTCTTTTGTACAATGGTCCAGCCATGTTGGGAAAATAGTGAAGTAGAGATAAAGCTGCATGAGCCAGTCACCAGCTGATACATGAAGTGCTTCTGGGTGCATGGGTGCGGGGGATCAGATTCAGGAAATGATAGATGGTATATATATGGGGAAGAATTAGATCAGAGGATGTAATAGGTCACCCTAAAAAGATGTGTTTTAAGGGAGTGCCTAAAACTGTATATATTGTGGTTTAACCTAATTTCTTGGGATAGGGCATTCCAGAGAACTGGTGCATCTTGGAAGAAGTCTTGTAGCCAGAAGTGAGAGGTTCAGAACATGGTGGAAGTAAGTTGTATTGGTAGGGTGGTAGACAGAGATGAGGGAAGAGATATAAGGGGGTGAAGCACTGTGGAGAGCTTTGTGCAATGACTGATAGAGAGTGGAGGCATTGGAGGAGCGTTTAGACAGATAGGTGATTTATTACCAAATCCAATCACTCCTCTACATCTAATTAGTTGTTTCATCAGAAGCTGCTGTTCTGTATACAATGTCTTATCATTGAAAAAGATAGCTAACGTATTTATGATGGCTATATATCAGTTAGTAATATTGGAGGACATTTATTAAAGGGGTTGGGGTTGGCACTTTCTAGTTACTTGAGCCCAATGTATATGAAAAATGACTAGAGATGAGCGAATTTCTCAAAAATGTCAATTTGGCTGGTTCGCCGAATTTTCCGAAAAGATTTGCTTCGATCCGAATTTATTTGCGGTGAATTGCATTAAAAAGCGGCTATTTCCTGGCTGCTGATGGCCTTTATAGTGGTGTAGAACACTGTGCCTTGCAGTAACACACACTTTGGTAGTGAAATATACTGTGAGTCAGTATGACATGCATCCCTTCCTTCTGACAGATCAGAAGAAAAGTCAAATAAATCATGTCAGCCAGGCCAAAAGGCAAAATAGTGGCCCAGTCATGAAGTGGGGAGGATGGGAACAGCATGAGAAGTCCACAGAGTGGCACAATGACATAGTGGTGAGGTGAAAACAGCATGAGGAGACCACAGAGTGGCACAATGACAGAGTCTGGAAGTGGTGACTACATCAGGAGGCCACAGAGTGGCACCATGACAGAGTGTGGAGGTGGCAGCAAATGAGGAGACCACAGAGCGACCCACAGAGGATTAGATCAAATAAATAAAGGAAATTAAAACATCCCAGAAAAGTCTGTAATTTTCTCACTTCACCACACAACGGCTAATAAGCTAATAAGAAAAAAGGGCTTTGCAACATATACCTGCACCGCTGAACGGCAAATAGGCCCATACTTTTTTTCCACTTATACACTCCACAAAAGGCTTTTCAACATATAACTACACTGCAAAAATATTTTTCTTTTGCCACTAATACATGACAAAAAGGGCTTTAAAACATATAACTGCACCGCACAAGGGCAATTAAGACATACTGTAGAAATATTTCCTTGTAAAAAACCCTGTTAATGCCTGTATCAAACAGCACTTGCAGCCCAATAACATGACCAGTTTGCTGGAATTACAGAGCTGTATAATGGCTATTTGGATCCCCAGTCAGTGCAGCAAGGTGTAATAGGATTGTTCCTATTGCTGTAACCTCCCATACCGAACCCTGTTCTACATAAATGCTGTGAAAGGTGTGACCCTGGGTAAAATTAAAAGTGGGGCCCCAAATCCTGAAATATTGGACTAGCATTTTGACAGAACTTTGTAGGCACGTACAGCAGTTGCAACCACAGCAGTTGAGTGTAGAATGCCAGATTATATCTCTTTAGCCTTTCAACTGTAAGCTACTTTTTCCCACTCACGCCACTTTTCAGAGTATTTTCTGTGCTTAAAAAAACCTAATGCAAAATCGCATCAGATTTTTTTTTATGTGTTTTTTTTTCTGACACTTTTTCATTCATTCCCATTTTCAATGGGAATTGTGGACATGGGCCATGCGTTATGAATAGCCTGGGCACTTCTGTTTTTCCATGGTGTAGTTTATAAAACCACAAGCTGAAAAAAGGAGCTGTCCCTTCCGAGCCCCTGAAGTGAAGGGAGAACACAATGTGCATGCACAGTCATCCTCCATTATGCTATGAGTGTTCTTATAATAGCTGATCAATCACTTTTTAGAAATTCTATAGCAGTGAATTGAGATAAGGCTGTGCATGCACACTGTTATGGGGAATGTGTGGGTGACACACTTTTATGGGGGACCTGTGGATTTTACACTGTTATAGGGGACCTGTAAATGTCACATTGTTATTGGGGAACCTGTGGATGTCACAATGTTATGGGGGATCTGTGGAGGACACTGTTATGGAGGACCTGTGGATGACACACTGTTATGGGGGATCTGTGGATGACAATGTTATGGAGGATCTTTGGAGGACACTGTTATGGAGGATCTGTGGATGACACACTGTTATGGGGTCTGTGGAGGACACTGTTATGGGGAACGTGTCGGTGACACACTGTTATATGGGATCTGTGGATGTCACACTGTTATGGGGGATCTGTGGAGGACACTGCTAAGGGGTATCTGGCTGTGATACGGCCAAATGTGTGACATAGCTTTACAGATTCCTTTATTAGCAGTCCTGGTCAGCTCCCCCCAAGTACTGGGAAAAAAAAAAAAAGACACTGCTAATTTGGACTCAGGTTCTTAATCTATATTCCAAGCCCCCCACCCCCACCCCACGCACACACACACTTACATTAACAATGCTGGCCACCTAAACAATGTTGTCTTATTTTGTTTAACTAGAGCCCTCTATGGCTCAGTCAGCCATTTGGTAATTGAACACAGCACGGCCACGTCACAAGCACCACACAAGCATGTCCTTTGGTTGTGCCCTGCAGTCACAGGGAGCCCACAGGACACAATGAGCTCACACAGAGGGACAGGGGGCACAGGGAAGACACAGAGCTGACAGTGGGAACTCACAGGTCAGTGACCATCAGTACTTGAGGGCTGTGCAGGGCTGCTACAATGAGAGTGTGACCCAGCAGCCCTGCACCCCCTCCTCCACAGACACTGTTGCATGCTTATTACTAGATGGACTTACCATGTGCTTTAATAGGAGCATCCTGGGAGCTCCTGCAGTCTGGCAGGTGAGGTCAGAGTCTGTAGGTCAGATGCAGCAGAAGGCCCAGTCACCCAGTCGAATGTTTGGGCATTGCAGTCTAGAGCAAGTGCAGGCAAAGGCTGGGGGGGGCGGGGCTATGTTTCCTCCACCCACACAGAGCGTCCTGATGCTGACCTGTCACTGAGCTCTGGTGAGACTGGGGGGGGGGGGCTGAATATTTAGATATCTAACAGCAGGGGGACCTTGCATGGCATGCATGGCATTATAGGTGAGCCCACATTCCCAGATTTCCTTTCTCCATGTCCTCACACATGCAGCAGCCATTTTAGGAGAAAATGCAATTTCGTTACCATGAATTGTGAGGAAATTTGGATTCGGTATGAATCGAATAATTCCTGAAATTCGGATCAAATTCCACTTAGTCAGATTCGATTCGCTCATCTCTAAAAATAACTATATGGCAATTGTTAATATAAATTTAGTTGATATTCTGTGCTATTTGCTATATTTCATAAGCCATGCTCCCTTGTAAGGCAAATCTTCTGTGCAGTTCACACAGACATCTTGTCCATAAGATGACTGATGATGGAGGATCATGTGACCGGGGAGATCATTTCCATGTGATGTCTCCTCCATTCAAACACTGCACCTGCACTAAACTCCAAACAGTACTGGTGGAGATGGCAGGTGCTGTGTATATGAACAAAGGAGACATCACATGGAGGTGATCTTCCTCGTCGCATGACCCTCCATCAGCAGCCAATTTATGGACAAGATCTCTGTGTGAACAGCAAAAGACTTGGTAAACAAGGGAGCATAGCTTATGAAATATAGAAAATGTTACAGAATTTTTAACAAAGGCTATATTAGTACTTGGCATATAGTGATCTCAGGTACACATTGGTAAACAGTAACCAGAAAGTGGCCAACCCCCTTTAACTGAAATACGTTATAGTTGTGGCATATTAAAGTTGCAGAATTTTTTGCACGCCATTTTTGCAAAATTAGCTACTTTTTCCCGCTTTTTCCGAAAAGGGGGCGTAGTGAGGGCAGTTAAGTGGGCTGGCCAGCAGGTCCGGCTCATTTATCATTTTCCATGCTGGTATTTGGAAAATGGCTTGAATCTACTCTAGTGAGAGAGCTGGTATAGATTTAAGTCTGTCTCATGGCCTGCTGGAAGAAGTGGCAATCTTACAGTATGTAGATGTCTCTTGTAGTTATTGTTGATATTCTGTGCCATTTGCTATATTTCATAAGCCACGTCCTCATGTTTGGTAAATCTTCTATACTGTCCACAAGATGGCAGCTGATGGAGGATCATGTGACAAGGCACATGATTAATCAGCCTCCTCCATTAAGTTAAACGGTGCCTGCACTAAACTCTAAACAGAGCAAGTGCAGAAGAAAAGATCAGTGTATTTGAATGGATGACCCTCCCTCAGCAGCTGTTTTATGGACAGGACCTCTGTGTGGACAGCACAAAATACTTGGTTAACCCCTTCAGTACGAAGCCATGTGTCACTTTATGTCGTAATAACTCTGGAATGCTTTTACTCATCCAAATAAACTTGAGTCAATATGTTTCACCAGTTGTTACTTTACATTTCCCATAAGTCTACTTTATGTTGGCATCAATTTGAAAATTTCATCTTACTTTTTTAAGACATTAGAAGGCTTAGAATTTTAGAAGCAATTCTTAAAATTTTTAAGACAATTTCGAAAACCCCCTTTTTAAGGGCCAGTTAAGTTATGAAATCACTTTGTGGAAACTACCCATAAATGACCACATTTTAAAAACGATACCCTTTAAGTTATTCAACACTGATTTTATAAACTTTGTAAATGCTTTAGATGTTCCACAAGAATGAAAGGAAAATGGAGGTGAAGTTTCAAATTTTCCCTTTTATTTTTGCAGATTTTCCATTTTAATCTATTTTTCTGTAACACAACAAGGGTTAACAGCCAAACAAAACTCAACATTTATTACCCTGATTCTGTAGTTCACAGAAACATGCCATGTGGTTGTGAACTGTTGTATCGGCACATGGCAGGGCAACAGAAGGGAAGGAGCAACATTTTGGAGGGCTCTAATAATGTGATATTGTCACATGGATAATTGCAATTTGTCATGTGCCTTTAGAAAAACCCCTTATGAACCCTACAGTAGAAACTCGCAAAACGTAACCCTGTATTGGAAACTACAGGATAAGGTACTATTATTGGTACTATTAAGCTTTTTGTGAGGTAACTAACGGTAACTAAAAATGGCTGTTCCGGCACAGTTTTTATTTTTTGGTTCTTACAGAGTTCATCTTACAGGATAGGACATATGTTATATTTATACAGCAAGTCATTACGAATGTGGCAATATCAAACCATATTTTTTTTAAATTTTATGCTGATCATCTTATGTAGGGGCTCATTTTTTACGGGAAGAGTAGACATTTTTATAAGTACTATTTTCGGGTACATTTTTAAATCTTTCAATATTACATTTTTTGGGACAAGGCGACCAAAAAATGGCACAATAAATGCTTTAAAAAAAAAATCATGTTTTTGTGTCTATATTTTCTGAAAGCCATATTTGTTTATTTTTCAGGTGATTGTCTTATTTAGGGGTTTGTTTTTGTGGGAAGAGTTGATGTTTTAATTGGTGACATTTTTGGATACTTATTATTTTTCGATCATTCAATATTACCCTTTTTGGGGCAAGGTGACAAAAAAATGGCTGTTTTACAGAATTCACCTTAGTTTTACAAAGTAAAAGCATTTTTAAAAGAAAAAATCTTGTATTTTTGTTGACATTCTCTGAAAGCTATGTTTTTTTTATTTTTCTTTTGATCGTCTTGTGCAGGGGCTCATTTTAGCAGGAAGAGGTGACGGCTTGATTTTTACCATTTTGGGGTACATATGACATTTTGGTCACTTGGTATTACACTTTTTGTGAGCAAGGTGACCAAAAATACCACAGTTTTTATTTAACCCTTTCGCTACCAGCGTCGTACATGTACGGTGCTGGAGCGATAGACAAACATGGCACCTGCTCGCACATTAAGTGGGCATCATGGCTGGTATTAGTGTTGATTGAGCACCAAAGTGCTTCTGTGCTCGAGTAGAACACTTCTCGATGCTTGGGTGCTCTACCGAGCACCAGAGCACAATGGAAGAACCCGATCATCAATCCAGGCACACCCTGCCGCGAAGAGGGGAGGGTGTAGGTACTCTACTTCGGCTTGGGAGTCCCTGCTCTGACTCCATATATAGAAATGTCCATATATGCAGTCAGTGATTGGGGCCACCCCAGTGTATTTAAATCTAATCTAGCCTCTATTTCTATGCAGAAGATCACTGTACAGTGGGGGAAACCATCAGTGTGAGTCTGCGGCTTAGTAATCCCTGCTCTGACTCCATATAAAGCTATGCCTATATATGGAGTCAGTTCTTGGGGACACCCAGTGTATTTTAATCTAATTTAGCCTCTATTTCAGAAAAGTTTCTGCCAGGATTCTAACTCACGACCTTCTGCATTACAGGCAAGGCACTCAGCTCCAAAAAATATAAATATTGTGGGTATCACCGTACGTGAACAAAAACGCCTGTACAATTAAAATATAAAATATTTTTTTCAATACGGTGAATGGCATAACAGAAAAAAGGGTCAAAATGGCCAATTTGCCATTTTTCATTGCTTCTCCTACCCCAAAAAAATCTAATAAAATGTGATAAAAAATTCACACACTCCAAAACTACAGATTTCCCGGCAAAAATTAACCCCTATACAGCTCAGTAGATATACCCATAAAAAAGTAATTTGGGTCAGAATATGGCGATGTAAACAAAAACATTTTTCTTCAAAGTTTAATTTTATTTTTACACTATTTAGACATAAAAAATATACATACGGGGTATAGTTGTAATTGTATTGATCCAGAGAATGAAGGGCATTGGTCAGTTTTGCCGCAAATGGAATGCAGTGTGAACAAAACCTGTAAAACTGTGGAGGATTTGTGTTTTTTTTCCAATTCCAACCCATTTTTACCGCTTCCCACTACATTGTATGCCATAATTAATGCTGGAATTAGAAGGTACAACTTGTCCCGCAAAAAATAAGCCACCATAAAGCTATGGTGAATGGAAATATACAACAGTTAAGACTTAAGGAAGATAGGGATGAAAAATGAAAACGCAAAAATGAAAAAACCTCTGGAATCCTAAGGGTTAAGTTTTTTTTTTTACATTTTCACCTTTAGGGGTGGATCATGTGATATTTTTCTAGAGCAGGTTGCTAAGGATGAGGCGATACCTAATGTCTCCTTTTTTGTTCTTGTTAAGTTTTACAAAGTAAATGGATTTTTGAAAAGAAAAAAATCTTATTTTTGTGTTGCCATTTTCTGAAACCCGAGCTACTTGAAAAAACTTGGCGTGGTGCTCGGGCTTAAGACATGTCCACCACTGTAGGACATGTTGACTAACCTCTCAATTTTAACATCAGTTTTAGTGCTTAGTAAGACCGCAGTGTGCACCTGTTTTGTCATTTGTTATTGCTATATTGTTATATTATTTATCACATTCACAATATTGCTCTTTTTTGTAGGATGTCTATTGTGGTACTTGTGGTCCGCTGCGGGCATCCTCCACCGTATGCATTTTTGCTGGGGATCGTTATTAGCAATGGGCCACAAGTGCAGGATCTGCTCCCCTGTATATATATATGCACAACTGCATTTTTGGGTGGAGCACATCCTGCTTCATGACACCTTTCAGTTGGTTTGTGTATATATAATTGTTTGGAGGTGTATAAACTCCCATGTAAATGTAGCCTGTTTTCCATCCACAGGCTATATTTAGGTGCACCTGTGAGGCCTGGGCCATATCAGCCAGTCTTGGGTGGGGCTCACAGCCTTCTCCCTCCTCCCATTGCAGGCATGGTTACATGCTGGAGGTAACTGAGGAGTCTGCTGCCAGTTGGCCTAATACATTCCTGTAATTTTGCCCACTGGCCCCTGGTATTGCCCATATGGCACAGGTAGGTGAGTGTTAGGTCCCAAGCTACTTGAGAGACCTTGGCGTGGTGCTCGGGCTTAAGACATGTCCTCCACTGTAGGACATGTTGACTAACCTCTCAATTTTAACATCAGTTTGAGGGCTTAGTAAGACCGCAGTGTGCACCTGTTTTGTCATTTGTTATTGCTATATTGTTATATTATTTATCACATCCAAACTATTGCCATTTTGTGTAGGATGTCTATTGTGGTACTTGTGGTCCACTGCGGGCATCCTCCACCGTATGCATTTTTGCTGGGAATCGCCATTAGCAACGGGCCACAAGTGCAGGATTTGCTCCCCTGTATATATATGCACAACTGCATTTTTGGGTGGAGCACATCCTGCTTCATGACACCTTTCAGTTGGTTTGTGTATATATAATTGTTTGGAGGTGTATAAACTCCCATGTAGGTGCACAGGTAGGTGAGTGTTAGGTCCCAAGCTACTTGAGAGACCTTGGCGTGGTGCTCGGGCTTAAGACATGTCCTCCACTGTAGGACATGTTGACTTACCTCTCAATTTTAACATCAGTTTGAGAGCTTAGTAAGACCGCAATGTGCACCTGCTTTGTCATTTGTTATTGCTATATTGTTATATTATTTATCCTATCCACACTATTGCCATTTTGTGTAGGATGTCTATTGTGGTACTTGTGGTCCGCTGCGGACATCCTCCACCGTATGTATTTTTGCTGTGGATCGCCATTAGCAACGGGCCACAAGTGCAGGATCTGCTCCTCTGTATATATATGCACAACTGCATTTTTGGGTGGAGCACATCCTGCTTCATGCCACCTTTCAGTTGGTTTGTGCCATTTTCTGAAAGCCATATTTTTTTATTTTTCTGTCAATCATTTTGTGTAGGGACTCGTTTTTTGTGGGATAAGGCGACAGTTTGATTGGTATTATTTTGAGGTACATATGACTTTTTGATTGCTTGGTATTACACTTTTTGTGAGGCATGTTGAATAAAAAAGGCTGTTTTTGCACAGATTTTACTTTTTTACAGGTTGACCTGACAGGGTGGAACACATTATATTTTTATAGAATCGGTTGTTAAGGATGTGGCGATACCTAATATTTCTGGGGTTTTTTTGTACACTTTTATATGTCCTTATTATGGGAAAGGGGCTTTTTTTCCCTTGATACTTTTACTTTACTTTTTTTATTATTATTGTAAAATACACTTTTTTTTTTTGTCCCACTTTGGGACTTTAACTTTTCAGGGTTTGATCCCTATTTCAATGCAGTTCAATTCATGCTGGTTCTAATAAGGTTTCTATATATCCGAGACACATATAAACAAATATTTCCCTATCAAAAACATGCAGTTTGTGAAATAAAGTGAATTGCAAACTATTTCCAAGCAATTATCAATAGTATCAGAATAAAGTGGCAATAGCTAAAATAGCTACTCTATAGCAAGAAATTT
Source organism: Bufotes viridis (assembly GCA_033119425.1). Classification (NCBI taxonomy): domain Eukaryota; kingdom Metazoa; phylum Chordata; class Amphibia; order Anura; family Bufonidae; genus Bufotes; species Bufotes viridis. The sequence continues at coordinate 266,989,603 of CM065589.1, forward strand.
CCTAAAAGTGTTATGTATTAGTAAATCTGCAAAAATAAATGTAAAGATGTCTATGTGGTTAAAAGCCTAAACAAGAATGTAGCGGATGCAAAAAGTGAGAAATATATCTACTGATCAAAACATGTCTCTTCATCCAGAAAGTACTGTGAATTAAAGCCCCCTGAGGAAGCTGCATTGCAGCTGCACAAAGATAAACCATTTTTTTATGTGATTCTATTCTGCAAAAGTATGATATAAACATAAAAATGTTTATATCATATACTATTATATAGTATATGATATATACTACTAGCATATACTAGTGTTGAGCTTAATGCTCAGCCGAACTCCAGTTGGGCTCGAGCATCGCTATGCTCGAGACATTGCGTAGTTTGGCTGAACACTGTGTGTGCTCGAGCTCGACGCTCGAGTCAGTGTATTTAAATCTAAATTGGCCTATATTTCTATGCAGAAGATCGCTGTACAGTCAGTGTAAGTCCGTGGCTTAGGAGTCCCTGCTCTGACTCCATATATAGCTATGTCCATATATTCAGTCAGCGCTTGGGGTACACCCGGTGTATTTAAATCTAATTTAGCCCGTATTTCAGAAAAGTTTCTGCTGGGATTTGAACTCATGACCTTCTGCTTTAAAAGCAAGGCACTTAACCACTCAGATATAATACATGCATAGCCAATTACACTATGCTGCCCAAATACCCCTGAAGAAGCCAGTGTGACTGGTGAAACATGTCGGGGGGCAGTTTTAGGTTTTAAATTAAGTCTATAGCAGTGCTGGTTAGTATAAGGTGGTTAGTCCGGTTGGACACGTTAACACTGACAATGTCCACACTGCATACAACACTGAGATGTAGTCACCCCCAGCCATTCAGCTAAATAGCTACTTAGTTTGGCTGTTATAACAGGATAAGGTAAACCATTAGACCTAATGAGGGTTAATGTCTAGTTTACCGATACAATGTGGCTAATTGTTAGCCGCAGTTAATAGCAGCAGCCTATACACACTCAATATTGGCTACTGTTTCTTTGTTAATCAGCCAAACACAGTTAGAGGTTTGAAGTGAATCTCGGAGTGATAGTATCTGGGTGGGAGAAAGTGCACATCTCCTCACCCTGATAGTCACGATTTTGAACACTGCCAGCACAGTATAGACTTTAGTTTTTATACAGTTTATGGCTCTATTATTTAGTTACTTTGTGTGTTTTAGTAGGATTAATAAAAGTGACGTTTTATATAGGACCTGGGTCAAGATAGGTATAAAGCCTTAGATGGCATCAGTATTTATAAGTATTAATTAACCTTACCCGGGTCTGGTCCTGAATAGGTTAAATACATTTTTTATAATTACAAAAAAAAATGTTAAATATATAAATCTAATTTAACCTTTATTTCTGAAAAAGCTTGTGAAGGGATTTGAACTCACAGCTTCTGCATCACAGCCCAGCACTTTATTTGTCATGTACTTTAATTCACAATGCACATAATGACTAGTTGCACTCTATTTAGCATACACTTAATATCCATTTTTGGATATACAATTGATTATTTTTCAATTGTGGCTTGTAATAGTTAATTTCTTCTTATAGTACTGATAATATACATCCAATATGTAGGTGCTATATGTTCCATTGCCGCCGGTATTAGTCCTCCATACTTGCCATGAGCGCATGACTAGTGTTGAGCGTGAATATTCAAAAAGCGAATATGTTGAATATATTGCTATATATTCGCTATTTCGAATATTTTATTTTATTTTTTTCTAAGTTATTATCCCTGTTCCTTTCCCACTTCCCAAAAGCAGTTCTTACCTTTCCAGAGGATTCCTTGGCCGCTCTAGTCAGTGCCTGTTGCTGCTTCTTTCGATTTCAGTGCACATGGAGCATTTCCATCACAATGGAAACGCCTCCATGCTACAATGTACTGTCAGATGTGAGAATCACAATCTCTTAAATTAGCTTAAATTGTATTCGCACTGGGAATAATCTAACTTCTATTAGTCGCATTGCATATTCAACTTGCAGCTTTGTAGATTAATGAAGATAAGGAATATAGCATTATTTTCGCATTGCAAATTCAATTTAGAGCTGAGATCCTAATGGTTGGCTTGGTAGAATTGACGAAGAAGATGAAGATAATGAAAATAGTGCTATTATCGTTATCTTTGTCAATTCTAGCAAGCCAACCATCAGGAACCCAGCTCTAAGTTGTACGCGCAATGCGAATAATATAACAAATTATTCGCATTGTGCATTCAACTTACAGCTACGTAGAATTAATAAAGATTGAGAATATACTGCTATATTCGATATCTTCGTTAATTCTACCAAGCCAACCCAATAGAAAATGTTCCTTTATACAATGTCCAAAGTTCAAATCGTAATATGCAAATGTAAAATTTATGTAAAATTCGTGATATATAAAATAATGACAAATTTTCATTTTCGACGAATATATGACGAATATTCAATTAAATATTAACGAAATATCGCGAAATCGAATATGGCACCTCCCGCTCATCACTACGCATGACGATTGTGCGGCCAGAAAGCTTCCTTTGGTCCCCGTGGAGATATGGTGTCGGCGACATCAATCGGGCGTCTAGTCACGTGGGATCGCCCTCTCTGATGCCAGACTCGGGGAAGGGTGGAAGTGATGTATATTGGGCAGGATGTATATTGGGCAGGTCAGAATTAGTCATGCGCTGCAATACGGCATCATTAATCTAAAGGTCACATGATTGTTATCTTAGTTTAGGATTGCCCCACCTTGCTTTAAAAGTTACGCGTAGGTCCCTTGCTAAACCACTCCTCCTGACAAAGCTACTAACTGAGAAACGCGCGTTAAGGAAGTTAACCACACGCAAAGCAGCCCTTTGGTATGTCATTTAGATTAATACTTTACTGCCAGGGTATTCTGCGTTCCTTGGGAATGTTTCTATTTGTTTGATAGGATCTGGGTGAAGGTTATAGTTTAATTTGACCTAAGCACTTTGGTACGTCATCCAGTTTAACTATTTACAGTCACCTTCCAATTGAATGCTTCTTTGCGAATGCCTCCTATTACTGGTTAGGGTTAAGACAAAGGTATACACTGCACCAGTATAAGACTAAGTTAGTGTTTATGGAATTTCACATTGTGTGGCAGTATTGATTAAGTGTTTTTTGATCCTGATATGTACCTAGTGTACTCCTTAAAATCTTTATTTTTCTGTATTCAGTACATTATAGCAAGCCTTTACAGTGTGTACTGTAAAAATTACAATATCTCTGGGCTAGTGTAGTGCCAAAAAATTGTATTTCTCTGTCTCCTGTACATTACAGAAAGCAAAAACAATGCACTGTAAAAATTAAATTATCTCTGGGCTAGTGTAGTGCCGAAAAATTGTATTTCTCTGTCTACAGTACATTATAGCAAGCCTATACAGTGTGTACTGCACACATTTCATTATCTCTGGGCAAGTATAGTGCTGAAAATTTCCATTTCTCTGTCTTCTGTACATTTCAGAAAGCCAATACAGTGTGTACTGATAAAATTACATTATCTCTGGACTAGTATAGTGCCAAAAAATTGTATTTCTCTGTCTGCTGTACATTACAGAAAGCCAATACAGTGTGTACTGCCGAAGAATAGTATTTCTCTGTCTACAGTAAATTACAGCAGCGCATTACAGTGTGTAGGGTACAAATTTCATTATCTTTGTGCTAGTATAGTGCCGAAAAATTGTATTTCTCTGTCTCCTGTACATTACAGAAAGCATATACAGTGTGTACTGTACAAATTACATTATCTCTGGGCTAGTGTAGTGCCGAAAAATTGTATTTCTCTGTCTCCTGTTCATTATAGCATACCAATACAGTGTGTACTATATAAATGTCATTATCTGTGGTCTAGTGTACTCCTGAAAATCTTTATTTTCTGTCTCCTGTACATTATAGCAAGCAATACAGTGTGTACTGTAAAATTACATTATCTCTGTGATAGTGTATTGCCGAAAAATTGTATTTTTCTGTCTACAGAACATTATAGCAAGCATATACAGTGTGTACTTTACAAATTTCATTATCTCTGTGCTAGTGTAGTGCCGAAATTTGTATTTCTCTGTCTCCTGTACATTACAGAAAGCCAATACAGTGTGTACTATAAAAATGACATTATCTCTGGGCTAGTGTAGTGCCAGAAATTTGCATTTCTCTCTCTCCTGTACATTACAGAAAGCCAATACAGTGTGTACTGTAAAAATAACATTATCTCTGGGCAAGTGTATTGCCGAAAAATTGTATTTCTCTGTTTACAGTACATAATAGCAAGCCTATCCAGTGTGTACTGTACATATTTCATTATCTCTGTGCTAGTGTAGTGCCGAAATTTGTATTTCTCTGTCTCCTGTACATTACAGAAAGCCAATACAGTGTGTACTATAAAAATGACATTATCTCTGGGCTATTGTAGTGCCAAAAAATTGTATTTCTCTGTCTCCTGTACATTACAGAAAGCCAATACAGTGTGTACTGCAAAAATTACATTATCCCTGGGCTAGTGTATTGCCGAAAATTTTATTTCTCTGTCTACAGTACATTATATAGCAAGCCTATACAGTGTGTACTGTAAAAATTGCATTATCTCTGGGCTAGTGCAGTGCCGAAAAATTGTATTTCTCTGTCTCCTGTTCATTACAGCAAGCCTATACAGTGTGTGCTGTACAAATTTCATTATCTCTGGGCTAGTGTATTGCCGAAAAATTGTATTGCTCTGTCTACAGTACATTAAAGCAAGCCAATACAGTGTGTACTGTAAAGATTTCATTATCTCTGGACTAGTGTAGTGCTGAAAATGTGTATTTCTCTTTCTACAGTACATTACAGCAAGCCTATACAGTGAGTACTATACAAATTTCATTGTCTCTGTGCTAGTTTAGTGCCGAGAATTTGTATTTCTCTGTCTACAGTACATTATAGCAAGCCTATACAGTGTGTGCTGTAAAATTTCATTATCTGTGGCCTACTGTAGTGCCTAAAATTTGTATTTCTCTGCCTACAGTACATTAAAGCAAGCCAATACAGTGTGTACTGTAAAAATTTCATTATCTCTGGGATAGTGTAGTGCCGAAAATTTGTATTTCTCTGTCTACAGTACATTACAGCAAGCCAATACAGTGTGTGCTGTAAAAATTACATTATCTCTGGGATAGTGTAGTGCCGAAAATCTGTATTTGTCTGTGTCTAGTACTGTCCTGCATCTTCAGCGGACAGTAAAACAATCTGCGCCACATCTACAGACAAAACCATTAATATGAAGAAGGCGAGCACAAAGGGGGAGGGGGGGGGTGGAATTGGCCGGGATGCTGATGGTGCAAGCAGAGGCAGTGGCCCTTGGCGTGACTCTGATGGTGCCAGTGCACCAGAAAAAAAAAATATATATCCACCTTACCCAGCTTCATGTACAACTTAGCTGGGCGGCGCAGAACAACACTGTCCAAGTCGGACCAGTGCGAACTGATGGTCGGTTTGATTGCAGAAAATAATGCTTCCAGTCGGTTAAGCACCACCCTCTCTTCCACAAAGTCCAGTCTCTGTAGCCAAGAGTCTGGTCAACCGAATCCTCCTTCCTCCTACAATGTCGAGTCTGGCCAAACAAGTGATCCCACACTTGGATATTCACATGACCTCTCTTCATTGGCAGTACTAGGTTTGGCTCTCTCGCCAAGCATGCTTGAAGAGGTACCTAAGATTTTGTGCCCTGATTCCCAACCTCTTGAGCCTTTACAGTCTCAAGAAGATGATGGTGGTGAACTGCAATCATTCGTTCATGAGGTGGATGATGAGACACAGTTGCCAATCACTGAGGTGGTGGTTAGGTCAAGTCAGGAGGATGAGCAGAGTGAGGAAGTGGAAGAGGAGGTGGTGGACGATGAGGTCACTGACCCAACATGGTTAGGTGAAAAGCCGAGCGAGGACAGCAGTACAGAGGGGGAGGGATCCGTAGCACCGCATCAGTCTGGAAGAGGCAGTGGGGTGGCAAAAGGGAGAGGTTGGCCCACACCAAACAGGCCGGCAACTGTTACACCGAGCACCCCCATGCGTAAATCTACGTTGCCAAGGGATAGGTGTTCCGCAGTATGGCGCTTTTTTTGAGGAAAGCGCAGATGACAAAAGAGTGGTAGTTTGCAACCTGTGCCGTACCAAAATGAGCCAGGGCATGAACACTAGCAACCTCACCACCACCAACATGATCCGCCACATGGCGTCCAAGCACCCTAATAAGTGCGCCGAATGCCTGGGTCCGCACTCTGCATCTGCGGGTCCCACCACTGCCTCCACTTCCCCTGTGTTACGCACTGCTGGCAAATCCCCTGTTGAAGGCGCATTCCTTCGCATGAACCATCAGCAACAACATTCACTTCCCTGTCCCAGTGCAGCATCCAAATGTCGATAACACAGGCATTTGAATGCAAGCGCAAATACTCACCCATCCACCCACAGACCATAGCACTGAATACGCAACTTTCAAAATTACTGGCCCTTGAAATGTTGCCATTTAGGCTTGTGGACACTGAGGCCTTCTGCAGTGTGATGCCGATGGCCGTCCCTGGGTAAGCAGTCCCTAGCTGCCACTATTTTTCACGGTGTGCCGTGCCCACCTTACACCAGCATGTGTCCCAGAACATCACCTGTGCCCTGACCAATGCACCTACTGGGAAGATCCACCTCACCACGAACACATGGACAAGTGCTGGTGGCCAGGGACGCTACATTTCCCTGCCCGCACACTGGGTGAATGTTGTGGAGATCGGGAGTGAGTCGGACCTTGGGATGGCACAGGTGCTACCCACGCCCAGGATTCTGGGCCCTACGTTCGTCAGGGTCTCCGCCAGTAGCTATGTTACTGGCTCCAATGCCCACTTCTCCTCCTCCGCCGCCTCCTCCTCCACTTCCATCTCCAACAGCAGTCAGACATCAGTCGCTAGCTGGAAGCAGTGTAGAACTGCTGTGGGTAAGTGTCAACAGGCCATGCTAAAGCTGATCTGTTTAGGGGACAAACAGCAAACCACTGTGGTATGGAATAAGAAACCAGAGCTTTGGATCTCGGCCAGCTCACCGACTGTTGTGCGACGTTAGCACACGGTGTAACTCTGCGTTCTACATGTTGGCAAGGTATTGTGAGCAGCAGAGGGCAGTTGTGGAATACCAGCTGCAACATGGTCGTCACCTTTCAAGTCAACTGCCACTATTCACAAGCGATGAGTGGGCATTGATGTCAGACCTATGTGAGGTTTTAAAAACTTTGATGAATCCACACAGATAGTTAGTGGCGATAACGCTATTATCAGCGTAACCATCCCACTGCTGTGTCTACTCAAACAAACGCTGCTCACAATTAAGGAGGATGCTTTGAATGTGGCAGACGAGGTAATGGGGGAGAAGATGACACAGGGTGATAGCCAGATCTCCACCAGTTCGTCTTCTCAGCGTGAATTGGGCCATGAAGAGGAGGAGGAGCTGGAGACACTTGCCTCTGCTACAGAGGCTAGTACCCATGGAACTTTAATTCCATCTGTTCAGCGTGGATGGGCAGAAGAGGAGGAGGAGGAGGATGATGGTATGGAGAGTCATCCTGAAGTTGACATCGACGTCTTGCCCGTTGGTACTCTGGCACAGATGGCTGACTTCATGTTAGGCTGCCTTTCCCGTGACCCTCGCGTTATAGGCATTTTAGGTAACACAGATTACTGGGTGTTCACCCTTCTTGACTCCCGCTACAAAGAGAACTTCTCATCTCTCATTCCTGTGGTGGAGAGGACGAGTAAAACAGTGCAATACCAAAAGGTACTTGTTGACAGTTTGTTCTAAAATTTTCCATCTGATAATGTGGCCGCCAGAGTGCAAACTTCCTTAGGCAGCCGAAGAAGGGAGTCAAGGGGAACACACAGTAGTTCCAACAGAGGCAGGGCAACACTTTCCAAGGCATTGGACACTTTCATGACACCCCGCCAGCAACCTCACCCTGAATTGTGGGCTAGTGCTGCAAGGAGGGAGAGAGATAAAAATGAACAAGGCCTGGATTGACCCTGACTTCTCCACTCCACCAGAGGAAAGCTGAGCTAATGAGGAACAAAAACGCAATTTAAATGTATGCTATATAATGTACTCAATCCACAAGATTGAGATTTTTTTTTACCCTTTTCACTGCACAAAAAGGGTATATGTTTGAATCTTGTTTTCTCATCCACCTCCTCCTCCGCCTCCTCTTCCATACAGGAATGTTTTGTAGGGTTCGCTAGGCTTCAGGCCCTCACCTCCAATGCTTTATAAGGTCTGATCACCTGTAGCCCATCACTGCCATATTTTATGGGGTTCACTAGTCTTTAGGCCATCACCTCCAATGCTTTATACTATCTTCTCACCTGTAGCCTATCGCTGCAATGATTTATGGGGTTCGCTAGGCTTCAGGCCCTCACCTCCAATGCTTTCTAAGGTCTGCTCACCTGTTGCCCTTTACTGCCATATTTTATGGGGTTCACTAGGCTTCAGGCCATCACCTCCATTCCTTTATACCGTCTTCTCACCTGTAGGCAATCACTGCAATGATTCATGGGGTTCTCTAGGCTTCAGGCCATCACCTCCAATGCTTTATACCGTCTGCTCACCTGTAGCCCATCACTGCAATGAGTTATGGGGTTCGCTTGGCTTTAGGCCCTCACCTCCAATGCTTTATACCGTCTGCTCACCTGTAGCCCATCACTGCAATATTTTATGGGGTTCACTAGGCTTCAGGCTCTCACCTCCAATGCTTTATACTGTCTGCTCACCTGTAGGCCATTACTGCAATGTTTTATGGGGTTCGCTCGACTTCAGGCTCTCACCTCCAATGCTTTATACCGTCTGCTCACCTGTAGGCCATCACTGCAATGTTTTATAGGGTTTGCTCACTTTCAGGCCCTCACTACAATTTGTTATTGGGTCCGCTCACCTTCAGGCCCTCAACTATAATTTTTTAAAGGGAAACCAGCACGCCCTTGCTCCAAATGTTTTTGAGGGTCACTAGTAGGCCATCAATGATAATTTTACAAGGGTGTATGATGCCCTCCTTTATGAGTAATAAAGGGTGTATTGGAGTGCCGGTTCCTTGTAATTTTTGCCAGCCCTTTCACCTAGTTCATAGGCTTTGAGTACAGCAGTGTACCTGAACAATTGTAGCACCATTTTAATGAGGCCCTCCTTTACGTGATAGACAGGCTGTATCGGAGTGCTTCTTCCTTGTCATTTTTGGCAGCATATGCACTGTATATACAATTGAATATTGAGGAAAGAATGTTTCCTAACAATTTTACCTATAAAAAAATTTTTTTTTTGAGGGGGCGGGATTTTGGGTGGGATCTTGTTGCTATGTAAAAGTGGCGGACAACTGGGACAATATGGTTCCCAGCAGGACATTGGAGTCCAAGATGCACCCACACATGGTCCCCATGCTGTTCCAGATCCATTTCGGTGGTGTTTATGTCACTTTCTGACCTTTTCCAATGGACCAGGCACCCTCATCCGAGCAGGGGGTGCCTGGTTGTCTACCATTGACTTCCATTATACTCGGATGCTCAGCCGAGCGCATGAATATCGCTATGTGTGAACACTTTGGTGCTCGCTCATCACTAATTGTTGGGTGACATTTTACCATATACAAACCCCTGCTCTGCATAGGTGACAGGGAGGTAAATTTCTTAAAATCGTCTGTTACATTATTGGGTGACATTAACCCAGTTCTGACAGTGCCTCCAGTATCTTCACATTGTCTCCCATTCGGTCCACTGCTGAAAACTCAGAGTTGGCACCTGCAGGCCATAGGCATCTATCTAGCACCCCCTTGTAAATCAGCCAAGCAGTCTGAGCCCCAAGTCATCCAGCAGTCTCTTATGCTTTTTGATGAGTCAGCTGGCAAGGTTTGCCAGGGCCATCCACCTAGCCCTGCCCCAGAAGTGGAAGAGATTGAGTGTCCAACCACTTATGTTTCAGGATGTGGACATGGAAGGACCACTGCAGCACGTCTCTGATGATGACGAAACACAGGTGCCAACTGCTGCGACTTTCTGCAGTGTGCAAACTGACAAGAAGGATGCAGGGGTGGACTGGGTGGAAGATGATGTGGTGGACGATGAGGGCCTAGACCCCACATGGAGTAAAGGTCATGCGAGTGATCTGTGCAGTTCAGAGGGAGAGGCGGTTGTCGCACAGAGATACCAGTACAGCAAAAGAGGGAGCAGGGTGCAAAAGCAGACAGGTCGGCCCCTAGACAGAACACCTGCTTCTACCCACCGCACCCAGGGGCCGAGCTCAACAAAGCCAGTTCCAAGGAGTTCCCTGGCGTGGCAGTTCTTCAGACAATGTGAAGATGACAAGACACGAGTGGTTTGCAGCCTGAAGTGAGGCATAAACGTTCTAAACCTGAGCACAACCTGCATGACCAGGCATCTAAGTGCAAACCACAAGCCGCAGTGGATTAAACACCTCCAATACCAAGAAAGGTCTCAGGTTCCTCCTGCTCCCTCTTCTGCTGCAGTCTCAGTCTCTTTCTCCTCCTCTGGAGTGACAGTGGCACCGGCCAACCCACAAATAGAGGATGTGGCAGCAACGCCACCACATCCGTCACCTTCAACAAGCAGCACCACAATGTCCCATCACAGCGTTTAGCTGTCCATCTTCCAAACAACGGAGTGAAAGAGGAAGTACGCCCCTACCCACCCGCGATCCCTGGCCCTGAATGCCAGCATTTCAAAATTCCTGGCCTTTGAAATGCTGTCATTCCGTCTGGTGGAGACGGATAGTTTTAAAAACCTTATGTCCTTGGCTGTCCCACAGTATGTCGTTCCCAACCGCCGGCTCCACATCCACCTCCTCCTTCTAGTTGCAGGTTAATCATTTTTTAATTTTTTTTGTTATATTTTATTTTAAGTTATTTCCCTATTTCACTTGCCATGCTCTTAAGCACATTTTGCTGCCTTTTGCAGCACTCTAGCCCTTTCCATTACATTTTTAGAGCCATTTTAGTGCTCAAAAGTTCAGTTCCCCATTAACTTCAATGGGGTTCGAGGTTAAGCTCGGGTCAAGTTCGGGTCCCGAAATTGAACTTTGCGATGAAGTTCGGCCAAACCTGGCGAACCCAAACTTCCAGGTATTCGCTCAACTCTAATTTTGGCTTATTAATTTGTGTTCTCTACTAGTATTATGAAATTATTGATGCACTTTTAAAATTGTGTTTAATAAAAAGGATATATTTCAAAAGTAACTTAGTATGCTCATATTATTTGGAGATATGATTCGATTTTGAGTTGTTCTGGTGATTTGAATCAGTTTAAAATTTCGATTGATTTGGTTATAATTGATTTTTCAGTCTTTTGATAGCAGATTTTAATCCTTGAAATGGATTTTGGAGCCACAGAAAAAGCACTGCTTACACAGGCACAGAATTTATTCAGTAGGGAGGCAAATTTGGGTTTTAAAGATACTACTTTAAAGGTGAAAGAGTTACAAAGAAAATGTAAAAACCTGTACCATAAAAAAATTTAAGTATGGTGAAATAGGCATCTCAGGATAATTATAGGAGCTAAAAAATTATCCCTAGAGGCGTGATACTGCAGACTACAACAACAAAAAGGTCTTTAGATGGCAACAAAAAATGGAAAGGGAAGTTTCACGTTCAAAAACTTCCTCTTTTTCCTCAGTAGGATCCACTTTTGAGACAAATTCGATAAATGGTGATGAACGGGCATTGAGATCAGGAAAAGTGAAAACAAATTGGACAAATAGAAATCAAGGAGGGAAACGAAAAATGGATAATAAAATGGATCATAGAACTAAAAAGGGAAAAGATGATACCCCACAGGTAATAAATGTATCTACTGTACAATTGACACAAGATCAGATAAGGGTGTTGGAAAGAGGATTACCGGTAAGTTTTTCTCCAACCACTAATATGGATTTGTTCACAGTAATTAAAGATTTCAATCTCTTCACAAGAAAATTGCTTTTAAAAAAGATTACACTATCATGGTGGGGAAAATGTTTTTTCATACTAAAGAAGAAAGGCAAGCATTGCAAATTTTAGAGGATTTGGCAAAGGAAGGTGATGAAGGTGAAAAGGTAAGTGTAGTACCCAAAGAAATAATGAGAAATTCACAAACACTCCCTCCTTTTAACATCTGCCCTGCCATAGATATCTTTGTAAAATTGGTAAGTAATGATTTAGAGAAATTGGAAAAGGGATGGGGTAGAAATAACCTTGGTAGGGATGAGAAGAAGGCCCTAGAAGAACTTAAAAAAGTTAAAGGAATAGTTATTAAGCAGGCTGATAAGGGGAGGGGGGGATGTAGTCATCTGGCCCTCGGACTTGTATGAGAAACAAGTATACAGATTATTAAAAGATAAAACCTGTTATCGTGAGTTGCCAAATAATCCGCTGCCATTTTTTCAGAAGGAACTAACTATATCTTAAACCATGCACAAAAGGAAAATGTAATTTCAAAAAAAGTAAAAGGAATGTTGCTGGTGACATATCCAAAAATCCCAACATTTTATATAATTCCAAAAATTCATAAAAACTGTGTGGATCCACCGGGGAGACCAATAGTGGAAGGTAATGAAGGCTTCTGTGAAAATGTATGTACAGTAGGTTCATTGATTTTCATCTAGAACAGTTAGTGGTGAACTTACCTTCCTTTATTCAGGATACGACTGAAGCGCTGAATAGACTGGAAAATATTCAGATGGATGAGGAAATGATGATTGTTACAGCAGATGTTGAATCCCTGTATACTAGTATCCAACATGAAGATAGACTTAGAGCAGTAGCAGAATATGTAAGAGGTCAGAGAGTTAATGAATTGATCCTGGAATTATTGGATTTTGTCCTGAGACACAGTTTTTTTTTTTTTTTAAGGACAAGTATTACCTACAGACCCAAGGAGTTGCTATGGGAGCTCCTTCATAGGCAAACCTATTTTGGGGGGCTTGGGAGAATCAAATTTTCCAAGATGACGGAAAAGGTGCACAATTGGATGCACTATATTGATTATGTGCTGTTTCCATGGGAGGGGTCTATGGAGGATTTAAATGACTTCATGAAAACTCTTAATAAGAATAATCTGAACATCAAATTTATGTTTCAGGCCAGCAAGGAAGTAGATTTTATGGATTTGAAGATAAAAGTTTGAGAAGAGGGTAAACTGGAGACGGATTTATATAGAAAACAAATGGCAGTAAATTCTCTCTTACATGCTAAGTCCGCACATCCCAAATCCATGATTGATGGAATTCCAACAGGTCAGTTTCAACGTTTAAAATGTAGAGAGAGGATATAGCAATAGGCAGATTACAAAAGGAATTAGAATTGCAAAGCAAAAATCCAGAGAAAAATTATTGTGTCCAAATGAGAGGAAGAAGAATATAAAGGGTAATGAGATAAGATTTATTACTAACTACAATAAACAATGGAGGCAGATAAATGAGATCTTAAACAGACATTGGGAAACATTGAAAACTGACAATAAACTGAGGAGTCTAATAATAGAGAGACCTCTAATAACAGCCAGGAGATCGAGAAATCAAAGGACATTCTGGTCTATAGTCATTATGTACCGGATGAAAAAGAAAAAGAAGGGATCCAAAAAATTGGGTCTAGAGTTGAACGAACCCGAACTTTATGATTTGCCTACTAATAGCATCGCTGTGATTGGCCAGTGCAGCATGTGACCCAGCCTTTATTTAAGCTGTAGTCATGAAGCACCGCCCGTCACTCTTCTCTTCTCAGTGTAGAGATAGGATGCTGCTGCTGTGAGGGAGAGATTAGGGAAGAATTCTGTTGAACTTGGTGGTTTTAAATATTCAAACTACAGCTATTATTGAGGGTGTTATGCTACATATTTGTACACAGCCCTGAGCCCACTGATACTCCAAAATGATGTTTAATCCATCTGTTAGTGAGGTGGGGGTCGGTGGCCATTTTAGCAACTGCAGTGTCCTTGGAACTGCATGTGATCTGCATGTGTGCTAGGGACATTAGTCTAATTATTTTCAGCGGAGGAAAAATTTCCTTTTTCTGGCAGGTCAAGTACCCCTACAGCCTGCAGTGCATACCTGGCATGGAAAATTATCACACACTGTCACACATTTTTGTGAACTAAAGCGATAAAACTGTAAAATACTGCAGTTACCTTGCTGCTGTAAAAAGCACAATTTTTGTGCTAGATAGCACTTTTGCGTAAAACACTGCATTATCTGTTTTATAATTTATCAGTGACACACTGCATTTCTATAGTTGGTTTCCAAAACCCCTATTGTAATGCCCCAGAGCACTTTTGCGTAAAACGCTGCATTACCTATTTTATAATTTACCAGTGACATACTGCATTTCTATAGTTGCTTGTAAAACACAGTTTTTTGTGCTAGATTGCACATTTGTGGCCTAGTCTGCACTTCTGATATTCCAATAAAACCGTAAACTACTGCATTTACATAGTTGTTTGCAAAAAACATTGTTTTTGTGCTAGATTTCACATTTGTGGCCTAGTCTGCACTTCTAATATTCCAATAAAACCGTTAACTACTGCATTTCTATTGTTGCTTGCAAAAAACACTGTTTTTGTGCTAGATTACACATTTGTGGCCTAGTCTGCACTTTTGATATTCCAACACTATTTTGTGCTGGATTGCACATTTGCAGCCTACGCTGAATTTCTGACAGTCAAATTAAACCGGTAACTTCTGCTGTTACATTGTTGGTTGGAAAAATCAAATTTTTGGTGATAGTGAAGTAATTGTATTGAATTGCTCCGTTACACTGTTGTCTGATGTAAAGAAATTTATTCTGTTTATGACACGGGCACTGCCTTACTGTTAGTGAACTTAATAGTTGACTATTGGCAGTTAAATTGACACCTGAGATAAACCATCTGTTAGTTTGGCGGGTGAACGCAAATAATAAGGAGAGCATCAAATAAGGGACATAGACATGGTCGTGGTGGTGTTGGTGTAGCTCCTGTTGCTGGGAGATGACGTGGCTGTTCTGTGCCATCTACACGTTCAAGTGAAACACATTCCTCAGGTGCGAATAGGCGACAGAACCTGCAGCATTATTTGATAGGCCCGAATGCTGCTCTACGAATGGTGAGGCCAGAACAAATACAGGCGAAAGTAGATTGGGTGGCTGACAGTGGCTCCAGTTCCTTCACATTATCTCCCACCCAGTCCTCTACAGAAAGCTCACAGTTGGCACCTGCAGCCCATGCCCATCAGTCTTTCACCTCACCCCCTTGCAAATCAGCCAAGCAGCCTGAGCTCCAAGTCATGGAGCAGACTCTTATGCTTTTTGATGACTCTTATGCTTTTTGAGCCCTTTCCCAGAAGTGGAAGACATTGAATGCACTCATGCCCAACCACTTATGTTGCAGGATAAGGAAATGGGAATACCACCGCAGAACGTCTCTGATGATGACGAAACACAGGTGCCAACTGCTGCTTTCTGCAGTGTGCAGACCGACGAAGAGGGCAGGGGTCAAGAATGGGTGGAAGATGATGTGGAGGATGATGAGGTCCTAGACCCCAACTGGACTCAAGGTCATGTTAGTGACGTGTACAGTTCAGAGGAAGAGGCGATGGTCGCACAGAGGCACAGCACAGCAAAAGAGGGAGCAGGGTGCAAAAGCAGAGCGGCCATCCCTGAGACTGTACTATTGGGGTGGCAGTTCTTCAGACAATGTCCTGATGACAAGACACAAGTTGTTTGCACGTTGTGCCATCAGAGCCTGAAACAAGGCATCAACGTTCTAAACCTGAGCACAACCTGCATGACCAGGCATCTACATGCAAAGCACGAACTGCAGTGGAGTAAACACCTTAAAGACCAAGAAAGGTTTCAGGCTCCTCCTGCTTTCTTTTCTGCTGCTGTCTCTGCCTCTTACTCCACCTCTGGAGTCACAGTGGCACCTGCCACCCAGCAAACAGAGGATCTGCCACCAACACCACCACCTCCTTCACCATCACCAAGCATCTCCACCATGTTACACGCAAGCGTTCAGCTGTCATTTCATCTGGTGTAGACGGGCTGTTTTAAAGAGCTGTTGGCAGTGGCTGTCCCACAGTACGTTGTTCCCAGCCGCCACTACTTTTCCAGGCGAGCTTTCCCTGCACAACCAATTGGAGGATAATATCAAGTGTGCACTGCGCAATGCCATCTGTGGCAAGGTACATACATAACCACAGATACGTGGACCAGTAAGCACGGGCAGGGACGCTATATATCACTAACTGCACACTGGGTAAATGTAGTGGCGGCTGGGCCTTAGGTGGATAGCGGTTTGGGGCATGTACTTCCACCACCGAGGATCGCAGGTTTTAAAACTCATGTGTTTGGGGGACAAACCCCACACCGCACAGTAGCTGTGGAGGGGCATAGAAGAACAGAACGATGAGAGGTTGCTGCCAGTGAGCCTCAAGCCTGGCCTAGTGGTGTGCGATAATGGGCGAAATCTCGTTGCAGCTCTGGGACTAGCCGGTTTGACGCACATCCCTTGCCTGGCGCATGTGCTGAATTTGGTGGTGCAAAAATTCCTTAAAAACCACCCAGACATGTCAGAGCTGCTGCAGAAAGTGCGGTCCGTATGTGCATGCTTTCGGCGTTCTCACCCTGCTGCTGCTCACTTGTCTGTGCTGCAGTGTAACTTTGGCCTACCCGCTCACCGCCTCATATGCGATGTGCCCACCAGGTGGAACTCCACCTTGCATATGCTGGAGAGACTGTGCGAGCAGCAGCAGGCAATAGAGGAGTTTCAGTTGCAGCACGCACGGGTCAGTCTCTCTGCAGAACAGCACCACTTTACCATCAATGAGTGGGCCTCCATGCGAGACCTGTGTGCCTTGTTGCGGTGTTTCGAGTACTCATCCTACAGTGCCAGTGGTGATGATGCCGTTCTTAGCATTACAATACCACTTCTATGTCTCCTTGAAAAAGCACTTAGGGTGATGATGGAAGAGGATGTGGCACAGGAGGAAGAGGGGGCATTTCAAAGGGTTTCAGGACAGTCATTTAGAAGTGGTTCAGGGGGTGGGTTCCTGCACCAGCAGAGGCCAGGTACACATTTGGCCAGCCAAGGCAGAGTTCTGGAGGAGGAGGAGGAGGAGGATGAGGTAGAGGAGTAGGAGGAACTGGATTCACAGCAGGGTGGCACCCAACGCAGCTCATGGCCATCACTGGAGCGTGGCTGGGGGGATGCGGAGGACACAAACGATACACCACCCACAGAGGACAGCTTATCCTTACCTCTGGACAGCCTGGCACACATGAGCGACTACATGCTGCAGTGCCTGCACAATGACCGCAGAGTTGCTCACATTTTAACTTGTGCTGACTACTGGGTTGCCACCCTGCTGGATCCCTATTAAAAGGACAACGTGCAGTCCTTAATTCCCTCACTGGAGCGTGATAGGAAGATCCACGACTACAAGCGCACACTGGTAGACATGCTCCTGAGGGCATTCCCAACTGACACTGGGGGACAAGTGGAAGCACAATGCGAAGGTAGAGGAGAAGGAAGAGGTCGCCAACGCAGCTGGGTCACGGCCAGCACCTCAGAAGGCAGGGTTAGCATTGCCGACATGTGGAAAAGCTTTGTTACCACGCCACAGCAACCGGCACCACCAGCTGATATGGAACGTCTTAGCAGGAGGCAGCATTTGAACAACATGGTGGAACAGTACATGTGCACACGCCTACACGTACTGACTGATGGTTCTGTCCCATTCAACTTCTGGGTCTCCACATTGTCCACGTGGCTTGAGATTGCCCTTTATGGCTTGGAAGTGCTGGCCTGCACTGCAGCCTGTATATTGTCTGAACGTGTATTTAGCACGGCAGGGGGCGTCATTACAGACAAACGCAGCCGCCTGTCCACAGCCAATGTGGACAAGCTCACGTTCATTAAAATGAACCAGGCTTGGATCCCACAAGACTTGTCTCTACCTTGTGCAGAATAGACATTTATACCGGCCTCAACCATACATTCTTGTATTCAAGTGCACTTATTCTTTGTTTTCTTTTTTTTATTTGTCCCATTATTTTGGGGGCTACCCCAATTTAAAAATAAATAAAAAAAAAACATTGTTGGCTACCTCCTCCTCCATCGCCGCTTCCACCTACAACACCACATTCATCGCCTCCTCAACCTCCGACTCCACATCCACCTCCTCCTCTGAGTTGCAGGTTAATAATTTTTTATTTTTATGTATTTTATTTTAAGTTATTTCCCTATCCTCATTTGTTTGCAAAGCACTTGCCATGCTCTTAAGCACATTTTGCTGTCTTTTGTAGCCCTCTAGCCCTTTCCAGGACTTTTTTACAGCCATTTCATTGCCCAAAAGTTCGGGTCCCCATTAACTTCAATGGGTTTCGGGGTAAAGTTCGGGTTCCGAACTCGAATTTTTTTGTGACGTTCGCCTGAACTCATCGAACCCGAGCTTCCAGCTGTCCACTCAACTCTAACTGGGTCATATCGTTGTGGTGCATGCAAAGCCTGTAGGAATATGGATAAGTGCAATAACTTCTTAGATATAGAGAAAAAAAGAACATATGAGATCAGAGAATACATCTCATGTTCCTCTACAGGAGCTATATATTATGCTACCTGTCCATGTGAAGAAATATACGTTGGCCTTACAACGAAAGAACTGAGGAGAAGAATTAGAGAACATGTCAGAGACATTGAAAAAGCAAAGGAGTAAGAGGATATAATGAGTTTGAAAACAATTCCAAAGCATTTTAAATGGTTCCATGGCAGCAGTCCCAACCTATTACGATTCAGGGGCACTGACATGATTCACCTAGGAGCAAGAGGAGGCGATAAAGGGAAAAAAACTGTCCCAATTGGAAAGTAGGTGTATTTATAGATTGGGTACTTTTTGTAGCATCGTTATTTTGGGAGATTTTGGTGTCCTGCTGAACCTGAAAATAGTATTTTATGTATGTTTTTAATGGATTTTATCTTCATTTAGTAATTTTTTGTATTCTTCTTTTTAGATAATATAATAAATAAGGGGTATTGATGCAGAGCCATGCAGATAGGGAGGATGCCTTTAAGGAAGACTGGGAGAAGAAAAAGAGAAGAAAAGAAAAGAAGAAAAAAGAAGAGAAGAAAAAAACAAGCAAATCTTTTTGCACTGGATAAAAGCGTACATATGTAAGATATATATATATATATATATATATATATATATATATATATATAGTAATGAAAATAGAGCAGCACTCCAAAAATTGATAAAAAGCAAAAGTGTTTCTTTATTCACCCAGAAGGCATGGCAACGTTTCAGCTCCTCTATCGGAGCCTTTCTCAAGCCTGAGAAACGCTTGAGAAAGGCTCCGATATAGGAGCTGAAACGTTGCCATGCCTTCTGGGTGAATAAAGAAACACTTTTGCTTTTTATCAATTTTTGGATTGCTGCTCTATTTTCATTACTATATTATTTTTGGATTGGTTTGTCCTCTCAAGAGCCTTGCACCCAGTCATTTGCAGGTGGTGCTGCCTCATTTTTGCATATATATATATATTTATATTTACACACACATATTTACATTTAATTTTATTTTTATTTTCATTGTATGAATTCACAGGCATTTAGCTATAGTATTGAATAATATCTTGAATCACTATTACTGCTCTATTTGCATTGTTGCACTTTATTTGTCATGCACTTCAATTCATAATGCACATAATGACTAGTTGCACTTTATTTAGCACTTAATATCCATTTTTGGATATACAACAGATTTTTTTTTCAATTGTGTCTTGTAATAGTTAATTTCTTTTTATAATACTGATAATATACATCCAGGTGTAGGTGCTATATGTTCCGCTGTTAACAGTCTTAGTCCTCCATACTCACCATGAGCGCATGACGAAAGCTTTCTTCGGTCCCCATGGAGATATGGTGTCAGCGACGTCAATCCGGCCTCTAGTAAAGTTGGATCACCCTCTCTGACGCCAGACTTGGGGATGGGCAGAAGTGATGTATATTGGGCTGGTCAGAATCAGTCTTGCGCTGCAATTCGTCGTCATTAATCTAAAGGTCTCATGATTATTATGTTAGTTTAGGATTGGCCTGCCTTACTTTAAAAGTTAAATGTAGGTCCCCTGCTAAACCTCTCCTCCTGACGAAGCTACTAACCACGAAACGCGTGTTGAGGAAGTTAGCCACACGCACAGCAGCACTTTGGTATGTCATTTTGATTAATACTTTACTGGCATTAATGAATTCAGCATTCTTTGGGAATGTTTCTATTTGTTTGATAGGATCTGGTTAAAGGTGATAGTTTCATTTGCACTAGGCACTTTGGTACGTCATCCAGTTTAACTATTTACAGTCACATTCCTATTGAATGCTTCTTTGTGAATGCCTCCTATTGCTGGTTAGGGTTAAGATAAAGGTATACACTGCACCAGTATGAGACTAAGTTAGTCTGTATCACGGTGAGGGTTCTGCAATGGCGCAAATTTACTGATGGAGACGGTACCTGTACTTAAAAGCAGGAACTTCTTTTATTCGAAAACAGAGCATGTACATAGAAACAACGTGTTTCAGGGACATGCAGTTCCCCTTCATCAGGTCTTTATGGGATTCCACATTGTGGGGCAGTATTGATGCAGTGTACCCTTATGTGAGATAAATAGCATTCTGTTTTGGCATTTATTATCTATTTAGGATACCCAATCATGATGTATTAGATTGTGGCTTATTAATTTGTGTTCCCTAGTAGTAGTATGAAATTATTGATGCACTTTTCAAATAGTTTTTAATAAAAAGGATATATTTTAAAAGGTACTTAGTATACTCAGATTATTTGGAGATATTTTTCAGAAATAGAGGTTAAATTAGATTTATATATTTTATATATTTTTTTAGTAATTGTATAAAATGTATAGCACAAAATAAATGTGTAATTGCTAAAAAAGAAATATATATATATATATATATATATATACACTCACCTAAAGAATCACTAGGAACACAATACTAATATGGTGTTGGACCCCCTTTTGCCTTCAGAACTGCCTTAATTCTATGTGCCATTGATTCAACAAGGTGCTGATAGCATTCTTTAGAAATGTTGGCCCATATTGATAGGATAGCATCTTGCAGTTGATGGAGATTTGAGGGATGCACATCCAGGGCACGAAGCTCCCGTTCAACCACATCCCAAAGATGCTCTATTGGGTTGAGATCTGGTAACTGTGGGGGCCATTTTAGTACAGTGAACTCATTGTCATGTTCAAGAAACCAATTTGAAATGATTCAAGCTTTGTGACATGGTGCATTATCCTGCTGGAAGTAGCCATCAGAGGATGGGTACATGGTGGTCATGAAGGGATGGACATGGTCAGAAACAATGCTCAGGTAGCCCGTGGCATTTAAACGATGCCCAATTAGCACTAAAGGGCCTAAAGTGTGCCCAGAAAACATTCCCCACACCATTACACCACCACCACCAGCCTGCACAGTGGTAACAAGGCATGATGGATACATGTTCTCATTCTGTTTACGCCAAATTCAGACTCTACCATTTGAATGTCTCAACAGAAATCGAGACTCATCAGACCAGGCAACATTTTTCCAGTCTTCAACAGTCCAATTTTGGTGAGCTCGTGCAAATTGTAGCCTATTTTTCCTATTTGTAGTGGAGATGAGTGGTACCCGGTGGGGTGTTCTGCTGTTATAGCCTATCCGCCTCAAGGTTGTGCGTGTTGTGGCTTCACAAATGCTTTGCTCCATACCTCGGTTGTAACGAGTGGTTATTTCAGTCAACATTGCTCTTCTATCAGCTTGAATCAGTTGGCCCATTCTCCTCTGACTCTAGCATCAACAAGGCATTTTCGCCCACAGGACTGCCGCATACTAGATGTTTTTCCCTTTTCACACCATTCTTTGTAAACCCTAGAAATGATTGTGCGTGAAAATCCCAGTAACTGAGCAGATTGTGAAATACTCAGATGGGCACGTCTGGCACCAACAACCATGCCACGCTCAAAATTGCTTAAATCACCTTTCTTTCCCATTCTGACATTCAGTTTGGAGTTCAGGAGATTGTCTTGACCAGGAACACACCCCTAAATGCATTGAAGCAACTGCCATGTGATTGGTTGACTAGATAATTACATTAATGAGAAATAGAACAGGTGTTCCTAATAATTCTTTAGGTGAGTGTATATATACTGTATATATCATAAAATCATACTTCTGATATATATAAATGCATAATATGTGGGAAAATACTACTGATGTTTCAGCCATAATATATTTGCATATATTATAATATATTATATAGCCTAAATATATAATAATATGTGTAAATATATTATGGCTAATATATATATATATATATATATATATATATATATATATATATATTAGATATAAAAAGTCTACACACCCCTGTTAAAATGTCAGGTTTCTGTGCTGTAAAAAATGAGACAAAGATAAATCATTTCAGAACTTTTTCCACCTTTAATGTGACCTATAAACTGTACAACTCAATTCAAAAACAAACTGGAATCTTTTAGGTGGAGGGAAGAAAGCAAAAAAAAAAAAAATATATATATAATGTATATATAACTGGGGATGTAGCTGTGTTCAGAATTAAGCAATCACATTCAAAATCATGTTAAATAGGAGTAAGCATACACCTGCCATCATTTAAAGTGCCTCTGATTAACCCCAAATAAAGTTTGGCTGCTCTAGTTTGTCTTTCCTGAAATTTTCTTAGTAGCATCCCACAGCAAATGCAATGGTCCACAGACAGCTTCCAAAGCATCAGGGGATCTCATTGTTAAAAGGTATCAGTCAGGAGAAGGGTACAATTTTTTTTCCAAGGAATTAGATATACCATGGAACACAGTGAAGACAGTCAATATCAAGTGGAGAAAATATGGCACAACAGTGACATTACCAAGAACTGGACGTCCCTCCAAAATTGATGAAAAGATGAGAAAACTGGTCTGGGAGGCTATCAAGAGCCTACAGCAACATTAAAGGAGCTGCAGGAATATCTGGCAAGTACTGGCTGTATGGTACATGTGGCAACAATCTCCCATATTCTTCATATGTCTGGGCTGTGGGGTAGAGTGGCAAGACGAAAGCCTTTTCTTACGAAGAAAAACATGCAAGCCAGGCTACATTTTGTAAAAACATATCTGACGTCTCCCAAAAGCATGTGGGAAAAGGTGTTATGGTCTGATGAAACCAAGGTTGAACTTTTTGGCCATAAATCCAAAAGATATGTTTGGCGCAAAAACAACACTGCACATCACCAAAAGAACACCATAACCACAGAGAAGCATGGTGGTGGCAGCATCATGTCTTGGGGCTGTTTTTCTTCAGCTGACACTGGGGCCTTAGTTAAGATAAAGGGAATTATGAACAGTTCCAAATACCAGTCAATATTGGCACAAAACCTTCAGGCTTCTGCTAGAAAGCTGAACATCAAGAGGAACTTCATCTTTAAGCATGTCAACGACCCAAAGCATACATCCAAATCAACAAAGGAATGGCTTCACCAGAAGAAGATTGAAGTTTTGGAATGGCCCAGCAAGAGCCCAGACCTGAATCCGATTGAAAATATGTGGGGTGATCTGAAGAGGGCTGTGCACAGGAGATGCCCTCGCAATCTGACAGATTTGGAGTGTTTTTGCAAAGAATGGTGGGCAAATCTTGCCAAGTCAAAATGTGCCATGCTGATAGTATCATACCCAAAATGAGTGCTGTAATAAAATCAAAAGGTGCTTCAACAAAGTATTACTTTAAGGGTCTGCATACTTATACAACCATATTATTTTATTTTTATATTTTTTCTTCCCTCTATCTAAAATATTTCAGTTTGTTTTTCAATTGAGTTGTACAGTTTATAGGTCACATTACAGGTGGAAAAAGTTCTGAAATGATTTATCTTTGTCTAATTTTTTTATAGCACAGAAACCTGACATTTTAACAGGGGTGTGTAGACTTTTATACATATATATATATATATATATATATATATATATATATATATATAGTCTCTATTGATTCCGGCAGCACTCGCTTTTGTAATTTTCAGGTGCACGCGTCTCACCCTTGACATCAGGCATGTATATCCATGAAAAATCAACGCAGCACTCTTCTTATGGAAAAACCGCAGTGTCTTTAGTCACACATGTGACACAAAATAGGCAACGTTTCAATCCCCTTCCGGGATCCTTCTCAAGCCAAGTGCACAGACCAACACAATTCTAGTGTCTATATACATATCCAGCATTTCATTACATGTGTACATAATTATTTAATCAAGTGATTACAATTAGAAGCAAATGGTGCAAAATCAAGTGTTGTGAAAAAATTCAACCCATTCAAGTATTTCAGGTATCTTCTCATTTAGTGTTCTTAATACATATCCCCATGGATGTCATTATATAAAGTGCTTTGTGCAAGAAAGTGCACATCCAAATAAAAATCTTTATAAAAAATTGCATAATGCAAAAAAGTGCAAGTGAATTTTAAAAACACATATTAAAATCTCTTGGCTATAGTTTTTTCGTACATTCATTAGTCAGGACAGAGAAAAGCGTTCTGCAATTTAATACAATTCATCCAGCTTGCTGTTTTTTTTAGAGAAAACGCAGTGTGAACGACATCCATCTGCAAGGTAAAAGATTCTCTTTCAAGGAAATGCATGCTCATCACAGCGTCATGTCTCATGGTGTGGACAAGACTGCACACCAACCCGATGACGTGAATACATATACAGCCATTGTAGCATAAAAAATGAAAAAATAATAAAAAAATGTTTTCATAAAAAAATTCTTTGGATAATTTTTTATCGTCATATTTGCGGTATTCACGTTAGTCTATGTAATTGTATTTCCATACTACAGTGCAACTCACCGCCATAGTGGTTCATATAAAGTCACTCATTCACACCACAACATTAACGCTTCACTACAAAATGTTGCATGCTTAAAAGTTGGTGTAAACTACCATCAATACCAACATGCAATATTGTGTTCATACAACATCTACACCTATTATCGCATAAATAAATCATCAGCAATATTAGGTCACCTTGCAGGACGCCTCTCTCGTCCCATAAATCCACATATCTATAATAAAAAGAAAATGTGTGTACCGTGCTTTTCTTTCTCTTTATATACAGTTGTCTTCTTTCTAGATTTTACCTTGGTACCAGGATACCAACTCAATTGACCATCGTGTTTTAAGTTGGTTTCTATTAACATAGCTCTCAGTGGGTGTGCTGTTTCGGATAACTTTGTTTTTGTCTTTCCATTTGTAAGCAGTGTTCTCTGTCGCTATGATGTGATGCTTGGAAAGGGAATGTCAAACTGCTGAGGTTCTCCACTTGTTGCAGCATTGGTGGTCACTGTGTGGTCCTGCACC
Source organism: Bufotes viridis (assembly GCA_033119425.1). Taxonomy (NCBI): domain Eukaryota; kingdom Metazoa; phylum Chordata; class Amphibia; order Anura; family Bufonidae; genus Bufotes; species Bufotes viridis. The sequence continues at coordinate 267,015,058 of CM065589.1, forward strand.
AGGCTTCAGAGCAGAGATCATCGTGAAGTGACAAGTGGGTTTAACGGTACTTTCACACTTGCATTGTGAGGATCCGGCAGGCAGTTCCGGCGATGGAACTGCCTGCCAGATCCTCACAATCTGGCAGTCTGGTAATGTGTATGCAAACGGACAGCATTTGTAGACAGATCCAGATGTGGATCCGTCTCACAAATACATTGCAATAACGGATCAGTCTCTCCCCTTGTCATCCAGAAACACAGATTCGTTATTATTATTTTTTTTACATTTTTAAAGCTCTGCTTATGTGCAGCCTGGAAAAACGGATCCGTTAATGCGGTATTTTTAATGCTGTATCCGGCACTAATACATTTCAATGTAAATTAATGCCGGATCTGGCATTCCAGCAAGTGTTCCGGAATTTTTGACGGAGATAATACCGCAGCATGCTGCGGCATTTTCTCCATCCAAAAAACGTACAATGACTGAACTGAAGACATCCTGATGCATCCTGAACGGATTTCTCTCCATTCAGAATGCATTAGAATAAAACTGATCAGTTCTTTTCCTGTATTGAGCCTATAGGACAGAACTCAATGCCGGGCAAGAATAACGCTAGTGTGAAAGTACCCTAAGCCGCTTAAACACAATGTGTACTAAGCACATCATGATCATTTTTGAACAATTATTCTCAGCAGCGACAGATCACATTAGATTGTTGCCTGTGGGTACCATTCCTGTTTTTCTTTGTGATAAAGTTGAATAAATGCACTGTAAGCCAAAGGCATACCAACAGAATCAGGCCATAAGAACTCATTAGATTTGTCCTTAAAAACTTTTAACAAAACAATCACTGGATACACATTGTAAAACATATGATAAACCAAATCATGGCAATGATAACTAATATAAAAGTGAATATGAAAAGTAATTGCCAACAACCATGCCAGCCGAAGTTAATTATGTATCAGATTATAAAAGGCTCAAGCATAGAATTTCAGGACACTTCTGAATTCTGTTAATGTTTTCTCTAATGAACACTAGAAGGGACACTTTTAATTTAGTCGAGCACTCATGGATTATATAATAAAATTCCTAGCATTAGCAAACATCACATATTAAAATAAGAGAAATACTTTTTTAATTAGACACATAGTATACTGATATTTGATATATATTTGCACACCAATGTAGGCAACAATTTTTACTGTTAAGTAATGATTATCATCCACCACAATTAATATTTGGTTTGAGTAGCAGAAAATGAGAGGATGGAGAAATTTAACATTAAACAATAATTCAGGTATGTAAACATTTTCATCAAAATAGTATCACTTTTTTGGCATCTCTGGTCTGCAAATTGCGGATCCGCAAAACACAGATGCCCCCCGTGTGCCTTCCGCAATTTGCGGAATGGAACGGACAGCCCTTTATATAAATGCCTATTCTTGTCCGCAAAACTGAGAAGAATAGGACATGACTTATGATTTTTGTGGGGCCACGGAACGGAGCAACGGATGCGGACAGCACACGGAGTCCGCACCCATGCTGCAAAAAATGCGGCTCTGATGCGGAACCAAACCACGGTCATGGGAATGAGCCCTAAGTAATAATATGCTATAGCATTGACTTGACTGGGGTTTGTAGAGCTTGTTTTCTGGTTTAACAAAAGCTATAGAAAATGTTCTTTTCATTAAGGCATGAAAATAGTTAACTTCAAGTGATAATTTATAGGGTTGTCCAAGATTACAAACAAAAAGTCAATTAAACATCTTAAAAAATGGGAATCAGCTACAATACAGACATAACACCTACTTCTGGAACAAAAAGTAGGTATGTTTAAAATGAAATAAATATTAAATGTAAGGGTACTTTCACACTTGCCTTGCCGGATCTGGCAATCTGTATGCAAACGGATACCATTTGTAGACTGATCCGGATGCGGATCCGTCTTACAAATGCATTGCAATACCGGATCCGTCTCTCCGGTTGTCATCCGGAAAAACGGATCTGGTATTTATCTTTTTCACATTTTTAAAGGTCTGCGCATGCGCAGATCGGAAGACCGGATCCGTCAATTCGGTAATTTTGATGTTGCATCCGGCACTAATACATTTCAATGACAATTAATGCCGGATCTGGCATTCCGGCAAGTGTTCCGGAATTTTGCACAGAGAAAATACCGCAGCATGCATCCTGAACCAAATGCTCTCCATTCAGAATGCATTAGGATTAAACTGATCAGTTTTTGTTCTGGTATTGAGCCCCTAGGACGGAACTCAGTACAGAAAAGAATAAAGCTAGTGTGAACGTAGTGTGAAAGACACAAACAGTGTTGAAGAAAATTTGCAGAGAATGCAGGGGTTAATCTGCTGATCTGCTCAGTTCTCAGCTGGGGGCCAGCTGATGGAATAAGGATTTACATTCTATTTGTCCTACAGCAGACAGAACAGAGGTGGAGGCTGCTGCTTCAGTCAGTTGTCTTATGGACAATCAGAGAATTGTGAGGAGGAGGACTATCAATTAGTGTAGAATTTTTTCTGAAGTTTGGGAAAAATTCGATTTGCCACAAAGCCGAATCTCCTTACGCTTCGTGGTAATGAATCATCTTTATTTTCAAAAATGTCGGCTGCACGTGTTACAAAGTAAAAGTAAGAAGCACCGGAATGTGAGATCACCCATAATGCCGTGCAGCCAGTTAATCTACAGATAGCCTCTGGGATGTCGCAACCCTATAAAAGCTTCATCCGGCGTGATCTCCGTCATTTCACTGTGAGCTGAGCATAGGCAGAGATGTGACAAGCGTGCATGCGTTAGGGACAGTGTTGGAGAAAACTATTTAAAAAAGAACATTGGATAGGAAGAGTGCATGGACAGTGCAGGGAGATTGTAGGGAGAGGTTTTTGAGACTGTAGGGAGAGCATAGGGAGACAGCAGGGACATTGTAGGTTAAGTGTAATCACTGCATGCATCTTGTTCAACTGCTGCCACATTCATAGTTAATCTGTTATTTTATACATAGACTTACTGTGCCTCAATATTAAAGGGCAGTCTAATATATTGCCACGTGCATCTTGTTGAATTGCTCAGCATTCATAGTCAATCTGTTATTTTATACTGAGACTTATTGTGTGTCAGACTAAGTATTACACAGCAGCTTAATATATCGCCACACGCATCTTGTTCAATCGCTGCAAGCTGCGGATGTGTTAACATCAAACTGAATCATTTTTGTCTGGTTTTGAGATCGCAAGTGTGAAACAGGCCTTAATCTGTTATTTTATACATAGGCTTACTGTGCGTCAGACTCAGTATTAAAGGGCGGTCTAAAATATTGCCCTGTACATCTTGTTCAACTCATAGTTAATTTGTTATTCTTTACATAGGCAAACTGTATGGCAGACTTAGTATTAACCCCTTCAGTGCTGAGCAATTTTTTATCTTAAGGACCAGGCCAAAATTTGGAAATCTGACGTGTCATTTTATGTGATAATAACTTTGGAACACTTTTTTTTATCCAAGTCATTCTAAAATTGTTTTATTGTGACACATTGTACTTCATGATAGTGGTAAATTAGAGTCAATATAAATCAACTTTATTTATAAAAAAAAATCCTAATTTTACAGAACATTTGGAAAAAAAAGTTTTCAAAATTTGAATTTCTCTGCTTTTAAGGAAGATAGTAATACCTCATAAAATAGTTATTACTTTACATTTCCCATATGTCTACTTTATGTTGGCATCATTTTTTAAATGTATTTTTATTTTGTTAGGCCATTAGAAGGCTTAGAATTTTATAAGCAATTCTTAAAAGTTTTAAGAAAATTTACAAAACCCACTTTTTAAGGGTCCAGCTCACTTATGAACTCACTTTGTGGGGCTTACATAGTAGAAACCACCCATAAATTACCCCATTTTTGAAAGTACACCCCTCAAGTTAACTTTGTTAACCCTTGAGGTATTCCACAAGAATGAAGACAAAATCTCTAAATTTCACTTTTTGGTAGATTTTCCATTTTAATCCATTTTTTTCTGTAACACAGCAAGGGTTAACAGCCACACAAAACTAAAAAGCTATTACCCTGATTCTGAAGTTTACAAAAACTCCCCATATGTGGTCGGAGACTGCTGTGTGGGTGCACAGCAGGGCTCAGAAGTAAAGAAGTGCCATATTGTTTTTGGAGCGAAAATTTGCTGGACTGGTTTATAGGCACCATGTCATATTTGAAGAGACCCTGATGCACCCTCTACAGTAGGAACTCCCAAAAGTTTTTGGAAACCACAGGATAAGGTGTCAATTTTATTGGTATTATTTTGGGATACATATGATTTTTGATCGCTGGTATTATGCTTTTTGTAAGGCAGGGTAACCAAAAAATGGCTTTTCTGGTAGCTTTTATTTTCTGTTTTTTACAATGTTCACCTGACAGGTTAGATCCTGTGCTGTTTTTATATAGTAAGTTGTTACAGAAGCGATGATACCAAATATGTCTACATTTATTTTTATTTTTTTGTATCAGTTTACATAATAAAGCAGGCACGTCCAAACTGCGGCCCTCCAGCTGTTGCAAAACTACAACTCCCAGCATGCCTGGAGAGCCTACAGCTATTAGGGCATGCTGGGAGTTGTAGTTTTGCAACATCTGAATGGCCGCAGTTTGGACATGCCTGTAATAAAGCATTTTTGAAAAAAATATTTTTGTGTCTCCATTTACTGAAAGCTATATTTTCTTTATATTTGTCTCACGTATGGGCTCATTTTTTGCAGAATGAAGTGACAGTTTGATTGATATCATTTTGGGGAACATAAGACTTTTTGATTGCTTGGTATCACACTTTTTATGATGTAAGATGACATAAAATATCTTTTTTGGCACTCTTTTTATTTTATTTTCTACGGCATTCACCCAAGGGGGTTTATCATGTGATATATTAATAGAGCAGGTCGGTACAAATGCATCGATACCTTATATATGTCTATTTTTTTCTAAAGATTTTGACTTTTTTTAACACTTAATATACCCAAACCCACCTGGTTCTTGAAGATCCAGTGGGTTGATGGCTTTACAATACATTGAAATAGTGTATTGCAGTGCATTGTCACTTACTCTAAGCCTGATGAGGCTCCTGCCTCTGGCAAGACCTGTCAGGCTTAGATAACATGGCTAGGCTAGATGCCTGTGTAAGGCATTCAGTTGCCATGGTAACCATCAGGACGCTGCCACAGCAGCACAGCGGCTCAATGGGGGAGGGGGCTCCCTCCCTCTGGTAACCCTTAAACCATCGGCACACTGCTACGGCAAAGCAGTGGCCTGATAGGAGTGGGAGGGAGCTCCCTCCCTCTGTTAACCCCGTCTATACAGTTGTCTTTATGATGTTACAGCTGACACTTGCTGCTACCCCCACTCAGCCATCCTGAAAATGATTGTGAGTGGTGAAAGAAAAGGGGTGCGATCGAGGACATTGGGGGCAGCAGGGAGTTTTATTTATACATTTTAACATTTTATGATCCCCACAGTTACAAACTGTAGGGATCAGAACCTTTAGCCGGCGATTCATTCGCTTGATTAGCTATTCTGTACAGACTAGACAGTCAAAGAGATTACCGGCTTGGGACCGTCCTCATTGGTTCTGGTCGATTAGCTAAGATCCCTGGCTGTATGTATGGAGGTTATTGTCCTTGTTTGTCCATGTTGACATCAACGGTTATTTTCCCATCCTTCTTATCAATCAGAAGAACAGAAATTCTGGAGCAACTATTGTCACTGTTACTGCTGCTACCCCCCCTCCCCACTCTGTCATGGGGCCACTATTGTCCCTGTGACTGCCACTACTGTTGGTCAATTCTCACTCTGTTATGGGGCCACTATTGTTCCTGTTACTGCCACTGCTGTTGGCCCCCAACCCCACTCTGTTATTGGGCCACTATTGGCCCTGTTTGTCCGTGTTGACATCACCGTTTACTTTTCCGTTCTTCTTATCCATCAGAAAAAATAAAATAAAAAAAGGATTCTGTATTTTGAGCATCTGTATGGCCTTTTTCACAGGGTCAGTATTTGGTCAGTATTTGATCAGTATTTGTAAGCCAAAAAGAGGAGTAGGTCCAAAACACAGAAGAGATGAAATATTTCCATTACATTGTATATCTGCTCTGGACCCAATACTATTTTTGGCTTACAAATACTGATCAGATACTGTTGCAAAATACTGACCACATACTGACCGTGGGAAAGAGGCCATTAAAGTCCTGCATGCAGGACTTTTTTAACTTGTGAAAAAGACAGATCTCATATCTAAATAGCCTAAATGGGTGCAAATTTAACATATGGCCTCTATCAGTATTAACCAAAAACAGGAAAGGGTTCAAAACACAGATGAGATGCAAATATTCCCATTACATTTTATCTCAGTTTTGGACCCACTCCTGTTTTTGGCTTACAAATACTGATTCAATATTGATGCAAAATACTGACCAAATACTGACTGTGTGAAAAAGGCCATTAGAGTGCAGGACTTTTTTTTTTCCTGATTTCAGATGTAAAAGGCCAAAACGGATGCAAAGTGAGCATAACTCCTCTCTTATACTGTCAGTATTTTGCACCAATATTTGATTAGTATTTGCAGTCCAAAAGCAACAGTAGGTCCAAAACACAGAAGAGAGGCAAGTATCTCTATTACATTTTATATTTCATTTGGATAAACTCCTGGTTTTGGCTTGAAATTACTGGTCAAATAGTGATTCAAAATACTGACCAAATACTGACCATCTGAAAGAGGCTTTATGGATGCTCAAAGTTCAGGATTGTTTTTATTTTTCTGTTCTTCTGATATAACAGAAGAACGGAAAATAAGCAGTGGTATGAAGACAGCCTTACTGCCACTGCTGCTGTCCCTCTCCCCACTCTGTCTTGCGGCCACTATTGTTACTGTCAGTGCTGCTGCCCCCCCCATCCCCACTCTGTCATGGGGTCACTACTGCCACTGCTTTTGCTGCCACCCTCCTCACTCTGTCATGGGGCCACTACTTAAATCTTGGGACACTGCACATTGGTTTTCCCATATCAGAATATGGGGGCATATCGCTAGGATATCACATTTCTGCATTGTCTTTGTTTTGTGTTCCATTAGCCAACAAATGAGCCACATATGATGATGATAAGCACTAATCACAGTAATGTCTACAACCCCATAAGTCGCAAAGGGTAAAACAGGTAAAATGCCGGGTCGGCGCCTCGTTGTCGGTGGTGACTGCGTGGTGCTGTGCCAAATTTAGAGTAGGTCCCACTCACAGAGGCAACCTTAGCATGGTGAGTGGGCTTATGCCTTTTGATCAAAATGTACACTTATGCTTTAGTTAGCATGTAGCACAGGGGATGGTACACATGCGCCAAGTAGCGCTGTCGTCTGCTAAGTAGCAGTGATGAGATCCGGATGTGCGATCCAGTTCTTTTTCCTTTTTTTGCATATGTATAGAGAATCTGTCCCCTCTTTATTCTGGTATCAGCACTCCTCCCATTTGGCCCTGGTGATTTTAATTAGCAAAATTTTGCATGAGGTGTTAAATTTACCTAACTAGTGTTGAGCAAACAGTTCGAGCATAGTTCGGATTCGTACCGAATTTTGGGGTGTCCGGGACACGGACCCGAACCTGGACATTTTCAAAAAAGTTTGGGTTTGGGTTCGTTGTTCGGCGATTACTTCCCGCTTTCTGAAGGGCTGCACAGCAGCCAATCAGCTAGCGTTTTACTTCTTGCCCTAAGAGCCCATCACAGCCATGCCTACTAATGGCAAGGCTGTGATTGGCCAAGTGCAGCATGTGACCCAGCCTCTATTTAAGCTGGAGTCACGTAGCGCCGCACGTCACACTCCTCTGATTAGTGTAGGGAGAGGACGCAGCTTCTGTGAGGGCGAGATTAGCCAGGGAAAAGTCAGCAACAGCACCTAATGAACGGATCGATCTACAGCTGTGAATGATTGAACTTCTGCTAGTTACTTGCTCACTGGTTTTTAGGCTGCACAGAGTGTTTTTCTGTCACTTATTTTCTGGGGTGATGGGTGGCCATTTTGTGACTTGTGGTGCACCAGAACAAGCTGCCACCAAGTCCTTCAATCCATCAATCATAGTTTTTTTTTTTTGCTATATCCTACATCAGGGGCTTAGCTGTGCTAATTGTCACCCCTAGAAACTCAGGATAGAAATTTCTATATTTTATTAAGGGGTTAAATACAATTGCCCAAATACCAATCCCCTAAATCTGGTGTTCCAGCTTTGGCTAGCCAAGTATAATACTGTCTGCTGTCTGGCAAAGGATAGATTATTTTATGTGGTGAAATTCAATTGCCAAAATAGCAATACCATAAATCAGTGGTTTCAGCTGTGGCTGGCAAAGTATAATAGTGTCCGCCAAAACATATATTTTGTTCTGGGGTGAAATTCAATTGCCAAAATAGCAATATCCTGAATCTGGTGTCCCAGCTGTTGCAGGCCAAGATTCATAGTGTCCGCAAAAACATATATTTTGTTCTGGGTTGAAATTCAATTGCCAAAATAGCAATACCATAAATCAGTGGTTTCAGCTGTGGCTGGCAAAGTATAATAGTGTCCGCCAAAACATATATTTTGTTCTGGGGTGAAATTCAATTGCCAAAATAGCAATACCCTGAATCTGGTGTTCCAGCAGGTGCAGGCCAAGATTCATAGTGTCCGCCAAAACATATATTTTGTTCTGGGGTGAAATTCAATTGCCAAAATAGCAATACCCTGAATCTGGTGTCCCAGCTGTTGCAGGCCAAGATTCATAGTGTCCGCAAAAACACATATTTTGTTCTGGGGTGAAATTCAATTGCCAAAATAGCAATGCCATAAATCTGTGGTTTCAGTTGTGACTGGTAAAGTATAATAGTGTCTGCCAAAGCATATATTTTGTTCTGGGGTGAAATTCAATTGCCAAAAGAGCAATACACTGAATCTGGTGTCCCAGCTGTGGCTGGCCAAGATTCATAGTGTCCGCAAAAACATATATTTTGTTCTGGGGTGAAATTCAATTGCCAAAATAGCAATACCATAAATCAGTGGTTTCAGCTGTGGCTGGCAAAGTATAATAGTGTCCGCCAAAACATATATTTTGTTCTGGGGTGAAATTCAATTGCCAAAATAGCAATACCCTAAATCTGGTGTCCCAGCTGTTGCAGGAAAAGATTTATAGTGTCCGCAAAAACATATATTTTGATCTGGGGTGAAATTCAATTGCCAAAATAGCAATACCATAAATCAGTGGTTTCAGCTGTGACTGGCAAAATATAATAGTGTCCGACAAAACATATATTTTGTTCTGGGGTGAAATTCAATTGCCAAAATAGCAATACCCTGAATCTGGTGTCCCATCTGTTGCAGGCCAAGATTCATAGTGTCCGCAAAAATATATATTTTGTTCTGGGGTGAAATTCAATTGCCAAAATAGCAATACCCTGAATCTGGTGTCCCAGCTGTTGCAGGCCAAGATTCATAGTGTCCGCAAAAACACATATTTTGTTCTGGGGTGAAATTCAATTGCCAAAATAGCAATACCATAAATCAGTGGTTTCAGCTGTGGCTGGTAAAGTATAATAGTGTCCGCCAAAACATATATTTTGTTCTGGGGTGATATTCAGTTGCCAAAATAGCAATACCCTGAATCTGGTGTCCCAGCTGTGGCTGGCAAGATTCATAGTGTCCGCAAAAACATATATTTTGTTCTGGGGTGAAATTCAATTGCCAAAATAGCAATACCATAAATCAGTGGTTTCAGCTGTGGCTGGCAAAGTATAATAGTGTCCGCCAAAACATATATTTTGTTCTGGGGTGAAATTCAATTGCCAAAATAGCAATACCATGAATCTGGTGTCCCAGCTGTTGCAGGCCAAGATTCATAGTGTCCGCAAAAACATATATTTTGTTCTGGGGTGAAAATTATGCAGCAGTCTCTTATGCTGTTTGAAGACTCTGCTGGCAGGGTTTCCCAAGGGAATCCACCTAGCCCTTCCCCAGTGGTGGAAGACATAGAATGCACTGATGCACAACCACTGATGTTTCCTGATGATGAGGACATGGGAATACCACCTCATCGGAGTCCGCACGTCTCTGATGATGACGAAACAAAGGTGCCAACTGCTGCGTCTTTCTGCAGTGTGCAGACCGAACAGGAGGTCAGGGAGGAAGACTGTGTGGAAGACGATGCAGGGGACGATGAGGTCCTAGACCCCACATGGAATGAAGGTCGTGCCACTGACTTTCATAGTTCAGAGGAAGAGGCAGTGGTGAGACCGAGCCAACAGCGTAGCAAAAGAGAGAGCAGGGGGCAAAAGCAGAACAGCCGCCTACAAGAGAGTTTGCCTGCTACTGGCCACCGCCACCAGGGACCGAGCACCCCAAAGGCAGCTTCAAGGAGTTCCCTGGCATGGCACTTCTTTAAACAATGTGCTGACGACAAGACCCGAGTGGTTTGCACGCTGTGCCATCAGAGCCTGAAGCGACGCATTAACGTTCTGAACCTTAGCACAACCTGCATGACCAGGCATCTACATGCAAAGCATGAACTGCAGTGGAGTAAACACCTTAAAAGCAAGGAACTCACTCTGGCTCCCCCTGCTCCCTCTTCTACTGCTGCCTTGGCCTCTTCCTCCGCCTCGGGAGGAATGTTGGCACCTGCCGCCCACCAAACAGAGGATGTGCCACCGACAACACCACCTGCATCACCAAGCATCTCCACCAAGTCACACGGCAGCGTTCAGGTCTCCATCTCACAAACCTTGGAGAGAAAGCGTAAATTCCCAACTAGCCACCCTCGAGCCCTGGGCCTGAATGCCAGCATTTCTAAACTACTGGCCTTTGAAATGCTATCATTCAGGCTGGTGGACACAGACAGCTTCAAACAGCTGATGTCCATGGCTGTCCCACAGTATGTTGTTCCCAGCCACCACTACTTCTACAAGACAGCCGTGCCTTCCCTGCACAACCAAGTATCCGATAAAATCAAGTGTGCACTGTGCAACGCCATCTGTGGCAAGGTCCACCTAACCACAGATACGTGGACCAGTAAGCACGGCCAGGGACGCTATATCTCCCTAACTGCACACTGGGTAAATGTAGTGGCGGCTGGGCCGCAGGCGGAGAGTTCCTTGGCGCACGTCCTTCCGCCGCCAAGGATCGCAGGGCATCATTCTTTGCCTCCTGTAGCCTCCTCCTCCTACTCGGCTTCCTTCTCCTCTGCTTCAACCAGCTCATCCAGTCAGCCACACACCTTCACTACCAACTTCAGCACAGCCCGGGGTAAACGTCAGCAGGCCATTCTGAAACTCATATGTTTGGGGGACAGGCCCCACACCGCGCAGGAGTTGTGGCGGGGTATTGAACAACAGACCGACGAGTGGTTTCTGCCAGTGGGCCTCAAGCCCGGCCTGGTGGTGTGCGATAATGGGCGAAATCTCGTCGCAGCTCTGGGACTAGCCGGTTTGAAGCATATCCCTTGCCTGGCGCATGTGCTGAATTTGGTGGTGCAGAAGTTCATTCACAACTACACCGACATGTCAGAGCTGCTGCATAAAGTGAGGGCAGTCTGTGCGCGCTTCCGGCGTTCACATCCTGCCGCTGCTCGCCTGTCTGCGCTACAGCGTAACTTCGGCCTTCCCGCTCACCGCCTCATATGCGACGTGCCCACCAGGTGGAACTCCACCTTACACATGCTGGAGAGACTCTGTGAGCAGCAGCAGGCCATAGTGGAGTTTCAGCTGCAGCACGCACGCGTCAGTCGCACTGCGGAACAGCACCACTTCACCACCAATGATTGGGCCTCCATGCGAGACCTGTGTGCCCTGTTGCGCTGTTTCGAGTACTCCACCAACATGGCCAGTGGCTGACATCAGCAGATATCAGCGTTACAATACCACTTCTATGTATCCTTGAAAAAACGCTTAGGGCGATGATGGAAGAGTAGGTGGCCCAGGAGGAGGAGGAGGAGGATGAGAGGTCATTTTTAGCACTTTCAGGCCAGTCTGTTAGAAGTGGCTCAGAGGGAGGTTTTTTGCAACAGCAGAGGCCAGGTACAAATGTGGCCAGTCAGGGCCCACTACTGGAGGACGAGGAGGATGAGGAGGAGGTGGAGGAGGATGAGGATGAAGCAGGTTCACAGCGGGGTGGCACCCGACACAGCTCAGGCCCATCACTGGTGCATGGCTGGGGGGATACGGAGGCTGATGACAATACGCCTCCCACAGAGGACAGCTTGTCCTTACCTCTGGGGAGCCTGGCACACATGAGCGACTACATGCTGCAGTGCCTGCGCAACGACAGCAGAGTTGCTCACATTTTAACGTGTGCTGACTACTGCGTTGCCACCCTGCTGGATCCCCGGTACAAAGACAATGTGCCCACCTTACTTCCTGCACTGGAGCGTGATAGGAAGATGCGCGAGTACAAGCGCACGCTGGTAGACGCGCTCCTGAGAGCATTCCCAAATGTCACAGGGGAACAGGTGGAAGCCCAAGGCGAAGGCAGAGGAGGAGCAGGAGGTCACCAACGCAGCTGTGTCACGGCCAAATCCTCTGAGGGCAGGGTTAGCATGGAAGAAATGTGGAAAAGTTTTGTCTCCACGCCACAGCTAACTGCACCACCACCTGATACGGAACGTGTTAGCAGGAGGCAGCATTTCACTATCATGGGTAAACAGTACGTCTGCACACCCCTCCACGTACTGACTGATGGTTCGGACCCATTCAACTTCTGGGTCTCCAAATTGTCCACGTGGCCAGAGTTAGCATTTTATGCCTTGGAGGTGCTGGCCTTCCCGGCGGCCAGCGTTTTGTCTGAACGTGTATTCAGCATGGCAGGGGCGTCATTACTGACAAACGCAGCCGTCTGTCCACAGCCAACGTGGACAAGCTGACGTTCATAAAAATGAACCAGGCATGGATCCCACAGGACCAGTGCCTCCCTTGTGCAGAATAGACATTTATAACTGCCTCCGCCTTAACCATGTATTCTTGTACTCCGGGGCACTTCATTATTGAATCCTCATTTTTTTAACTTTACCATGATCTTGCGGTGCAACCCAAAGTTGAATGTATCTTTCCTCTGTCTGGGTGGTGGGGCCGAAATAACTGAAAGTGGCCTTCTCCGGTGGTGGGTGATATGACGCATGATTCCTTGCTGTGGGACCTGTATCCTCGGTCTGGGTGAAGGGGCCGAAATAACTTAAAGTGGCCTTCTCCGGTGGTGGGTGATATGACGCATGATTCCTTGCTGTGGGACCTCTCTCCTCTGTCTGGGTGGTGGGGCATAAATAACTGAAAGTGGCCTTCTCCAGTGGTGGGTTAAATGACGCATGATTCCTTGCTGTGGGACCGCTTTCCTCTGTCTGGGTGCTGGGTCCAAAATAACTGAAAGTGGCCTTATCCCATTGTGGGTGTTATGACGCATGATTCCTTGCTGTGGGACCTCTCTCCTCTGTCTGGGTGGTGGGGCATAAATAACTGAAAGTGGCCTTCTCCGGTGGTGGGTGATATGATGCATGATTCCTTGCTGTGGGACCTCTCTCCTTTGTCTGGGTGGTGGGGCATAAATAACTGAAAGTGGCCTTCTCCAGTGGTGGGTGAAATGACGCATGATTACTTGCTGTGGGACCGCTCTCCTCTGTCTGGGTGCTAGGGCCGAAATAACTGAAAGTGGCCTTCTCCAGTGGTGGGTGATATGACGCATGATTCCTTGCTGTGGGACCTCTCTCCTCTGTCTGGGTGCTGGGGCCGAAATAACTGAAACTGGCATTCTCGGGTGGTGGGTGATATGACGCATGATTCCTTGCTGTGGGACCTGTCTCCTCGGTCTGGGTGCTGGGCCAAAATAACTGAAAGTGGCCTTCTCCAGTGGTGGGTGATATGACGCATGATTCCTTGCTGTGGGACCTCTCTCCTCTGTCTGGGTGCTGGGGCCGAAATAACTGAAAGTGGCCTTCTCCAGTGGTGGGTGATATGATGCATGATTCCTTGCTGTGGGACCTGTATCCTCGGTCTGGGTGCTGGGCCGAAATTACTGAAAGTGGCCTTCTCCAGTGGTGGGTGATATGACGCATGATTTCTTGCTGTGGGACCTCTCTCCTCTGTCTGGGTGGTGGGGCATAAATAACTGAAAGTGGCATTCTCCAGTAGTGGGTGATATGTCGCATGATTCCTTGCTGTGGGACCTCTCTCCTCTGTCTGGGTGCTGGGGCCGAAATAACTGAAAGTGGCCTTCTCCGGTGGTGGGTGATATGATGCATGATTCCTTGCTGTGGGACCTCTCTCCTCTGTCTGGGTGCTGGGGCCGAAATAACTGTGGCCTTCTCCAGTGGCCTTCTCCAGAAAGTGGCCTTCTCCAGTGGTGGGTGATATGACGCATGATTCCTTTCTGTTTGACCTCTCTCCTCTGTCTGAGTGCTGGGGCCGAAATAACTGAAAGTTTCCTTCTCCAGTGGTGCGTGATATGACGCATGATTCCTTGCTGTGGGACCTGTATCCTCGGTCTGGGTGCTGGGCCGAAATAACTGAAATTGGCCTTCTTCCCGAACCCGAACTTCCAGGTGTTCGCTCATTTCTAAATCCTAACATGCTCTCAGTTGGAGTTCCTGAGAGCTTTGGATAAGGTGAGCTTTGACAACTTTTCACATGGTGCGGTGCTGCGTGGTGGCCATTGTCACTATGGTGCTGTTCTGGTGGGTTGGGGGCCATTGCTAGGTTTGGCATTGTCACTCCAGGGGGTGGTTAGAATTGAAAGCTCCATTGTACCTAACTGTAGCTCTGCCATATCTGCTTCCACCTGCTGGTGAACCAGGCACATTACACTTTAACCAACAGTTGCAAGCATTAGAAATGCTCAGTGTAGTGGACCTGAACAAAATACATAAGATGACATTATATTAGCCCATTAAAGACAGTAGCAGGGTGCAGAAGTGGTAATGCCACTCTGGGGCATTAGACATGTAGCATAGGAGGCGGTACATATGTGCCAAGTAGCGCTGTCTTCTCTTAAGTAGCAGTGATGAGATCAAAGCAAAGCATGTGGATGTGCGATCCAGTTCTTTTTCTTTTTTTTTTGCATACTGTAATAATAAGAATTATTGAAAATATACTGTAAGCTTGTTTACCCTGCAATTTTAATACTCTGCCTCATTAATTGGTTGATAGTACCGTAAAAATAATTCATTGTATTGAATCACTTGTTTAACCACTTCAGCCCCCTAGCTTAAACACCCTTAATGACCAGGCCACTTTTTACAATTCCGCACTACACTACTTTCACCGTTTATTGCTCCGTCATGCAACTTACCACCCAAATGAATTTTACCTCCTTTTCTTCTTACTAATAGAGCTTTCATTTGGTGGTATTTCATTGCTGCTGACATTTTTACTTTTTTTGCTATTAATCAAAAATTACCGAAATTTTTGCAAAAAAATGACATTTTTCACTTTCTGTTGTAAAATTTTTCAAAAAACTACATTTCTATATAAATTTTTCTCTAAATTTATTGTTCTACATGTCTTTGATAAAAAATCCAATAAGTGTATATTTATTGGTTTGGGTAAAAGTTATAGCGCTTACAAACTATGGTGCAAAAAGTGAATTTCGGCATTTTGAAGCAGCTCTGACTTTCTGAGCACCTGTCATGTTTCTTCAGGTGCTAGAATGTCAGGATAGTATAAATACCCCCAAATCACACCATTTTAGAAAGAAGACACCCCAAAGTATTCATGGAGGGGCTTGGTGAGTTCATGTATCATTTCATTTTTTTCACAAGTTAGCGGAAAATGACACTTTCTGAGAAAAAAAAAAAAAAAAGTTTCAATTTCTGATAACTTCTGGCAAAAAAAAAAATCTCAGACGGACTCACTATGCCCCTCAGTGAATACCTTGGGGTGTCTACTTTCCGAAATGGGGTCATTTGTGGGGTGTGTTTACTGTTCTGGCATTTTGGGCGGGGCTAATTGTGAGTCGCCATGAAACCTAAAGGTACTGTTAATTTAGGCCCTTTGCACTCCAGGCTGCAAAAGTGTCACTTATGTGGTATCGCCGTACTCAGGAGAAGTAGGGCAATGTGTTTTGGGGTGTATTTTACATACACCCATGTTGGGTGAGAGAAATATCTCTGTAAATTGTCAACTTTGTATAAAAATTTTTAAAAGTTGTCGCTACAGAGATATTTTTCACACAAAGTATGGGTATATATAAAAATACACCCCTAAAACACATTGCCCTACTTCTCCTGAGTACGGCGATACCACATGTGTGCCACTTTTTTGCAGCTTGGGTGCGCAAAGGGGCCCTAAAACCAATGAGTACCTTTAGGATTTCACAGGGCATTTTTACGCATTTGGATTCCAGACTTCTTCTCACGCTTTAGGGGCCCCTAAAATGCCAGGGCAGTATAAATACCCCACATGTGACCCCATTTTGGAAAGAAGACACCCCAAGGTATTCTGTGAGGGGTATGGTGAGTTCATGTAAAATTTTATTTTTTGTCACAAGTTAGTGGAATATGAGACTTTGTAAAAACAAAATTAAAAAAACAAAAACAATTTCCGCTGACTTGTGCCAAAAATAAAAATTCTGTGGACTCACCATGCCCCTCACAGAATACCTATGGGTGTCTTCTTTCCAAAATGGGGTCACATGTGGGGTATTTATACTCACCTGGCATTTTAGGGGCCCCTAAAGTGTGAGAATCCAAATGCATAAAAATGGCTCATGAAATCCTAAAGGTACTCATTAGTTTAGGGTCCTTTGCATCTTGGCTGCAAAATGTCACACATGTGGTCATCAGCATCAGGAGAAGTAGGGCAGCTTGGGGTGTATTTTTACATATACCCATGCTGCGTGTGAGAAATATCGCTGTAAACGACAACTTTTAAATTTTTTATTCAAAGTTGTCAATTTACAGAGATATTTCTCTCACCCAGTATGGGTATATGTAAAAATACACCCCAAAACACATTGCCCTACTTCTCCTGAGTACGGCGATACCACATGAGTGACACTTTTTGCAGCCAAGATGCGCAAAGGGGCCCTAATTCCAATGAGTACCTTTTAGGAGGGCATTTTTACGCATTTTTCTTCTCACGCTTTAGGGCCCCTAAAATGCCAGGGCAGTATAAATACCCCACATGTGACCCCATTTTGGAAAGAAGACACCCCAAGGTAATCCGTGAGGGGCATGGCGAGTTCATAGAAGATTTTTTTTGGCACAAGTTAGTGGAAATTGATTTTTTATTGTTTTTCTCACAAAGTCTCCCTTCCGCTAACTTTTGACAAAAAGTTTAATTTTTCATGGACTCATTATGCCCTCAGCGAATACCTTGAGGTGTCTTCTTCCAAAATGGGGTCACATGTGGGGTATTTATACTGCCCTGGCATTTTAGGGGCCCTAAAGCGTGAGAAGAAAATGCGTAAAAATGCCCTCCTAGCAGGATCACTAGTTAGGGCCTTATGCATCTTGGCTGCAAAGTACACATGAGTATCGCCGACTCAGGAGAAGTAGGCATGTGTTTGGGGTGTATTTTACATATACCATGTTGGTGAGAGAAATATCTCTGTAAATTGACAACTTTGAATAAAAAATTTAAAAAGTTGTCGTTTACAGCGATATTTCTCACACACAGCATGGGTATATATAAAAATACACCCCAAAACACATTGCCCTACTTCTCCTGAGTACGGCGATACCACATGAGTGACACTTTTTGCAGCCAAGATGCGCAAAGGGGCCCTAAAACCAATGAGTACCTTTAGGATTTCACAGGACATTTTTACGCATTTGGATTCTCACGCTTTAGGACCCCTAAAATGCCAGGGCAGTATAAATACCCCACATGTGACCCCATTGTGGAAAGAAGACACCCTAAGGTATTCCGTGAGGGGCATGGCGAGTTCACAGAAAAAAAAATTTGGCACAAGTTAGCGGAAATGGTATTTTTTTTTTTTTTTTTTTTTACAGTCTCACATTCCACTAACTTGTGACAAAAATAAAATTTTGCATGAACTCGCCATACCCCTCACGGAATACCTTGGGGTGTCTTCTTCTAAAATGGGGTCACTTGTGAGGTGTTTGTACTGCCCTGGCATTTTAGGGGTCTCCGCAATCATTACACGTATGGCCAGAATTAGGAGTTTTTGCGATTCTCCTTATATTGACCATACGGGTAATGAGAATTTTTTTTCCGTTCAGCCTCTGCGCTGAAAGAAAAAATGAACTGTCACAGATTTTTCCATTCACATTGATCAATGTGGATGAAAAAATCTCTAAAAAATGTGCAAAAAAAGAGGGAAAAGCTATAAAGCTGCGATCGCTAAGGGACCCTAAGGCCTCATTCAGCTGCCTCGCACTCTGTTCCGCAAAATTTTGCGGAACAGAAATGTGGATACATTCAATTCTATGGGGACAGACTTTGTCCCGCTCGATCCGTAATTGCGGATCCGTAATTGAGATCCGCAAAGTATAGAATATGTCTCTATTCTTGTCCGCAACTGCGGACAAGAAAAGGCATTTTCTATATAGTTCTGGCAATGTGCGGATCCGCAAAATGCGGAAAGCACATTGCTGGTGTCCGTGTTTATGGATCCGCGGATTTGCGGATCCGTGATCCGCAAAACACATGCGGACATCTGAATGAGCCTTACAGGGGGTGATCAGTGACAGGGGGTGACAGGGGGTGATCAGGGGGTGACATGGGAGATCAGGGGTTAATCAGTGACAGGGGGTGGTGGGTGGGTGGGGGCGGTGGGGGGTTGTGTGGTGATTGGTGCACTTTGATATTTTTTCTCTGGTGGTCCCAAGCAAAGGGACCACCAGAGAAGCGGTAGCAGCAGATCAGACGCTGTTCACAGAACAACGCCTGATCTGCGATTTTTTCTGCCATATACAGCCTGCCAGCGCACGATCGGCGCTGGCAGGCTGTAGTATAACTACATGCGAGCGCGCCGATGGCGCGCATTGCGCATGTGCGGGCGCGTGCTCGCGTCATCTCGCGTCTCGCGAGATGACGCGCCGATGCGTCCGATCAGAGCTACAGGGCCGCCGCCAGGACGCAATCCTGCGTGCGGCGGTCCTGTAGCGGTTAAACAACAACAATAGTAGAAGCCAAAGGCACAGCTAGAGGCAAAATTAGATTGTCAGACCAGAGGAATAGAGTAGCTACTTAGATGTGATGCACAAGCACTCTTGCTCTCATCAGATCAAGTCTGTGACATCTGCCATGAAGGGTAGTGTTGATGATGCTTCTGCCAGTGCAGCACTCAAGAAGACTGGAACAAGCTTTTAACTAAAACAATAAGTAGTAAGGCTGAAAAAGTTCAGCCTGCATTTGTGGGAGGGGCTTGGGCCGCTACTTATACCTTTCCCCCTTAAGCAATCAGCCTCGGCATGAACGGAGGCCGTGCCGCGCCTGTGCACTTCCGGAGGGTAGGAGGTGTGTCAGTTCAGAGCCGCGCGCGCTGCATACTATCGAGTCGCCTTCCCGCTCACCTCGCATGTCAGGTAACACCCCCTTCCCCCTGCGATCCCTGGGTGGCGATGGTAAGTAGTACCTTCCTTCTAGCTGGCTGACCGTCGCCCGTCAACTCGACGGTTCCTGCTTCGTGCGCTGGCTGCTCTGCCTACTCTGACCTGCTTCCGCCCTCATCGATCCGCTTCCGGTCTCAGCGTCACAGGTTTCCCGGGTAACGCCGACGCGCTCCGGCCAAGACTCGCCTGCAAATCGGGTAGGTGAGAGAGCTCCGCGACCGGAGTCATCCCCCACGCCGATAATAGCCTTGGCATGAACGGCGGCCGTGCGTTGGATCCATGCGTATCCTTTCCCTGACGTTGTCCTGCACGTGCCTCCCGTCTCCTCCCCGCCAATCACCACAACACACCATGGCTCTCACAGGTGGTAAGCGCGCCTGCACCAGCCGTCCCTGCGCTACTCACAGCTTCCTGAAGCGATCTCCGGGAATCAGGTTAGCTGGGGGGGAGCCGCTGCCGCCTCAATGCCCGGCACCCGGTGACTGCCGGCTCGTTCTGTCACTCGGCACTCCCCCTGGGCTGGGTCTCTGTCTGCGGCATTGTGCCTTCCGCAGTTGTCAGCTCTCCGCTGTGCGGCACTCATTGGGAGCTATTTGCAGTTGCTGCACTATAGATGTTGTTCACTAGTGCGCAGGTGACCAGGTACATTTATTTATAGCTGTTAACTTCTTCCCAGGTGCTATCAAGACTGTTATGAACGTTCATATTTTTAGGCGGCAAACTGAGGGAGCGGCGTCCCTCAGTTCACTTCTGGGTCAGGGCTCGCATGATCCTCCTTCCTGAAGCATGTTACACGAGCTCCGTCCTCTCACTGACTGTCCCCTGCCCTTCCTTAGTGCCGGCAGGACCGGTTAAGAAATTCCCCCCGCCCTTTGCGCCGCAGGCACCCCCGTCTAAGCGCCCCACTACCAGCGCCCCCTTTTCGCAGCGATGATGTGCGTTCCAGCTTGGAACGTACACCAGGCATAACATGTAATATCTTTGTCACACTCCCTGCTGTGGGTGTCCATGGCCCTGCCTCAGTGCGGTTACGGAGCCGCTAGCGGCAGGGGGTATGGAGGCTTCCACCTCCATGGTTACAGCACGGCGGTGCGGCTACCACCACACACACGTGCAGGCTAGTACGGTCCTAGTTGCCCATCCTCCTCCCCACATCATCAGTCCTTCATGCAGAGGGCTCCTCCGTACCTCCGCAGCACTGCTACTGCGCGGTTGGTTTCACTTGCGCTCCACGGTGGTTCGCGCTGGCACCCCTTTTCTCCACTCACCTTCTACTGCATGCCTCATCGTAACTCTTCTCCTGTTCCGCTCCTACTCCCTCTCCCTTCTTTCCCTAAGTATGGCCTGCAACCCTTTACTGCCGATTTGTATAGTTCTGGCATCTTCTGCAGATTAAATGGTGCATATTCCCTTCGCTTACTAAATTCTGTACTTTCTACCCCTGTCTCTCTCCCCTCACTGTTTCATGCCTGTTCTTCCTTTTCTTGGGTCTTTTACATATTGTTCCCCGGTCTCGCTCCTCCCCGCCTGCTCCCCCTTGTCCATAACAAAATACATTTCAGAATTGGTATACAATACAAAGGTTGGGCTCTTATTTCCCAGAGGGCCCACATTGTTCATAGTGTTATTATTTAACCCGCCTTACCGAGTATCACGCCTCTATGGTTCTGGTTTGTCGGGTTTTTGCCGCCTCATGCTTGCAGCCTCCCGCCATCTCACTGCACGTCAAGCTTCCGCTGCGGCGCTTCCCATAAACCTGTGGCCATTGTACTTTGTCATAGTTTGCCTAAATTGCTCAGTTCTGGCTTTATTCAGCATAATATTAGTCCCTGAATCGCTCAGGTCATGCATCATTCATTATTTAGTTGCCTGAATCGCTCAGGTCTGGTATCGTTCATTTATAGGGGCTTGAATCGCTCATGTATAGTTGCCTGAATCGCTCAGGTCTTGTATCATTAATTTATAGGTGCCTGATTCGCTCAGGTCCTATACTATACACGTATTGTGGCCTGGTTCGCTCAGGTCAAGCTTCATGCATTATAATGTTGATTCCCGTGATCGCCTAGGTCATGTATCATGCATGTATAGTTGCCTTGAATCCTCAGGTCATGTATCTTACATATATAGTTGCCTGAATCGCTCAGGCCCGGTATCATACACATATGATTGCCTGAATCACTACACTACTTTCACCGTTTATTGCTCCGTCATGCAACTTACCACCCAAATGAATTTTACCTCCTTTTCTTCTCACTAATAGAGCTTTCATTTGGTGGTATTTCATTGTTGCTGACATTTTTACTTTTTTTGCTATTAATCAAAAATTACCGAAATTTTTGCAAAAATGACATTTTTCACTTTCTGTTGTAAAATTTTTCAAAAAACTACATTTCTATATAAATTTTTCTCTAAATTTATTGTTCTACATGTCTTTGATAAAAAAATCCAATAAGTGTATATTTATTGGTTTGGGTAAAAGTTATAGCGCTACAAACTATGGTGCAAAAAGTGAATTTCGGCATTTTGAAGCAGCTCTGACTTTCTGAGCACCTGTCATGTTTCTTCAGGTGCTAGAATGTCAGGAAAGTATAAATACCCCCAAATCACACCATTTTAGAAAGAAGACACCCCAAAGTATTCGCGGAGGGGCTTGGTGAGTTCATGTATCATTTCATTTTTTTCACAAGTTAGCGGAAAATGACACTTTCTGAGAAAAAAAAAAAAAAAAAGTTTCAATTTCTGATAACTTCTGGCAAAAAAAAAAAATCTCAGACGGACTCACTATGCCCTCAGTGAATACCTTGGGGTGTCTACTTTCCGAAATGGGGTCATTTGTGGGGTGTGTTTACTGTTCTGGCATTTTGGGCGGGCTAAATTGTGAGTCGCCATAAAACCTAAAGGTACTCGTTAATTTGGTCCCTTTGCACTCAGGCTGCAAAAAGTGTCACTTATGGTATCGCCGTACTCAGGAGAAGTAGGGCAATGTGTTTTGGGTGTATTTTTACATACACCCATGTTGGGTGAGAGAAATATCTCTGTAAATTGTCAACTTTGTATAAAAATTTTTAAAAGTTGTCGCTTACAGAGATATTTTTCACACAAAGTATGGGTATATATAAAAATACACCCTAAAACACATTGCCCTACTTCTCCTGAGTACGGCGATACCACATGTGTGCCACTTTTTGCAGCTTGGGTGCGCAAAGGGGCCCTAAAACCAATGAGTACCTTTAGGATTTCACAGGGCATTTTTACGCATTTGGATTCCAGACTTCTTCTCACGCTTTAGGGGCCCCTAAAATGCCAGGGCAGTATAAATACCCCACATGTGACCCCATTTTGGAAAGAAGACACCCCAAGGTATTCTGTGAGGGGTATGGTGAGTTCATGTAAAATTTTATTTTTTGTCACAAGTTAGTGGAATATGAGACTTTGTAAAAACAAAATTAAAAACAAAAAACAATTTCCGCTGACTTGTGCCAAAAATAAAAATTCTGTGGACTCACCATGCCCCTCACAGAATACCTACGGGTGTCTTCTTCCAAAATGGGGTCACATGTGGGTATTTATACTCACCTGGCATTTTAGGGGCTCCTAAAGTGTGAGAATCCAAATGCATAAAAATGGCCTCAGAAATTCTAAAGGTACTCATTGGTTTAGGGCCTTTGTGCATCTTGGCTGCAAAGTAATACACATGTGGTACGTCGTACCAGGAGAAGTAGGCAATGTGCTTGGGGTGTATTTTACATATACCCATAGCGTGTGTGAGAAATATCGCTGTAAACGACAACTTTTTAAATTTTTTTATTCAAAGTTGTCAATTTACAGAGATATTTCTCTCACTCCAGTATGGGTATATGTAAAAATACACCCCAAAACACATTGCCCTACTTCTCCTGAGTACGGCGATACCACATGAGTGACACTTTTTGCAGCCAAGATGCGCAAAGGGGCCCTAATTCCAATGAGTACCTTTAGGAGGGCATTTTTACGCATTTTTCTTCTCACGCTTTAGGGCCCCTAAAATGCCAGGGCAGTATAAATACCCCACATGTGACCCCATTTTGGAAAGAAGACACCCCAAGGTAATCCGTGAGGGGCATGGCGAGTTCATAGAAGATTTTTTTTTTGGCACAAGTTAGTGGAAATTGATTTTTTATTGTTTTTTCTCACAAAGTCTCCCTTTCCGCTAACTTTTGACAAAAAGTTTAATTTTTCATGGACTCATTATGCCCTCAGCGAATACCTTGAGGTGTCTTCTTCCAAAATGGGGTCACATGTGGGGTATTTATACTGCCCTGGCATTTTAGGGCCCTAAAGCGTGAGAAGAAAATGCGTAAAAATGCTCTTCTAGCAGGTATCATTGGTTTAGGTCTTTGCATTTGGCTGCAAAGTATCACATGGTAGTCGCCGATCAGGAGAAGTAGGCACATGTTTGGGTGTATTTTTACATATACCATGCTGGTGAGAGAAATATCTCTGTAAATTGACAACTTTGAATAAAAAATTTAAAAAGTTGTCGCTTACAGCGATATTTCTCACACACAGTATGGGTATATATAAAAATACACCCCAAAACACATTGCCCTACTTCTCCTGAGTACGGCGATACCACATGAGTGACACTTTTTGCAGCCAAGATGCGCAAAGGGGCCCTAAAACCAATGAGTACCTTTAGGATTTCACAGGACATTTTTACGCATTTGGATTCTCACGCTTTAGGACCCCTAAAATGCCAGGGCAGTATAAATACCCCACATGTGACCCCATTGTGGAAAGAAGACACCCCAAGGTATTCCGTGAGGGGCATGGCGAGTTCACAGAAAAAAAAAATTTGGCACAAGTTAGCGGAAATGGTATTTTTTTTTTTTTTTTTTTTACAGTCTCACATTCCACTAACTTGTGACAAAAATAAAATTTTACATGAACTCACCATACCCCTCACGGAATACCTTGGGGTGTCTTCTTTCTAAAATGGGGTCACTTGTGAGGTTTTTGTACTGCCCTGGCATTTTAGGGGTCTCCGCAATCATTACACGTATGGCCAGAATTAGGAGTTTTTGCGATTCTCCTTATATTGACCATACGGGTAATGAGAATTTTTTTCCGCTCAGCCTCTGCGCTGAAAGAAAAAATGAACTGTCACAGATTTTTCCATTCACATTGATCAATGTGGATGAAAAAATCTCTAAAAATGTGCAAAAAAAGAGGGAAAAGCTATAAAGCTGCGATCGCTAAGGGACCCTAAGGCCTCATTCAAGCTGCCTCGCACTCTGTTCCGCAAAATTTTATGGAACAGAAATGTGGATACATTCACTTCTATGGGGACAGACTTTGTCCCGCTGATCCGTAATTGCGGATCCGTAATTGGAGATCCGCAAAGTATAGAACATGTCCTATTCTTGTCCGCACTGCGGACAAGAAAAGGCATTTTCTATATAGTTCTGGCAATGTGCGGATCCGCAAAATGCGGAAAGCACATTGCTGGTGTCCGTAGTTTATGGATCCGCGGATTTGCGGATCCGTGGATCCGCAAAACACATGCGGACATCTGAATGAGCCTTACAGGGGTGATCAGTGACAGGGGGTGACAGGGGTGATCAGGGGGTGACATGGGAGATCAGGGGTTAATCAGTGACAGGGGGTGGTGGGTGGGTGGGGGCGGTGGGGGGTTGTGTGGTGATTGGTGCACTTTGATATTTTTTCTGGTGGTCCCAAGCAAAGGGACCACCAGAGAAGCGGGTAGCAGCAGATCAGACGCTGTTCACAGAACAACGCCTGATCTGCGATTTTTCTGCCATATACAGCCTGCCAGCGCACGATCGGCGCTGGCAGGCTGTAGTATAACTACATGCGAGCGCGCCGATGGCGCGCATTGCGCATGTGCGGGAGCGTGCCTCGGCCATCTCGCGCTCGCGAGATGACGCGCCGATGCGTCCGATCAGAGCTACAGGGCCGCCGCCAGGACGCAATCCTGCGTGCGGCGGTCCTGTAGCGGCCCTTCGCTATGTTCTCGGTCCAGATCCCACAAACAGGTCCCAGTACAGGGGCCAGCTTGGCCAGCCACACGCATTGAGCCGGTCCATTACACCCTTCATCCTGCTCCTCGGTAGCCAGTAATCCCACTACACCCTCCTACAGGTGGACTTTACTTTTGCCCCTTCCTGGCCTACCCCGTCCTGGCTCCGGGCACAATTCACCCAGTAATAGATATAGTCAGGCCATCCGCACCTTAGGATGGTTATCGTCATCTCCTCCACCCAGATGGTGGCACCGACCATAAGTAGTAAGGCTGAAAAAGTTCAGCCTGCATTTGTGGGAGGGGCTTGGGCCGCTACTTATACCTTTCCCCCTCAAGCAATCAGCCTCGGCATGAACGGAGGCCGTGCCCCACCCTCCCTCCCTTTCTTTTTATCCTTTCAATTAGGTAGGCCCCTTCCTGGCCTACCCCTGTCCCTGGCTCCGGCACACTCACCCAGTAATAGATATAGTCAGGCCATCCGCACCTTAGGATGGTTATCGTCATCTCCTCCACCCAGATGGTGGCACCGACCATAAATTAACAAATATGTTAATACAGTGCATGATAATTCTAAACTGCAAAAAGAATGAATTTGAAAATGGTAAAAGGCTGCCAGTACCTAAAGTATTTCTATACACATATTTAGCAAGTGTACAGCGGTACTTAAAAGATTTTGAACCCTTCTGAATTTTCTATATTTCTGCGAAAAAAATTGCTGATTAGTCCTGCATATCGGATTGGAGGAATTGTCCCTCATTCCCCATACAAACAGCTTCAAGTTGCTGGGTTTCCTCCCATGAACTGCTCGCTTCGGGTCCTTCCACTTTTCTATTGGATTAAGATCAGAAATTTGTTGTAAAACTACAACTCCCACCATGTCCTGCTGTAGGCTGATAGCTGTAGGCAGTCTGGGCATGCTGGAAGTTGTAATTTTGCAACAGCTGGAGAGCTGCTGGTTGGCCATCCCTGGACTAGGCCATTCCAAAACTTCAACTTTAGTCCTCTTTAAAAGGTTACTAACTTTTTAAAAAACGTTTGATATGTCAAAGAGGCATACAATTTTTTTGATTGGTGGGGGACTGAGATCCCCACCAATTCCTAGAATGAGGGGAGAGAAGCCCTTGCATAGCACGCTTTCTCTCCTTGCAGTTGAGGATGGAATCCAGACAGGCCCATAGACTTTTATTGAGCCTGCCTCATGCACACTATGTACGTGCTTCTCTATCCATGTTCAGCAATGTTCTTTTTACAGACCACTGGTTGCTCCTGCTATGTACACTATTGTTGTTGAATCTGTCTGAAAGTGGATTGGTGGAATCCAAACTCTTAGAGCATCAATAGCTCTTCTTCTGAGGTCCTCAGAAATCTCATTTGTTTGGTATACTTACACAAACATGTGCTGTGAAGATCAGATGCTGATAGATCCCTGTTCTTTAAATAAAACAGGTCACTTGCTCACACCCAGTTGTCATCCCATTGATTATGTAGAAATATAGAAAATTCTGAAGAGTCCACAAAGTTTCAAGGACCACTCTGTGTGCAAAGTTAATGTTTGTGTGTGTTCATACATGGATGTAGGGAGTGTGCTTATCTGTGAATATGTGAGATAACAAAGTCACAAAGTACACAACTTTGTTGCTAACATTTATTTTGAACTAAATAAAAGCCAGGACTTTTAAACCAGTGAAACCTATGATAAGGCTACCATGCCTCACACTATATACTGTATACTGTATTTAAAAGTGAACCATAGGCATTACCTGGATTTCTGCATTGATTAATAATAAAATGCAAACTGATCATCTAAGGCTACTTTCACATCTGCTTTTTACTTTCTGGTTTTGAGATCTGACAGAGGATCTCAAAACGGGAGGAAAACTCTTAATTTTTGTCCCCATTCATTGTCAGTGGAAAAAAACGAAACAAACCAGAACAGAGCTCACCATTGTGCATTCTGTTCCATTTTGTTGCATTCCCATTCAGGACACAAAAATGCATGCCTTTTCATTTTAATGAATGTGAGCTTGTTAACGTTGGCTGTGGACAGGTGGCTGCGCTTGTCTATGATCATGCCCCCTTCCATGCTAAGCACACGGTCGGACAGAACACTGGCCGCAGGGCAGGCCAGCACCTCCAAGGCGTAAAGGGCAAACTCAAACCATGTGCCCAATTTGGAGACCCAGAAGTTTAATGGGGCAGACCCATTCGTCAGTATTTGTAGGCGTGTGCACATGTACTGTTCCACCACGTAGTTGAAATGCTGCCTCCTGCTAAGACGCTTCATATCAGCTGGTGTTGCTGGTTGTTGTGGTGTGCTGACAAAGATTTTCCACATTTCTGCCATGCTAACCCTCCCCTCTGAGGTGCTGGCAGTGCCCTAGCTCCGTTGGCGACTTCTTCCTCCTCGTTCTTCTCCTCTGCCTTCACCTTGTACTTCCACTGAGCCCCGTCAGGTGGGAATGCCATCAGCAGTGCATCTACCAGTGTGCGCTTGTACTCCCGCATCTTCCGATCATGTTCCAGTGATGGAATTAATGACGATATTTTGTCCTTATAGAAGGGATTAAGCAGGGTGGCCACCCAGTAATCAGCACTGGTTAGAATGTGGGCGACTCGGCGGTTGTTGCGCAGGCACTGCAGAACGTAATCGCTCATGTGTGACAGGCTGCCCAGAGGCAACGACAAGCTGTCCCCTATGGGAGGTGTATCGTCTGTGTTCTCTGTATCCCACCAACCATGCTCCAGTGATGCCCATGATCTGCTTTAGGTGGCACCCTGCTGTGAACATAGTTCCTCCTCCTCATCTTCCAGAACTGTGCCCTGGCTGGACAGTTGTGTACCTGGCCTCTGTTGGTGCAGGAATCCACCCTCCAAGCCACTTGTGAATGACAGGCCTGGTGGAGTACTTGAAACAGTGCAACGCGGCACACACGTCCCGCATGGATGCCCACTCATTAGTGGTGAAGTGGTGCTGTTCCACAGAGCAACTCACCCGTGTGTGCTGCAGCTGAAACTCTACACTATCGCCTGCTGCTGCTCCCACAGTCTCTCCAGCATGTGCAAGGTGGAGTTCTACCTTATAGGTACTTCATAGGCGGTGAGCGGGAAGGCTGAAGTTATGCAGCAGTGCAGACAGGTGAGAAGCTGCAGGGTGAGAATGCTGAAAGTGCACACAGATGGCCCACACGTTCTGCAGCAGCTCTGACATATCGGGGTAATTTTTCAGGAACGTCTGCACCACCAAATTAAGCACATGCACCGGGCAAGGGATGTGTGAAAAACCGTCTTGTCCCAGAGCTGCTACGAAATTGCTCCCATTATCGCACACCATCAGGCTGGGCTTGAGGCTCGGCGGCACCAACCACATATCGGTCTGTTGTTCCACGCCCGTCCACAGCTCCTGCGCGGTGTGGGGTTTTTCCCCTAAACAGATGAGTTTCAAAACAGCCTGCTGTCGTTTCCCCTGGCTGTACTGAAGTTGGTGGTGCAGGTGTTACGCTGACTGGATGAGGAGGCGGTAGAGCAGGAGGCGAAGTAGGAGGAGGAGGCAACAGGAGGCAACGAGAAACGTCATGCAATCCTCAGTGGTGTTAGTACATGCGCCAAACTGATATCCGCATCAGGCCCAACCGTCACTGCATTTACCCAGTGTGCAGTTAAGGAGATATAACGTCCCTGCCCGTGCTTACTGGTTCACGTATTGGTGGTTATGTGGACCGTGCCACAGATGGTGTTGCGCAATGCACACCTGATTTTATACGCCCATTGGTTGTGCAGGGCAGGGGTGACTAGCCTAGAAAAGTAGTGGCGGCTGGGAACTTCGTACTGTGGGACAGCCACCACCATAAGAAAGTCTCTGTTTCCACCAGACAGAATGACAGCATTTCATAGGCCAGGAATTTTGAAATGCTGGCCATCAGGGCCAGGGATCGCGGGTGGGTAGGGGTGTACTTCCTCTTTCTCTACAGTGTTTGGGGGATGGACAGTTGAACGCTTCCATGGGACAGTGTGGAGATGCTTGGTGACGGTGGTGGAGGTGGTGGTGTTGCTGCCACATCGTCTGTTTGCAGGGTGGCAGGTGTCACTGTCACTCCAGAGGGGGAAGAAGAAGCCAAGACCGCACGAGAAGAGTGAGCAGGAGGAGTCCGAGATCTTTTGTGGTTTTTCAGGTGTGTACTCCACTGCAGCTCGTGATTTGCATTTAGATGCCTGTTCATGCACGTGGTGTTCAGGTTTAGAACATTTATGCCCCGCTTTAGGGTCTCATTGCACAGCATGCAAACTACTCGCTTCTTGTCATCAGCACATTGTCTGAAGAACTGCCATGCCAGGGAACTCCTTGGAGCTGGCTTTGGTGTGCTGTCCCTGGGGGGGGGTGGGCACTAGCAGGCGTACTGGCTAGGCGATGGCCACTCTGCTTTTGCACCCTGCTCCCTTTTTAGCTGTGTGGATGGCGCTGTGTGACCACACCTCTTCCTTTGAACTGCACACGTCACTCGCATGACCTTGATTCCATGGTGGGTCTAGGACCTCATCATCCTCTATATCATCTTCCACTCACACTTCACCCCTGCCCTCCTTGCCGGTCTGCACACTGTAGAAACCCGCAGCAGTTGGCACCTGTGTTTTGTCATAATCATCAGAGACATGCTGCGGTGGTCCACCCATGTCCACATCCTGAAAATTAAGTGGTTTAGCATCAGTGCACTCAATCTCTTCCACTTCTGGGGCAAGGATAGGTGGATGGCCCACTGCAACCTCGCCAGCAGAGTCATTAAAAAGCATAAGAAACTGCTGCATGACTTGGGGCTCAGAGAGCTTGGCTGATTTACAAGGGGGTGAGGTGACAGACAGATGCCCATGGGCTGCAGGTGCCAACTCTGGCTTTTGGCAGGGGACCAGGTGGGAGACAATGTGAAGGAACTGGAGGCACTGTCAGCCATCTAATCTACTACTGCCTCTACTTGTTCTCGCTTTACCATTTGTATACTGGTATTCGGGCCTATAAAATGACACTTAACGTCCTGTCGCCTAAGTGTACATGAGGAAGGTGTTTCAATTGGGCATGTAGCTGGCACAGATCGACCATGTCCTCTCCCTTCAACAGGAGCTCCACCAACATCAGCAGCAGCACGACCAGGGCCACGTCCCTTATTTGATGCTCTCCTCATTCTTTGAGGTCACCCACTGAACAGATAGATTAACTATATTAATTTCCCTCTCACGTATGAAGTGCAGGTGTACTTCACACCAAACATGGGCATATGTCACCCACCGAACTACAGATAGATTAACTATATTAATGTTCCTGTCATATATACATTTTTGGTGTGAGGTACACCTGCACTGCATACATGTCACCCACCAAACTAACAGACAGATTAACTATTATATTTTTGTTTCAGGGGTACAAAGATGGTGCATTGCACCTACAAAAAAATCGCTATAGGTCACCCACAGAATTAACAGCCAGATTAATTATTATATCTCTGTGTCAGGGGTGCAAAGCTAGTGTATTGCACCCACAAAACAAATCCCTACAGGTCACCCACAGAATAAATAGCCAGATGAAATTCTTAACACTCTCCCTCACTTCAGCTACCTACTTCCTGCCCCTGCACTACTCAGAGCTGATGGGTGGTGCTACACATGATTCAATTTGTATAGAGGCTGGGTCACATGATGCACTGGCCAATCACAGCCATGCCATTACTAGCCATGGCTGTGATGGCTTCTAAGTGCCCACAGCTTAAAAGCTTGTTGATTGGCTGTCCTGCAGCCTTTCAACAAGCTTTATTAAATGTCCAAACACCAAACCCGAACCCAAACTTTTGCAGCAAAGTTGGGGTTCACTTTCGGGTACCCGAACTCGCAAAGTTCAGTACGGAACTGAACTTTGCAGTTCCGTTCGCTCAATACTAATTGGGACTATTTCATTGGTAATCAATGTAGAAATCCTGATAATTCCAATGGGTTCAGAATGTGAAGACATTATTTGTGTATATAGCATATTTGATATAATTTTTCTGTATAAAATAAAGTATAAGGAAACTTTATCTGTGTGTACTGTATATAGAGATATCCATGCGTGTAGCAACATTGTTCATGTATACATTATATTGCACGATTATTCCTATAAACATTATATAGTAGAACTATGTAAGCAGTATATGGCTGCATTATTTCTGAACAGTACATGGTGGTATTCATGTATTAGATATATTTTTTTTCCATGGGTATACTATACAGCAACATTATCCATATATAATGATGTGGATATGGAGCTATTATCTGTGTGCAGGGGCGCATTAAAAATACCATTGGTTCAGGGCTGTATAAGAAGTGCTCCGCTTACAGCTTAGTTTTTTTCTTGTTTTTTTTTTTTACTTGTTTGCTAAAAAATAAGTATCATTATATACGCATGCATAAATCAATGCATGCTGACTACATTAAATGTATGTATAATTTATACATTTATATGTGTAGCTTTTCTAGCATTTAGGTTTAGGCAAATGCAGTGTGAATTCCCCTTTGCATACAAATAAATATTTTATGAGATATCACTTTCTGTTTTAAAAGCAGAGAAATTGAAATTTTGAAAATTGCGAATTTTTCAAAATTGTTGCTAAATTTGGGATTTTTTCATAAATAAAGGTGAACTATATTGACTCAAATTTATGACTATCATGAAGTAAAATGTGTCACAAGAAAACAATCTCAGAATGGCTTGGATAAATAAAAGTGTTCCAAAGCTATTACCACATAAAGTGACACGTCAGATTTGCAAAAAATTACCTGGGCAGAAGGGCAAAAACTGGTCAGTGGTGTAAGGGGTTAAAGTAAGTGTATGTGTAATGTAATATACACTCACCTAAAGAATTATTAGGAACACCATACTAATACGGTGTTGAACCCCCTTTTGCCTTCCAAACTGCCTTAATTCTACGTGGCATTGATTCAACAAGGTGCTGATAGCATTCTTTAGAAATGTTGGCCCATATTGATAGGATAGCATCTTGCAGTTGATGGAGATTTGAGGGATGCACATCCAGGGCACGAAGCTCCCGTTCCACCACATCCCAAAGATGCTCTATTGGGTTGAGATCTGGTGACTGTGGTGGCCATTTTAGTACAGTGAACTCATTGTCATGTTCAAGAAACCAATTTGAAATGATTCGAGCTTTGTGAGATGGTGGATTATCCTGCTGGAAGTAGCCATCAGAGTATGGGTACATGGTGGTCATGATGAAGATATGGACATGGTCAGAAACAATGCTCAGGTAGCCCGTGGCATTTAAACGATGCCCAATTGGCACTAAGGGGCCTAAAGTGTGCCCAGAAAACATCCCCCACACCATTACACCACCACCACCAGCCTGCACAGTGGTAACAAGGCATGATGGATACATGTTCTCATTCTGTTTACGCCAAATTCGGACTCTACCATTTGAATGTCTCAACAGAAATCAAGACTCATCAGACCAGGCAACATTTTTCCAGTCTTCAACAGTCCGATTTTGGTGAGCTCGTGCAAATTGTAGCCTCTTTTTCCTATTTGTAGTGGAGATGAGTGGTACCCGGTGGGGTCTTCTGCTGTTGTAGCCCTTCCGCCTCAAGGTTGTGCGTGTTGTGGCTTCACAAATGCTTTGCTGCATACCTCGGTTGTAACGAGTGGTTATTTCAGTCAACATTGCTCTTCTATCAGCTTGAATCAGTCGGCCCATTCTCATCTGACCTCTAGCATACACAAGGCATTTTCGCCCACAGGACTGCCGCATACTGGATGTTTTTCCCTTTTCATACCATTCTTTGTAAACCCTAGAAATGGTTGTGCTTGAAAATCCCAGTAATTGAGCAGATTGTGAAATACTCAGACGGGCCTGTCTGGCACCAACAACCATGCCACGCTCAAAATTGCTTAAATCACCTTTCTTTCCCATTCTGACATTCAGTTTGGAGTTCAGGAGATTGTCTTGACCAGGACCACACCCCTAAATGCATTGAAGCAACTGCCATGTGATTGGTTGACTAGATAATTGCATTAATGAGAAATAGAACAGGTTTTCCTAATAATTCTTTAGGTGAGTGTACATATGTTGTGTATGCATGTGTATAATATGTTTATTACTTAACATTCCCCATATGTGTACTTTATGTTGGCATCATTTTGTAAATGTCATTTTATTTTTTTAAGACGTTAGAAGGCTTAGAAGTTTAGAAACAATTCTTAAAATTTTTAAGAAAATTTCCAAAACCCACTTTTTAATAGTGAGCAGGGGCAATATTCAAATTCACTATATTTCGCGTATATGTGGTAGAATATTCATCATATGTTCGCGAATATTCGTTTTTGAGATTATTCTCTTGATTGTAAAAATCACATAATACAAATTTGTAACACGAAATACAGGCATGGGTCACTTATTAAATAATGAATATTCTAATTCACTACTGACTAAGATATTGCAGACTTCTCACATTGGCATACAAGCAAAAAGCAGGCAGGTAATGGGCCATTACCTGCCTGCTTCTTGCTTGTGGGCCAATGTGAGAAGGCTGCAATATCTTAGTCTATAGTGAATTGAATATTCTTCATTATTTAATTTATTTTAGCATATGCGAAAAATCGGCAATGGAATATGCACATTAATCGAGTAAGGGCGGGTTATAGGCAACTTTCCTATTAGGTTGGCTTGCTAGAATTCACGAATATGCAGAATATAGTGTGATATATATATATAATTAAAAACAAATTTTCCTCTTTTTTTTCATCTGAATCCATTACATTTACTAATGGTAATGGGTTCAGATGAAAAAAAAAAAAAAAGAATATTCGTTTTTACGAATATATATCACACTATATTCTACATATTTGCGAATTATAGCAAACCGACCCAATAAGAAAGTTGCCTACAACCCACCATTACTCGATTAACGCGCATATTACATTTGCCGATTTTTCGCATAAGATGAAATAAATTAAATAATGAAGAATATTTTAATTAATCACTACAGACTACGATATTGCAGCCTTCTCACATTGACCCACAAGCAAGAAGCAGGCAGGTAATGGGTTCAGATGAAAAAAAGTAGACGAATATTCATTTTTATGAATATATATCACTATATTCTAAATATTTGTGAATTCTCGAAGTGCCGATATTTGCGATAAAAATTCGCAATTCGAATATTTGCACTCAACACTACTTTTTAAAGACCAGTTCAGGTCTGACGTCACTTTGTCAGGCTTACATAGTAGAAACCCCCCATAAATGACCCCATTGCAGAAACTACACCCCTCAAGTTACTCAAAACTGATTTTAAAAACTTTGTTAACTCTTTAGGTGCTCCACAAGAATTAAAGGAAAATGGAGATTAAATTTCACTTTTTTAACAGATTTTCCATTTTAATCTATTTTTTTTCCTTTAACACATCAAGGGTTAACAGCCAAACAAAACTTAATATTTATTACCCTGATTCTGCGGTTTACAGAAACACCCCACATGTGGTCGTAAACTGATGTAAGGGCACATGGCAGGGCGCAAAAGGAAAGGAATGCCATATGGTCTTTGGAAGGCAGATTTTGCTCGACTAGTTTTTAGATTCCACGTCCTATTTGAAGCCCCTTACAGTAGAAACTCCGAAAAAGAGATCCCATTTTAGAAACTAAGGGATAATTTTTATTGGTACTATTTTGGGGTACATATGATTTTTAATTGCTCTATATTAGGTTTTTTGTGAGGCAAGGTAACAAACAAAATGGCTGTTTTGGCACTGTTTTTTTACAGCCAGAGAAGGATGTCTTGGATTATATAGTTTTTATTCATTTTTGAATGCAGTGACACGCGGAAATTTTTTGTGTTAACGCGTTTTCGGCTAATTTTGCCTTCGTCAGACACTATGCCGCTGGAAGATAGCAGGAGATATGAAGTGTAGACACACCGTAGGGTATAGGTGCTGTCATACACAGAACCATTGGTGCTGACAGCACCTATACCCTACGGTGTGTCTACACTTCATATCTCCTGCTATCTTCCAGCGGCATTGTGTCTGACGAAGGCAAAATTAGCCGAAAACGCGTTAACACAAAAAATTGCCGCGTGTCACTGCATTAAAAAATTAATAAAAACTATATAATCCAAGACAGCCTTTTCTGGCTGTGATTAATATTGAAGTATGACGGGGTGGGAACCCTATACACAGCGAATAAAAGACCCGGCGTGAACAAATTTCTATCACTGTTTTGGCACTGTTTTTATTTTTTACAACATTCATCTAACAGGGTAGTTCATGTGCTATTTTTATAGAGCAGGTTGTTACGGATGCAATGATATTAAATACGTCTACTTTCTTTGTTCGTTTCAGTTCTACATAATAAAGCATTTTTGAAAAAAAAAATATGTTTTTGTGTCTCCATTTTCCGAATGCCATATTTTTTATTTTTTTTTTGACGATCGTCTTCTGCATGGGCTCCATTTTTGCAGGAAGAGTTGACGTTTTTATTGGTACCATTTTTGGTACATATGATTTTTTGATCATTTATTATTACACTTAAGGCCTAATTCATCTGCAACACCTTGCCACCAGCCCTATAGAGATGCCTATAGGAATATGACATGCTCTATAATATTGCGGTGCCGCCGGCCGGAAGATCGACGGCGTGCTCTGCAAATGCAGATGTGGAGAGCACAGTGTGTGCTCTCCGCATCCATCACGTCCCCATTCAAAATGGGTGCGGACAAACATTGCGGAAGTGTGAATAGGGTCTTATGGGGCAAGGTGACCAAAAAATTTGTTGTTTTGAAACTGTTTTTATTTATTTATTTTTACAGCGTTAGCCTGATGGGTTAGGTCATGTGATATTTTTATAGAGCAGATTGTTATAGACGTGGAAAATCCTAATACGTATACTTTTTCTTATTTATTTAAGTTTTAGTGTCTCCATAGTCTGAGAGCCATAGCTTTTTTATTTTTTGACCAATCGTCTTAGGTAGGGGCTCATTTTTTGCGGTTTGATTGGTATGATTTTAGGGTGCGTATGACTTTTTGATCACTTGGTATTACACTTTTTGTGATGTAAGGTGACAAAAAAATTGCTTTTTTGACACAGTTTTTATTTTATTTTTTTACAGTGCTTACCTGAGGGGTTAGGTCATGTGATATATTTATAGAGCAAGTTGTTACGGAAGCGGCAATATGGACTTAAACTTTTTTTTAAACTTTATTCTGTATTGTAATGCATTGCCTGTTAGCATATTACACAGAGTAATAAACTAACAGGTTGCCTAGGAGATGCAGCCTGAGGCTGGATCTCCTCGGCACCTGTAGAAGGCAGGTCCCAATGCTGTGCAAGGCATTGGGCAGCCTGAACATGGCATCAGGCTGCCTTGTCACCCATCGAGTCCCCGCCACAGCATGGCGGGGACTCAATAAGCTCCCTCACCCACAGCAAACCCCTTCTATGTCGTGGTCAGCAGGGGCCTGGCAGACCCCTGCAATGATCTGGCGCGCA
Source organism: Bufotes viridis (assembly GCA_033119425.1). Classification (NCBI taxonomy): domain Eukaryota; kingdom Metazoa; phylum Chordata; class Amphibia; order Anura; family Bufonidae; genus Bufotes; species Bufotes viridis. The sequence continues at coordinate 267,052,135 of CM065589.1, forward strand.
ACGCTCCGGTGCCTGCCCGATCACCATGACTTACTATTACGTCAAAATGTGGGAAGTCACTGACTTCCATGACATAATAGTACGTCGCATGTCGGGAAGGGGTTAATAAAGTTTAGCTGGATCTCTAATGGAGTGGAAGAAGAAGGAAAAACAGCAACTTGAGGGGATGGACCCAAGGCCCCTTGTGTCAGTCCTGCTTTCAGCACTGCAGACACTCCTTCCCAAACCCTGTACAATCTATAGTGTACTAAACTACAATGGTCAGAGAAATATTTGCCTACTGTAATATATGACAGAGGGGAAAGCAGGACACAAGAAGAGCACTATGTACCTGTTGATAAGTAGAAGGCCTGGTAGCCCATATTGGCCTCATTATAATCATCCCTTCTCTGTGTAGTAAATAGGAACATTACAGTATTCATTATATTTTCACTAAATAGTGGCATTAGGCATGTGCTCAGGATATATTATGGCATTCTAACTGTGCATAGTATATATGAATGCATAATTGTATTATTCTTGTGTACAGGATATGGTGGCATTACTGATTTGCACAGTATGTATAGTGGCATTATAAAAGTATATTTCCTATTTTTGAAGTATCTTACATAGATTTGCAATGCTATTGGTTAGAGATGGTTCATACCCAATCCATTTTGGGCATAACAAGACTAGCTCCAATTGCCCTGGAAATTGGTGTATAATACCCTCTAGTTTCCTAGGACTCAGAATTTGTAGGAAAACATGTTATCTCTTTTCATTAATTTCTTATGATTTTTTTTCTTCCTACCCTACCTAATCAATGACAGCAAGACTAGCATACTTAGCTATGGGTAAACGCACATTTTACGACGTTAACATAAAGCATGTTTAAAAACATATCATGCTGGCACATGTATTATACTTTTTCATATTCCAAAGCTTCAAAAAACTGCTTCTTATCGGGGGCAGATGGTGTTTAAACACACACAGTGCTATGGGATTAGAAAATTAAAAAACTGTGGCTTGTTGGGGGACCAAGCATCTAAAAAGTATGCCTTGACAAGCTCATAATGTCTACCCATACAACCTGCAATACCATCCCCTGAAGATGCAGGACCTAATGTGATTTTAGTTCAGGGACAGATAGGGAGGGACCCGTAATGGGAAATTTCAGCTAGATAGTTCAATATGCTAGCGACCTTTTGTGCATTTCTTGTTGTACATGGGGGATTGCTACCTTAACATACACAATAGAGGCTGCTAGTCTTGCAGCACTCACAGTGAAATACATTGGCGTTTTTCCCAACCTAACTGACCTGAGGAATTTTAAGTATTTTTGTTCCTAAGAATATGGTCATTGTGACTTTTAAAAGGAGTTAATAAAGGAAAATGTTTTAGTATAATACTAATCAGAGAGGCGGCAAAGCAACGCATTGGTCCCCAGGACCTATAAATGAAAATTTGTGTATAGACTACCAAAAATTGCAATTACCCACTCAACACACACAAGTATTTTCAGAAGAAAAAGTGGCTCATTGTGAACGAGCCTAGAAAAATTCTCCTTTTTAACTGGGAGCAGCAGCAGTACAATGAGGATATGGAAAGGGTAGGATATTAGAGGCATGTGGCCACTGCTTCTTCGGCAACAGAAGTAGAATAGTATCAAACATACAAGGCAGTAGATTGGCTGTAAATGGGTGGTGGTAGTAGTAATAGTAGTAGTTGTGTTAGTAGTGGCAGATGAGTGGCATTAGTAGTGGTGGCAGTAAAGGATTAGCAGCAAGGAGCAGCAGCCATATGGTACATGTTGCCAGGCAGGCAGAATCAATATGGAGGCAGCAGCAGACATACGTAAAATAATGTAGGTAGGCAGGCAGAAGCAGTGGCAGGAAGGTGGCAACAGCATGATGGAGGCAGCAGCAGCAGCCGTACAGAACATGATGGTAGGCAGGCAATATGTTGGTAGGCAGTTCGGCAGGCAGTCAGCTACAGTGGCAAGATGGGGCACCGTCAGCAAGACCAGTTCTATTAAACGGCCTCAGCCGGAGGAGTGTGAAAATCCTACCAAATCTAGTCTTTTTAAGTTCATTTTGACAAAAGTGATGTTTTGGACAACTTGGTTCGTTTAGGTGTCACCACGCCCTCTGCAGCTCTGAAGAAAAAAAGTGTGCTGTACCAGTTTGGGTCACTGTCTACCTGCCCAGAAATCCATGGGGTCAGGCAATAGAGTAGTATGCACCAGAGACAGGCCAAAGTGTAGGTAGGCCTGAACCTGGGCATTGAAGCGGGAGATGTTGGCATGCTGATTGGCCTCAACTTGGTGTGGCATATGAAAAAACTGCTCCATCATGTTAAGGAGACTGAACTGGCTTCTGCTGCTTGTGGTGGCGGGAGGTGGTAGACTCTGTGAGGAGCAGAGAGGGAGCCTCCCTTTCAGACATGCTGTTGGCCGGCGTCCATTTACTGAAAGTTGCATACACAGTGTATGAAGGAAGCATTTTCCCATTTTGCTTTTATAGCAAGGGTCTAAAGACATGACTATCCAGTAATCATCAAACTTCTTGTTGTCAATGATATACCTATCACTACGTAAGCAAGTGAGCACACAGATCGCCATTTTACCCGAGGAGCCAGTTCACACCCACACTGAAACTATTAGGTGTCATGGCCGGTGCCATCATCATCATCATCCTCTTGCTCCTCCTCCACTTCCAGTGGCAGCTTCTTATCCTCCTCCATGGCAGTTTCTCCTTGTGTGTCTCAAGCAGCTACAGGGCAGCCAGCAAGATGCGTTAACTGTTCATCTGCCATTGTCCCCTGCTGCATGAGTGTCAGTGTCTAAGATAAATATGAAGGGGATGAGATAGTTTATGCTGCAGTGGTTTCTGCTGACAAACTTTGTGGCCTCTATAAAGAGCTTCAGCACCTGAGAAGCGTCTTCGATGAGCTGCCACTGCCTGACGTAAAAACAGCATATGCTACCTGCTGCTGAGCCAGTCTGGTGCATAACAAAATCTTCCACAGCTTTCTGCTGCTCATACAGACACTCTAGCATGTCCAATGTTAAATTCCAGTGAGTTGGAACATCACAGATTCAGCGGTGTAGCAGCAGACCATTCTGTTGCTGTCATGCCTTCAGCAAGCTTATTTGTTAAATATGTATAGTTTTCATGCATATTCAATATATGTTCTGTATAATTCTCTATTAGTTGTTTAACAGCACCATCTAGTGTCCGTTTACATACATTTTAGCTATTCACATTAGAAGTTTTGGTCTACTTCAGCTCCCATACCTTAGTGACATCATCATCCCTGCACACAGCAGCCATTTTCCTCATTCACAGTCATCGCTGCCTGAGGCAGCACATGGTGTGGAAGCCTCTGGAGTCATCCTCCATATCTAAGCCCACAGTAGCATCGCTGGTAGGCCACATTACAGCCTGTTTGCATATATATTTTGCATGTCTTTTTTCCTGCTCCTGTAAAGCAGCTTCAGTTAGCAGCTAGGGAATATCCTTTTTATGCAGATAGGATAACATGCTCATGGTTAGATCTGCATTTGTGTTTATATATGTGCATTGCTATGCACAGTGATGTTATGATAAACATTGCCATATGTCAGACCCCTTTAGTAAGTGCATTATTTTCTCTTTTCCCCAGTTTTACCGCACACGCATTTACATGCTTGCAATAAAGATAAAGTTGGACGATACTTCATTGTCAATTCATTGCCGGGATAAGGTTTAGCTGTCTGTCGAGCTATGTACCTTCACACATAAGGAGGACAGAACAGTAAAACTGCGTCTGCTTATGAGTTAGATACGAGGAACTGCGACTCCCTGGTCGCAGTAAAACAGCGGCTTCTTACAAGCTTAGATATGAGGAACTTCGACTTCCTGACCGCAGTTTAACAGCAACTTCTTACAAGCTTAGATATGAGGAACTGCGATTTCCGGACCACAGTAAAAGAACGGCTTCTTACAAGCTAAATACTAGATATGGCGATTCCTCAAACCCTGCGAGTCAACAACCTCTAACAGGCTGGACTGCATAGTACTGAACCTTGCAAGGCACAACATCGTCAGCCACAACAGTTGCAAGTGTGCAAACCTGTTCACAGTGTCATAATGTCGTCAAGAGAATCCAAACTGTACGAGACAAGGTCTCGAATCTCGGCTAGCTCAAGAAGTTCAAAGAGATCAGTGAGCAACTCCACGATCGCCATTGCCAGACAATTAAAAGTAGAGAAAGCTCATATGGAATGGAGAAAACACGCATGAAAGCAATCATCTATTTATCCCCAGGACTGTGACTGTGACGAGGGGACATCCTCTGCGTCTGGAGGAAAGAAGGTTTGTACACAAACATAGAAAAGGGTTCTTCACGGTAAGAGCAGTGAGACTATGGAACTCTCTGCCTGAGGAGGTGGTGATGGTGAGTACAATAAAGGAATTCAAGAGGGGCCTGGATGTATTTCTGGAGCGTAATAATATTTCAGGCTATAGCTACTAAAGATGGGTCGTTGATCCAGGGAGTTATTCTGACTGCCTGATTGGAGTCGGGGAAAATTGGCTCTACCTCACAGGTTTTTTTTGCCTTCCTCTGGATCAACTTGCAGGAAACAGGTCGAACTGGATGGACAAAAGTCTTTTTTCGGCCTTATATACTATGTTACTATGTTACTATGTTAAAGCACACGTGGGAAGAAGCCCTGGCTGAACAACAAGCAGCCCTGGCTGAACAACAAGGAGCACTTAAAAAGCTAACTGTGGAAAAGGAAGCTGCAGCTGCTGTAGCAGAGGCATTAGAAGAAGCAGCAAACTCCGCAAGTGATAGACTCAGCAGCATAGTTGGGCCTGAGCCTGATCATCACAATAACTCGCAACACACTTCAGATTATGTCATGCAGCATGCGGAGCATGATAACTTAAATTCAAGTACGAAAGCAGCGTCAACCCCTGCTGAAGAACCCCAGCAGACTCCTTTCACACAAGTGACCTCAGTTAACTAAAAACCCTGCTTTGCACGAGACAACAGTTTCATAGGACATCAGCCCTCAATGCAACCTGCATTCAAATCTTTTAAGCAGGAACAAGTAGATGGTGACTACTACAGCAACAATCCACCAAACAAAGATACAGGTATGTCAGAGTTTCTAAAATTCTTTGCCCAACGTGAGTTAATAACCAAGGGGCTCTCCAAGTTTGATGACAGACCTGAAAGCTATAGGTGATGGCGATCATCATTCAGAAATACAATCAGAGACCTAGATCTGTCTGCATGTGAGGAAATTGAACTTCTTGTCCAGTGGCTAGGAAATGAATCAGCAGAGCATGCAAAGCGGATTAGAGCCATTAATATTAACTACCCAAGCACTGGGTTAAACATGATAAGGGAAAGACTTGAGGACTGTTATGGCTCACCAGAAGTCATAGAAAATGCGCTCTTCAAAAGAATTGAGGATTTCCCCAAGATCCAGAACAAAGGGTTCCAGAACCTGAGAGAACTGAGTGACCTGCTGACAGAGCTCCAAGTTGCCAAAGCTGAAGGAGATTTACATTCTTAGATACTGCAAGTGGTGTAAACCCCATAGTACAAAAACTACCTTATAACCTACAAAAGAATTGGATTGCTCAAGGCTTTACGTACAAGCAACAGCACAATGTTCCATTTCCTCCATTCTTATTCTTTGTGAACTTCGTGCACCAGCAAGCAAAGACTAGGCATTATCCCAACTTTGACTTCTCAATGTTTGACACCACTTACCCCAAACCAGGTAGATCTGTCTCACTTCGTAGCATAAAAGGTATACTTTTGCAGTACACAAGACCAGTGTATCTTCCAAAGACCCCTCAAACAAAACCTACAGTACCTCAGAGTCTGAAAAGATCTCAACCAAAGACCCATGCAGAGAATGTCCTCTATATAAGAAACCACACTCATTGCTGAAGTGCAGAGGATTTAGAGAAAAACTTCTCAGGAACTGCAAAACTTTCCTCAAGGAGAACCACATTTGTTACAGGTCTTGTGCATCAACCTCTCATCTTGCAAAAGACTGTACTATAAACATCAAATGCTTTGAATGCAACAGTGAAGAGCACAATACATCCTTACACCCTGGGCCAGCTCCATGGACTCTCACACCATCAGACCAGGCTGTAGAGCATGGCGGGGAGAAGAGAAACACAGTACCTCCTGAAGTGACACCCCAGTGCACCGAAGTCTGCGGAGAAGGTCTCAGTAACAAATCTTGCTCCAAGATCTGTCTTGTCACAGTTTATCCCATTGGTCATAAAGAGAAAGCAGTAAGGTTGTATGTCATTCTTGATGATCAGCGTAATAATACTTCTGCTTGTAAGAGATATCATAAGAGTCCACAAGGTGAGAAAACAAATAAACGGTCCTCACAATTATCCCATTGCCCAGAAACTTGACCTGGGGTGGGTCATTATAGGTGATGTCTGCCTAGGAAATGTTCACAAGCCAAACGCAGTGAATTCTCTTTACACAAGTACCTTGGAGAACGGACGCCCATCCCTCTTTCAGCCTTGTCCTTACAAATTTTAGTAAGAGAGAAGTCGGCAAGTGGGCTGTATCCTGACTTTACACAAATCGATATCCTTTCTTGTGGTGAAGACCAAGACCTCTTGGAGTGCACGGTGTTCACGAGGACAAAGGAAGACCACAAGAAAGCTCCCTCTATTGAAGATGAGGCCTTTTTAAACATAATGGAGCAAGGCTTCTTCAAGGATAAAATGAACACCTGGGTTGCACCACTGCCTTTCAATACACAGAGACGCTGTCTTCCCAACAACAGAGATCAAGCCTTTAAACGCTTCTGTTCACTCCAAAGCAACTTTCAGAAAAGACCAGAGATGATGGAACATTTCTTCTTGTTCATGAACAAGATATTGGAGAACAGTAATGCAGAAGTAGCTCCACCCCTAAAAGAAAAGGAAGAATGCTGGTATCTACCAATCTTTGTCGGTTACCACCCTAAGAAACCAGGGCAAATCCGAGTGGTATTTAACTCTAGTTCACAATATGATGGAGTCTCTCTCAATGATGTTCTTTTGACAGGACCAGACCTCAATAACACACTTATCGGTGTCCTCATTAGATTCCGTAAAGAAGCCATAGCTGTAGTTGCAGATATACAACAAATGTTCTATTGTTTTCTAGTTAAAGAAGAACACAGGAACTTCTTGAGATTCTTTGGGTTCAAAGACAATGACCCTGCCCAAGACATCATATTGCATAAAAGATCTAGACTTGGCAACAGACCTGACTAGGGCTCAGCTGGGACCTCAAATCTGACACCTTTACCTTTCCGGTCAACCAAGAACAGAAACCCTTCACACGACGTGGAGTCCTATCCACCATTAACAGTCTGTACGATCCACTTGGATTTGCGCCCCCTGTGATCATCCATGGCTCTGCTCAGAAAGTTAACCACAGATACATGTGATTGGGATTCGCCACTTCCCTCAGAGAAAGAGGCACTTTGGGTAATATGGAGAGATTTTCTAAAGGCATTATCTAACGTGCGTATACATAGGCCATATGCCCACTTCTCTGCTCCTGAAGTTCAGTCCAGGTAACTGTGCATATTTTGTGATGCCTCAGTAAAAACAATCGCTGCAGTCGCTTACCTTAAAATAATAGACATTAAAGGCCAGGTCCAAATTGGCTTTACAATGGGCAAAGCAAAGCTGGCACCAAGTCCTGAGCTTACCATACCAAGACTGGAACTTTGTGCTGCTGTTCTGGCAGTAGAACTAGCAGACCTTATTGCATATAAAATAGATGTAAAACTTGATAGTACAGTGTTTCATACAGACAGCAAAGTAGTGTTGGGCTACATTTACAACAAGACTAGGAGGTTCTATGTTTATGTTCATAACAGAGTTCAAAGAATCAGGAGGTATACACAGCCTAACCAGTGGTGCTATGTACCAACTGACCTCAACCCTGCAGACCATGCCACATGAGCTGTTCTTGCAACCCACCTTAAAGATACCACGTGGCTCACAGGACCACCATTCCTTTACAAGCCTGTACTTGACACTCTTTAGAAAAACTAATTTGAGCTGCTAGAACCAAATGTTGATGCTGAGATTCGTCCTCATGTTTCTGTACTCACCACAAAAGTTTCTAACAGAGAGCTTGGGTCCAAACGATTCAACAAGTTTTCTACGTGGAAATCACTGAACAGAGCTATAGCTGGCTTGATCCACATAGCCAAATCTTTTACAGCCACACCTACAGGAGCAGAGCACTGCAAAGGTTGGTATTACTGTAACAAGGCTCACAGCAGACGGGCTCACACAGGCCAGAGACGTTATCATCTGTTGTATCCAACAAGAGATTTATGCTCAAGAACCTGAACTGATTTTGTTGCTCTCGCCAGAAGTGACTTAATGTGGTATCCTTATAGATACCAGGCGGGGAGTGTCATGCTTTCAGCAAGCTTATTTGTTAATTTTTGTATAGTTTTCATGCATTTTCAATATATGTTCTGTATAATTCGCTATTAGTTGTGTAACAGCACCATCTAGTGGCTATTTACATACACTGCAGCTATTCACATTAGAAGTTTTGGTCTACTTCAGCTCCCATACCTTAGTGACATCATCATCCCTGCACACAGCAGCTATTTTCCTTATTCACAGTCATCACTGCCTGAGGTAGTACATGGTGTGGAAGCCTCTGGAGTCATCCTCCACCCCTAAGCCCACAGTAGCATCGCTGGTAGGCCACATTACAGCCTGTTTACATCATTAAAGCCTGTTTACATATATATTTTGCATGGTTAGATCTGCATCTGTGTTTATATGTGCATTGCTATGCACAGTAATGTTATGATATGCATTGTCATATGTCAGACCCCTTTAGTAAGTGCATTATTTTCTCTGTTCCCAAGTTTTACCGCACGAGCACAAGCACATTTACATGCTTGCAATAAAGATAGAGTTGGACGATACTCCAGTGTAAATTCATTGCCCGGATAAGGTTTAGCTATCTGTTGAGCTATGTACCTTCACACATAAGGAAGACAGAACAGTTGCTATAAGTCAAGGACAGCATTTCTTGCCATGTAAAAATGGCTGAAATGCTAGGAAAGTCACCTGGACATTGACAGCGCCTTGCGCAAGGCAGTGTACTTATTTTAAAAGCGTTGCATGACTAGGTTAATGATGTTAACCATGTAGGGAGCATGTGTAATTTCCCCCAGGTTCAGGGTGACCACAATGCTGCGCCCATTGTCACTGACCATGTTGCCCAGTTTGAGTTATCGGGGTGACAGCCAGGTAGTTGTTTGCCGCTTGATGTACTTTAGCAACTGTGCGCCTTTCTGGCTACTCTCACCCAGGCCAATGAGTTCTAACATGGAGTGGCATTGCTTAACTTGACACGTGATAGGAAGGAGGGGGAGTTGGAACAACGCTGTGCCCTGTTGCTGTTGGGGACAGGAGCGTGTCCACGGAGGAGGAGGAGGCGGAAAAGTGCCTGGTGTGGGAGCTAGGCTGACACAATCATGGGGGTCAAAAGGACCTGGATTTTTTGCCAGGGTGGTGCCTCACACTGCCACAAAAAACATTGATCCTGTGGGTCATAAAAACCATGTACATTGCACAGGTCTGCGACTAAAAAGCTGTTTGATTATTTTCATCTAATTTCCATGTATTTTGGTATGCTGAAAACAAATAAAATATTGAAAAAAATCCTAGATGTCATGATTTGCCACAAAATGCAAAATTGTCTTCATATTTATCATTTTTTAATTTTTTTGGGTATTTTTGTTATATTATGGGTTTTTAACCAAATTTAAAGTCCAAATTACTATTAATTAATTCATATAAGTGCATTTAAGATATAAAATGCCAAAAAAGGGGTTGTCCGAGTTATATAAAAAAAAATCTAGCACTGTCAATCTGATGGTCAGCAATATATACATAAGCTAAGCAAGTTTTAAGGAAAAAAATATATTTCCTCATTTCCCTAGTTCTCTTCTGGACCTTTGTTGTTATTTGGAGGTAAACCATCTCTGCCCCACCCCCCCCTGCAAAGGGGGTGAATACAAGTGCTGCAGGGTAGAAGGGGTTAATCTTTCCTGAATAATCCAGTGGGAGGGAGACACAGGGCAGACAGCAGCAGCAGCTCCGGTCAGTTCAGGGGGCATGGCCACTGGTTTATTGCATCGATGTCGAAGGTCTGATGGGTCAATTTAAAATCTAATATGATTCAGAGCAATGGCATCTTTTCATAGATTCTTCAAAAAGAAGTATCAAAGCAATTTTATTCCACAACGCTTCCATACCTGTAGGTCATTCCGTACAGTTGAAGGAAACCTACGAGAACTTGAAATTGGTTCTTCATAAACTTAAATATGAAGACCATGGTTGGCAAATGTGTGGGGACTTGAAGGTCTTGTGCATGCTGCTCGGGCAACAAGCTGGGTATACCAAATACCCTTGATTTCTGTGTCTATCGGACAGTCGAGACCGACAAAATCACTGGACCAAGAAGAGTTGTTAGCCGAGGGTGCTAACAGTCAGTGAAAAAAATGTCCTCCGAGAAACTTTGGTACCTTCCCAATAAGTTCTTCTACCACCTCCACATAAAATTGGGATTGATGAAGCAATTCATAAAATCACTTCCAAGAGATGGAGAATGCTCCAAATACTTGGTCACCAAGTTTCAAGGCCTGTCGAAGGCAAAATTGAAGGAAGGTGTGTTCGTCGGACCAGATATTAGAAGGCTTATAGTTGATCAAGAATTTGTCAATACTATGACGGATCCTCAAAAAGAAGGGTGGATTGCATTTAAAGATGTTGTAAAGAAATTTTTACGCAATAACAAAGATCCTCACTACAAAAAGATCGTCGGACGAATGCTAAAAGCATTTCAAGCTTTAGGTTGCCTGATGAGTTTGAAAGGGCATTTCCTACAGTCCCATCTTGACTACTTTCCTGAAAATTTGGGAGCTGTGAGTAAGGAACAAGGTGAACGATTCCACCAAGACATTAAAGAAAAGGAAAGGAGATACCAGGGAAAATGGATAGGGTTGAGCGAACCCGAACTGCAAAGTTCGGGTTCGTACCGAACTTTAGGGTTTTTGGTACCCAGACCCGAACATTTCTGTAAAAGTTCGGGTTCGAGTTCGGTGTTCGGCAATTTAATGGCGCCCTTATAAGCCATCACAGCCATGCCTACTGATGGTATAGCTTTTATTGGCTAGTGCAGCATGTGACCCAGCCTCTATTTAAGCTGGAGTCACGTAGCGCCACACGTCACATCAGCTCTTACTAGTGTAGGGATAGGATGCTGCTGCTGCTGTGAGGGAGAGATTAGGAAACAATTCTGGTGTACTTGGTGTTGTTAAATCTGCAAACTACAGCAATTATTTTTGTGGGTGCTATGCTACATTCTTGTACCCATGAGCCCAGTGCCACAGAGAAATAAGCTTTAATCAGTCTGTTTGTTAGGTGGGCTTTGGCGACCATTTGCAACTGCATGTGTGCCAGGGACATTACTTTAATCCTCTTCTGGTAGCTCAGTGGGCGACATCTAGCCATTATTTTAGGACACCTACTCTGTATATATGCCAGAGGAAGGGAAAATAATATAGGTAATTCATCTGTGACTTCAGGGGGGGTTCGAACTATTCCAACTTTTTTCTGTGAACTACCCATGTGCTGAATATCTGACAGGGAAAATCTATTCATTAAATGAAGTACCCCTGTGGTCTGCAGTGCATACCTGGCAGTAAAAATAATTCAATTACATTAGTCTGTCACATATTTGTGTGACCTAAAGTGGATTTTTCTCTTTCTGACACCGGCACTGCATATCTGACAGTCAAATAAAACCAGTAAATACTGCTGTTACATTGTCGGTTGACAAATTTCCATTTTCAATTTCTAGAAAGTAAATTTTTTGGCCTGCGCTGCATTTCTGATAGTCCAATAAAACCGTTAAATTCTGCATTTACATTTTTGGTTTAAAAAAGCACTCTTTTTGTGCTAGATAGTACATTTGCAGCCTGCGCTGCTTTTCTGACAGTCCGATAAAACCGTTAAATACTGCATTTACATTGTTGGTAGAAAAAAGCACACTTTTTGTGCTAGATAGTAAATTTGAGGCCTGCTCTGCATTTCTGACAGTCCAATAAAACCGTTAATTACAGCATTTACATTGTTGGTAGAAAAAAGCACACTTTTTGTGCTAGATAGTTCATTTGCGGCCTGCACTGCATGTCTGACAGTCCAATTAAACCATTAAATACTGCTGTTATATTGTTCTTTGAAAAAAGCACACTTTTTGTGCTAGATCATTTACAGCCTGCGCTGCATTTCTGACAGTCCAATAAAACCGTTAAATACTGCATTTACATTTTTTGTTTAAAAAAAGCACACTTTGAATCTACGGGCAGCCTCTTATAATGTACGAGTCATAAACTCACCATCTAAGAGACGTCAGATCTTTGGGGTATTGAAGAGGGATAGAGCAAACCTTATATTCCTTCAAGAAACTCATTTTAAATCTGGTCACTTTCCTGATCTTACAAATTCAATCTTTCCGCACTGGTACCATTGTGGTCCCCCCTCAGCTAACTCCATGAAAGGGATTCCTTTTCAATTCGAAAAATCACATTTAGATGCGGAGGGACAGTATATCATGGATAAAGGGAGAATTGGACCTCAGACCTACACCTTTATTAATGTATACGCACCCAACGCCCACCAAATTAGCTAGCTTAAGAAACTTCTAGATGAGGTAGACTCTTTTCAGGAAGGAGTGACCCTGTTGGGAGGTGACTTCAACCTAACCTTAAACCCTCTTCTAGACTCTTCCTCACAAAACTCTGTTCACTCTCAAAAAGCCCTTAAATCACTAACTTCTAAGCTATGGAACTGTAACCTAAACTATGGAACTGTAGATGTATGGTGCACACTTCATCTGGAAACTTTGGTTTATACCTTTCACTCCGCTGTCCACAATACGTATAACCGACTGGATTACATTTTTATTTCCAAACCTTTCCTTGGACTGTGCTCCGAGGCAGAGGTGGGAACCATTCTTTTATCAGACCACTCACCTGTTTATCTGTCCTTGTCCCCTCCCCCCCAAAGACGAAATAATGCAGCATTCTGGAGGCTCAATGAACAATTGTTAGGGAACCCAGTAGCCAAACAATGCTTACATCAAGGCCTGGTAGATTACTTTGAACTGAATAATACCCTTGATATTTCCCCAACGATCTTATGGGATGCACACAAGGCCTCTATAAGAGGCCAATGTATTAGTATTAGTTCACATCTAAAAAAAGAGAAGACTAAACAACTAGATTTTCTATTTGGGAAAATTAAAACACTCGAAAGCACCCATAAATGCTCAAGGCTCCAATCTCATTTAACGGATCTACAACACTACAGATCTTAACTTAAAAATCTTCTTAACACAGTGTGGGCTAAATAGTATCTCCATTCCCAGCAAAAGATTTTCGCACATGGCAATAAGGCCACAAAATTCGTTACCAGACAAATTCGAAAACGGAGACTGGACAAGTCCATTAACTAAAAAATAATTCAGAACAATTGTTATTTAACTCACCGTCAATAGCCAACCAATTTAAATCTTACTACGAAACTCTATACAACCTAGATACATCATCCATTGACCCAAATTTTTATTATAATATCTCTGACTTAAAATTCTTCCTATCTAACCTTGGTCTCCTGACCCTATCTGCCGAGGACAGATCATTCCTTGCCTCCCCATTCACTGCAGATGACATTAAAAAAGCTATTAAACAGTCCTCGAGAGGGAAATGCCCAGGACCTGACGGTCTGCCTATTCAATACTATTCCACCTTCCAGGATGTTTTAGTCCCCCACCTCCTCCCAGTCTTCAACTCTTCGTTAAACAACTGTCCGCTATCTGAAGAAATGACAAAGGCCCATGTCACCCTCATTCCTAGAGGGGAAACACCACACTCAGTGCCCCAACTAAATACCAATATCTCTATTTAATATAGACTTAAAACTTCTAGCTAAAATGCTAGCAAACAGGCTGGAAAGGATCCTTCCCTCCCTGACCCACAGAGACCAATCAGGTTTTATTAAAGGTAGAGAGGGGAAGGATAATGCCGCCAGAGTTCTTAACGGCCTCTGTTATGTACATAGCAGATCTCTGCCATTGCTCCTTCTCAGCATAGATGCTGAGAAGGCCTTTGATAGGGTGTAGTGGTCTTTTATGAAACAGGTTTTAATAACACAAAATTTCCCTGACCCTTTTATATATGCTATTAACTCCATGTACTGTAATGCTTCTGCATCTATCTCTGTCAATGGCCTCCTTTCTGCTCCATTTCAGATCAAAAACGGGACCAGACAGGGTTGCCCCCTTTTCCGCTTACTTTTTGTTCTAACCATGGAACCACTTTTAACCATGATACGGCAAGACGAGGACATTAAAAGGTGTTACGCTGGGTGACCAGGAGCATAAAACGGCTGCTTTCGCAGACCGCAGACGATCTGCTTGTTAAGATAAGAAACCCTGAAAAGGTGTTGCCAAAGATTTATCAGCATTTGGAAACCTTTAGCTCCTTTTCTAATTTTAAAGTAAACCATAACAAATCATTTATAATATGCTCAGGCCTATCAGCGTCGACAAAGTCACATCTAGCCCTTAGCTCTCCTTTTAACTGGTCACACCCCCATTTGTCTTATTTGGGGGTCAAAATAGGGGCGGACCCATCTAAAGGGTTTTCTCTCAATTACGTTCCCCTTGTGAAAAATATTACTGATTTATTATCCCGCTTAGATTTACCTTTCTATTCTTGGTTTGGGAGAAAAAATATCTGAATGTCATATGTTGCAATGGAACAAAATATGCTGGGTACCCCTCTTAGATCTTTTTTATTGGGTAGAGAAAATGTGCACCCTCTGTTGTTAAAATATGGGAGAAAGATCTGAATAGAACTTTTTCCCCAGACAAAATCAACGACATTCTCATAGCTCCTCATAAGTCCTCCAGATGCGTACTCATTCAAGAAAACTGCTATAAAAGTTCTTTCCAGGTGGTATAAAACAGCTGATATTACCTGCCTATATTCCGCCTCTGCCTCGGACACATGTTGGAGGTGTCTCAAAAGTAGAGGATCCTTCCTTCACGTCTGTGGGACTGTGGGACTGACGGTGGGACTGCCCGACAATCACAACGTGGTGGAAAGATATTTTTACCAAATGTAATACAATATGCAAAACCTCTTTTCCCCCCACCCCGTAAGTTGCCCTTCTGAACCTCTATCTGAAATCTCGAGGTTCTACTAACATACAGCTTTTTAAACATCTTATTAATGCCTCTAGACTGCTGATCCCCAAACTATGGCTGTCAACAGACATCCTGGCAATGGAACAATGGCTTTCCAAAACATATCAGATATATAGGTTTGAAGAGATTTCTCATTGGGAAATGAGAATGATTTGAAAATTTCATAGCATTTGGGGGACTAGAAAACCTTCTGAGGTTTCGAGTAAACCATCATAGAGATCCCAACTATTCTATTCTTTTTATCTTGGTTATACCCCCCTGAAATCCTATACATGGCAGATACTAATCGGAATCATTAGGAGTCAATAGATACTCTATACTCCACCTGAACTCTGCATTGCTTCCCTGAAGTTAGTATAAGCGAAACGGAGGTGTGACCCCTTCCAGGGCTTTTCTTTGTACCCAGCAGTCTCTTTACTGGCACACTTTATTCACCAGTGAATAATGATTTGCCCTAACTACTTCCAGATATTTGTGACCAGTAAACCAGTAAATACAACTGTGACATTGTTGGTGAAAAAAAAAACACTTAATTGTTTGCCATAAAGTACATTTGCGGCCTGCACTGCATTTCTAAGAGTGCAATATAACCAGTAAATACTACTGTGACATTGCTGGTGAGAAAAAAATCACGTATTTTTTGCCATAAAGTACATTTGCGGCCTGCACTGTATTTCTGAGGGTGAACAGTAAATCCAGCTCTTAGATTGTGGGTGGACATTTCCACGGTTAGCAGACCAGTCATTCACAAGTGGCTTGGAGGATGTGTTCCTGCTGCACTGCATACCTGACAGGGAAATATATTCAGTAAATTCGGCGATGTTTAGATTGTTGGGTGATCTGTACCCCTTTTTTCTTTCACACTACCCCTGCCCTGCATACCTGACTGGGAAATATATTCGGTAAATTCGGCGGTGTTTAGATTGTTGGGTGCTGTAGTTATATGCTGTAAAATCTCCATGATGTCTCCATGATAAATCTGCAGCGTGGGGGCCCCGTGTGGCTTTTACACACTTTCAAAATAATCCTTTAGCGGGGCAAATAGATGCCAGATGACGGGGACGCTCCATAGCCCCTTTTTTCGTTCAAACTACCCCTGCCGTGCATACCTGACTGGGAAATACATTCTGTAAATATCAGCTCAGTTTAGATTGTTGGGTGATCTTTACCCCTTTTTTCTTTCAAATTACCCCTGCACTGCATACCTGACTGGAAAATATATTCTGTAAATTCGTCAGCGTTTTGATTGTTGGGTGATCTATACCCCTTTTTTTTTTCAAACTACCCCTGCCCTGCATACCTGACTGGAAAATATATTCTCTAAATTCGGCGGCGTTTAGATTGTTGAGTGATCTTTACCTCTTTTTTCTTTCAAAAGTGGCTGGGAAATATATTGTGTAAATTCGGCGGTGTTTAGATTGTTGGGTGATCTATACCCTAAAAGCGCACGCTGGTAGACGGGCTGCTGATGTCTTTCCCACCTGAAACCGGTGCCTCAGTGGAAGCACAAGGCAAAGGCAAAGGAGGAGGAAGAAGTCGCCAATGCAGCTGGGACACCGCCAGCACCTCATAAGGCAGGGTTAGCATGGCCGAAATGTAAAAAACTTTGTCAGCACTCCACAAGAACCAGCACCACCAGCTGATATGGAACGTCTTAGCGCAGGAGGCAGCATTTCAGCAACATGGTGGAACAGTATGTGTGCACACGCCTACACGTACTGACTGATGGGCCTGCCCATTCAACTTCTGGGTCTCCAAATTGGGCACATGGCCTGAGTTTTCCCTTTACG
The DNA here is from genome assembly GCA_033119425.1 of Bufotes viridis. Taxonomy (NCBI): domain Eukaryota; kingdom Metazoa; phylum Chordata; class Amphibia; order Anura; family Bufonidae; genus Bufotes; species Bufotes viridis. The sequence continues at coordinate 267,069,246 of CM065589.1, forward strand.
CCTTGGAGGTGCTTGCCTGTCCTGCAGCCAGTGTATTGTCTGAACGTGTATTTAGCACAGCAAGGGTCATTATCACAGACAAGCACAGCCGCCTGTCCACAGCCAATGTGGACAAGCGCACGTTCATTAAAATGAACCATGCATGGATCCCACAGGACTTGTCCGTACCTTGTGCAGAATAGACATGTATACCGGCCTCACACAGCCATTGCTATACTCCAGCACACTTTCTCTTTGTTTTACTTTATATATTCCACAATGTTTTGTGGTCTACCCAAATTAAATTTTAAAAAAATAAAATAAAAAAAAAGTGTTCGCTACCTCCTCCTCCTCTACCGCCGCTTCCACCTATACCACCACGTCCACAGCCTCCTCAACCTTATATGGACCTCCTCCTCCTAGATTAATATTTTTAATTTTTATTTATTTTATTTTAAGTCATTTCCCTATCCACATTTGTTTGCAGGGCACTTGTCATGCTCTTACCCACATTTTGCTGCCTTTTTCAGCCCTCTAGTACTTTCCATTACTCTTTTAGAGCCATTTTTGTCGCCAAAGTTTGGGTCCCCATTGACTTCAATGGGGTTCGGGGTCAAGTTCAGGTCAAGTTCGTGTCCCGAACTTGGACTTGGAGGGGAAGTTCGGCCGAACTCGACGAACCCGAACTTCCAGGTGTCCGCTCAACTCTAAAAATAGAGCATTACAATGATGGCAGACTACTGTTGGATGCTTCAGAGAAACATTTCAGATGCAACTCACAAGCGTAAATGCCCCAAGAGGAGTCTCACAGGGAAGAAGAATCGAGTTTAGTGTGTGTAGGTGAGCTCATTTCAGTTCAAAAAAGGATTTTCATGAAAAAATTGTAATAAAACTTTAATTTTCTAAGTCTATTTTCATTTATTTTAAGGTATTACCTTATTTAACATAGTTGCCTAAAGTGTCAGAAAACGTGATCACCTATGACAAAATAGAGGACATTTTCAGATTCAGCGCACCAAAAAACATAAAGATTGGAATAACCAAAACAGCGCTTGAAAATTTTTTTTTTGCAGACCTGTTTAATGGTTGACGATGGAGAGGAGGAGGAGTCTGAGCGGGTGAGGCAGAGAGCAAAGACGATGATGGCCTGGCTGCAGCAGGGAGACTGGGAGAAGGAAGGAACTCCTGTTGGGGTAGCTGACTGCAACCTTTGTTTGCCCATGGGACGGGTTGATGCGGCTTCTTGTGCTTGAATAGAGCCGTGTTGCGTATATCTGTGTTTGGTTGCCCACTGCTTATTTTGTTTTTGCATAGCTTGCACATCAATGCTTCTGACTTCCAGCAGCGTTGAGAAAAGCTGCCAGAAGAGAGATACTCACACAGAACTAAAGACAGCCGAGCTTGGCATAAATCTGGCATGATTTGGGCTTAACCCATCCACAGTGTCAACGGCATCACCAGATCCCAAAGTTGATATGGCTTGACTGTTCTTACGTCACCCCTGCTCTTTATTGCTGCTGCCAAAACTCTCCCCCTCTGATGTTGCCTCCTGCAGCCCCCCCCCCGATCTAGCTCCCAGATCCTGTCTAAGACACAATCATCATTGGTGTCCTCACCCTCCCTGCCACTTTTATCAGACGGTAAGATATCATGTTGAGTTCATTGGCCCTCCTCCTCTGTTCTTCATTTGCCCCCCCCACTGCTTCTTAGCCCCAGCTATGCATGGGTTCTGCAGCCACCTCCTGAACCTCCTCCTCAGGGCATTACAAATGCTTGCTGCTCACAAACAAGTTGTCAACATGGATACTCTTTTGACTATCTCCCATAGGGCATGGTCAGGTTTTCTTGCTATTTCTTAATAAAAGGAAAATGAAAGGTGTCCCACTACGAAGTAGCAGGGAAGAAATAGATGACTCCACTGAAAGCCGTATCTGGGGCTGCAAGGAGGAGAATCAGTAGAAATGCTGTGACCCCTGACTTCATTGTACGATGTTGGACTCAGAAGTTACGTCCACATCATCCTTCTGCAATTGATAGGAGGAGTGAGTCATCCAACCACAATCTCATCCTCTTTTTCCTCAATGATAATGTTACACCTTTCCAAAGCCAGGAACAACTGCAGCCTACTACTACTACTATTAGCTGAATTGCTGATGCCAATACTACCCATATACTGGCCATAGGTCTTTTGTTTTGAATACTTCTGCTGGTCCTCACATTTTTGGGCCTAATTATATACAGTCACACAAAGTATGGAACAGTTTGAAAATCTGTTTTCTAGAACTTAATGACAAGGAGGCGCAATACAATGTCCTTTTCTTTCCAGAAACACATTGAAGACACTGCTGCTGACAGTTGAGTTTGGAAATAATGCAGATTTGGGCCAAATGTCTTTTGTGGAATAAAATCTGCAGATTCAGAACAAAGCTTTCTGTAGTGTTTTGCAGAAGTTGTCAACCTACTATTTAATTAATCCTCCCTTCCACACCACTTGACCTGGCTGGAGATGAACAACATGGATTTCATCCTATTATTTCATGTTATCACTCAGAGATGTAAGCCCCTACCCTTTGTATAGTAAGAAACACTAATATGCTATACTCCCAAACTTAAACAAAAAAAAATAAATTAATCTGAAATGCCTGGAGATGCACTACCACAGATTTCGGCCTACTATTTCACATTTTCACTCAGAGATATTCCTGTGTATTGTAAGACACACTAATATCCTATTTTCCCTAACTTAAACATAGAAAAATGATAAATTTGAACTGTCTGGAGATGCACTGACATGTTTTTCAGCCTAGTATTTCATGGTATCACTCAGACTAGTATAAACCACTACCCGTTGTCTTGTAAGACACACTAATATAAAAAATAAACAAAAAATAACGATTAAATGCCTGGAGATGCACCAACAAAGATTTTGGCCTAGTAGTTCACATTTTCACTCAGAGATATTTCTAGGTATTGTAAGACACAGTAATATGCTATTTTCCCAAACTTAAACTAAAAAAGTGAACTAACTCAAGATGCACAGGCATGGATTACAGCCTAGTATTTCATGTTATCACTCAGACTAGTATAAACCACTACCCGTTGTCTTGTAAGACACACTAATATGTTCTTTTCCCAAACTTAACCAAGCAATAAATATATTTGAACTATCTAGAAATGCACCAACATGGATTTCAGCCTAGTGTTATCACTCAGACTGGTATAAATTGCTGCCTTTTATATTGTAAGACACACTATTTTCCCAAACTTAAACAAAAAATAAAATTGGAAATGCTTGGAGATGCATCAAAATGGATTTGAGACTAGAATTTCACATTATTACTCATAGATATAATCATCCTCTACCCTGTGTATTGTAAAGTAAGACACACTAATATGCTATTTCCTAAACTTTAGAAAAAAAATAAAAAACTGTCTGGATATACCCTTTGATGGATTTTGGATGGTAAAACACATGTTGTACAGTTTTGAGCTTATTATACCAACCCAGCCCCACCGCCCCCCAAAAAATAAAAAATTCTGTTAAAATGGCAAAGAAATAAAATAAATATTCTTAACTCTGATAACACATGTTACATAGTTACATAGTTGATACGCTTCAAAAAAGACATAAGTTCATCAAGTTCAACCAAGGGAGAGGTGGGGACGCGAATCCTAGAAGAAAGTGAGACTCTAACGTTCTAAACGTTTTTATAAGCATTAATGTTGTTTACTTTTAATAATTCATCTAAACCTTTTTTAAAACTGTCCACTGTTCCCGCTGTGACCACGTACTAAGGAAGTCTATTCCACAGATTCACAGTTCTTACAGTGAAGAAGCATTGACGTTTCTGGAGACTAAACTTTTTCTTTTCCAGTCGGAGGCAGTGCCCCCTTGTCTTTCGAGTGCATTTTACATGGAACAGTTTTTTACCGTATTTTTTGTATGGCCCATTTATATATTTGAATAGGTTAATCATGTCCCCCCTTAGACGTCTCTTCTCAGGACTAAGTTAATTCAATTCTTTTAATCTTTCTTCATAACTAAGATTCTCCATGCCCCTTAGGGTGGGTTCACACTAGCATTAGGGATTCCATTAAGGCTTTCCGTTATAACATAGAATCCATGAAGTCGGAAGGACGGATCCATTCTTCTGCCCATAGACTTGTATAATGACGGAATGCAAAACGGAATTCTTTTCCGTCATAATAGAAGTCTATGGGAATCAAAACCGATCCGTTTGGTTCCCGTTATGCAAGTTATCCTGTCGAAAAAACTTTATTTTCAGTCTTGCATAACGGGACCCAGACGGATCCATCTTAAAGACTGTTAAAGGCTTCCGTTTTGTATTCTGTCTGGGTATTTCGTTATTTTCCGTTATAACCATGTTATAACGGAAAGCCATAACGGAATCCCTAATGCTAGTGTGAACCCAGCCTTATCAGTTCAGTCGCTCTCCTCTGTACTTTTTCCAGCTGCAGTGCATCCTTTCTATGGACCAATTTCTATGGTGCCAAGAACTGAACTGTATTAGTGATGTCGCGAACCGGTGAACCGCCATAGACTTAAATAGGCAGGCAAATTTTAAAACCCACAGGGACTCTTTCTGGCCCCAATAGTGATGGAAAAGTTGTTTCAAGGGGACTAACACCTGGACTGTGACTGAGGCAAAACTTCCATGGAAAATAACGTAGTGGACGCAGAGTCTGGTTTTAATCCATAAAGGGCATAAATCACCTAACATTCCTAAGGGTCCTTTCACACTTGCGTTCTGAGGATCCGGCAGGCACTTCCGTCTCGCCGGATCTGTCAGAACTCAAGTCGCCGGAAAGCATTAGAAGACTGATCAGGATCCTGATCAGTCTTCGAAATTCTTTCAGGTTACTATGGCAGCCAGGAAGCTATTAAAGTCCTGGTTGCCATAGTAGTAGTGGGGAGCGGTATACTTACAGTCCGTGCGGCTCCCGGGGCGCTCCAGAATGACGTCAGAGCGCCCCATGCGCATGGATCACGTGATCCATGTGATCACGTGATCCATGCGTGTAGGGCGCCCTGACGTCACTCTGGAGCGCCCCGGGAGCCGCACGGATGGTAAGTATACCGCTCCCCCGCTCCCCACTACATTTTACCACGGCAACCAGGACTTTAGCGTCCTGGCTGCCATGGTAACCATTGAGAAAAAGCTAAACGTCGGATCCGGCGATGCGCCGAAACTACGTTTAGCTTCAGGCCGGATCAGGATTAATGCCTTTCAATGGGCATTAATTCCGGATCCGGCCTTGCGGCAAGTGTTACGGATTATTGGATGGAACAAAAAGCGCAGCATGCTGCGGTATTTGCTGCGTCCAGAAAACGTTCCGGTCCTGAACTGAAGACATCCTGATTTCTCTCCATTCAGAATGCATTGGGATAATCCTGATCAGGATTTTTCCGGCATAGAGCACCAAGGATGGAACTCTATGCCGGAAAACAAAAACGCCAGTGTGAAAGGACCCTAAATTGTTTGGAATAACGTGCTTTAAAACACCCAGTGTGTGTATACGATCAAGTATGATGTTGTATTGATCAGGTAGTGTAAGGGTTACGCCCGCTTCACAGTGACTGACCTAACTGTGACAGACCAAACTCCCCATTTAACGCACCGCAAACAACCGCAAACAGTCCATTTGCACAACCGCAAACTCCCCATTTGCACAAAGTTGGATATCAAGCTAGCCCTTGTCCTTACTGACATCCTTGAAGGTCTCTTCCTCGTGCAATGTACTGTGCCACCCTATATAAGTGGTGTGTTCAGTAATCAGTAGTACTATTTTTATCAGTTTAATCCCTGTTACGTCCCCTATCAGGGGACGTGTATCGAATAGATTTTCGGAATCGGGAGATAGAAAAAGAAGCTTGGTCGTTCCTCTTACTCCCAATTTGGGGCACTGAGCATGCGCCGTGCAATGTCCTGTGCAACCCTATACGAGTGGTGTGTTAACTAGTGCTATTCCTATCAGTTTAATCCCTGTTACGTCCCCTATCAGGGACGTGTATCGAATAGATTTTAGGAACCAGGAGATGGAAAAAGAAGCTTGGTTGTTCCTCTTACTTCCAATTTTGGGCACTGTGCGTGCGCCGTGCAATGTACTGTTCAACCCTATATGAGTGGTGTGTTAACTAGTACTATTCCTATCAGTTTAATCCCTGTTACGTCCACTATCAGGGGACGTGTATCGAATAGATTTTCGGAACCGGGAGATGGAAAAAGAAGCTTGGTCGTTCCTCTTACTTCCAATTTGGGGCACTGTGAGTGCGCCGTGCAATGTACTGTGCAACCCTATATGAGTGGTGTGTTAACTAGTACTATTCCTATCAGTTTAATCCCAGTTACATCTCCTATCAGGGGACGTATATCGAATAGATTTTCGGAACCGGGAGATAGAAAAAGAAGCTTGGTTGTTCCTCTTACTTCCAATTTGGGGGACTGCGCGTACGCCGTGCAATGTACTGTGCAACCCTATATGAGTGGTGTGTTAACTAGTACTATTCCTATCAATTTAATCCCTGTTATGTCCCCTATCAGGGGACATGTATTGTATAGATTTTAGGAACTGGGAGATGGAAAAAGAAGCTTGGTCGGTCCTCTTACTTCCAATTTGGGGCACTGCGCGTGCGCCGTGCAATGTACTGTGCCGCCCTATATGAGTGGTGTGTTAAGTAGTACTATTCCTATCAGTTTAATCCCTGTTACGTCCCCTATCAGGGGACGTGTATCAAATAGATTTTAGGAATCGGTGATGGAAAAAGAAGCTTGGTCGTTCCTCTTACTTCCAATTGGGGCACTGCGCGTGCGCTGTGCAATGTACTGTGCCACCCTATATGAGTGGTGTGTTAACTAGTACTATTCCTATCAGTTTAATCCCTGTTACATCCCCTATCAGGGGACGTGTATCGAATAGATTTTCGCAACCGGGAGATAGAAAAAGAAGCTTGGTCGTTCCTCTTACTTCCAATTTGGGGGACTGCGCATACGCCGTGCAATGTACTGTGCAACCCTATATGAGTGGTGTTTTAACTAGTACCATTCTTATCAGTTCAATCCCTGTTACGTCCCCTATCAGGGGACGTGTATCAAATAGATTTTAGGACTCGGGAGATGGAAAAAGAAGCTTGGTCGTTCATCTTACTTCCAATTGGGGCACTGCGCGTGCACCGTGCAATGTACTGTGCAACCCTATATGAGTGGTGTGTTAACTAGTACTATTCCTATCAGCTAATCCCTGTTATGTCCCCTATCAAGGGACGTATATCGAATAGATTTTAGGAATCGGTGATGGAAAAAGAAGCCTGGTCGTTCCTCTTACTTCCAATTGGGGCAATGTACTGTGCCGCCCTATATGAGTGGTGTGTTAAGTAGTACTATTCCTATCAGTTTAATCCCTGTTACGTCCCCTATCAGGGGACGTGTATCAAAAAGATTTTAGGAATCGGTGATGGAAAAAGAAGCTTGGTCGTTCCTCTTACTTCCAATTGGGGCACTGCGCGTGCGCCGTGCAATGTACTGTGCCACCCTATATGAGTGGTGTGTTAACTAGTACCATTCCTATCAGTTTAATCCCTGTTACATCCCCTATCAGGGGACGTGTATCGAATAGATTTTCGGAACCGGGAGATAGAAAAAGAAGCTTGGTCGTTCCTCTTACTTCCAATTTGGGGCACTGCGCGTGCGCCGTGCAATGTACTGTGCAACCCTATATGAGTGGTGTGTTAACTAGTACCATTCTTATCAGTTCAATCCCTGTTACGTCCCCTATCAGGGGACGTGTATCGAATAGATTTTAGGAATCGGGAGATGGAAAAAGAAGCTTGGTCGTTCATCTTACTTCCAATTGGGGCACTGCGCGTGCACCGTGCAATGTACTGTGCAACCCTATATGAGTGGTGTGTTAACTAGTATTATTCTTATCAGTTTAATCCCTGTTACGTCCCCTATCAAGGGACGTGTATTGAATGGATTTTAGTCAACCGCAAAGAGTTGTCAAAAGATGACAAACTGATTGCAGAAATTGTATTCATCTGTGTGTGCGTCAATCTTGTTGTAGTGATGACTGAGCTCGTGCGCACGTTCGGGAGATTGAATTGAATTGAATCTTTGCATGGGGAGATACAGAAAAAAGCTTGCTCTCTCCATTTACTTCTAATTTGGGGCACTACAGAGAGAACCATTACGACATCATGAAATAATAATTTAGTTCCTCTGAAGTACATTGAGTATCCAGCTAAACTGTTCTGAGCTCTGTACTTGAACCCTAGTTGGTGGCGGATAAGTCACGCAAGTCATCTGGCATGCAGAGATTAAATACAGCAGCGTGGGGGACCATTTTTAGCCCAAGGCATCTAATCAGGCCTTTTTTTTAGTCAAATGCATTCTCCACTGTCTCATTCATCTTAATAAAGGTGAGGTAATGTAGACTTTTTTGACCTAGGCGACTTCTCTTGTTAGTGACAATACCTCCTGCTGCGCTGAAGGTCCTTTCTGACAGGACACTTGAAGCGGGGCATGCCAGAAGTTCTATCGCAAATTGGGATAGCTCAGGCCACAGGTCAAGTCTGCACACCCAGTAGTCAAGGGGTTCATCTCTCCTCAGAGTGTCGATATCTGCAGTTAAGGCGAGGTAGTCTGCTACTTGTCAGTCGAGTCGTTCTCTGAGGGTGGACCCCGAAGGACTGTGGCGATGCGTAGGACTAAAAAAGCTCTGCATGTCCTCCATCAACAACTCATCTGTAAAGCGTCCTGTCCTTGCCGGCGTGGTCGTGGTAGGAGGAGGATTACTTTCACCTGTACCCCTGTTAAATTCCCATTGTGCTCTGACATCACCCTTATACGCTGTGTAAAGCATACTTTTTAACTTGTTTTGGACCTGCTGCATCCTTTCCGACTTCCGGTAATTCGTTAACATTGTAGCCACTTTCTGCTTATACCGGGGGTCTAGTAGCATGGCCACCCAGTACAGGTCGTTCTCCTTCAGCCTTTTTATACGGGGGTCCCTCAACAGGCATGACAGCATGAAAGACCCCATTTGCACAAAGTTGGATGCCTGGCTACTCATGTCTCGTTCCTCGTCCTCACTGATGTCATTGAAGGTCTGTTCTTTCCCCCAGCCATGTACAACACCACGGCTCCCGGATAGGTGACAACAATTAGCACCCTGGGATGCCTGCTGTGGTTGGCACAACCCTCAAAGCCACATTCCTCCTCTGACTCAGACTCCTCTTCACGCTCATCTACGGCCTGATCCAGCACTCTTCGCAGGGCACGCTCCAGGAAGAAAACAAATGGGATGAGGTCGCTGATGGTACCTTCGGTGCGACTGACTAGTTTTGTCACCTCCTCAAAAGGATGCATGAGCCTACAGGCATTGAGCATGAGCATCCAGTAACGTGGCAAAAAAATACCCAGCTCCGCAGAGGCTGTCCTAGCACTCCGGTCATACAAATACTAGTTGACGGCTTTTTCTTGTTGGAGCAGGCTGTCAAACATTAGGAGTGTTGAATTCCAACGTGTCAGGCTGTCGCAAATCAAGCGCTTCACTGGCATTTTGTTTCGCCGCTGAATATGGGAAAAGTGCGCCACGGCCATGTAGGAACGCCTGAAATGGCCACACACCTTCCTGGCCTGCTTGAGGAAATCCTGTAAGCCACTGGGGTGTCCCAATAACTACAAATTTTTTGAAGGCCTCAGTCTCCACGAGCTTGTATGGTAAAAGCTGGCGGGCTAAGAGTTCCGTAAAGCCAGCTGTCAGACGCCGGGCAAGGGGGTGACTCTGTGACATTGGCTTCTTATGCTCAAACATTTCCTTGAAAGATACCCAACTGTGGGCAGATGAGCAGGAACTGCAGAAGGTAAGAGGCAGAGTGGCGGGTGGTTGAGAGGGGGCAAGGAGGACAGCAGTGGTTGATGTGGCTAAAGATCCTGGACCAGGAGGAGGATGGTTGCTTTGAGTTTGTGTGCTGCTTGTACTCATGGGTTGATCCCATAGGCGTTTGTGATGTGAGATCATGTGCCTTCGCAAAGCAGTTGTACCTAGGTGGGTGTTGGACTTCCCACGACTCAGTGTCTTTTGGCACAGGTTACAAATGGCATCGCTGTTATCAGAGGCAGACACACAAAAAAATGCCACACTGCTGAGCTTTCCAATGACGGCATTCTGGTGGGGGCAACAGGTACTTGGTACTTGCCATGACCTCCCCCTGCTTTCAACTCGTATCCTCTTCCTCTCTGTCTCCCCATCTGAACTTTCCCCCTGTTCTTCTTCTCTCCGAGCGGGCACCCACGTGACATCCACGGACACATCGTCATCATCAACCGTTTCACTTGTATCTGACAACTCAGCATCACACCGTTGTCCATGTGTGTAATGCTGCCTGACTGAGACATATCCCTGTTATCTACATCCTCTGGCAATAAAGGTTGCGCATCACTCATTTCTTCCAACTGATGTGTAAGTAAAAATAATTCCTCTGACAGATCAAATGAATCGGCTGTGGTGCTAGTGTTGGTGGTGGCGGCGGGCGGGTGGGTGAGTGGAAACTTGAGAGGTGCCCGAAGCTGAGCTGGAGGAGGATGATGCGTCAAGGTTTCCGAGCGGAAGCTTTCGATGATTGGGTGTCCTGTGTAAGCCAGTCAACTAGTCCTCAGAATTTTTCGAGTTCAGTGTATGTGGCCTCTGAACACTGGGCATTATTCTAGGGCCAAAGGAAATCACAGCACCAAGACGGCCCATGCGGGGTAGACTGCCTCTGCCTGTCATTTTTTTTTGGGATTAGTGGTACTATGCGTGGAAGGTACTGTGCCACCTGGTATGAGTGTTGGGCACTGGCAGTGGGCACACTACAGTCAGTGGAAGTGGGCCTGACACACACTGGCAGGCAACTAACCTTAGATTAAAGGGTAAAAATGAAATGCCTTATTTATCGGCAAGCTACTGTGCCACCCGGTATGAGTGGTGGGAACTGGCAGTAGGCACACTACAGTCAGTGGAAGTGGGCCTGACACCCACTGGCAGGCAACTAACCTTAGATTAAAGTGCAAAAATTAAATTCCTTATTGATCGGCAAGCCACTGTGCCACCTGGTATGAGTGGTGGGCACTGGCAGTGGGCACACTACAGTCAGTGGAAGTGGGCCTGACACCCACTGGCAGGCAACTAACCTTAGATTAAAGGGTAAAAATTAAATGCCTTATTTATCGGCAAGCTACTGTACCACCCGGTATGAGTGGGGGCACTGGCAGTGGGCACACTACAGTAAGTGGAAGTGGGCCTGACACACATTGGCAGGCAACTAACCTTAGATTAAAGGGTAAAAATGAAATGCCTTATTTATCGGCAAGCTACTTTGCCACCCAGTATGAGTGGTGTGCACTGGCAGTGGGCACACTACAGTGAGTGGAAGTGGGCCTGACACATACTGGCAGGCAACTAACCTTAGATTAAAGGGTAAAAATGAAATGCCTTATTTATCGGCAAGCCACTGTGCCACCTGGTATGAGTGGTGGGCACTGGCAGTGAGCACACTACAGTGAGTAGAAGTGGGCCTGACACACATTGGCAGACAACTAACCTTAGATTAAAGGGGTAAAATGAAATGCCTTATTAATCGGCAAGCTACTTTGACACTCGGTATTAGTGGTGGGCACTCGCAGTGGGCACACTACAGTCTGTGGGCCTGACACACACTGGCAGCAGGCAGGCAACTTAAAGGGTTTCTGTCATCAAGTTTTGACATTATAAGCTGTCTGACATTAGCTATGTGCTAATGTCTGAGCAGCTTGATAATGTCTTTTTTATAAAAATCCGATTTATATTTTGGCTGAAAAACGTACTTTTATAATATGTAAATTAGCCTCTAGGAGCAGGGGGGGGCGTTGCCCTGCTCCTAGAGGCTCCGTGCGGCAACCTGCTGGCACGCCCCTTCTTACTTTGAGTGACAGTGCCGGGCAGCGATCCTCCGGCACTATCTCCTTCTGAAATCCCGCGCTGTCCTGCTTCCGGGTGAACTCAGAGGTATTCAGCGCAGGCGCGGTGAGCTGAGGACAGCAGGCACCAGCGTCGGAGCGTCGAATACAGAGCGTCGGTGCAGGCGCGGGATTTCAGAAGGAGACAGTGGTGGAGGATCGCTGCCCGGCACTGTCACTCAAATTAAGGGGGGCGTGCCAGCAGGTTGTTGCACGGAGCCTCTAGGAGCAGGGCAACGCCCCCCCTGCTCCTAGAGGCTAATTTACATATTATAAAAGTCCGTTTTTCAGCCAAAATATAAATCGGATTTTTATAAAAAAGACATTATCAAGCTGCTCTGACATTAGCACATAGCTAATGTCAGACAGCTTATAATGTCAAAACTTGATGACAGAAACCCTTTAATTAGATTAAAGTGTAAAAATGAAATGCCTTTTTTTATGCAAAGTCCTGTGCCACACGGTATGAGTGGTGGACACTGGCATTGGGCACACTACAGTCTGTGGGCCTGACACACACTGGCAGCAGGCAGGCAACTGAAATTAGATTAAAGTGTAAAAATTACATGCCTTTTTTTATGCAAAGTCCTGTGCCACAAGGTATGAGTGGTGGGCACTGGCAGTGGGCACACTACAGTCTGTGGGCCTGACACACACTGGCAGCAGGCAGGCAACTGAAATTAGATTAAAGTGTAGAAATTAAATGTCTTTTTTATGCAAAGTCAAGTGCCACACGGTATGAGTGGTGGGCACTGGCAGTGGGCACACTACAGTCTGTGGGCCTGCAGCCTCTCACACGGGCAGGCCAGGCAACTGCAATATATATATGGAGAAAAAAATAAATAAAAGCAGACTAATGTAGCAGCCCTAAAAAGGGCTTTTTGGGGTGTTGTGACGCTGTCCATAGAGCAGATGAGTCTGTGGACACAGAACACTAGCCTAGCTAACGCTTTCCCTATGAATTAATCAGCACAGCAGCAGCTGCACTCTCCCTGCTCTCACTAACACACTGCAGCTTCAGACTGAATCTAAAAGGGCTGCAGTTTTTATAGGAGGTGGGGGGTGTGGGAGGTAGGGTGCCGATTGGCTGGAATGTGTCTGCTTACTGTGAGGTACAGGGTCAAAGTTTGCTCTATGATTATGTATAGGGAGCTGACCGAACATCGCATATGTTCGCCCGCCGCGGCCAATGCGAACAAGCTATATTCGCCAGGAACTGTTCGCCGGTGAATAGTTCGGGACATCACTAAACTGCATATTTCAGATGAGGCCGCACCAATACTTTGTAAAGTGGTAATATTACATCCCTGCCCTGTGAGTCTATGCCTTAATGCCTGACGATATCCTTGTGGCCTTAGAAGCAGCTGATTGACATTGTATGCTGTTATTTAATCTAGCATCTACAAGGACACCCAAATCCTTCTCTATAAGTGACTCTCCCAGTGTTACATCACCTAGGACATATGAAGCATGGAGATTAATAATACCAAAATGCATAACTTTACATTTATCCACATTGTATCTCATTCGCCAGGTTGATGCCCAATCACTCAGAGTGTTCAAGTGAGCTTGTAGTTTATGGACATTTTCCATAGACTGCACAGTTCTACATAGCTTAGTGTAATCTGCAAAAACAGAAATGGTGCTATTAATCTCGTCCTCATACACCACTTATAACCCGGACCATTCTGAATAGGAATTATTGACCACAACTCTCTGGACACGGTCCTTCAGCCAGTTTTTAATCCAATTACAAACTATACTTTCTAAGCCTATAGACCTTACTTTACCTATATAACGTCTATGAGAGACAGTATCAAAAGACTTTGCAAAATCCAGAAACACTACATCCATAGCCGCCCCTCTGTCCAGGCTACTACTCAACTCCTCATGAAAACAAATCAGGTTAGTCTGAGAACTTCTGTCCTTGGTAAACCCATGGTGGTTATCACTATAATATTATTTACAGTCACATACTCCTGTATATAGTCCCTTAAGAGTCCTTCAAACATTTTTCCCACAACTGAAGTTAAATATAACTGGTCTAAAATTACCTGTGAAGGACCTAGATCTTTTTTGCATATGGGCACCACATTTGCCTTCGCCAATCACTTGGCACTGTACCAGTACCTATAGAATCTTTAAAAATTATAAACAGGGGCACAGCAATGACTGAACGGAGCCCTTTAAGCACTCTTGGATGTAATCCATCTGGACCTGGAGCCTTTTTCACATTTACCTTATTTAACCTATCTTGGACCACATCTACAGTTAGCCAGTTGAGTATATGACTGGATGTACTAACAGCCCCAGCACCACAGATATCAGCTCCTTTATCTTCTTTTGTATATACAGAGCTAAAAAAAACATTTAGTAACTCTGCCTTTTCCTTATCTTCAATGACTACCCCCCTTTACCATTATTTAGGGGCCTACCTGCTCAGATCTTGGTTTTTTAGCATTTATATATTTAAATAATTTTTTCAGATTAGTTTTGCTCTCTCTTGCCACCTGCTGTTCGTTTTGTATTTTTGCTAATTTTATCTCCTTTTTACGGATTTTATTAAGCCCTTTGTAATCTTCAAACGATACTGCTGACCCCTCAGATTTGTATTTTTAAATTTAAATTTTAACAGTTTATACTTGTTACCTAAAGGAATACATTTTTTAGTGCAATCACTCAATGTGGATTTAAAGCTCTCCCATTTATCCTCAGTATTATTATGTGACAGTAGCTTCTCCCAGTCTGTGCCCTGAAATGCTGCCATCAACCCAGGGAAATTAGCCTTTTTTAAATTCAGTGTCTTTGCTCTGCCTATAGTTTAGGGGGAATATAATTATATTGTGGTCACTATTACCTAGTGTTTCTCGAACAGTAACATTTCCAACAAACTCTGCATCATTAGAAATTACCAGATTCAAAAAAGCATTGCCAGCAGTGGGAACTTCTACATACTGGCCCATAAAGTGGTACTGTAGTAAGTTGAGAAATATTATCCCCTTTGCGGTTGAGGCAGAATCATGACCCCAGTCAATGTCTGGGAAGTTAATCTCCCATTATGACCACTGTACCAGCTTGTGCAGCCTGCTCTATTTGGTTATACAGTTGTGTTTCTATCTCCTCTGTGATGTTAGGGGTCTATAGATTATAGTATTATTTTTTCAGTGTTTATATCCATTTGAACTTCCAACCATAAGGTTTCCACATCCTCACCATCCTCACCCACAATTGCCTCTTTCACACTTGTCTTCACATCACTCCTCACATACAGACACACACCACCTTTTCTATGGACCCTGTCTTTCCTAAATAATGTAAAACCTTCAATATTTACAGCCCAGTTGTGTAAAGAATCCAACCATGTCTCAGCCACACCAACTACATCTATGTGTTCTTCTAGTACCACAGCCTCTGCCCCCCCCACCCCCCCTACACACACACACACACACACACACACACATTTTCTAGCTAGACTTCTGGCATTTGTGAAAATACATTTTTAATTACTTTTACCTATAGAGTGAATATCCAGGTTGATGTTTGTATGTAACAGGTTCTAGTTACCAACAGTTCTATTTTTCATCGGTGTATAGTTCTGCCCAGTCTTCTCCCTACTTTCCTCACTAACCCCAGTCCCCAATAAATCCCCACTGTCCCCTCCTATACCCAACTCTCTATCTACATTATCTACCCCCTTATTAGTATGACCCCCCACCTTCTCCCCAGATCCTAGTTTAAAAGCTCCTTCAGCCATCTAACCATTGCTCCCTCCCCATTAAGGTGCAGCCCATCCCTACTGTACAGTCTGTAACCGACAGAGAAGTCGGCCCAGTTTTCCATGAATCCAAACCCTTCCTGCCTGCACCAGCTTCTGAACCACTTATTTAACTCCTTAAGCTCCCGTTGTCTCTCTGGTGGCACTCGTGGCACTGGTAGTATTTCTGAAAACACTATCCTGGACTTGAACTTCTCTCCTAGTTCCCTAAAATCATTTTTAAGGACCTTCCATCTCCCCCTGACTTTGCCATTGGTGTCAATGTGTACCATGACCTCTGGGTCTTCCCTAGCCCCACCCAGCAATCTGTCAATCAGATCCACAGTATGCTGAACCCGAGCACCTGGAAGACAACACACTGTTCAGCATTCACGGTCTCGGCGACAGATGACCCTGTCTGTCCTCCTTATAATAGAGTCCCCTACCACCAGCATCTGTCTAACCTTTGCTTCACTCCTTTTCCCATCCTTCCTGCAGGGGGCATTCTTATTTTCTCTAGCCTTTCCCTTCAATGTCCCTCACACTAGAATGGAAGCTTGATTGTGTCTGCCAAACACAGAATGATGTTCTGCAATGGCACCTTCTAAATTGGCTGATCCAGGCTGTCTGTCGGTTAGCCTGTGAGCCGTTCAAGACAAGAACCCCTACTTCCTGTTATGGTCATGGGAGAATCATTCTTCTTCCTCCCTAGTGTTTTTTCCTGCCGAATTTTAAAACCCACAGGGACTCTTTCTGGCCACAATAGTGATGGAAAAGTTGTTTCAAGGGGACTAACAGCTGGACTGTGGCATGCCGGAGGGCGATCTATGGCAAAACTCCCATGGAAAATTACGTAGTTGACGCAGTCGGGTTTTAATCCATAAAGGGCATAAATCACCTAACATTCCTAAATTGTTTGGAATAACGTGCTTTAAAACATCCAGTGTGTGTATACGATCAGGTATGATGTTTTATCGATCAGGTAGTGTAAGGGTTACGCCTGCTTCACAGTGACAGACCAAACTCTGACAGACCAAACTCCCTATTTAATGCACCGCAAACAACTGCAAACAGTCCATTTGCACAAGGTTGGATACCAAGCTAGCCATGTCCCGTTCATTGTCCTCACTGATGTCATTTAAGGTCTCTTCCTCCACCCAGCCACGTACAACACCAAGGGTCCCCGAAAGGTGACAACAAGCCCCCTGAGACGCCTGCTGTCTTCCACCACCTCAAAGCCACCTTCCTCCTCTGACTCTTCTTCAGACTCCTCTCTCTGCGTTGCCGCAGGTCCAGCAATCGACGACGACAATGCTGCTTCTGGTGGTGATGGTGGCCACAACTCTTCCTCTTCATGCTCATCTACGGCCTGATCCAGCACTCTTCGCAGGGCACGCTCCAGAAAAAACGCATATGGGATGAGGTCGTTGATGTTGCCTTGGGTTTGACTGACCAGGTTTGTCACCTCTGCAAAAGGATGCATGAGCCTACAGCCATTGTGCATGAGCGTTCAGTAACGCGGCCAAAAAAATACCCAGCTCCGCAGAGGCTGTCCTCTTTTTTTTAAATTAAAGAAATCTGATAAAAATGGTTGGTCGGTCCTCTTCCTTCCAATTTGGGGCACTGCGCGTGCGCTATGCAATATACTGTGACACCCTATATGAGTGGTGTGTTAAGTAGTACGATTCCTATCAGTTTTATCCCTGTTACGTCCCATATCAGGGGACGTGTATCGAATAGATTTTAGGAACCGGAGATGGAAAAAGATGATTGGTCGTTCCTCTTATTTCCAATTTGGAGCACTGCACGTGCGCCGCACAATGTACTGTGCCACCAATACAAATAGTGTGAACTACTATTCTTACCATTTTAATCTTTGTTAAGTCCCCTATCAGGGGACGTGTATTGAAATGAATCCTTGCATGGGGAGATAGAGAAAAAAGCTTGCTCTGTCCGCTTCCCTCTAATTTTGGACACTTGCAATGGAATTTGCCACCAATGTAACTAGTGTTAACTAAGCACTGTTCCTATCAGTTTAAACTCTGTTTTGTCCCTTAGGGTCGGTGTAGGGAATAGATTTTTGGAACTGGGGGATGGAAAAGACCCATGCTCGGTCCGCTTCGTTTGAATTTTAGGTCACTGCGTGTGAGCCGTGCAATGTACTGTGACACCCTATATGAGTGGTGGGCAGTGGGCACAATACAGTCTGTGGGCCTGTCACACACTGGCAGGCAACTGGAATTATATTAAAAGGTAAAAATTAAATGACTTTTTTATCTGGAAGGTACTGTGCCACCCTATATGAGTGGTGGGCAGTGGGCACAGTACAGTCTGCAGGCTTGTCACACACTGGCAGGCAACTGCAATTATATTAAATGGTAAAAATTAAATGACTTTTTTATCTGCAAGGTACTGCGCCACCCGATATGAGTGGTGGGCACTGGCAGTGAGCACAGTACAGTCTGTGGGCCTGACACACACTGGCAGGCAACTGCAATAATATTAAAGGGTAAAAATTAAATGACTTTTTTATCTGCAAGGTACTGTGCCACCCTATATGAGTGGTGTGCACACAGTACAGTCTGTGGGCCTGCGGACTCTCACACACAGGCAGGCAACTGCAATATATATATATAGAAAAAATAAATAAAAGCAGACTGATGTACCAGCCCTAAATAGGGCTTTTTGGAGTGCTGTCAGGACGCTGTCCATACAGCAGATGAGTCTTTGAGGATTGGAGTGGACACAGAACACTGGCCTAGCTAATGCTTTCCCTATTAATTCAGCAGCAGCAGCACTATCCCTGCTTTAACCAAAGCCCCATTCAGACGTCCGTAGTGTGTTGCGGATCTGCAACACACCATGCCGGCACTCCCAATAGAGATGCCTATTCTTGTCCGCAGATTGCGGACAAGAATTGGACATGCTCTCTTTTGCGTAGCCTTATGCATTCCATGGAGAATGATTAGAGTGGTATTGCACATTCCCAACCTGCTGCTTCATCAGATTGGACAAACGTGACCCCCATTCTCAGGATAGGTGGGGGTCCCAGTGGTTGAACCGCAGTAACCAGTTACTTTTCCTCTATCCTGTGCATATAGGATAACTTCAAAACTTGGAACAATTCCTTTAAAGGGAGTCTGTCATTCCTGCAAGAACAATTTACTGCACTACTACATGAGAAGTACAGCTGCTCCTGACCCTGGATCATCAATTTATATGTTAATACTCCCCTGTTCCTCTGATGTGGTTCCACAAAGTGCAACTGAAATACATTGGCAGGATCCCTGAGCATGATAATGGAGTGGATCTTCTGAACACGCTCAGAAGTCCTGATAATGTATTCCATTGCCGCTTTGCTCTGAGATAGCAGAGCAATTAGGGATGAGTATCAACATATAAAATGTATCAATCCGGAGTCAAGGCAGCAGTCGGTATTTGGTTAGTGTTTGATCAGTTATTTCCATCTGTGATTGTGAGCCAAAACTAGGGGTGGAGCTTACACGTTTATAAGATATAAAGGAAAGATGTGCACCTGTTCTGTGCTTGTGACTCACTCTGGTTTTACCTCACAATCACTGATGAAAATCACTGATCAAACACTGTCTGTGTAAAAGAGGGCTTAGTCATGCACTTAATAGTGATTGCGGAAGGCGAGAGACTCCCTTTAAAGTGTGCTAGATCTTTATTGGTATCACTGACATTATACAAGCTGCAATGAAAGAGGACATCAGTGTATAATGTCGGTGCTGCTACAAAGTTGACATGTGGATGTACTCCATTCTTTGGGACACTGCAGAGTGGAAGAGATATATTTTATTTATTTATTATTTATTTATTTTTATTTTCTTTAAACACACATTAAACAACATAATGAATATGAAGGCGTACTAAAAATATTCAAATATTGGACATCCCGTTTAAATGGGCATGAGTGCAGGCCACTTGACAGGCTGAAGAATAAAACATTTCTGCAGCAAGCCTTTTAAATGATGTTTAGATTTAAACAGCAGAGAAAGGTAATTGCCTTATTTTAAAGCTGATTAGATTAATGGTATTATGATAATGACATGAATAGTTAAAACACTTTCTATTTTAAAAACACACAGCAGCATCGGAATAATTCTTTTTGACTTCATCAATCTGTTAATCCTGTGTGTCTGCAGTGATAAACCCACAAAATCCTGGATAATCCTATAAGAATTTAGATGGAGCTGGAAACATCTATAAATACATTTCAAACTGTCAAATGCCATTATCATCTGGACACATTTGCTGTTCCTTTCTAAATTGCATTAGAATATAAGAAGTCAATTGGAAAATCGTTCTTGTTTTATTTACTAGCTAAACTTTTATCAATGACAATATTTCTGTGTTATCCCTCAAATGATACATCAATTTGCCATAATGCAGACCACAATGCTAATCATGATCTAGCTACTGCAAGTGAATTATGGTAACTGTTGTTAAAATAGATTATGTTGGAGCATATAGTGTAACTTGACTGTCCTGGGTATATGTGCAAAACATGGGCCCTCCACCTAAATGGACTGGCCCATCTCACACATTGGTGGCATATGGCTAGGATATGGCACCTCTGGGACCCACACCTATCTGATATTGGTGGCTTATCCTATCTCTACAACGGGGCCACCAAAGTAAACGAGGGCATACAGCACTGACATGTATACAAACAGTACCGATTTAACCATAGGGCAAACAGCACAATTTCACCAGTGGTCCTTCATCTTTTACTGCACATGATTTTCAGCTGAACAAAATGGGCCATTATAGAGAATAATTGTAACACCCAGATGACTGAACAACTGGAAGGCAGGCAAGTAATGGTAAGGTATGTGGAGATATGTGAGCCCAAAATATAGAACTGGCAGTGGAAGGAGAAAAAGATGCAATGAGTACTGAATTCTACAGTGTCCATGACATACCAGGGCACCGTAGGCCTAGTACACTCAGGAGCTAAGTTTAGTCTTATTTAGCAGTATACAAAGCAAGATAAGAACAAAGGGGGTAATTTATTAAGACTGGCGTTGTAGAGGCGCCAGCATAACTTCGGTGTATCCATCGCCAATGTAAATATAAGCCAGCTTCCTTGCTGGCTTAAATTTAGACCATTTTCTACGCCTGCATGTTCCCTTCCGCGCCCACACCACACCCACATCGTTAGACCTGGCGTGAGCAGAGAAAAGTCGCAGATTGCGGCACAAATATCCTTTGCACCACAATCTGCGCCATAAATACGCCTAATATTGACATCGATTTCGGATAGTAAATCACCACCAAAAACCTCTGGGTTTGTCATGTACATGGTCACTGGTAATCAAACCCCTTCAAGAAGATGTCACCACACTAATGTAATAAGAGGCAGATTCAAATCTCTAATTAAGTAATTATTCTTTGCGGGAGGAAAGTTTTATAAAAGAAACCATATGGATTAAGATTTCCAGTTGAGCTCTAACAAGACAAGTCAGCTCTATGGAAGCATCCACTTTAGGAATATAGTACATTGGCAGTGCAAAATCAAAATGCACCAATACTATGGCTGAGCTGAATACCTTTTTTGCATACATTTAAGGGTCAAAATTTTTAGAAAGAATTACATAGCTGTTAGGCCTTGCATAACCTTTAGGCCTATAGCACAAAGTAAAACTTTGGAGGATTAGTATGCAGACCATTGGTGAACATAATGGATAGTTGCAGCCTCAAATTTGTATAGACTGTTCCTAATTTTCATAGACAGTCCTGGCAAATTTCAGCTTTCTGGAATGGGGTTTTTATAAGTCCCTCCCATAAGCAGACTAGCATGGGCAAGTTTGGGATGTTCCTGGGGTGTGATTTACATGCCCTGAATTTGCTAACTACATTTTTAGTATGTAAGCATAATGTAGTAAAGGAACACTTATTGCAGGATTTTAATAAGACATCTTTCAATGGGATTGGTTTGACTGAAGATCGAGGGTAAAGATAATAATATCACTGAGGTTTCAAAAAAATGTTTACTTAAGGAAATCATCATTAGGGAAGTTATGCTTTTGAAAAGTGATGAAGGTGGCATAAAATCACAAAAAGTCAAAATTTTTCAACCAGAAAACCAGTGTAGAGGGTTCAATTCATTTCAGACGAATCCAGTAAAATGGCACGTAGCACCATTTTACTAAACATGGAGGGAAGAAGAAGGGTGCTCACATGACCCTGAGAAGAAATGTGAGCGTTTGCCCTGATCACAGGTCAACAGCCTACATAAGCCAATCAGTGCTGCGGCAATCAGGGAGGTGTCCTAGTAGAACAAATAGAACGAGGGTGGATGGGTCTTACAGTGTCTGCCAGAAAAAAGGGATTTGGGAACAGTCAGAAATCACAACCAAGTTTGTATTCTACTGCCAGGGATATTAAAGGGAAAGGCTAGAATTAGAAAGAAGAATTGTGTGTGTAGAATAGGGACAGGCCGGGTAAGCTGTCCGCTAAGGAGTGAGGAGCTGAGGCTGGGTGTGTCTCCTAGCACAACTGCAGCTGCTGAAAACCTCAAAAGCAGCTAGCTGCACGGACATTACTTCAAATTCCATTTTAACAGAAAACCTTTCTTTTTTGGTTTGAGGGAGGAATAAATGCAAAACTGTACAACACATGTTCTACCATGGATCTAGCATTTTAAATCTCATAGAAAACACTTGAAATACTAGTGCAAACTCAATTTCAGGGCATCTCACTTAGTTAATGTAATTTTTTTTTAAAAAAACATAAAATACATAGGGTAGCAGACAAAAACATCAGTAATTGATAATATTAGAGCTACATCAGTTTATTCCTATCTCCGCAACATTATCCTTAAGGAGAGAGAGGATGAGAATGGGGAATGGATTGCTCACTCCTCCTCTTAGTCGCAGCAAGATGACATGGAGGTGACTTTGGAGTCTGACACTGTGCCATGGAGCCAGGGGTAACAGTGTTCCTCCTGCTCCTCTTCGTTGCAGCACCAGAGAAGGCTTTCAGTGGAATCATTGCTGTCTTCACTGCCCCTTCCTAATGAAGTGCCTTCCTTTTTCCTAAGAAGTGGCAAGAAAACACACCACGCTCTATGGCAGACCATCAAAAAGGTCTCTGAGGAGGAGGTTCGGGGGAAGGCTGGGGACCCCATGCATAGCTGTGTTGATGGTAATAGTGGCACCTATGTCCATGGCATTGGTGGTAAGGGCAGTGACAAGGGCAGTCGGGGGAAAATACAGAGTAGGAGAGGGGGCTCAGGAGCCCACGATGGTATCTCACAGTCTGATAAAAGCGGCAAGGAGGATGATGACAATTATGTGCTGGACAGGATCTTGGAGCCGTATCGGGGTGCCGAGGAGGAGGCAACATCAGTGGAGAACTGTGGTGGCGGCAGCATCAGCAATAAAGAGCAGAGGCGACATACCTCACAAAGAACAGCAAGGGCTACATCTGCTTTGGGATCTGTTGATGCCGCTGACAGTGTGGGTAGGTTAGGCCCAAAACGGGCCAGAGCTAAGACAAGCTTGACTGCCTGTAGATATGTTTGAGCATTTCCCGTATGGCGCTTTTTCTCCACAAGGCAGGAACATAAAAATCACAGTCATGTACAAGATGCGAAGGCTAAAAATAAGCCATGGCCGTTCAATCACAATTATAGGTACCAAAGGTCTATTGCGGCACATGAAGCAGCATCACTGGATCCTTTGGGAAAATACAACTGGCCAGAATTCCCAATCAGAACAAGTCTTTCCTCCTTCGCCTGATCCTCTTTGGAGACCAAGAAAATGGTATCTTTTTCATCATTATCACCCTCTTATTCTCCTGCTAAGACTCCTCCTTGTCCTTGGCTTGAGCATGAAATCTATTGCTTTTTGGCTTGCAATAGATGGTACCTCTGAAATTCCAGCAAATCGTTTTTTTTTTGGCGTTGCAAGTGCTGTGTGATGCAGCCATTAACAGAGTATATCCCTAGGAAATGTTTATATGTCTTATTAGCCCTTGTGCAGTACAATTATATGTTCTAAAGGCTTTTTTGGTGTGTATTGGCAATGGTGTGAAAAAAAGCGCTTATTTGCCATTCAGTGGTGCAGTTAGATGTTCTAAAGCCTTTTTTGGCATGTATTAGTGGCAATAAAAGTATTATTTGTCGTTCAGCGGTGCAGTTATATGTTCTAAAGCCTTTTTAGGCATGTATAAGTGGGAAAAAAGGGCTTATTAGCCGTTGTGTGGTGAAGTGAGAAAATTACAGCCCTTTTTGGTGTGTATTAGTGGCAAAAAAAGTATACTTTGTGTGGTGAAGTGACAAAATTACAGGGGGGGTATTAATTTCCTTTTTATTTACTTATTTGATCTAACAGTATGTCAGACGAAGAAGTGACATGCCCTGCACAAGGGAGGGGCAGAGGCCTAAATGTTTCTGGCATAGGCACAGGTCGCAGCAGAGTAAGGGGGCATGGCAGCAGGGGTCACTTCCAGAGGCCTGAGCTTACAGTGTCAGCTAGCGCTTGTGTCTTGACCAGCAACCCAGTGGTTCTTGAATGGTTGACTTGATTATCCACTTCGTCCCAAGTGACATCAGACACCCCCAGCCAAGAGTCGATGGGTTCGTCAGACACTGCCCTTAGCTGGCATAGCTCAGGAGCAGGCCCTGTGCCCTCACCTGTCCTCAACCTGCCTCTGTCCTTTTCTGTTCCCTCAACCAGAGAAGTATTGGATGCTGTGGGCTCAGCTCCACTATACAGCGAGGACGAGATACTAGAAGACAGTCAACAGCTACTGCAGAGCCAAGATTTGGAGGAGAAACCTGCCGCTTCCTCCAGTAGGTGGAGAGGAGAGTGGTGTGGGAGCTGGTGTTGTGAGCGGTCAGGCTTCTGGCTCAAAGACTGTTGAGTAGGACATCAGTGATGTGCAGACAGTACTTGATGATGATGTAGCCGATCGCAATTGGGAGCCGGGTGACGGAGGGGCTTCATCATCATCGGGAGAAGAGAGTGGCAGCTTGCCCGTCAGGCAGAGCGGGGCCAGCAAGTCGGTAGAGTGGCCGGGAGTCAGCTGGGTTGCAGCAGTCAGAGGCCGGGAGCTAAACGTTCCCGGGGTAGACCACCCGCTTTGCAGGAGCCTACCTGCCCGGAAAGTAGTGGTGCAGGGGTTCACGGATGAAGCTGTAGTAGCAGTCAGTCAGTGCAGAGTGCTGGGGGTAAAATCACCTACTCGGCAGTGTGGCAGTTTTTTGTTAAGCCGCCAGAGGAGGTGAACATGGCCATTTGCCGAATCTGTGGGCAGAAGGTGAAGCGTGGCCAGGGTGCCGATGTTGGCACCATGTCTCTGAGTCAAGATATGCAGCGTCACCATAAAGTGGCCTCGAGAACCGTGGCTCCAATGTGGTGGTCCAGCCTGCCGCATCAACTGCTGCATCACCCAGTGGCACGCACCCGTTTTCAGGCAGTCAAGGCTTCACCACCTCAGCCGAAGAGAGCTGTCTTTCCTTCCAATCATCTACCGGTCCTAATTCTCCAGCTTCTCGCCCTCCTACTCCTCATCAGTCATTCCGTCAGCAATCAATCACCAAAGCGATTTCCAAGAGACAACAGTTTGCGTGCACTCATCCAAAGGCACAGAAGCTGAATATGCTCCTGGCCAAGTTGCTCGAGCTGCAATCCCCCCCTTTCCAAGTGGTGGACTTTGCCAAAAAGGCAGTAACAGCCCTGCACAAATATGTAGAACAGAAGGTGGGCCAGTCCTTGAGTCTGTCGGTGTCTGCCAAAGTGCACGGCAGTGCCTAGTGAAGAAACTACTCACCACCAGCAGCAGCTAGCTATGGGGCAGAACCTGAACCAGCAGGTGGTGGCATACATGGACAGCACCCTGCCACCCCACATTGAAGAGCCGCTGGACTTCTGGGCAGCCAACCTGGATTTGTGGCCGCAACTGGCCGAGTTTGCCCTGGAAAAGCTGTCCTGCCCTGCCAGTAATGTGGCATCAGAGCGGGTGTTTAGTGCGGCAGAGGCCATAGTTACCCCAAGAAGAACTCGCCTGTCCACCAAAAATGTGGAAAGACTGACCTTTGTCAATTTGAATCAGGCGTGGATCAGCCAGGATTTCCACCAACGAATATCTGATGCATCAGATTAGATCATCCATGCTGCCTGCCTCACCCAAACCTTGACAAAAGAGACCGGTTTCTTCTAGCTACCTGACTCAGCTACTATTCTGATGCTGCCACCCGTCTGATGCCACACATCTGATGCCAAGTGCTTCTTCTTACACCAACCATCGTTAGCGGGTACTGTTATTGCCACCCACCTCCCCACTCTGTCACCCGGTAACTCTGTGGTCTCCTGATGCTGCTGCCACCTCACTACTCAGGTCTCCTCATGATGCTGCTGCCACCTCCACACTCTGTCATTGTGCCACTCTATGGCCTCCTCATGCTGCTGCCACCTCCACACAACTTTATGTTACCTTGCCAGTCTGTGGCCTGCTTATGCTGCTGCTGCCACCTCCACACCATGTCACCTTGCCAGTTTGTGGCCTCCTCATGCTGCTGTTAACTCAACACTATGTCACTCGGCCACTCTGTGGCTTCCTTGTGCTGCTGCTACCTCAACACTATGTCATTGGGCCACTCTGTGGACTTCTCAAGCTGTTCTCCCACCCTCCCCACTCTATGACTGGGCCACTATTTTGCCTTTTTGGCCTGGTTGACATCATAATTAATTTGAACCTTCTTCTGTCAGAAGGAGGAAAAAATAAAACGCACAACGGATCCTGTCTGTGTAGCAGCTGTGGGGCCTGTATGGTCTTATCAGATCTGGCTTATGATTTGGCAGCCAAAAGCAAGAGAAATTCAAATATTCCATTCATATGTCATCTCTGTTTTGGATCCACTCCTGTATATTTTTTTGGCTTTAGAAATACTGATGGATTAATGACCAAATGCTGACCGAGTGAAGGCGGATGCTCAACAGACAGGATGCGTTTTTTGAGGGATTATTGCTCTGAAGGATCAGAGGAAGGGCAAAATAATCAGTGATGTGAACACAAACTTACTGCTGACACCCTCTTCACTCTGTCAGGGGCACTCTACTTGTATAAGCGATTAATAGAACAGGTTCTGTAGATATCTATGTGGAATCAGCTAATGATGGTTGAAAAGAAGTGCGCTCTTTCACGCTACAGTAGGATCTTGGGCCTCTGCACGGTTCTTTTTACCTGGCGCTAACATCGACCTGTAAGGCTGAGTTCCCACTTGAGTTATTTGGTCAGTTTTGGCCCCGTAACTGCCCAAAGAAGTGAAGTGTGCAGTGATTTTAAGAGTGATGCCTGTCATGTGCATGTCATACTGACTCACAGTATTGTTTCCCTACGACAGCAGACTCCATATGCGTGTTACTGCAAGGCACAGTGTTCTATATGACTATATAGGCTCTCTGTAGCCAGGAAATAGCTGTTTTTTAACGTGATTCGCGGCAAATAAATTCGGAACAAATCAAATCTTTTCTGAAAATTCGGCTAAAATTCGGCCAAATCGAATTTTTTAGAAATTCGCTCATCTCTACTGCTGACCAAGATGCTCTGTATAGCTGCTGCCTCTATCATGCCACCACCACCATAATGCCACTGCTGCAGCATGTTCTGTATGGCTGCTGCTGCCTCCATCATGCTGCTGCCTGGCCACATGTACCATATGGCTGTTGCTGCCGGAACTGCCTCAGCTGCTGCTTCTTCTCACTGCTGATCCCCTACTGCCAACAGTATTAACGCAAAGCATCTGCGACTACTACCACTACCATCACTACTACTTTTACTACTACTATTACTACCATTACCCACAGATAGCTGACCTACTGCCTTGTATGTTCCATGCTATGCTTCTTCTACTACTGCTACTATAGTGGCCACATGCCACTATAACCATTCCCTTTTCACATCCACACTGCACTGCTGCTTATCCCAGTTCCATTTTTTATCCCATAGCATCATCTGCTCTCAATAAAGGACAATGTTTGGAAACTTTGGAATTTGAAAAAGCATAACACATGTGCGGATGTGTTTTTCAACATGCTATATTTTAACTCCATAAAATGTGCATTTACCTATACTTGTGAAGGTGTTTCATTGTCACTCAGACATGATTTACTATTGCATTTGCTGTCATTGCGTTCAGGAGCTTGGGGAGGGGGACGGAAAAAGAAAAAAAATCATAAAAAATAAAGAAAAAAGTTATTTTCCTAAAAATATTAGTCCAAGTAGACTAGAGGGTGTTATATACCAAGTTTCAGGGAAATTGGAGCAACTTTGGTTCAGTCCAAATTGATTGAGGTCCAAATTGAACTTTTTCAAAAATTCAGCAAACCTGAACTGAACCGAATATCAACTGGAGCAAGAGGTTCTCCGGGAATTAAGAAAATAAAAATACTGAAATATTACTTTATTATAAATACAGTATATTCCCAAATACCTTTCATTAGTTATAATGGCTTGTTTTGTCTAGGGAGCAATCATCATGGGAAATAAAATGGCTGCCATCCTGTTAGTACAAACAAAACCCATCCTAATCACCCAGCAGGATAACTTAGGGCTTGTTCCCATCACCGTTACGGATTTTGTCATTGTTTTCCGTTATATCCCGTGTTGCAAGACGGAAAACAAAGTCCTATCGACAAGACTTTTTTTCTGTTTTGCATAACAGAAACCATACGGATCCGTTATGATTGCCCATAGACTCCTATTATGACGGAAAGCAAAACAGAATGCCTTTTAAATGCTTCCCTTTTGCATTCCATCATAATACAAGTCTATGGGCAGTATAACGGATCCGTCCTGGTTTCCGTTATGCAGGATTGGACTCCTGCATAATGGAAACCAGGACGGATCCGTTATGCTGCCCATGGACTTGTATTATTGTACTTCAGCTTTCTCTTACAGAGATTCAGATGAATCCATTTTATTTGACCTAATGATTGCTCCCCAGGCATAATGAGCCATTATAACAAATGAAAGTTTTATGGGAATATATTTATATATAAAGTAATATTTAAATATTTTCAGTCATTTTATTTTTATCTCAGGGAACGCCTTTAAGTAAATTAGATGGCAGCATCAGAAGCTCATAATTTCCATCATGGATGTTCAATGCCATCTTTACCTGGTGGATACAGATTCAATTGCTGGCCCCATTCAAATTCTATTTGGTAAACATTTTTGGCCCTTGCTGAAAGTCAAAGACTTCAGATTAGAGGGAATTACCTATAAGTTTTTCTGCCAGTTAAAATCAGATAGTGTCACGCAGACTTTTTTGTAATCAGTTTTTATTTTCTAATTATAGATTTTTCTTATTCTATTTCTGATCTTGTCAGAGCTGTTGTTAACAACATTTAGATATATGCTTTACAACAGCCACAATGGGCCATTTGGGTCATTTATCAAACTGGTGTGAAGTAGAACTGGCTTAGTTGCCCATAGCGAACAATCATAGTCTACCTTTCATTTTCCAAAGGAGAAGTCAAAAATGAAAGAAAGAATCTGATTGTAATTTTGCCTGTAATAATAAGATGATGACTGCAAAAAAAAAAGTAATCTGTATAGACTAAAAAGTGACACTGATAATTAGGCTTAGAATTTGTTTTATATATACAGATGGTAAAATATAACCACCAAAAATTCTTTAGAAATATTTTTAAAGGCTATGGACACATTCGGGGGCATTTTTTATTATTGTATATTACTCATTTAGGTCTAAAAATCTTTTTTTAATTGATCTTTGTTAAACATTTTCCACAGTTGTTATGATACAGCTTTCACTTTAAGTGCATTTGTAAAATAGCGTGCTTTTTGTTTTACAGTAGGCTCCATGTGTGGCCCTAATTTCTGAACTCCTGACAGTTCATAAACACTCATTAAAGAGTTAGGCTATGGTGTTTATGAACTGACAGGAGCTCAGAGACAAAGGCTACATATGGAGCCATTAGAACAGTTCTCTGACTGAGTCACAGTAAAAATGAAAGCCTTCTAGTTTGCAATTGCAATTACTGTGAAAGCTGTGTCACAAAAATCGTTGAAAATTGAAACAATAATTCTTAGATTGAAACTGGTAGAATTGAATCATAAAAAAATTCCCCCATTGTCGATAGTTTTCAAACAATAGGTCATTTCCTGATGATACATTCCCTTGAAAGGGAGTGGACCATCCTATGAGGTACGAGTCTGATCACTAACCCACAGTGAAGTTCACATCCCTGTACAGGGGTTAAAGGGTGAATATCATGAAGACACCAGAATAATGTCCTTTAGACACCAGAATAACGTCCTTGGGTTTGGCCCAATGTCAAACTGGTTACTTAGCGCAGAGGTTGCGAAACCATTGTCAGTATGCATGTCCGTATCAATTATTTGAAAATACATTTTTCTTTTCACAAAAAGAATCCTGCTCCTGCAGGGGAAGAGTACAGTAGCTAAGTAAAATAATCTGTTTGAAAAGTACAGCACAATGATTTAAAAATCTTTTTTTTTTCAAATAATACATACTGCAATACATAAATTGCCCATTTTTGCCCATTCTTACCGTCTGTACATTACATTTGCATGTAATTTAGAGTGTTGGGAGAAATAAAAGTGTACTTTTTTGCATTCTGTTAATAAAAATAGTCGTATAATGCAAAGGATTGCTTATGTATGCTAAAAAATACTAAAAATGTATGTACATTACATGAAAATAGTGTGATAATAAGTATAAGAAAAAAAACATTCCTCAAATGCAAATTTTATTAATTTAATTGTTTCAAAAATCATGCTCAGCAGTGTGGCTTTGAAACTCAGCAAAGACAATCTATTATTTTATCTCCTTTATTTGCCTCGTTTGCAATGAATTACTTATTAAGAAATAAGTTACTATGTGAGTAAAACTAATTAAGCATTGCATGCAAGTATATATTAAGATGCCATTTGGAAGTTAAATTACAATAAGATTTGTTGTGCGTTGTAAACACAAACAGTTTGGCAGTGGGATGCCTTTTACCACAATAAAATCTGCCAAGAATTATTTGCTTATCCACAGATTTTATGTGAAAAACAATATGCAGACAATAATTCATTATTAGTATATATGTAAAATGTGTTGGCAATTGCATATTAAAAGGCATGTGTGAAATTATACTTGTACATTTAACTTACAATTAAAAATAACAGTGGTGTAAAATCTCTTCTTGACATAAATATGCATTTTACATATTTTTTGTCTGTTTGCTGGATTGCTAATAATTATCATTTACTCCAACGCATTGCCTAGAGAATTAAGCATACTGTAAATGATGGCTGAGCAGAGGTTGTATTTTTTTATAATTATGCAAAGTAGAATGGAGCACCATAAACTGATTCATATTTCAGGAACTGTAGAAGATGCAATGTCTTTGGACCTGTTTCCAGATGTTCTTTAGAAATTTTAGCCACAGTTAGCTGTAAATGCTTATAGAGGTGAATGCCTCCAAATGAGAGGTACAGAGTGACTTTTATGAACAGTGCATTACATATCTATATAGTAAATATGCAATATGGCTGTGTACACGAGGTCTAACACTCATGGAGGGCACAACATGCTCCTGTCCTGGTGGCAAGGACTGGCCTCCTACTCTCCTCTTCCTCCTGGCAAGCCCAGCCGCCAGGTTAGCTCTGTCCCACTACGCAGGCTGGGGTCTTATAGCCACCCAGCCTACCACACTCTGCCCACTGGGAGTGTGCATGCTCACTCCAGCTCTTAAAGGATCAGTGTGCACGCATCATTATCTTCTCCAGCCAATGGCTGGCCATCTCAGGATATCTAAGGCACCTTCCCCTGTGGGAGGGTACCTTAGCAATAGGTTCCTAGTACTCTAATATCCTGCTAATGTGTGACGGTATATGTTTGTCTGTCTGTTTACCGACCTGCCTGTTTTCCGAATCTGACCATTTTTTGCCTATCCTGACCTCTGTCTGATCTTCATACTGACCCTTAAATGTCCATCCTGACCTCAGTCTATTCTCGGATTGCATATACTCTGCCTGCCCTGACCTTGGTCTGTCCCTGACTACGGTTTTGTCTGATTCCTTGGTCCTCTGCATTGATGTCTCTTGACCCGTCTGGGTCAGCTTTCGACCAACTACTCCAGAAGGTAGTGGCCTGATGGTTCTCCTGCAGCAAAGTCCAGATCCCTGCACCCCAGGTCAAATCTGTTTGCAAGTATTGGATATATTTTTACTTTTTCTTATTAGAAGAGTATGATGAAGGATCTTTGTTTGTAATGTAAAAATCAGGTTGTCCATACCATACAGTGAAAACCATTTAAAAGACACCTTTGCAGGAGGTAGTGGCCTGATGGTTCTTCTGCAGCAAAGTCCAGATCTCTGTACAGGGGTTAAAGGGTGAATACCATGGGACTGCTTGGATAACACCCTAAGGAGTACCCCAGGTCAAATATGTTAAGTTGACACAGTGAACCCATACCCACAATGTAACAATAAACTGCAATAAACAGGTTATTCTTCCTGAGAGTGCCTCAACCCATTTAAGGCCTCAACCCATTTACTCTTAGCTCACATAGTGTCTAAGTAACCCCGATTCCTCTCACTGATCTTGTAATTGGTCACCTGCTAATTGTCCAGGCTCCTTCTCACTCTGGGGTCCACTATCCTGTCTTTGCAGCATGACTTTTACATGGCAGCTTCCCAACTATTTCTTTCTACACAGGCAATGTAGATACAGTGCAGTTAAATTCAGTGACCCACAGGCAACATCTATTCTGATTATACACTTTGGGGAAAATTTATAATGACTTCAATATTTGAAGTCAGTTTTGCTTGAATCTGAATTGGTGCATTTTGCACCAAATTTATCAAATATTGTGTTGTTTGATTAATCTGGTGTATCTTTAACCGCTTCAGCCCCCCTAGCTTAAACACCCTTAATGACCAGGCCACTTTTTACAATTCTGCACTACACTACTTTCACCGTTTATTGCTCGGTCATGCAACTTACCACCCAAATGAATTTTACCTCCTTTTCTTCTCACTAATAGAGCTTTCATTTGGTGGTATTTCATTGTTGCTGACATTTTAACTTTTTTTTGCCATTAATACAAATTTAACGACATTTTTGCAAAAAAATTACATTTTTCACTTTCTGTAAATTTTTTTTTTTTAAAAACTACATTTCTATATAAATTTTTCTCTAAATTTATTGTTCTACATGTCTTTGATAAAAAAAAGTCCAATAAGTGTATATTTATTGGTTTGGGTAAAAGTTATAGCGTTTACAAACTATGGTGCAAAAAAGTGAATTTCGGCATTTTGAAGCAACTCTGACTTTCTGAGCGCCTGTCATGTTTCTTCAGGTGCTAGAATGTCAGGATAGTATAAATATCCCCCAAATGACACCATTTTAGAAAGAAGACACCCCAAAGTATTCGCGGAGGGGCATGGTGAGTTCATGTATCATTTCATTTTTTTTCACAAGTTAGCGGAAAATTACACTTTCTGAGAAAAAAAAATAGTTTCAATTTCTGATAACTTCTGGCATAAAAAAAAAAAATCTCAGACGGACTCACTATGCCCCTCAGTGAATTCCTTGGGGTGTCTACTTTCCGAAATGGGGTCATTTGTGGGGTGTGTTTACTGTTCTGGCATTTTGGGCGGGGCTAAATTGTGAGCCGTCATGTAAAACCTAAAGGTACTCGTTGGAATTTGGGCCCCTTTGCGCACAAGGCTGCAAAAAAGTGTCACTTATGTGGTATCGTCGTACTCAGGAGAAGTAGGGCAATGTGTTTTGGGGTGTATTTTTACATATACCCATGTTGGGTGAGAGAAATATCTCTGTAAATTGTCAACTTTGTATAAAAAAATTTAAAAGTTGTCGTTTACAGAGATATTTTTCACACAAAGTATGGGTATATATAAAAATACACCCCAAAACACATTGCCCTACTTCTCCTGAGTACGGCAATACCACATGTGTGCCACTTTTTTGCAGCCTGGGTGCGCAAAGGGGCCCTAAAACTAATGAGTACCTTTAGGATTTCACAGGGCATTTTTATGCATTTGGATTCCAGACTTCTTCTCACGCTTTAGGGGCCCCTAAAATGCAAGGACAGTATAAATACCCCACATGTGACCCCATTTTGGAAAGAAGACACCCCAAGGTATTCCGTGGGGTGTATGGTGAGTTCATGTAAAATTTTATTCTTTGTCACAAGTTAGTGGAATATGAGACTTTGTAAAAAACAAAAAAAAATAAAAATATATCAATTTCCGCTAACTTGTGCCAAAAAATAAAAATTCTGTGGACTCGCCATGCCCCTCACGGAATACCTTGGGGTGTCTTCTTTCCAAAATGGGGTCACATTGGAATTTGGGCCCCTTTGCGCATCTTGGCTGCAAAAAAGTGTCACTCATGTGGTATCGCCGTACTCAGGAGAAGTGGGGCAATGTGTTTTGGGGTGTATTTTTACATATACCCATGCTGGGTGAGTGAAATATCTATTCTCACACACAGTATGGGTATATGTAAAAATACACCCCAAAATACATTGCCCTACTTCTGCCGAGTACGGCGATACCACATGTGTGACACTTTTTTGCAGCCAAGATGCGCAAAGGGGCCCTAAAACCAATGAGTACCTTTAGGATTTCACAGGCCATTTTTACGCATTTGGATTCTCACGCTTTAGGACCCCTAAAATGCCAGGACAGTATAAAAACCCCACAAGTGACCCCATTGTGGAAAGAAGACACCCCAAGGTATTCTGTGAGGGGTATGGCGAGTTCACAGAAAAAAAAAAAATTGGCACAAGTTAGCGGAAATTGATTTTTTTTTATTTTTTACAGTCTTATATTCCACTAACTTGTGACAAAAAATAAAATTTTGCATGAACTCACCATACCCCTCACGGAATACCTTGGGGTGTCTTCTTTCTAAAATGGGGTCACATGTGGGGTATTTATACTGTCCTGGCATTTGAGGGTCTCCGAAATCATTACACGTATGGCCAGCATTAGGAGTTTCTGCGATTCTCCTTATATTGAGCATACGGGTAATGAGATTTTTTTTTTCCGTTCAGCCTCTGCGCTGAAAAAAAAAAAATGAACGGCACAGATTTTTTCATTCGCATCGGTCAATGTGGATGAAAAAATCTGTGCCAAAATCAGTGACTGCGGTGCGGTGGGCTGGGCGCTTGCTACCTAACAAGTAGCTAACTAACTGGCGGTGATAGGGGACCCTTATGCCCCATTCACACGTCCGAAATTCTGTTTGCGGAACGGAATTGCGGACCCATTTATTTCTATGGGGACAGACTTTGTCTCGCTCGGATCCGGAATTACGGATCCGCGCTTCCGGGTCTGCACTTCCGTTCCGCAAAAATATAGAACATGTCCTATTCTTGTTCGCAATTGCGGACAAGAAAAAGCATTTTCTATATAGTTCTGGCAATGTGCGGATCGGCAAAATGCGGAAAGCACATTGCCGGTGTCCGTGTTTTGAGGATCTGCGGATCGGATCTGCGGATCGGACCTGCGGATCGGATCCGTGGATCGGATCCGCGGATCCGTGAATCCACGGATCCGCAAAACACATATGGACGTCTGAATGGAGCCTTACAAGGGGTGTGATCAATGACAGGGGGGTGATCAGGGGGTCTATATGGGGTGATCAAGGGGTTAATAGCGTCTGATATAGCTGTTTGATGCGATATAATTCGCATCTACAGCCTGCCAGCGATAGATCATCGCTGGCAGGCTGTCGCCTAACTGCCGAGACGCGCTTCTCTGTGAACGCGCGCGCGTTCACAGGAAGTCTCGGCTCTCACGAGATGACGCGCCGACGCGTCATCTCAGAGCTACAGGACCACCCGCAGGACGCATCCCTGCGTTAGGCGGTCCTGTACTGGTTAAACCTTATTATTTTGTCTAGAAATTCAGTGAGCAAGCACTCTATGGGGTAGATGTGGGGGAGGGTGGTAGCGAGGAGGCTGAGGAGAGTGAGGTAGTTAGCTGGGTAACAGTAAGAAAGCGGGGTAGAGGGAAGAGTGCCAGGGAGGCTAGCCTTGATCTGACACACCCCAACAAGTTTGCACGGTTGGCAGATGAGGGGGATGACAGTTCAGGGACGGCACCGCTGCAGCCGGACATTCTGCTGCTTTTAGTGTAGGGACAGGTTGCTGCTGGTCCTCTCAGGGAGAGATTAGGGAAGAAGTCTGTTAAACTTGGTGGTGTTAAATCTTCAAAATACAGCAATTATTGAGGGTGCTATGCTACATATTTGTACCCAGCCCTGAGCCCAGTGATACTGCAAAATAATTTTTAATCCGTCTCTTACTGAAGTGGGGGTCGGTGGCCATTTTAGCAACTACAGTGTTCTTGGAACTGCATGTGAGCTGCATATGTGCCAGCCTGAAAGGGACATCAGTCTAATTATTTTTTGGTAGCTCAGTGCAGGAAAAATTCCTTTTTTCTGGCAGGTCAAGTCCCCCTACATTACCTATTTTATAATTTTGGGGTGACATAGAGCATATTTGTAGTTGGGGGAATAAACCCATACTGTCGTACCACAGGGCACATTTGCATACACCGCTGAAAAACCTATTTAAAAATTTTGAGGTGAAATAGTGCATTTCTGTAGTTGGTGGAATAAACCCATACTGTCGTACCACAGGGCACATTTGCATACACCGCTGAAAAACCTATTTAAAAATTTTGCGGTGAAAATGATGATTACACTTACTGGTAATCGGATTTTCCAGACCCCACGACAGCACCTTGGAGAGATGGCTCCGCCTCCAGGACAGGAAACCTGTAGCATAAAAAAGGAGGAGCCACTCTCCATCCTCAGTGAGTTTTCCAGAGTATGAGAGTTAGTTCAATTTTATATATATATATTTTTTTTTTTTCTGCAACAAACGTGAACACACCATACCATCACCAAGGGAGGGAATAAAGAGGTGCTGTCGTGGGGTCTGGAAAATCCGATTACCGGTAAGTGTAATCATCATTTTCCTCCCCCACAACAGCACCTTGGAGAGAGATTTCAGAGAAACAATCAAGGGTGGGATACAGCGCCCAAGACCTTAGTACCAAAGAGCAAATCTGAGATAGAGTTCAACTGAAGTCTATAGTGCTTGTAAAAGGTAGACGGAGAGGACCAGGTAGCCGCATGACAGATCTGATCAATTGACACACTGGCCCTCTCCGCCCAAGAAGTGGACACCGCCCGTGTGGAATGAGCTTTAACCGAGATAGGTGCAGCTAGACCAGAAGCTGTATAAGTCAAACATATCACTTCATATCACATATCACCTGATCCAACGGGCAATGGAAGACTTTGAAGCCGCCTTGCCTTGTTTAGCACCTCCGAAGAGGACAAACAAGGCTGGTGACCTTCTTATATCCTTGGTAATCTCCAAGTACCGTAGGAGGCATCTTTTGACATCCAGAGCATGGAATTCAACTTCTTCATCGTTTTTCGGATCTGGGAAAAAAACTGGAAAAACTATCTCTTGGATTCTGTTAACCTTGGACGGAACCTTAGGTAAGAACCCCGGATCTGGTTTCAGCACTACCCTGTCTTCCCTAATCTCCATAAATGGCGCGTTGATAGAGATAGCCTGGATTTCACTAACTCTTCTCGCTGAAGTCAAGGCAACTAACAAGACTAATTTTAGTGTAAGCATCTTTATAGAGCAGGACTCTAAAGGTTCAAAAGGGCTTTTTGTTAATGCTTTCAAGACTATGTTCAGATCCCAAGGGGGGAATCTAGGGCCTATAACTGGAATCATTCTGTCCACCGCCTTGAAAAACCTTATTATCCAAGGATCCAAGGCCAGAGTCCTTCTGCCTAGAACTGACAATGCTGAAACCTGAACCTTCAAGGTACTTTTTGCCAGTCCCAAGGACAACCCCTTTTGAAGGAACTCCAACACCTGCGCAATAGAGAATTCTAATGGCCAAATCACCCTATCCATACCTATGAAAGAAAGAAATTTTCTCCAAACCCTTGCATAAATCACATTAGTCACCTGTTTTCTACTTCTTAACAGTGTATTCACTAGGTCTTCCGAGAATCCCTGACTAGCTAGAAATGTCCTCTCAAATTCCATGCTGTCAGATGAAGATACTCTATGTTCGGATGAAAAACCGGTCCTTGCGACAGCAGGTTTGGAACCTCTGGTAGAATCCATGGATCCGAGATTGACATGGTTCTCAGAAGAGAGAACCATGCCCTTTTCGGCCAGAAGGGGGCAATTACAATTACTCTCGCCTGCTCGTACCTGATCTTTTTCAAAACTCGAGGCAACAGTTGAATGGGCGGAAACGCATATCCTAGTGGAAAGTCCCACCTCTGGAGCAGAGCATCCACCCCAGATGGGTATTCCATTGGATTTAGGGAGAAGAACTTCTTCACCTTCCTGTTTTCCCTTGTCGCAAACATATCTATTGACGGCAGACCCCACAGTTTCACTATTTGGCCAAATACCTGCGGATTCAGGGCCCACTCTCCCTGAAGTAACCTGTGTCGACTTAAAAAATCTGCTTGTACATTTTCTGTTCCCTTTATGTGGAGAGCTGAGAGATGCATCACCTGATCCTCTACCTCCCTGAAAATCCACTCTGACTCTTTTAGCAAAGAGGCTGACCTGGTCCCCCCCTGGTGATTGTATATAAGAGACCACCGTCCGATTGTCGGACATTACTCTGACGTGCTTGCCCTGAACCTGTGGAAGGACCGCTCTTAACGCCATCATAACTGCCCTCAACTCCTTCCTGTTCGATGAAAACTGTCTCTGTCCCTGAGACCAGCTTCCCTGAAACACTTGGTCCTTGACATGTGCCCCCCAACCCCATGGGCTGGCATCCGTAGTTATTATGACTGGATCCGGGTAGGACCAGGGCACCCCCCTGACTTAAGTTCCGTGGATTCTTCCACCAATCTAGGGATAATAACGACTGGTTTGATAATTTTATCACCGAGTCCAGAGAGGCATTCTTTATCTTTGTGTGGGATAGTATTTCTGTCTGCAACTGTCTGGAGTGCCTCTGAGCCCAACGAACCGCTGGCATGCACAAAGTCAACACCCCCAGAAGCGACATAGCTTTCCTTAATGTCAAGGGCTCCCCTGACTGAACTCTTAGAACCCCCTGTCGAACTTGGGCAATTTTTTCCTCTGTGAGAAAAGTTTTCTCCTGTATGGAGTCCAATACCAACCCCAAAAACAGCTGCTTTGTTGCTGGTTGTAGCCTTGATTTTTCTAGGTTCAGTAACCAACCCAGATTTTTGAGAACCGATATTACCTGTTTCACACCTCTGGAACATGCTTCCCCAGATTGGGCAATTATTAGAAAGTCGTCCAAGTATGGTAGAAAAGTGATGTCCCCCTTCCTTATGAAGGAAGCCATCTCTGCCACCACCTTGGTAAAAATTCTGGGAGCCATCGAGAGGCCAAACGGTAGGGCCTGGAACTGAAAATGAAGGATACCTTCCTCTGTCTTCAAGGCTACCCTGAGAAATTTTTTATGTTCCGGATGAATTGACACATGGTGATAGGCATCTTTCAGATCCAGTACTGCCATGTGGTACCCTGGAAATAGAAGATGAATAGTGGAGCGAATAGTCTCCATCTTGAATTTCTTGGCCCTCAAATACCTGTTTATGTATTTGAGATTTATGATGGTCCGAAATGATCCATCCGTTTTTTTTTACCAGAAAAAGGGTAGAATAGAATCCCCTCCCCTTTTCCATCTCCGGAACTGGAATCAACACGTGTTTGCTCAATAATTTCTTTATTTCTAGAGACAACGCTTGAGAGTATTTTGAAATTACAAACTTTTCCGGAGGACAATTTTTGAATTCTAGTCTTAACCCGTGTTCTATGAGATCTAAGAGCCATTTTCCTGCAATCTTCTCCCAAGCAGGTAGGAAGAACTTTAACCTTCCTCCTACCGGGATCATGGCGTCATTGTTTGGTTTGTTTTTCAGTGCGAGAGGCTGCAGAACCGAACATAAATCCTTTATTTCCTGTTCTATTTCTGGAACCTTGCTCCCTATCTCCCATCTGCCTTTTGGTTTGAAATCTGGGAGCTGTCCGAAAGGGACGTTTGTAACTTCTGAACTGAGTAAAGGATTCCTGTGGGAACTTCTTCCTTTTGCCCGCCGCTTTCTCTAACAACGTGTCTAATTCTGCACCAAATAGGAACTGGCCCTCACATGGAATGCCACATAATCTAAG
Source organism: Bufotes viridis (assembly GCA_033119425.1). Taxonomy (NCBI): domain Eukaryota; kingdom Metazoa; phylum Chordata; class Amphibia; order Anura; family Bufonidae; genus Bufotes; species Bufotes viridis. The sequence goes on from CM065589.1 coordinate 267,109,223, forward strand.
TTTGGAAGGTGTATCTCCCCCCTTCCAATTCTTTAACCACAAGGCTCGCCTCGCTGAATTAGAGAGAGATGCTGCTCTGGCTTCTAGCCTAACAGCGTCCATGGAGGCGTCTGCTATAAAATCAGCCGCTTTCTGAAAAGTGGGAATAGAGGCCAACAACTGCTCCCTAGGACATTTTTCTCTGATTTGTCCTTCCAACTTCTCCAGCCAGACTGCCATAGACCTAGCGGTCACCGTAGCCGCAATGCTAGGCCGAAAGGATGCTGCCGAGGCTTCCCAAGTATTTTTCAAAGAGGAATTAATACGTTTATCCAATGGGTCCCTGAGGAACCCCATATCCTCAAAGGGTAATGACGACTTTTTGGATACTTTAGATATGGCAACATCCAACCTTGGAGCCTTATCCCAAGTAACTGAGGCTTCTTCCTCAAAAGGGTACTTTCTCTTAAAAGTCTTGGAAATAAATGGCTTTTTCTCTGTTTTTTTCCATTCATTTTCAATGACTGCAGATATGGTTTTGTGAAAAGGAAAACATCTACGCTTTTTCTCTCTCCAAGTACCAAATACGGAGTCAGCCACCGAACTGTCTTCTTTAATATCCTCCAATTCTAATGTGGATCTTATTATTTTTAATAGTTTCTCTGTTTCCTCTGCCGGAAATAAAAATTTTCCTGTCTTCTCGTCATCCGTATCTGAGGATTTGTCCGAATTCTTCTCCGCCCAGGAATGTTCACTATCTCCTAATGACTCCGATTCTGACTCTATAGTCTTCTTCTGTCTTTTACCCGCTTTGAGGGACACTTTAACTTCTGACCTAATGAGAGTCTTTAAATCCTTCAAAAAGTTAGGTGTTTCCTCTGCCACTGTCCTCTCTATGCATAGTTGGCACAGTCTTTTCGTGTATGAAGATGATAATGGACATTTACAAATGGCGCACTCCTTATTCTTCCTCTTGGCCCCCACTTTCTTTGGTGCCGTCTAAGGAGAAAACGTATAGGCCATTCACTAACAAAAACTAAACCCCTTTAAGTGCTTTTTTTTTTTTTTTTTTTAAATAATACCGGTTGTCCATTCTCCAATTCGGTAGCCTCTGTTACCTTTTCACCTTCCATCTCTTCCATACACCTGTATGCACACAATATACCCAATTACTATCACAAAACGATACATCTCACCTGAGAGTCACTTGTCTCACATCATGCGGACCCACCGAGTGCCAGACGCCAGTAACTGCTTCCAGCCACATGCAGTACCAAAAGGACACCAACCTCGCCCCCTTAGCGTTCTTTTATCAGCGTCCTGCAGATCGCGCCGTCAATTCCTACTTCCGGTCACCTGACCGGAAGTTCCTTCCTGTGGAACGCATGACGTCATAGTCACGCGACCCGTGCCTGCGCAACGGTCCCACCGCCGCCTCGTCCGGGCCGTCTGGCCACCGCTACTGTTACAGATGCGGCCTACCTCTTCTGAGGCGCCGACATCTCCTGCCCCCATGAAGCTCTGGCCGCTCCTGGAAGACCGCCATCACTTCACCCCTCCAACCTCAAACCTATGAGGAGGAAAGGACGCCCGGCAGGAATCCTCAATGCCCATGGTCCTCCGGCAGCTGCCAGGACTTCCTAGCCATGTGCACCTGTAAAGGTAAAACTACAGGCTTCCCGCTCCAGGACAGGAAACCTCACTGAGGATGGAGAGTGGCTCCTCCTTTTTTATGCTACAGGTTTCCTGTCCTGGAGGCGGAGCCATCTCTCCAAGGTGCTGTCGTGGGGGAGGGGAAAATAGTGCATTTCTGTAGTTGCTGTAATAAACCCGTACTGTCATACCACAGAGCACGTTTGCATACCTGACTGGGAATTATATTATAAATATATGCTGTAAAATCTCCATGATGTCTCCATGATAAATCTGCAGCGTGGGGGCCCTCTTGTGGCTTCTATACACTTTTAAAATAATCCTTTAGTGGGGCAAATAGATGCCTGATGACAGGGACGCTCCATGACCCCTTTTTTCTTACAAACTACCAATGCCCTGTATACCTGTCACGGCTGTATGTAAGCAACAAGAGCATACACAGTGAATTAGCTACTGACCGGACCCAAACTAAGGAACATAAAGGGAGACCCCTGTCAGACCCTAAAAGCTCTCCCTATGCTGCTAAGCCCATGTCCAGATCCAGATGGTGGATCGAGACATGCCCACGTACCTAAGGCTGATGACCACTGTAACCCCTACAATAGTGGAAGGGGCACGGCCACCGGTGCCCTGCTCAGTATATGGACGGAACCGGGTCGCCTCGGATCCAGTCAGCAAACAAACAGAAAAACACAATGTCTGCACACTTAACTGAAGGAGCTGCAGCAGCAGTGAAGACAGATCCAACGTCAGCAGACAATATCTGAAGTACTTGCTTCAGCAGAACACAGGTCCAGTGAACAGATATCACACAAATGAAGATACTCAAGCGAGAGATACAGCTCAAATGAAAAAGTATAATCCGCACCCTGAAAATGAGGAGGGGTGATTTAAAGGCAGAACAATCAACCACAGGAGGGACAGCTGGGAGGAAGGAAACAGAAAGTAAAGACCTCATCACAGGGGCGGAGAAACAGAGCAGAGAGAACTCCTCCAAGCTCTAGTAGGGACATCATCACAGGGGTGGAGAAACAGAGCTGTGAGAACGTCTCAAAGCTCTGGTAGTGACAATACCTGACTGGGAAATATATGCTGTAAATTAGATTAGGTGGCATTCAGATTGTTGGCTGATCTGTACCCCTTCTTTCTTTCAAAGTACCCCTGCACTGCATAACAGACAGGGAACTTAGTTCATTACAATTGGCAGTTGCATTGTTGCCTGACATAAAGCCTTTTTTGGCTGTAAAGCCAAAGGTAGTCGCCAACAACAATGTGTTTTGTTTTCTTTTTTTTTTGTATAAATTGAGGTAGACCCCAAAAAATTGGGAAATATAAAAAAGAATACAAAGAGTAAGTGCGCTGTAGTATAACAGTGGTTGGGTGAGGCCAGTATACATGTCTATTCTGCATAATGTACGAACAAGTCCTGTGGGATCCATGCCTGGTTCTTTTTAATGAACGTGAGATTGTTCAAGTTGGCTGTGGACAGGCGGCTGTGCTTGTCTGTGATAACGCCCCCAGCCGTGCTAAACACACGTTCAGACAATACACTGGCTGCAGAGTAGGCCAGCACCTCCAAGGTGTAAAGGTGAAGCTGAGACAATGTCCCCAATTGGGAGACCCAGAAGTTAAATGTGGCAGACTGTGGTAAGGTGCAAGGTGTCATATGTGATGGCAGGTACGTGTCACCGAGGTTGCTGGCCTCGGTGAGGTGAGAGCCGGGTTTTTGTCTGCAGCAGCTAGTGCTGTTTGACTTTGTTAAATAGCATGGCTGCAAAGCCGATCCGGGCCGGCTCTTACTGGGAGCAGCTAAAGAGTAGGGTGGGTGGCTGCTCCCCACGGTCCAGTCCATGTTTTGGGCTGGATATAAAACGCAGCCAGCAGCTGTGTCTGGGGAGTGTGATTATCCTGGAGCTGCTAACAGGGCTGGGAGTTCTCTGTCCAGGAGGAAAGAGCTCAGCAAGGAGGTATTTTGTTCCTGGCTACCTGAAGCTGGATTCTCCTGCGGCTGGGCCGACAGCGTGGTGCGAACCTGCACCTACACCTCCCAGGTGACTGAACCTGTGTTGGACTGTTTTTGTTTGGCTACGTTATTTCCGTTGTGTGTGAACTGTCACCAAGAGACTGTTTTTCATTTTGTGTGCAAGTGTGAATAAAACACTGTTTGTTGCACAATCTGGACTCCTTGTTTTGCCTCTAAACTGCACCCGCACCGCTGTCTACCAGAGCGACTCCCCACATTTGGTGTCGGATGCGGGCATGCGCAGTGAGGCTGGCGTGAGCGCCGAAGTTTTGTTTTTCTAAAGTGTATGGAATATATTAAGCCAGCAAAGCTGCAAGCAGGAGTTTCTGGCAACATGGAGGCTGCTGTGAAGGCTCTCATAGAGGCTAACGTGCAGCAGCGGGAGACCAACCAACTACTGCTACAACATGTGATGGCGTTACAGGCGGCAGGAGCGTCCCACCACGTCCAAGATGCCCGGAAGCGGTCCGTGCAGCGATCCCAAAAATGACCCCGCAGGCGGCGTTGAGGCGTGCCTGGCGGTTTTGAGAAAGGTCGCCGTGAGGAAAAGTTACCCCGTGACCAGTGGGCTGAGGTGGTCGCTCCGTTCCTGGCTTCCGGACCCCAGCAGGTGTTTTTCGACTTGTCGGACGACCAAGCGGCAGATTATGACACTGTGAAAGGAGAGGTCCTAGCCAGACTGGGCGTGAGCGTGCTGGTCCGCGCCCAAAGAGTCCACCAGTGGGACTTTAAAGCGACTGAACCCGCTAGGCCGCAGTTCTACGATCTGCTGCACAGGCTGCAAAAGTGGCTGCAGCCCGATCTACTAAGTCCCACTGCCATGCTGGATCGACTGTTGGCGGACATCTTTTGGAGGGCCCTGCCTTATCCCCTCCAGCACTGGATCGGCCAGGTATCGCCCACCAATGCCCTGGAGATGAGTCGACCTGGTGGAGCGCTACGAGGCCACCAGAAACCTGCAGGGGACTCTTGCGGGGAAGGGGTCAGTCAAACCCCGGAGGCCTCTGCCCCAGTTCCGGCGTCCGGCGACAGAGCGGCCTGCCCGGAATATACCCCCTGCGAGTCCGCCTCCCGTGGTATGCTGGAGGTGTCAGGAGCCAGGCCACATCAGGGCCGACTGTCCGCATCGGGATGAGCCGATGGATATGAACTACGGGGTCGTCACTCCCTGTATGCACGGAAGCTGTGCGCAACTGGCACCCGTGAGGTGCAGGACCATAACCACCTGTGTCAGGTAGAGGTGGGAGACTCTCTGGCGGTGGCTCTGCTGGACTCCGGGAGTTTAGTCTCCCTGGTAAGGGCTGCACTTGTACGGCCTGCGGAGTATACTGGCCGTAAAGTCGGGGTCCTGTGCATCCACGGAGACCTGAAAGACTATCCCACTGCACTAGTGACTTTGTCCACAGCGGCTGGTAGGTGGACCCACGAGGTGGCTGTCGCTACTAAACTCCCACACGAACTAATACTTGGGAGGGACTTCCCGGTTTTCCGGCGCTGTGGCCGGCAATAAAGGTATCTGAGGGACCCGAGACAGGGGTGACCCTAGTAGAGTGGCCTGATACCGCTGGAAGGCCAGAACCCTGGGAGCCCGAGTCTGAAGGGCCGGCGGTAGGGGTGACCACTGCTCCAGCGGTAGAGGGAGACAACCCCACTGAGTGTAATGGTGGGAGACACGGAGGACTTGCCACCGGGACCTGAGTTGGCAGACCTCAATGTCTCCGGGGAAAATTTTGGGACCGCACAACACCGGGACCAAACCCTAACCAGGGCCTGGGAGAATGTGCTGGAAATTGATGGGAAACCCCAGAAACCAGGGGCTGAATTAATGTTCCCACGGTTTATTGTTCTGCAGGATATGTTGTATCGGGTGAACCAAATCCGAGGCGAACCTGTTGAACAGTTGGTGGTGCCCACAGCGTATCGCAAGCTTGTCATGGAGCTTGCCCACCAACATGTTCTTGGGGGACACCTGGGGTGGCAGAAAACCCAGGACCGCATACTGCAGCGATTTTATTGGCCCAGTGTGTTCAAGGAGGTAGAGAATTATTGTAAGTCCTGTCCGACCTGTCAGATAACTAGCCCCCAGCCACATTTCCGTAGTCCCCTGGTACCTCTGCCAATTATTGAAGTACCGTTTGAGCGAATCGCGATGGATTTAATTGGGCCTGTACCAAAGTCTGCCAGGGGCCACCAACACATTCTGGTAGTTCTCGACTATGCCACTCGGTATCCGGAGGCGGTGCCTCTGCGACATACCTCAGCTAAGCTCATTGCCAAAGAGTTAATGGAGATGTTTTCCCGTGTGGGCCTGCCAAAAGAGGTTCTGACAGACCAAGGGACCCCTTTTATGTCCAAAGTAATGAGGGAACTGTGTAAATTGTTGCGTATAAAGCAGTTACGGACGTCCGTTTACCATCCGCAAACAGACGGTCTTGTGGAGAGGTTTAACCAAACTCTAAAAAATATGTTAAAGAGGGTGGTGTCTAGAGATGGGAAGGACTGGGATCTGCTTCTGCCCTATCTCATGTTCGCAGTGCGAGAGGTGCCCCAGGCCTCTACTGGGTTCTCGCCCTTCGAACTGCTTTATGGCAGACACCCTCGGGGCCTGTTGGATATCGCCAAGGAAGCGTGGGAACAACAGCCTGTCCCCCACAAAAGTGTCATTGAGTATGTCGCCCAAATGCAGGACCGGATGGAAAGGGTGTTGCCCTTGGTCCGGGAGCATATGGAGGCAGCGCAACAAGCCCAGAGTAGGGTGTACAATCGTCAGGCTCGGGTGCGGGACTTCAATCCGGGAGATCGGGTTTTGGTTCTGGTACCCACCCTTGACAACAAATTCCTAGCTAGGTGGCAGGGCCCCTATGAGGTGATCGAGAAGGTAGGGAAGTAAATTACAAAGTACACCAGCCAGGGCGGCGCAAGCCGGAGCAGGTGTACCACGTGAATTTACTTAAGCCGTGGAAAGATAGGGACACAGCCGGCGACCACAGCCCCCGGCCAGGGCTACAGGTGAAAAGGGTCCAGCCCCACAGTTCGAGGCCTGTGAAGCAGTAACCACGGTAAAAATTGCAGACAGCCTGTCTTCCAAACAAGTTCAGGAAGTCAGGGAGTTCATCAGTCGGAACACGGATGTGTTCTCGGACCTCCCTGGCCGCACGTCTCTCATCCAACATGACATCGTCACTGAGCCTCAGGCCAAGATCCGGTTAAAACCATACCGGGTACCCGAGGCTCGGCGACGGGCCATCGCGGAGGAAGTACAGTTAATGTTGAAGCTCGAGGTCATTGAGGAGTCGAAAAGTGAGTGGGCCAGTCCCATAGTCCTAATACCCAAGCCGGATGGGACGTTGCGGTTCTGCAGCGACTTTCGCAAGTTAAATGAAGTATCCAAGTTTGGCGCGTATCCCATGCCCGAGTAGACGAGCTGGTTGAAAGTTTAGGACAAGCCCGTTATTTTTCTGTGCTGGACCTCACTAAAGGGTACTGGCAGGTACCCTTAACGGAGTCGGCTAAGGAAAAAACCGCATTTGTTACCCCGCAGGGCCTGTATCACTACAAGGTGTTACCCTTTGGCCTGCATGGCGCCCCGCCACTTTCCAAGGTTAATGGACATAGTGCTGCGACCACATCGTCGGTGCGCCTCGGCCTACTTGGATGATGTAGTCATCCACAGCACCGACTGGGAAAGCCATTTACCCAAGGTGCAGGCGGTAGTGGATGCCCTGAGGAAAGCCGGACTGACCGCTAACCCAAAGAAGTGCTCCATAGGGTTAGAGGAGACAAAATATCTGGGATATGTAATTGGGCGGGAGTCATCAAACCTCAGGTAACTAAGGTAGAGGCCATTCGTAACTGGCCCCGACCGGTCACCACCAGGCAGGTAAAGTCGTTCCTGGGGATTGTAGGTTACTACATGAGGTTTGTGCCCCACTTTGCCACAATAGCAGCGCCATTGACAGACCTGTTGAAGGGGCGAAAGTCTGGGAGGGTTAGCTGGAGTGAGAAGGCGGAGGAGGCTTTCTCCGCGTTGAAGTCGGCCCTGTGTGGGTCCCGGTTTTGGTGACACCCGACTTCAACAAGGAGTTTGTCGTACAGACCGACGCCTCGGAGGTAGGCCTCGGTGCGGTACTGTCGCAGGAGGTCAACGGGGAAGAACATCCCGTTGTCTTCCTGAGCCGTAAGCTCAGTCCCGCCGAGTCCAGGTATAGTATAGTGGAGAGGGAGTGCCTGGCTATCAAGTGGGCACTCGAATCTCTCCGCTACTACCTGTTAGGGAGGAGGTTCCGTCTGGTGACCGACCATTCCCCCTCAAATGGATGAGTCAGGCCAAGGAGAGGAATGCTCGGGTCACCAGGTGGTTCCTATCTCTTCAAAATTTCAAGTTTTCCGTGGAACACAGGGCAGGCCGCTTGCAGGGCAACGCAGATGCCCTGTCCCGCGTCCACTGCCTCACGTGTGTTCACCCCCTCAGGGTTGAACAAAGGGAGGTATGTGGTAAGGTGCAAGGTGTCATATGTGATGGCAGGTACGTGTCACCGAGGTTGCTGGCCTCGGTGAGGTGAGAGCCGGGTTTTTGTCTGCAGCAGCTAGTGCTGTTTGACTTTGTTAAATAGCATGGCTGCAAAGCCGATCGGGCCGGCTCTTACTGGGAGCAGCTAAAGAGTAGGGTGGGTGGCTGCTCCCCACGGTCCAGTCCATGTTTTGGGCTGGATATAAAACGCAGCCAGCAGCTGTGTCTGGGGAGTGTGATTATCCTGGAGCTGCTAACAGGGCTGGGAGTTCTCTGTCCAGGAGGAAAGAGCTCAGCAAGGAGGTATTTTGTTCCTGGCTACCTGAAGCTGGATTCTCCTGCGGCTGGGCCGACAGCGTGGTGCGAACCTGCACCTACACCTCCCAGGTGACTGAACCTGTGTTGGACTGTTTTTGTTTGGCTACGTTATTTCCGTTGTGTGTGAACTGTCACCAAGAGACTGTTTTTCATTTTGTGTGCAAGTGTGAATAAAACACTGTTTGTTGCACAATCTGGACTCCTTGTTTTGCCTCTAAACTGCACCCGCACCGCTGTCTACCAGAGCGACTCCCCACAAGACCCAGTGGCCTAGCTAGAAATTACTGGGCTCAAAGGCATATTTTTGAATGGGGCCCTCCTTCCTTTCATGCTGCCCCCATTCCTGTGACTACTAAAGGTCGCTTTCTCTGACCAGGCAGCTGTTCCATCCGTTTTCAACACTGTCTATACTGCCACTGTATATAATTTCATTGTATAATACTGTTGAGGGGGCCCTGACAAAGTCTTTTAGTCCTCCTCCTCCTGGATGGGCCCCTTCTTGGTCAGGGCCCTAAAGCAGCCGCTTTCCCTGCTTCCCCTGTAGCTACGACCCTGGGCAGGCCCATTAGTCAATACGTGTAGGCGTGTGCACATATACTATTCCACCATTTTGAGGAAATGTTGCCTCTTGCTAAGACGTTCCATATCTGCTGGTGGTGCCGGTTGTTTTGGCGTGGTGACAATGCTTTTCCACATTTCGGCCTTGCCTTCTGAGTTGCAGGCGGTGACACTGCTGCGTTGGCGATTTCTTACTCCTCCTCCTCTGCTTTGGCCTTGTGCTTCCACTGAGCCCCCGGTGTCTGGTGTGAATGCCATTAGCAGCGCGTCTACCAGCGTTGGCTTCTTCCGATGACGCTTCAGTGACGGCACATTGTCCTTGTAACAAGGATCCAGCAGGGTGGCCACCCAGTAATCTGCACAAGTTAGAATGGGGGAAACTCGGCAGTCATTGTGCAGGCACTGCAGCAAGTAGCCGCTCATGTGTTCCAGCCTGCCCAGAGGCAATGACAAGCTGTCCTCTGTGGGAGGTGTATCATCTGTGTCCTCTGTATCCCCCCAGCCACGCTTAAGTGATGGCCGTGAGATGCTTTGGGTGCCACCCTGCTGTGAACACGTTTTCTTTTCCTCCTCCTCCTCCAGAACTGTGCACTGGCTGGACAATTGTGTACCTGGCCTATGATGGTGCAGGAACCCACCCTCCGAGCCACTTGTATATGACTGGCCTTATAAGTTAAGGGTAAGACATGCATATAGTTTTGTTTGTTTATTTTGTTTATCTGACTTATAGTTATTTAAATATGTTTATAAGTAAATTTGTAAATAGTTTGTGAATGGGCATTAATGAGTGGTTTGAGTGAAAGGGTGGAGGGTGTAGGGTGAGAATCTGGTAGGGTTAATTTTCTCTTTTTAAAAATGTTCCTTGTATAGTTTTTGTTACGATTTATAATAAAAAGTCCTGATAACCGTGGAAATGTTACTTAACAATCTAACCGACAAATTTAATAAAAATTATTTGCATATCACATCTGCGGCTCAGGGGTAATGTAGCACCAATAAAAGTGAATTTGTCCCACCAGAATCTAAGAGCTGTCAGGTGTTCAGGAATTTCTTCACCACCAAATTCAGCACATGCGCCAGGGAAGGGATGTGTGTCAAACAAGTAGGCCCAGAGCTGCCACGAGATTTCACCCATTATCGCACACCACCAACCACTCATCGGTCTTTTGTTCCATGCCCGTTCACAGCTCCTGCGCTGTGTGGGGTTTGTCCCCCAAACAGATGAGTTTCATAAAAGCCTGCTGTCATTTCACCCTGGCTGTGCTGATGTTGGTGGTGGAGGTGTTACGTAGAGGAGGATGAAGCGGAGTAGGAGGAGGAGGAAACAGGAGGCAAATAGAAATGCCCTGCAATACTCGGGGGCGGAAGGACATGCGCCAAACTGCTATCCGCTTCTGGTCCAGCCGCCACTACATTTACCCAGTGTGCTGTTAGGGAGATATAACTTCCCTGCCCGTGCTTACCGATCTACGTATTAGTGGTTATGTGGACCTTGCCACAGATGGCGTTGCGCAGTGCACACCTGATTTTGTCCGCCACTTGGTTGTGCAGGGAAAGCATGGCTCGCCTGGAAAAGTAGTGGCGACTGGGAACCATGTACTGTGTGACAGCCATTGCCATAAGTTTTTTAAAAGTCTCCATCCATCTCCACCAGACAGAATGACAGCATTTCAAAGGACCAGGGATTTTGAAATCCTTGCATTCAGGGCCAGGGATCGCGGGTGGGTAGGAGGGTACTTCCTCTTTCTATTTCTTTTTCTAATTGGGAGATGAACAGCTGAATGCTTCCATGGGATAGTGTGGAGATGCTTGGTGATGGTGAAACATGTGGTGGCGTTGCTGCCACATCCTCTGTTTGCGGGGTGGCAGGTGCCACTATTACTCACTTTGGCTCAGGTTTATAACGTTTATTTTTAATTTTTATGTATTTTATGTTATGGTATCCCCATTTTGCTTCAATTTCCAGCCCTCTAGCCCTTTCCAGGACTTTTTTTAGAGCCATTTTAGTGCCCCAAAGTTCGGGTTCAATGGGGTTCGGCTAAAGTTTGGGTCAAGATCGGGTCCCAGACCCGAACTTGACCCAAAATTTACCCTGAACCCGAACTTTTTTGTGAAGTTCGGCCAAACCAGCTAAACCCGAACTTCCAGGTGTCCGCTCAACTCTAATCTTTAGCACTTTTCTTTTGTGCCATTTCCAGCCTCTGTAGAAACACAAATGACCCCTCATGATTAAGGTCAGTATGTGCCACTATAAACCCTTTCAAGTTCTGTGACATACTGTATGCCTCTCCCAGCCCCCACCATATTATGTCCTTGAAGTGTCTGCTGCTTTTAAGTGTACATAGAAAGCAAGGTCTAAATTCAGTCTGAAAGTGGGAGTCACCACCTAGTCAGTGCCACCCATTGTCATGTACTGTATGTCCTCCATCCTGCAGCTAGTAATATCCAACTGCACCCTTGTATGTCCTCCATCCTGCAGCTCGTAATATCCAACTGCACCCTTGCTGTTTAGTGTAACCCAGCAGCTCATGCCAAAGTTGATGTCCAAACATAATCCAGAGGCACTATTGTATGTTCAGAGCATGTATATGAGTACTTACATTTGAAATATTGGCAGCAAAAATGTCTTATTAGAACCGTATGATGAAGGATCTTTAATTTTAATGTAAAAATCAGGTTGTCCATCCCATACAGTGAAAACAATTTAAAAGACACCTTTGCAAATATTTTTAGCCTTCAAGGCTAACTCTCCGACAATACATAATATTGAGCGAAGATGTCTATATCTACAAATTAGTTTACTGCTCTAATTTTAAGTCTAAATAAGAACAAAGGTTTATCTTTCCTATATGCTAGTTTTGTGGTGTAAAAAAAGTCATAAACCTTGGGTGATACACTAGAGATGAGAGCAGTTATCAAATATTTGATTTGGTTGCTTTGCCGAATTTCCCAAAGAAATTTGATTTGTTGCGAATTGCTTTGTCACAAAGTGAATACCATTATATGTAGCGGGCACAATGACGGGGAACAACATTGAACTCCTTAGATGCCATGTTCATCGCTGATCGCCACAGAATCAATTCAGAAAACATAAAAACAAAGAGAAAATACTAATAAGACCTCTGGCGTGCAGTGTGGTCACGTGATCACAAGACCTGCAGTCATATGACCTATTGCTAGGAAACAAGGATGCCAGTGGATACTGAAGTCCACAATAGAATTGTGCTTACATCTAGCACAACTTCACTAGGTGAGCTTCCAATTTAGAGATCTTTTGTGTCTGGTTGATTGCCTAGTACGTATTTACCCTATGTTTCGCTGTTTTTCATTTTCTACAGTTATTTTGTGCCACTGTTATTGTTAATTTATGACAAGACATACTCATCATAAATAGAGATTAGTGAAGTTTTCAAAAATTCGATTTTGTTGATTCTCTGAATTTTACCCAAAATTTTGCTTCGTTCCGAATTAATTCGTCACGAAGCATGTTAAATCAGCCATATCCCGGCCTGCATGGAGAGTGCATCTCGATGTACATAACTGTGCCTTGCAGCAGCAAGCATGCTGTAGCTAGTCATTTCTGGTAGTAAAACAGTTACTCTGCATCAATATGACAGACAGGTGACACGAGTCACTCTTAAGCGCAGTTAAATTATTTGGTTAGTTATGGGTCATAAATAGTGTTGAGCGAACAGTTCGAGAATAGTTCGGGTTCGTACCGAATTTTGGGGTGTTCGGGACACGGACCCGAACATTTTCAAAAAAGGGATTACTTCCCGCTTTCTGAAGGTCTGCACAGCAGCCAATCAGCTAGCGTTTTACTTCTTGCCCTAAGAGCCCATCACAGCCATGCCTACTAATGGCATGGTTGTGATTGGCCAAGTGCAGCATGTGACCCAGCCTCTATTTAAGCTGGAGTCACGTAGCGCCGCACGTCACACTGCTCTGATTAGTGTAGGGAGAGGACGCAGCTGCTGTGAGGGCGAGATTATGCAGGAAAAAGTCAGCAAAAGCACCAAATGAAGTGATCGATCTACAGCTGTGAATGATTGAACTTCTGCTAGTTACTTGCTCACTGGTTTTTAGGCTGTCACTTATTTTCTGGGGTGATCGGCGGCCATTTTGTGACTTGTGGTGCACCAGAACAAGCTGCCACCAAGTCCATCAATCCATCAATACTAGTTTTTTTTTTGCAATATCCTACATCAGGGGCTTGGCTGTGCAAATTCTCACCCAGAGAATCTCACCTAGAAACTCAGGATAGCAATTTCTATATTTTATTAAGAGGTTAAATACAATTGCCCAAATACAAATCCCCTAAATCTGGTGTTCCAGCTTTGGCTAGCCAAGTATAATACTGTCTGCTGTCTGGCAAAGGATAGATTATTTTCTGTGGTGAAATTCAATTGTCAAAATAGCAATCCCATAAATCTGGTGTCCCAGCACTGGCTGGCAAACTATAATAGTGTCCGCAAAAACATATATTTTGTTCTGGGGTGAAATTCAATTGCCAAAATATCAATACCATAAAGCTGGTGTCACAGCTGAGGCTGGCAAACTATAACAGTGTCCGCAAAAACATATATTTTGTTCTGGGGTGAAATTAAACTGCCAAAATAGCAATACCATAAATCAATGGTTTTAGCTGTGGCTGGCCAAGTTTCATAGTGTCCTGCAAATTTTATATTTTGTTCTGGGGTGAAATTCAATTTTCAAAATAGCAATACCATAAATCAGTGGTTTCAGCTGTGGCTGGCCAAGTTTCATAGTGTCCGCAAAAACATATATTTTGTTCTGTGGTGAAATTCAATTGCCAAAATAGCAATACCATAAATCAGTGGTTTCAGCTGTGGCTGGCCAAGTTTCATAGTGTCCTGCAAATCATATATTTTGTTCTGGGGTGAAATTAATTTGCCAAAATAGCAATACCATAAATCTGTGCGTTTCAGCTGTGGCTGGCCAAGTTTCAATCGTGTCCTGCAACAGGGTATATTTTGTTCTGGGGTGAAATTCAATTGCCAAAATAGCAATACCATAAATCAGTGGTTTCAGCTGTGGCTGGCCAAGTTTCATAGTGTCCGCAAAAACATATATTTTGTTCTGGGGTGAAATTCAATTGCCAAAATAGCAATACCATAAATCAGTGGTTTCAGCTGTGGCTGGCCAAGTTTCATAGTGTCCTGCAAAGGGTATATTTTGTTCTGGGGTGAAATTCAATTGCCAAAATAGCAATACCATAAATCTGGTGTTCCAGCTGTTGCAGGCCAAGTTTAATAGTGTCCGTAACAGGATATATTTTGTTCTGGGGTGAAATTCAATTGCCAAAATAGCAATACCATAAATCAGTGGTTTCAGCTGTGGCTGGCCAAGTTTCATAGTGTCCTGCAAAAACATATATTTTGTTCTGGGGTGAAATTCAATTGCCAAAATAGCAATACCATAAATCAGTGGTTTCAGCTGTGGCTGGCCAAGTTTCATAGTGTCCTGCAAAATCATATATTTTGTTCTGGGGTGAAATTCAATTGCCAAAATAGCAATACCATAAATCAGTGGTTTCAGCTGTGGCTGGCCAAGTTTCATAGTGTCCTGCAAAGGGTATATTTTGTTCTGGGGTGAAATTCAATTGCCAAAATAGCAATACCATAAATCAGTGGTTTCAGCTGTGGCTGGCCAAGTTTCATAGTGTCCTGCAAAACATATATTTTGTTCTGGGGTGAAATTCAATTGCCAAAATAGCAATACCATTAAATCAGTGGTTTCAGCTGTGTCTGGCCAAGTTTCATAGTGTCCTGCAAATTATATATTTTGTTCTGGGGTGAAATTCAATTGCCAAAATAGCAATACCATAAATCTGTGGTTTCAGCTGTGGCTGGCCAAGTTTCATAGTGTCCTGCAAAGGATATATTTTGTTCTGGGGTGAAATTCAATTGCCAAAATAGCAATACCATAAATCAGTGGTTTCAGCTGTGGCTGGCCAAGTTTCATAGTGTCCGCAAAAACATATATTTTGTTCTGGGGTGAAATTCAATTGCCAAAATAGCAATACCATTAAATCAGTGGTTTCAGCTGTGGCTGGCCAAGTTTCATAGTGTCCTGCAAATTATATATTTTGTTCTGGGGTGAAATTCAATTGCCAAAATAGCAATACCATAAATCTGTGGTTTCAGCTGTGGCTGGCCAAGTTTCATAGTGTCCTGCAAAGGGTATATTTTGTTCTGGGGTGAAATTCAATTGCCAAAATAGCAATACCATAAATCAGTGGTTTCAGCTGTGGCTGGCCAAGTTTCATAGTGTCCTGCAAAAACATATATTTTGTTCTGGGGTGAAATTCAATTGCCAAAATAGCAATACCATAAATCAGTGGTTTCAGCTGTGGCTGGCCAAGTTTCATAGTGTCCTGCAAAATATATATTTTGTTCTGGGGTGAAATTCAATTGCCAAAATAGCAATACCATAAATCAGTGGTTTCAGCTGTGGCTGGCCAAGTTTCATAGTGTCCTGCAAAGGATATATTTTGTTCTGGGGTGAAATTCAATTGCCAAAATAGCAATACCATAAATCTGTGGTTTCAGCTGTGGCTGGCCAAGTTTCATAGTGTCCGCAAAGGATATATTTTGTTCTGGGGTGAAATTCAATTGCCAAAATAGCAATACCATAAATCAGTGGTTTCAGCTGTGGCTGGCCAAGTTTCATAGTGTCCTGCAAAACATATATTTTGTTCTGGGGTGAAATTCAATTGCCAAAATAGCAATACCATAAATCAGTGGTTTCAGCTGTGGCTGGCCAAGTTTCATAGTGTCCTGCAAAATATATATTTTGTTCTGGGGTGAAATTCAATTGCCAAAATAGCAATACCATAAATCAGTGGTTTCAGCTGTGGCTGGCCAAGTTTCATAGTGTCCTGCAAAGGGTATATTTTGTTCTGGGGTGAAATTCAATTGCCAAAATAGCAATACCATAAATCAGTGGTTTCAGCTGTGGCTGGCCAAGTTTCATAGTGTCCGCAAAAACTATATTTTGTTCTGGGGTGAAATTCAATTGCCAAAATAGCAATACCATAAATCAGTGGTTTCAGCTGTGGCTGGCCAAGTTTCATAGTGTCCGCAAAAACATATATTTTGTTCTGGGGTGAAATTCAATTGCCAAAATAGCAATACCATAAATCAGTGGTTTCAGCTGTGGCTGGCCAAGTTTCATAGTGTCCGCAAAAACATATATTTTGTTCTGGGGTGAAATTCAATTGACAAAATAGCAATACCATAAATCAGTGGTTTCAGCTTTGTCTGGCCAAGTTTCATTGTGTCCTGCAAATTATATATTTTGTTCTGGGGTGAAATTCAATTGCCAAAATAGCAATACCATAAATCAGTGGTTTCAGCTGTGGTTGGCCAAGTTTCATAGTGTCCGCAAAAACGTATATTTTGTTCTGGGGTGAAATTCAATTGCCAAAATAGCAATACCATAAATCAGTGGTTTCAGCTGTGGCTGGCCAAGTTTTATAGAGTCTGCAAAACATATATTTTGTTCTGTGGTGAAATTCAATTGCCAAAATAGCAATACCATAAATCAGTGGTTTCAGCTGTGTCTGGCCAAGTTTCATAGTGTCCTGCAAATTATATATTTTGTTCTGGGGTGAAATACAATTGTCCAAATAGCAATACCATAAATCAGTGGTTTCAGCTGTGGCTGGCCAAGTTTCATAGTGTCCTGCAAAGGATATATTTTGTTCTGGGGTGAAATTCAATTGCCAAAAAAGCAATACCCTGAATCTGGTGTTCCAGCTGTTGCAGGCCAAGTGTACATCTGTCCATAAAAGGATACCTTTTATCCAGGGCCAAAATACTAGCCCTAAAAGAGATATTCCCCTAAATCAGAGGATACTGCTGTGCCTGGATTAGTGTAATACGCTGCATAAATAAATAGGCAGATAGTGTTAGGTGCCTGTAAAAAAAGTCCTGAATTTGAAATCAATACATTGGGCCAAATATATTTTTTCTTATTCTGGTGCTTGGTGAATGGTAACAATGAGGAAAACATCTAGTAAGGGACGCGGACGCGGTCGTGGTGGTGTTAGTGTACCCTCTGGTGCTGGGAGAGGACGTGGCCATTCTGCCACAGCCACACGTCCTAGTGAACCAACTACCTCAGGTTCCAGTACCCACCAGAGTTTACAGCGATATTTGGTGGGGCCCAATGCCGTTCTAAGGATGGTAAGTCCTGAGCAGGTACAGGCGCTAGTCAATTGGTCCCACCCAGTCTTCTGCAGAAAGCGCACAGGTGGTGCCTGAAAACCAAGCCCATCAGTCTGTCACATCACCCCCATGCATATCAGGGAAACTGTCTGAGCCTCAAGTTATGCAGCATTCTCTTATGCTGTTTGAACTCTGCTGGCAGGGTTTCCCAAGGGCATCCACCTAGCCCTTCCCCAGTGGTGGAAGACATAGAATGCACTGATGCACAACCACTGATGTTTCCTGATGATGAGGACATGGTAATACCACCTCATCGGAGTCCGCACTTCTATGATGATGACGAAACACAGGCGCCAACTGCTGCGTCTTTCTGCAGTGTGCAGACCGAACAGGAGGTCAGGGAGGAAGACTGTGTGGAAGACGATGCAGGGGACGATGAGGTCCTAGACCCCACATGGAATGAAGGTCGTGTGCCACTGACTTTCATAGTTCAGAGGAAGAGGCAGTGGTGAGACCGAGCCAACAGCGTAGCAAAAGAGGGAGCAGGGGGCAAAAGCAGACCAGCCGCCACCAAGAGAGTTCGCCTGCTACTGGCCACCACCACCAGGGACCGAGCACCCCAAAGGCAGCTTCAAGGGGTTCCCTGGCATGGCACTTCTTTAAACAATGTGCTGACGACAAGACCCGAGTGGTTTGCACGCTGTGCCATCAGATCCTGAAGCGAGGCATTAACGTTCTGAACCTTAGCACAACCTGCATGACCAGGCATCTACATGCAAAGCATGAACTGCAGTGGAGTAAACACTTTAAAAACAAGGAACTCACTCAGGCTCCCCCTGTTCCTTCTTCTGCTGCTGCCGTGGCCTGTTCCTCCGCCTCTGGAGGAACGTTGGCACCTGTCGCCCAGCAAACAGAGGATGTGCCACCGACACCACCACCTGCGTCACCAAGTATCACCACCATGTCACACGGCAGCATTCAGCTCTCCATCTCACAAACCTTGGAGAGAAAACGTAAATTCCCACCTAGCCACCCTCGAGCCTTGGGCCTGAATGCCAGCATTTCTAAACTACTGGCCTTTGAAATGCTGTCATTCAGGCTGGTGGACACAGAAAGCTTCAAACAGCTGATGTCCATGGCTGTCCCACAGTATGTTGTTCCCAGCCGCCACTACTTCTCCAAGACAGCCGTGCCTTCCGTGCACAGCCAAGTATCCGATAAAATCAAGTATGCACTGCGCAACGCCATCTGTGGCAAGGTCCACCTAACCACAGATACGTGGACCAGTAAGCACGGCCAGGGACGCTATATCTCCCTAACTGCACACTGGGTAAATGTAGTGGCGGCTGGGCCCCAGACGGAGAGTTCCTTGGCGCATGTCCTTTCGCCGCCAAGGATCGCAGGGCATCATTCTTTGCCTCCTGTACCCTCCTCCTCCTACTCGGCTTCCTCCTCCTCTGCTTCCACTAGCTCATCCAGTCAGCCACACACCTTCACCACCAACTTCAGCACAGCCCGGGGTAAACGTCAGCAGGCCATTCTGAAACTCATATGTTTGGGGGACAGGCCCCACACCGCGCAGGAGTTGTGGCGGGGTATTGAACAACAGACCGACCAGTGGTTTCTGCCGGTGGGCCTCAAGCCCGGCCTGGTGTTGTGCGATAATGGGCGAAATCTCGTCGCAGCTCTTGGACTAGCCGGTTTGACGCACATCCCTTGCCTGGCACATGTGCTGAATTTGGTGGTGCAGAAGTTCATTTACAACTACCCCAACATGTCAGAGCTGCTGCATAAAGTGCGGGCCATCTGTGCGCGCTTCCGGCGTTCACATCCTACAGCTGCTCGCCTGTCTGCGCTACAGCGTAACTTCGGCCTTCCCGCTCACTGCCTCATATGCGACGTCCCCACCAGGTGGAACTCCACCTTGCACATGCTGGAGAGGCTGTGCGAGCAGCAGCAGGCCATAGTGGAGTTTCAGCTGTAGCACGCACGCGACAGTCGCACTGCGGAACAGCACCACTTCACCACCAATGATTGGGCCTCCATGCGAGACCTGTGTGCCCTGTTGCGCTGTTTCGAGTACTTCACCAACATGGCCAGTGGCGATGACACCGTTATCAGCGTTACAATACCACTTCTATGTCTCCTTGATAAAATGCTTATGGCGATGATGGAAGAGGAGGTGGCCCAGGAGGAGGAGGAGGAGGAGGATGAGGGGTCATTTTTAGCAGGCCAGTCTGTTAGAAGTGGCTCAGAGTTTTTTTGCAACAGCAGAGGCCAGGTACAAATGTGGCCAGCCAGGGCCCACTACTGGAGGACGAGGAGGATGAGGAGGAGGTGGAGGAGGATGAGGATGAAGCAGGTTCACAGTGGGGTGGCACCCGACACAGCTCAGGCCCATCACTGGTGCGTGGCTGGGGGGATACGGAGGACGATGACGATACGCCTCCCACAGAGGACAGCTTGTCCTTACCTCTGGGGAGCCTGGCACACATGAGCGACTACATGCTGCAGTGCCTGTGCAACGACAGCAGAGTTGCCCACATTTTAACGTGTGCGGACTACTGGGTTGCCACCCTGCTGGATCCCGGTACAAAGACAATGTGCCCACCTTACTTCCTGCACTGGAGGGTGATAGGAAGATGCGCGAGTACAAGCGCACGCTGGTAGAGGTGCTCCTGAGAGCATTCCCAAATGTCACAGGGGAACAGGTGGTAGCCCAAGGCGAAGGCAAAGGAGGAGCAAGAGGTCGCTAACGCAGCTGTGTCACGGCCAGCTCCTCTAAGGGCAGGGTTAGCATGGCAGAAATGTGGAAAAGTTTTGTCTCCACGCCACAGCTAACTGCACCACCACCTGATACGGAACGTGTTAGCAGGAGGCAGCATTTCACTAACATGGTTGAACAGTACGTCTGCACACCCCTCCACGTACTGACTGATGGTTCGGCCCCATTCAACTTCTGGGTCTCCAAATTGTCCACGTGGCCAGAGATAGCATTTTATGTCTTGGAGGTGCTGGCCTGCCCAGCGGCCAGCGTTTTGTCTGAACGTGTATTCAGCACGGCAGAGGGCGTGATTATTGACAAACGCAGCCGCCTGTCCACAGCCAACGTGGACAAGCTGACGTTCATAAAAATGAACCAGGCATGGATCCCACAGGACCTGTGCCTCCCTTGTGCAGAATAGACATTTATAACTGCCTTCCCCTCAACCATGTGCACTTCTTTATTGAATCCTCATTTTTTTAACTTTACCATGATCTTGCGGTGCAACCCAAAGTTGAATGAACCTCTCCTCTGTCTGGGTGCTGGGGCCGAAATAACTGAAAGTGGCCTTCTCCAGTGGTGGGTGATATGACGATGTATTCCTTGCTGTGGGACCTCTCTCCTCTGTCTGGATGCTGGGCCGAAATAACTGAAAGTGGCCTTCTCCAGTGGTGGGTGATATGACGCATGATTTCTTGCTGTGGGACCTCTCTCCTCTGTCTGGGTGCCTGGCCTAAATAACTCAAAGTGACCTCCTCCAGTGGTGGGTGATATGACGCCTTATTCCTTGCTATGGGACCTCTCTCCTCTGTCTGGGTGCTGTGGCCAAAATAACTGAAAGTGGCGTTCTCTAGTGGTGGGTGAAATGACGCATGATTTCTTGCTGTGGGACCTCTCTCCTCTGTCTGGGTGCTGTGCCGAAATAACTGAAAGTGGCCTTCTCCAGTGGTGGGTGATATGACGCATGATTCCTTGCTGTGGGACATCTCTCCTCTGTCTGGGTGCTGTGCCAAAAAACTGAAAGTGGCCTTCTCCAGTGGTGGGTGATATGACGCATTATTCCTTGCTGTGGGACCTCTCTCCTCTGTCTGGGTGCTGGGCTGAAATAACTCAAATTGGCCTTCTCCAGTGGTGGGTGATATGATGCATGATTCCTTGCTGTGGGACCTCTCTCCTCTGTCTGGGTGCGGGGTCCGAAATAACTGAAAGTGGCCTTCTCTAGTGGTGGGTGATATGACTCATTATTCCTTGCTGTGGGACCTCTCTCCTCGGTCTGGGTGCCTGGCCTAAATAATTGAAAGTGGCCTTCTCCAGTGGTGGGTGATATGACGCATGATTCCTTGCTGTGGGACCTCTCTCCAATTGATATTGATTAATTTTTATTTATTTTATTTTATTTTAATTCATTTCCCTATCCACATTTGTTACCTACATTTTGCTGCCTTTTACAGCCCTCTAGCCCTTTCCTGGACTATTTTACAGCCTTTTTAGTGCCTAAAAGTTCGGGTCCCCATTGACTTCAATGCAGTTCGGGTGTTGGCTCATGTCTAGTCATAAACACAGAACAGGTACAGATCTTTTCATGATACCTTATCTGAGAGTAGGATTGTCTCCTGATTTCGGCTCATTATACAGTAACTGCTGGAATTAACTGACCAAATAACTTAAGTGTGAAATCAGCCTTATAGGTCAATGTTACCATCAGGCATAATGTACTTAACCATGCAGTGGTCCGAGATTTTACTATAGAGTGCAAGAGCGGTCTCATTTTACACTGTCTGCTGCTTTCGCATAAATTTATAGATAATCTTAATTGTTAGTCACTGATATAAGTAGTGGGGACATGACAGAGTAGGGAGGTTGTCATCAGTATGTGTTGACTGTGTCACTGTTTATTTTTCCCTGTTTTGATCCATCAGAAGAACAACCCTAAAAAAATAAAAACCCTGTCTTTAGAGCTTCCGCCTTCACATTGTCAGTATTAGGTCAGTAATTGATCGGTATTTGGTTCTGATCTTCAGTTCGTGAGGAGACAGCCAGGATTCGATTTCTTGGTTGATGACACCGAGCAGTTCCTCCCCATTGTGACTCGGTTTGCCCAGGCTGGCCAGGTGCAGAACAGTGTGACACTACTGTGCACTGCATAGGTGGTATGCTTAAGGACCACTCTGAATTGTGCCTACAGTGGAGGATGAGGACAAGGTGGAGGATGAGTAGCCAGATGAGGACATTGGCTCAGGACTCACAGCTTGAGAACGTGGAGGCGGCCTTGCCATCACCTGGCCAAGTTGCTGATATGCCTTGGCAGGAACCACATTTAACCAGTGGGCTGTAAAGGAGATATATTGTCCTTGACCATATTTACAGCTCCACTTGTCAGTGCTGTCATGAACTGTACCAGACACTGAGCTTTTTTAGATAAGTAGTGACAGCTTGGACTCTCCACCTTTGCTTGGCACAAAACATCAATTTTCTGAAATGTGCAGAGTAAACCACAAGGAAGGGAGGAACTGTAGGGCCAGAAACTGGAGCAGGTTCAGCTTCTGCACTGTTGGATGAGTGCACACATACTATTGTCTCTTTGTAATCATCTCGGTGATTGATTGCTGATAAAACACATCATGAGGAGTAGGAACAGAAGCATCAGGATCAGTGGACGACGGGAAAAAAACACTGTCCCTTCTGCTGAGGTGGTGGAGTGCTGACTGCTGGAGAAGGGGTAGGAGCCACTTGGACATGCATCAGGCTGTACAACAACATTAGCACCACTGCTTTCTCAGGCCACTTTCTGGTGATGCTCCAAATGTTGATGCAGGGCCGTGGTGCCAACATTGACACCCTGAATATATGGAAATCCGCAGCACTTCAGTTGAAGACAGTCCGGTTTATTTGATTTACATCAGCAGCATAGTGACAGCGACATTTCGACCTTAGCGGGTCTTTCTCAAGCAGTCTTTCACTGCTTGAGAAAGACCCACTAGGGTCGAAACGTCGCTGTCACTATGTTGCTGATGTAGATCAAATAACCCGGACTGTCTTCAACTGATGAGTGCTGCGGATTTCCATATATTCATTACAAGACGGGACCCACAGCCAGGATCTCAATCTGCGAGCACCATTAATATAAATTCTGAAAACTGGTATGTTTTTTCCTAAGTGGGACCCATAGTGCCGCTTACTCTGTTTTTGTTAACATTAACACCCTGACCACAGTTCACCTTCTGCCGACAGATCCTACATATGGCCACTCTGTCTCATGGGCAAGCTGCCACCCTCGCCTCCTGATGATGGCGATGAAGATTCTACATCATCATCCATTGCTGTCTACTTGTCACTTATTAGGGATAGATGTGTCTTTAGCCAAACTTTGTAGCCACCTGCTCTTGTTAGGCTGTTTATAGGGTTCCCAGTCCCGTTAACATACATAATATAAATCACAGCCAGAGGGTTTGTGTAGGTTGATTGCATTTTTTTATTCTGCAAAGCGTGATATGCGGCTTTCTTTGTGCAAACGTTTTCGGCCGACAATTCAGCCTTCGTCAGTCACTGTGCCGCTGGAGGGTTGAGAATGCAGAAGTGGTGAAGGGACCAGCTTAGAGTCCCGAAACGCTTATGGTTTGGTTTGGATAGACCCCCTCTATATTGTGGATCATATACTACAGATGAAGATTCAATATTAGTGATAACCACGGAGCGCTCCGCCACAGATACGGACTTCATTTATACCAACGCTGATGAGACCGCACAGCCTGTAAGGAGGGATGGCAGACATCAGAGAAATTACACTTACAGCTGGCTCATAGAGACTGACATCACAGGCATCCTGGTACACGCTCCACAGCAGAAACGCCATCTGAGGTAAGATCATATATTCGTATCATATTCGAGATTATTCTATTGATTGTTAAAAATCAGCAATGTAATATTTGCATAATGCGAATATTCTAAAACCTGAATATATAGAACTATGGAATATAGTGCTATATATTCTTTTTTTAGAATATTCGTCATTTTTTCTCATCTGAAGTCATGATTCCTCCCTGCATAAGTTGCTTTTGGGCCAATGACTGTGCACATTAAATTGGAAAAAATGACGAATATTCTAAAAATCAAATATATAGCACTATATTCTATAGTGCTATATATTCATGTTTTAGAATACTCGCATTACGTGAATATTACATTACCGATTTTTTAGCATAAGGGAAAAAAAATATTTTCTCTTATGCGAAAAATCCGCAATGTAACAGTCATTGGCCCAAAAGCAACTTAAGCAGGCAGGAATTATGAATTCAGATGGAAAAAAAATAATGAATATTCTAAAAAATGAAAATATAGCACTATATTATATAGTGCTATATATTCCGGTGTTAGAATATTCGCATTACGTGAATATTACATTGCCGATTTTTTGCATAAGAGAAAAAAAATTATATAATGAAGACTATTCTAATTCACTACAGATTACAATATTGCAGCCTTTCTCACATTGGCCCACAAGCAAGAACAATCCAGTTTTTCAGGTGTTACAATCCCACACTCCTTAGCGCTCCCTTCCTGCCCACCACCAAGGAGACACTGATAAGAAACATATCAGTGTCTCCATCTGATTGCCTAACTCTGTCAACTGCATGCACTAGTAAGCGTGTGAAGCCGCCCAGCGAAGCGGCCGGCACCTCAGCGCTGTGTGGCCCCGCCCACCGCCTCCCCGATATCCACCCCTCAATTGACGTGCGCAGACCTCTCTGCCTCCAGTCTCCATGTGCCACGTGTAAGATCGGAGCAAGAACTCTCCAGGAAGCAAGGTAACTAACTCCAGACTTAATCTCTAATTGCTACAAGTCACAGATAGAAGAATGATGATTATTATTATAGTAACCAACAACTTACTATTAATAACAAATGACAACAACTAATTAATACAACAACCAATAACTAACTTTTACTAATTATGCTGAATAATAAAAAAAATATTTTGATAAAAGACTTCCAGCCTCATACAAGGCAATCAAACTTAGGTATATATATATATATATATATATATATATATATATTCCCTTATATCTTTTTTCTAACCATTAGCTTGTCTTACATTATCATCAACAATATGTAGTCTCCTCTGCCTGTCAGCCTGCTAACCGGTTTATACACTTCTTGCCCCCATTCTTCTCCCTCCACGGGCCACATAGGCACAGAGAACACAAGACCTCAAAAGGAATCGGGCATTTAAAAAAAAAAAAAAAAACGTTGGAGTCTATACTGGGGTAACTCAGGTATATCTTTAAAAAAAAAAATCCTGTCGGGGTGTATCAATTTATAAACTCATGTTCTTTTCGCTGCTTTTAATTATATTTTACGTTTATGTAGAATTAAGCTTATGCTTATCAATTGACAGATGATGGATTAATTTAGTATATTAAGTATAGTATATTTTAATTTGTGTACTTGTATCTATCTTCCATTAGTAGATGCAGTTCCATACGTATCTATTTTTATATACATACAGATATGTGCCATACAAAAAGTCTTTTATTATATACCTTATATTTTATTATATATCTATCTTTTTATGTTTCTTGTAGACTTGATAAAGGGGTCAATCAGCCCCCGAAACGTGTTGTCTCGCAATAAACTGTGTTTTCCTATATCGGGTTGTGTTTATGCGCCTCACGATCGTCCAATAAGCTAGATCACCTCACCGTGACAAGCCAAAACAAAAAGTTCATGAGAAATATGGAAACAGTTCTTATGCACAATGTCCTTATACTACTGGCCGAAATATATAGATAGAGCATATGTGTGTCTGGCTACCAAACACAATCTTTTTCTGATTTTTCTCTTACTACAAATAAGTGGTGTCACAATTATTACTTCTCCGTGCATCATTTTCACCACATGACATTTTATATGCTTAATGTAGCAAAAAGCCACATGAGAATTAAAGGTTGTTGGAACTCTAAAAATATCTGCTGGTAACAAAATGAAGGGTCAGCATGTAAGATAACTTAGAATGAATCATGAAGTGGTCGCCTTTTGAAAACTAGGGGGAAACATTTCATTTTTGCTTGTAACAGCGACTGTAATTTTGCTGGATCCTGAAAGGCAACTGCAGAGCAATAGTCAGGATATTACAGGAAGCAAAGAAAGATAACTAGCATTGTGCTATGCATGTAGGAGTTCATGTTGGCTTAACACCATAACTTGCAATTGCTTTTACAATTTCCTTTGTCTGTAAAGAAAATTACTAACTCCAGGGGCTTTGAAAACTGTATTTTGATAAACCATACAGCTATCTACTTTTATTGCTTATTGGATTTTTTATACAAACATAAAACAATTTTAAATATCCCTATATTTGAATGACTAGTTATAAACGTGTAATTAATTATTATTATATTTATTTTTTAATTATTGAATTGCTTTTTATAATTGGCTTCACAGCATGATATCATGTCACAAAAGCCATTGAAGTCAATTTAAAGTTTCTTGACATTGTATAGTTAACTCATTTATAGATAACTAACTCATTGATTCTTAAGTCTATCAAAAGATGTCCAGATGTATAACATTCTAGTTGCTAACTTTTTCAGATTTTTATTCATTTTTGTTTTTCACTAGCTGCCTTCCCAAAGCAATCACATAGCAGTATGAGGGCTTGTTTTTTGCAGAATAAGTTGCACTTTCTATTGGCACCATTTAATATTGCATAAGATATAATGAGAAGCTAAAAAAAATTCCATATGTGGTAGAAATGCAATTCCGACAGTTTTATGGGTTTTGTTTTTACCTGTGTGGTAAAACTGACCTTTTAACTTAATATTCTGTGTTAGTAGGATCATAGGGATACCAAATTGTTATAGTTTTACTTGTGTTTTAATAATTAAAGAAAATAAAAACTTTAGAAAAGTTAATTTTTTCTTTGCATCCCCATATTCTGGCCCCCATATCTTTTTTATATTTACATCTACAGAGCTGTGTCAGGGATCATTTTTTGCAGGGCGATCTGTAGTAGTGTGTATGATTTTTGATAACTTTTTATTTAATTTTTATTGGGAGGTGAAGTGATGAAAACAGAAAATCAGTCATTTTGATATTTTTTTCCTGCTACATCATCTGCTATAAAGGATGAATATTTTTATATTTTAATAGTATGAATGTTTTGGAAACTAATTATGTTTATTTTTTATTGTTTATATATTTTAATTTTTAATATGGGAAAAGAGAGGTGATTTAAATTTTTATATATATAATTTTTTATTAAACTTTTCCACTTTTGCCTGCTGTGGAAAACAGCAGCCACCTGATGGCTATGATGCCCCCTCAAGCTTCTGAGCAGGTGCCATCTTCAAAGACCTAATATGAACCGTACGTGTATGGCTAGTGTAAAAAAAAGGGATTAAAAGTTATCTGCACAATTTTAAAGGAATTCTGTCACGGCATTTGACCCTATAAAGCTGCGGACATGTACGGCTAGATCGCCGCTAGCATCTCCGCAATATAGCAGTAGAATAGCTCTGGGTGCTTTTATTTTCTTAAAAAAATTATTTTATTGATATGTATATTAACCCGGGAAGGTGCCCAAGGGGCGGTACTAACCTTCCTGGTGCCCAGCCACACCCCTATGTGAAGGAGCCCGGCACCGCCTATGTGGAATCAGCATCCGCCGAATCTCCTCCTTGCTTCAGTGACATCGCCGTAAATCTCAAGATGCGCGAGATTGCGCATGCGTAGTTGCAACATAGTGTTCCTTCCCTGTGCTGGTATCAGCCTCAGGGAAGGAACTGCGCATGCGCAATCTTGCGCATCATGAGATTTACGGCGATCTCACTGAAGCAAGGAGGAGATTCGGCGGACGCTGATTCCACATACTGTATACATTGGTCAGCATTTGCTCAATAATCCATCAGTATTGCTAAAGCACAAAATAATAATGTAATATTGTAAAATCCAGTGTCTCCATGATAAATCTGCCGCGTGACAGCCCTGTGTGGCTTCTACACACTTTTAAAATAATCCTTCAGAGGGGCGAATAGATGCCGGATGACCAGGACGCTCCATGACCTTCCAAGGAGCTGCTGTCGGGAGCAGCGGTTTACTTCTGAGATGTCCGTATAGTGCAGGGGGAATCCGAAGACCCTCTCAATCTCCGTGAACCACAGGATGCCCTTCTTTTCATTTCCAGGATGACTGGGAACCCGTGATGTTTTCACCGAACGAAGAGACCGGGGCCTGTTTTTTTGGTTTGAATCTTGACTAACTTCGCGACTCTTCCTGGCTCCAAGCTATATTGAAGCTTTGTCTTCTCATTGTCTGTAGCTACTGGAGGCCTGTTCATGCCAGGAAGGTTTCCCCCAGAAGTATCTTGGTAGATAAGCAGCCAATACCACACTTGCAGCAATCTTGACAGGATTCGTCTCCAGGTGGAGAGGAATTGTTTTCTTGGCATGCTTTCTCCATCGCAACACCACGTCATTGAATAAACAGAAGACTGGCTGATTCTCTCTTGTCGTAGACAAAAGTAAAATTTTATTAGTAAAAGTATTAAATATTTTATTATTAAATTAATTAAATATAATAAGGATGCCCTCCTTTTCATTTCCATGATGACTGCAGAAGTGACCTGAGTAGAGTTGAGCAAACACCAGGAAGTTCGGGTACACTGGGTTTGGCCAGTACTCGTTGAAAAATTGCTGTAGATCACAGACTTAACACCAAGATCTGATATCAGATTCATTCCTAATCTCTCCCCTCACAGCAGCAGCATCCTATCCCTACACTAGTAAGAGCTGACGTGCGGCGCTACGTGACTCCAGCTTATATGGCCTCTTAAGGACTCATGACATACCGGTATGTCATGGTGTCCTGGTACTTAAGAACTCATGACGTACCAGTATGTCATGAGTATTTCCGATCACTGCTGCTCAGCCGGCAGTGATCGGAAGAAGGTACCTGCTGAAATCATTCAGCAGGTACCTTGTTCCAATGCCCAGGGGGGTCACGTGACCCCCCCGTATCGGCGATCGCTGCAAACCGCAGGTCAATTCAGACCTACGGTTTGGAGCGCTTTCTGCAGTCTCTGATCCCCTCGGTCTATGATCGCGGGGATCAGAGAGTTAAAATGTGCCTAAACGGTTACATTTTAACCCCCCCCTGCAGCCCCCAATCATATTTTGGGGGTGCAGGGGGGAGGTTGTTTCGGGCGGCGTGGGCGGTGTGGGATGCGGGTTCGCCATTGCGATCCCCCGCCCGCCTCCTCTGTTAGTCATCGTTGGTGGTATAGTGGTTTTAGCAAAGTGTCAGCTCAGCACATTGCTGACACTCTGCTAAAAATTGCTGACATCTGTGCTGCAGATGTCAGCAGTTTAACCCCTTCCATGCCGCGGTCCGTACGGACAGCTGTATGGAAGGGGTAAACAGGGAGGAAGCGCACTCCCTCTCCCATCGGGGGCTGCTGTGCCCTTGCAGCCCCCGATTCTTAATGGGATTGCAGAGGGAGGGAAACATCACCCGCTGCTCTGTTCTGGCTGCGGGTAATGGTTACCATGGCAGCAAGACGCTTTCAGAGGCGTCCTGCTTGCCATGGTTCTGTAAGTCTGATCTGACTTCTGCTAAAGGCAGAAGTCTGACTAGACTAGTGAAAAGTTAAAAATACAGTACAGTACACTATTTAGTGTACTCTACTGTATTATACTGACATCAGACCCACTGGATCTTCAAGAACCAAGTGGTCTGGTTAAAAAAAAAATGTAATTAAAAAAACACATATCACTGAATACAAATTAAAAAAATAAAATTCACTACACAGGTATCACTGCTTCCATAAAAACCTGCTCTATAAAAATATTACATGACCTAAACCCTGAAGTAAATACCATAAAAAAAATGGTGTAAAAAAAGCTATTTTTTGTCACCTTACATCACAAAAAGAGCGATCAAAAAAGTGTATGCCTCATAAAATAGTACCAAGCAAACCGCCATCTCATCCCGCAAAAAATGAGCCCCTACATAGGACAATCGCCCAAAAAAATAAAAAAAATATGGCTCTCAGACTATGGAGACACTAAAACATTTTTTTTTTCTAAAATGCTGTTATTGTGTTAAAGTAAAATAAATAAAAAAACATTATACATATTATGTATCGCCGTGTCCGTAAAAACCTGCTCTATAAAAATATCACATGATCTAACCCCTCAGGTAAATATAGTAATTTTTTTTAAATAAAAACAATGTAAAAAAAAACATTTTTGTCACCCCACATTACAAAAACTGTAATAGCAAGCGATCAAAAAGTTATATGCACCAATAGTACCAATCAAACCGCCATCTCATCCCTCAAAAATTGCCCAAAAAAATAAAAAAAATATGGCTCTCAGACTATGGAGACATTAAAACATGATTTTATTTTGTTTGAAAAATGATATTATTGTGTAAAACTTAAATAATTAAAAAAAAAAGTATACATATTAAATATCACCATGTCCGTTACAACCTGCTCTATAAAATTAACACATGATCTAACCCCTCAGGTGAACACAGCAAAAAAAAATTATAAATACCGTATCAAAAGCCATTTTTGTCACCTTACATCACAAAAAGTGTAATAGCAAGCGACCAAAATGTCATATGCACCCCAAGATAGTGCCAATCAAACTGTCATCTCATCCCGCAAATGAACCCCTACGTAAGACAGTCGCCCAAAGAAAATAAATAAATATGGCTTTCAGAATGTGGAGACACTAAAAAATCTTTTTTTCTAAAATGCTTTGTTATGAAAAACTGAAACAAAAACCCCCAAAGAGTAGTCATATTTGGTATTGTCACATCCGAAACAACCTGCTCTATAGAAATAGCACTCGATCTAACATGTCAGATCAACTATGCAAATAACAAAAAATAAAAACAGTCCCAAAACAGCAATTTTTTAGCCAATTTTCCATTTTAATCCATTTTTCCAGTAACAAAGCAAGGGTTAACAGCCAAACAAAACTCAATATTTATAACACTGGTTCTGTAGTTTGCTGAAACACCCCATATGTGGTTGTAAACTGCTGTATGGCCAAACGGCAGGGCATAGAATGACGGGAACGCCATATGGTTTTTGGAAGGCAGATTTTGCTGGACTGGTTTTTTGACACTATGTCCCATTTGAAGCCCCCCTGATGCACCACTAAGGTAGAAACTACAAAAAAGTGGCCCCATTTTGGAAACTACCGGATAAGGTGGCAGTTTTGTTTGTACTATTTTAGGGTAAATATAATTTTTGTTTGCTCTATATTTCACTTTTTTTGAGGCAAGGTAACAAAAAATAGAAATTCTGAAATTTAATCTCCATTTGCCAATAACTCTTGTGGAACATCTAAAGGGTTATCAAAGTTTGTAAAATTGGTTTTGAATACCTTGAGGGGTGTAGTTCCTTAGATGGAGTCACTTTAATGGAGTTTCTACTTTAGGGGTGCATCGGGGGGCTTCAAATGGGACATGGTGTCAAAAAAACAGTCCAGCAAAATCCGCCTTCCAAAAACCATATGGCGTTGACTTCATTCTGTGCCCTGCCGTTTGGCCATACAGCAGTTTACGACCACATATGCGGTGTTTCTGCAAACTACAGAATTAGGGGCGATAAATATGGAGTTTTGTTTGGCCTAATAACCCTTGCTTTGTTACAATACATGAAGTAGACATATGGGGAATGTAAATCAGTAACTTTTTTTGGCGGTATTACAGTGTATTATAGAAGTAGAGAAATTGAAACTCTGAAAATTGCAAATTTTTCTAAATAAAAATGAAATTTTTCGACTCCATTTTACAACTGTCATGAATTACAATATTTGACGAAAAAACTATTTCAGAATTGCCTGCATAAGTAAAAGCGTTTAAAAGTTATTACCACATAAAGTGACACTGGTCAGATATGCAAAAAATGGCTGGGTCCTTAAGGGGAAATAAGGCTGAGTCCTTAAGGGGATAGAGGCTGGGTCACATGCTGCACTGGCCAATCACAGCCATGCCATAAGTAGGCATAGCTGTGATGGCTTCTAAAGGCACACATCTTAAACTGTCTGCCCTGTAGCCGTTCAACAAGCTTTATTAAACGGTCAAACAACGAACTCGAACCTGAACTTTTATGGAAATGTTCGGATTCGGGTACCAAAAACCCTAAAGTCCGATACGAGCCCAAACTTTACAGTTCGGGTTCGCTCAACACAAGACCTGAGAATATATATTTCTTGTTAGACTGAAATAGCCCACTATACGCTTTCACCAGAAATGACTGCAACAGTGCAGTGCGTATATATTTTCCTTTTTTTAATGAAATACGCCTCATACGCTTTGACCAGAAATAACTGCAGAAGTGACTTGAGAATATATATTTCTTGTTAGACTGAAATAGGCCACTATACGCTTTCACTAGAAATAACTGCAACAGTGCAGTGCGTATATATTTTTCTTTTTTTACAGAAATACGCCCCCATACGCTTTCACCAGAAGTAACTGCATCAGTGCATTGTGTATATTTCAACAGAAGTACTTTGTAACTGTAGAAGTGAAATGCGTATATCTTTTTCTTGTATTACTGAATAAGATACTACGATATAAGCCTCTAAAGGCTTTTCAACAGAAAACTTGCAGCCCAATAACAAAAAGCTGGAATGACAGAGCTGTCTAATGTTTATTTGGATCCCCAAATAATCTTTCTATTCACTTGTAAATCACTTTCCTATTAATGTCTCTAGCGCCTTCTGACGTCTCTCCCAGCACTAAGATGCTGTGAAATTATTCCTCCCTATCCTTTCCCTGCACTTATAAATAGTTTTTTCTGTCTTTTTTTCCACAATAGTTTTTCCACTTGCTTTTCCTAGCGTCTTCACAAGTCTGTCCCTGCACTCTGAATGCTGGAAAATATCTGGCTCTAAGATGGCCACCGTATTTATAGGGCTGTAACATCACAGGGCTGGCTGCTGATTGGCTGCATGCAGGCATGTCAGAGTTCCTTGCCCCATGTCCTCAGTCCTCACACGTGTACTCGCCATTTTATGAAAATTGCGATTCGTAACCACGAAGCGTGAGGAATTTTTCATTCGGTGCAAATCTATTTTTTCTGTAAATTCTAAACGAATTCCACTTCATCAGCTTTGATTCGCTCATCTCTAATCTTGATGCTTCCTATACAGATCATTTTTCAGCAATCACTTAATTTACTTTCAGAAACAAGACTACAATTATAGTGCCTACATATATAGACTATGATCCACCATTCACAATAGGTGATGATCACAGCATATGTACTCCCCTCTCTCCACAATGACCTCTGTAAGGCCACAAAGGAAATTCTCTGACATAATAGCAAATGACAAAAAGGCTAATAAGATGCAGACTGCTCCTGCCCCCACAAACTAAACAATCTGATCTGATGGCAAATTTGGTTGTATAATAGTCTTGTTGTTGGATACAGTATGTTTTTTTTTTTTTTTTTTTGATAAGGCTTAAGCTTTCATGGTGTTTATTTCTGTCTCACTATAATATCTCTGGTAACATCTGGGCAAAATCCCATTTTTGGGGATATATATTGTTTCCTCTTTAATATTTTGTAAAGCTATAATATTAGAATATCCCCTTATTTTCACTTAATTTGCAAATCATTTATCAGATTTTTTTCCAAACCAGAACATAATTAGTTTTTGGACCTATATAACATTTCTAACTTTTCAACATAGTACTCAAAAATCCACAGTTGATGAGGAAGTCTTATACTTTATGTATTCCCATTTTATACTTATCATTGTTGTATATATTTTCATTTTTACGGCTGCTACATATAAGTTCCATTTCCCTCTCAATAATGTTTACACTCTCTTCCTCAATAGCGTTTACTCTCCCCATTTACTTTCTAAAATGTCTCTAATTAACATGTTTTTCAATTCTAGCTCTTCAATTACACCTGATGAAAATCTCCACCCATAAAAACTAGGACAATAGTTGTAATTAATCTGTTATCTGTAAACTAATTGTGAAATGATCAGATATGACAATAGAATATATGTCAATCTTTACTGAGTACTATGCTTAAATGATGCGTGTTCTGGCTTAAAGAGCATCTGTCAGCAGATTTGTACCTATGAAACTGGCTGATCTGTTGCACGTGCACTTGGCAGCTGCAGGCAACTCTATTGGTCCAATGTTCCTATGTGGCCGTATTGCTGAAAAAAGTAAGTTTTACGATATGCAAATGAGTCTCTAGAACCAATGGGGTCTTTGCAATTACTTCTAGAGGCTCAGCTCTCTCTGCAACTGGGGCAATCTCTCCCCTTTGACATGGCCAGGCAGTGTAAAAGTGAACTTGAGTGGAGAGGGCTCCCCAGTTACAGAGAGAGAAACAGTTGAGCCTCTAAGAGTAAGCACTCATGCCCATATTGTGGCCGACAAACAGCAGGTCCGCAATATATAGGCACTGGCCGCATGCGCTCCGTATCATGGATATGGACCCATTGACTTGAATGTTCTATTTTTTTATGATGTGGACTGGATCTTATGGATCACAGGTCAGGTTTGATACACGTTAATTTAAGAAGGTTTGCAATAGTTTTTTGTTTGGAAAGTGCAAATATGACATGTTGGTAAGGCTGATTAGTCAGCCTGCATTTGTGGGAGGGG
Source organism: Bufotes viridis (assembly GCA_033119425.1). Taxonomy (NCBI): domain Eukaryota; kingdom Metazoa; phylum Chordata; class Amphibia; order Anura; family Bufonidae; genus Bufotes; species Bufotes viridis. The sequence goes on from CM065589.1 coordinate 267,143,872, forward strand.
CAGAGGCTCTTCATATACGAGCCACAGCCTTACTCACAGGCATGTGTTCTCAGGTGCACAGCTGCTGCTGGGTGTCATTGGCAAACTAGCTTCTCTGATGGTAGGATTATTTCTTTGCAGCATGGAGCCAGAATGGAGCTTGTTATTTTGCTCTCTGCTACCGTAGCATGCAGGCGCCATAATACATAGGTAAGTTGGGCCGGGGCACAAATACCTATTTTAAATTTCAGCAGTGAAATACTGCATTGGTATATTTTGGGAAATAAACCAGTAGTGTTGGTCCACACAGAAGTTTTGCATACACCGCACAAATACCTATTTTAAATTTCAGCAGTGAAATACTGCATTAGTGTATTTTTTGGGGAAATAAACTGGCATTGTTGGTCCACACAGAAGTTTTGCATACACCGCACAAATACCTATTTTAAATTTCAGCAGTGAAATACTGCATTAGTGTATTTTGGGGAAAGAAACCCGTATTGTTGGTCCACAGAGCACTTGTCCATACACCGCACAAATACCTACGTTTAAATTTCAGCAGTGAAATACTGCATTAGTGTATTTTGGGGAAAGAAACCCGTACTGTTGGTCCACACAGCAGTTTAGCATACACCGCACAAATACCTATTTTAGATTTCAGCAGTGACATACTTGTAGTGTCCCACTATGTATGGGTGGGCACTACACAATGGTGTTATGGTCATTGTATTCAACATGTCGTTCCATATACCTTGTATTATGTCATAATTTCATATAAACTGAAGAGAGTTTCCTTGGTGCAGTCCTGTCAGGGTGTTGGTATTCCCCCAAGCCACTAGAGGGAGCTAGGGACCGCCCTATAGGGAGTTAGTCAGGTCTGGGTCTAGTCAGTGAGTTAAAGTTTAGACCTCGTGAAGTGAGGAGGCTAGTTAGCCTGCAGCTGCTAGTAGTGTAACTGATATAAGACAATTATCCAGCAAGAGAACTTATATTCCTGCCCCAAGGATAAAGCAACCCTTTCTGCATTTGGGCCTTGGGAGAATCGAGGTGCAGGAGTCGGATTATTAATCACCGCACCAATACAGCTACTGAGTTACCAGGGATCAAGTCAAGTCCTGTCCAGTAAGCATTTTACCAAGCCTGCATACCAGGAAAATCACTGCATTTATACCATTTGTCTTCAAAACGGAATTACATAAAGAACTGTATATAATTTGCCGTTCAGTAAAGAAGTTAATGATCAATGGAATCTGTTGTACCTCAATTATTCCTGCTGCAAATCGGTTGTGCCACCGTAAAAGGCACTGGCGTCATGAATTGCAAGGGACCTTGCCACAGGCACGTTAAACCTTAACATCAAGGGCACCTCACATACCACCTGGCCTGTGTCCCTTCAACTAGAGAGTGCCCCAGAGGAACCACGTGCTGACCTCTCCATCACTGACTGTAAGCCTGCCCAGGGACTTTATAACTGTGAGTACAAATCTCATCCCCTCGGTCTGCCTGCCTATGACCGTGACCTCACAGGTCGCTTACCCAGAGGACTGGCATACTGCATACTGAATTTCTGTAGTTTGTTGCAATAAACACTGGTTTTGTGCTACATAGCAGATATGAGGCCTACCCTGTATTTCAGTCATTTTAAGTAACCTTTTGAACTCCACACTTACATAGTTGTTTGCAAACACACTGGTTTTATGGTTGATAGCACATTTGCGGTGTACGCAGCTGTCCAAATTAAACCGTAAACTTCTGCTTTTACATTGTTGGTTTGAAAAATCAAATTTTTGGTGATAGTGAAGAAATTGTATTGAATGTCTCCGTCACACTGTTGTGTGACCTAAAGAAATTTATTCTGTTTATGACACGGGCACTGCCTTACTGTTAGTGAACCTAATTGTTGGCTATTGGCAGTTAAATGCAGCAGTTTCATATGCTTTTTGATGACTCTGCTGGCAGGGTTCCCAGGGCCATAACCATAGCCCTGCCCCAGAAGTGGAAGAGATGCACGGATGCCAAACCACTTAGGGCAGGGGTGAAGACTGGGTAGAAGATGATGTTGAGAACAATGAGGTCCTACACCCCAAAATATACCACTTAAATCCATGTTTTTCATGGGTGGTGAAAAAATCATATTTTTTTAGGTCCGGAATTACCTTTGCGAACTGCGCTGCATATGCAACGGGGACAATAATATTGGTAATCCGTCTGGGAGTTCAGGGGTTGATGTATTCCAATTTTTTGCTGTCACGTAACCCTGTACTACATAGGTGACATGGGTGAAATATTACCATTTTTGCCGGGTACAAACCCTTGCTCTGTATAGGTGACAGGGACCGAAAATTTGAACAATCTTCTTTTAAATTGTTGTGTGCAATATTACCATTTTTGCCGGGTACACACCCCTGCTCTGCATAGGTGATGATAGGGACCCAAAATGTAAATAATCCTCTCTTAAAATGTTGGGTGCAATATTACAATTTTTGCCGGGTACACACCCCTGCTCTGCATAGGTGACAGGGACCCAAAATGTGAATAATACTCTCTTAAAATGTTGGGTGCAATATTACCATTTTTGCCGGGTACAAGCCCCTGCTCTGCATAGGTAACAGGGACCAAAAATCTGAACAATCCTCTTTTAAATTGTTGGGTGAAATATTTTCATTTTTGCCGGTTACAAACCCCTGCTCTGGATGATTGACAGGAAACTTACAATTGGCGGTTACATTGTTGAATGACATAAAGTCTTTTTTGGCTGTGAAGCCAAAGATAGTCGCCAACAAGTTTTTTATTTTTTTAAATAAGTTGGTGTAGACCCCAAAGCATTGGGAAATATAAAAAATAAAACAAAGTGTAAGTGCAGTGTAGTATAGTATAACAAAGGCTGGGTGAGGCCGGTATACATGTCTATTCTACAAAAGGTACAAACAAGTCCTGTGGGATCTATGCCTGGTTCTATTTTAATAAACGAAAGCTTGCCCAAATTGGCTGTGGACAGTCGGCTGCGTTTGTCTGTGATAATGCTCCCAGCCATGCTAAACACATGTTCAGACAACACAGTGGGTGCATGGTAGGCCAGCACCTCCAAGGCATAAAGGGAAACCTCAGGCCATGTGCCATCATCCTCCACATCATCTTCCACAAACTCTGCACCCCTGCCCTTCTTATCAGTCTGCACACTGCAGAAAGGTGCAGCAGTTGGCACCTGTGTTTCGTCATCATCAGAGACGTGCTGCGGTGGTCCTCCCATGTCCACATCCTGAAATATAAGTGGTTGGGCATTGGTGCACTCAATCTTTTCCGCTTCTGGGGCAGGGCTATATGGATGGTCCACGGAAACCCTGCCAGCAGAGTCATCAAAAAGGATAAGAGACTGCTCCGTGACTTGGGGCTCAGACTGCTTGTCTGATTTGCAAGATGGTGAGGTGAAAGACAGATGCCCATGGGCTGCAGGTGCCAACTCTGAGCTTTCAGCAGTGGACAGGGTGGGAGACAATGTGAAGGAGCTGGAGGCACTGTCAGCCACCCAATCTACTATCGCCTGAAACTTGTTCTGGCCTCACCATTCATAGAGTGGCATTCGGGCCTACAAAATAAAGCTGATCGTTCTGTCGCCTACGTGCACCTGAGGTAGGTGTTTCATTTGGGCATGTAGCTGGCATAGATCGACCACGTACTCTCCCTGCAACAGGAGCTCCACCACCAGCAGCACAATGACCAGGGCCACGTCCCTTATTTGACACTCTCCTCATTCTTTGCGTTCACCCACCAAACTAACAGACGGATTTACAGAAAAAAATTCACAGTCAGGTATGCAGTGCAGGGGTAGTTTAAAAGAAAAAAGGGGTACAGATCACCCAGCCAGCAATCTAAACACCGCCAAATTTAATGAATATATTTCCCAGTCATGTATGCAGTGCAGGGGTTGTTTTAAAAAAAAAAAAGGGTTACATATCACCCAACAATCTAAACGCCACCGACTTTACTGCATATATTTCCCAGTCAGGTATGCAGTGCAGGGGTAGTGTGAAAGAAAAAAGGGGTACAGATCACCCAACAATCTAAACACTGCTGAAGTTACAGGATATATTTCCCTGTCAGGTATGCAGTGCAGCAAAAACACACCCTCCAATCCACTTGTAAATTACTGAATGACAGAAATGCAGTACAGGCCGCAAAAGACCCACAATGTCCAAGTTGTATTTACTGATTTATATTTCACTCTCAGAAATGGAGTGCAGGCTGCAAAGGTATTTTATGGCAAAACAAATGTAATTTGTCCCCCCAGAAGCTAACAAATGGATTTACTGAATTGATTACACTGTCACATATGCAACACAGGGTTACTTTACAGAAAAAATGTGAATATGTAACCCCCTGGGTCCCTGAACTCATAAATGGATTACCTATATTATTTTCCCATCCCCTGGCACATATGCAGTGCAGGTGCACTTAAAAAATGGGTATAGGTCGCCCACTGAACTACAAGAACAGGATTAAATTATTGTCCCTGGCACATATGCAGGTGCAAGTGCACTTCACTTGAACAAAATGGCCGCCGACGCCCACCTAACTAACAGACGGATTAAAACTTATTTTTCTGTGTTACTGGGCTCAGGGCAGGGTACAAAAATGTTGCATTGCACCCACAAAAAATTCAATGTAGATCGCAGACTTAACACTAGGCTCTGATATCAGATTCTTTCCTAATCTCTCCCTCACAGCAGCATCATCCTATCCTTACACTAGTAAGAGCTGACGTGACGTGCAGCGCTATGTGATTCCAGCTTATATAGAGGCTGGGTCACATGCTGCACTGGCCAATCACAGCCATGCCATTAGTAGCCATGGCTGTGATGGCTTCTAAGGGCACACATCTTAAATGCTTGTTGATTGGCTACCCTGACGCCTTTCAACAAGCTTTATTAAACGGCTGAACACCGAATTAGAACTTTTATGGAAAAGTTTGGGGTTGAGTCCATTTATTAACTTTCTCTACATGATAAATGCCACTTACTGAAGTGAGCCAACCCCTTTAAATTTATATCCAGGCATCAGACGCTAACTTCTAGAAATGTACCGCAGAGCCAATAAGTCCTTTTTCAGAAAAGTTTTCTCTACTGTATTTCTTTTACACCTCTTCTTTCATCTTGCTTGCTTTCTTTAGTTCTGGTCCTGTCCTTGATGGTACCTGCTCCATGACAGGTGAGCTTGTTAGCATTACATTTTTGCTTCTGTTCTGGTTGCTGGTTTGGCCTGGACTCACTGACTAGACTGTATTGAACTGACCAGAATGTTCTTTCCTCCTTTCTCTCTCTCTCTCTCTATATATATATATATATATAGAGGGTGACACCAGTCCCGTCTAGTGGCAGTTGTATATATGGTCTATCAATACCTTATGCAAATACAGGCATGATACACACTAAAGCAAATGCATCTTCTTTTGTGCCCTTAGACGACAGTTATAACATAAAAAAATATTAAAGGAAAAACTGAAAATTAAGAAAAAATTTATATTTTTCCTTTCTTTTCACTATTTTCCTAATTGTTACAAAAGATATCAAACATTTAAAAAACAATTACTTTTGTAGTGAGTAGTGCTTGTAGTAAGAACATGGATACTACTGGCTGGGCTCACCGCAAGACTCCAAAAGACTGGAGCGCATTTTGGATTTTTGAAACCCATTTTTCAATTAGTGCTAAAACATTTGAAACTCCCTTAAAGTAACAATTTTTTTATGTTGACTAACTAAGATATTAATCTTAGGTACAATTTTAACAGTGTAAGCTTTCGGCTTGGTGTGGCGTGTTTTAGATGGCACCATCTTGGCACAATAAATTGTGCACTGAAATGCCATATCTGTGGGAAACTTGCACTTTTCATTTCGCACAGTGCCCTGCCCATTAATTTCTGCAAATCCCCTGTGGTGTCAAAATGCTTATGCCACCCCTTGATAAATATATTGTGGTGTGTAGTTTCCAAAATTGAGTCACTTATATGAGAATTCCACTGTACAGGTACCTCAGGGGCTCTGAAAATGTGATGGAGTGCACGAAAACCATTCTAGAAAAGTCCATGCTCCAAAAGACATATGGCACTTCTTCCCTTCTGAGCCCTGATGTATGCCTATGCAGCAGCTTACGTCCACATTAATGGAATTTACGTACCCAATAAAACCCACCAATCTATTCAAGTAGTGTGGTGTGAGTTTCAGCTGGCACCAGCTGGTCACAAAATATTTTGCACTGAGTGCAAACAATAGCTTGGACTTGGAGCAAATGCATCCTGATTTATTAGCATGTGAATTGTCCAGATCTCACCAGAGCCTTTCTTCAGATGCTGCAATATGGTTCCAATAAACCATACGCAGTCCACATATTCGGCTATAGAATATAGACAGATTCCTCTTTTCTTCCCCTGGACCCGTTCACTCAAGGACACTGGACTTGTACACCGCCGCGGGTGTTCAGGTTCTTTTGTCAGACACAGGAGTTTTCTGTATATAGATTGGAGACACAAGACAAGCACCCTAGCTATGATCCGATAAGAATTTAATTTATTCACTTACAATCTACTTACAAAGTTACAAAAAGAACTTGAGGTTCAGCATATAAAATCCATAGTACCCAAAACCTCCCCCTCTTACATTTAAAAAGTTACACCCCTATATTTCCACATCAGAGGTCCATTGCACAATTATTTCAAACAATTTAAGTCAAGTTCCGCATTTACACAATTGGGAATTATTGTATTTAATAAAAAGATGAATTCAGTTTCTTTTTGAGATATTCTTTTATTCATATGCCCTCTTCTCTGATATGTTTCTCTGCAAAGTGTTCAGAGACATTGTGGGTTTTTAATCCTTTCTTATTTCTTACATGCTCTTCGAGGCTGGTTTTTAATTTCAGTGCTGTACGGTCAACATACTGATCCTAAGGCCTCATGCACACGACCGTTTTTTTATGCTGTCCGCAAAAAGGGGTTCCGTTGTTCAGTGATCCGTGTCCGTTTTTGCCTTCCGTTGTGCTTCCGTGTGTCTTCCGTTTTTTTAGCGGACATGACCCAAAAGATTTTACCAAAAGACGGGCTGACAATGTTTCCCAAGTGCCTGCCAAGGGATCCGCAAAAAAAACGGACACGGAACACGGATGACACACGGATGGCCATCCGCATTTTTCACGGACCCATTGACTTGAATGGGTCCGTGAACCGTTTTTCACGGACAAGAATAGGACAGGTTATATTTTTTTGACGGACTGGAATCACGGACCACGGACACGGAGGACAAACGGTGCATTTGCCGAGGTTTCCACGGACCCATTGAAAACCAATGGGTCCGCAGAAAATCACAAAAAACGGAGCAACGGACACGGAATCAAACAACGGTCGTGTGCATGAGGCCTTATAGCGACATTGTAACAAATATACAATATTCCTGCAACCGCAGGTTATCAGCTGGTGGATTTCAAAGGTTTTTCTTTCGTTGGAGACAAAGTTGGAAGCGGTTTTCAGTTTTAATGTTTTGCACACAATAAATCCACGGCATGGGTAGATGCCAGCCATATTGTGTTTATTTATTTTTTTGTGTTTCCAATATGGCTATGCACAAACATATCATTACCTTTACAGCAAGCACCCAAAAATACTTGTCATATACTTCTTACCAAAAATACATAAAGACACCACAAACACACTACCCAGACCCATTGTTTCAGGGATCAACTCAATTTACTCAAGATTAGGAGAATATGTTGATGTGTTTCTCTAGAAATATGTAAAAAGTATGGCTTCATATATGAAGGATTCCAAAGAACTGATTATAAAGCTAGAAGAGGCAGAGAACACTACTGATCATATATGATGTACAGCAGATGTAACATATTTATATACAGTAATTACACATGAAAAAGGTCGAGAAGCTGCCCATCAACATTTTTAACAAGACCTTGAGTTGAAATATGAACAAATTTTTAATTAATCCCATTGATTTCATGTTAAATCTTAATTTTTTTCTGGTGGGAAAAAAACATGGCTATGGGGGAAAATGTTGCCCCAAGCTACGGAAACATCTATAGATTTTTTTTAGATTTAACTATTTTTAAAGAAGACGATGTACAAAAAAAAAAAATATATACATATATATATATATATATATATATATATATATATAAAAAAGCCTGACGTGAACAGTTATATTGAAAGAGAACGCTGCCATTGTGACCCCTGGCTTACAAATATACCGAAGGGACAGTTTTTAAGAATAAGGAAAAATTGTGAGAACAAATGAAAATAATGAAAAAAAAAAAAAGAACGATTTGTAGAGAAGAACTATGAAGAAAAAGTCCTAGATAAGACTATCATAGTAGTGGGTGCTTTAAATAGGGAAAACATAACTAATAAAAAAAGTTATGAAGAAACTGAAATATTGAATGACTAGCAAATTGTATTTTTTGCACTAATGTTTAAAGGGATGCAACTAGAGTTGAGCGAACACCTGGATGTTCGGGTTCGAGAAGTTCGGCTGAACTTCCCGAAAATGTTTGGGTTCGTGATCCGAACTCGACGCGAACTTCACCCTGAACCCGAACCCAATTGAAGTCAATGGGGACCCAAACTTTTGGGCACTAAAAGGCTGTAAAATAGTCCAGGAAAGGGTCAGAGGGCTGCAAAAGGCAGCAAAATGTAGGTAAATCCCCTAAACAAATGTGGATAGGGAAATTAATTAATTAAAAAAAATTAATCAATATCAATTGGGGAGAGGTCCCATAGCAGAGAATCAGGCTTCAAGTCCGCAACCAATGGATAAGGCCACTTTCATTTATTTAGGCCCCAGCACCCAGACAGAGGACAGAGGTTGCATAGCAGAGAATCAGGCGTCATGTCACCCACCAATGGAGAAGGCCACTTTTAGATAATTAGGCCCCTGGCACCCAGACGGAGGAGAGAGGTCGCATAGCAGAGAATCAGGCGTCATGTCACCCACCAATGGAGAAGGCCACTTTTAGATAATTAGGCCCCTGGAACCCAGACGGAGGAGAGAGGTCGCATAGCAGAGAATCGGGCTTCATGTCACCCAGCAATACCCAGTGTGTGCTGCCGTCATCATGCTGGCCGGCATGGTGACGTCATACGTCACCGCGCACAAGATTTTAAGTGGGATCTTCAAACAAGATGGCCACGGGGCCTCTTCCTGTTCAAATGGATGAGGAGAGTATGATTTTTTAATTTTTACTGCCATTTCAGGAAAAATTGATTAGTTACCACGAATCCAAGTTAGGTTATAAATTATATATTGTGCATTTAAATTTTATTATATATTGTACACCTACTGAATAAGGTTATACATTACCATCAAGCAGAGGCAGTTATGTAGCTGTTTTGTATATAGTAAAGCTCATTTTTTTTTATTTAGAATTGTCAAGTAAAATAACATAATCTGAAACTGAGCAAATATTCCTCTTGGCAGAACATATTCCAATGTTTATGAAGAGTCTGTCAATGCCGACATGGAGACATAAATTGCTGAAAATAACACAATCTGCTGCACTGAGAGAAACAGGGACAGACGTCTTTAGGAAGCTTATCAGCTCAGTTTCTAAGGTAAAGATTCAACATAATGGCAGTGGAAAAGCTGTGGAATATTTTTCTCAAACTTGAGAAAGGCTCTATTGTTGAGCTGAAATGTCGCTGTACCATTTGGGTGAATAAATTGTTTACTTTTTTACTTGGGAGTGCTGCCCTTTTTTGATTTTTCCCATCAGTCAGTACGTGTAGGCGTGTGCACACATACTGTTTCACCATTTTGCTGAAATGCTGCCTCCTGCTAAGACATTCCATATCAGCTGGTGGTGCTGGTTCTTGTAGCGTGTTGACAAAGCTTTTCCACATTTCGGCCATGCTAACCCTGCCTTCTAAGGTGCTTGCGGGGCCCCAGTTGCGTTGGCGACTTCTTCCTCCTTTGCTTTTTAGAAAGTATGCACTCTTTCTGAGGCACCAGTGTCAGGTGGGAATGCCATCAGCAGCGCGTCTACCAGCGTGCAGAATATATTTCTCAGTCAGGTATGCAGTGCAGAGGTAGTGTGAAAGAAAATAGGGGTACAGATAACCCAGCAATGTAAATGCCGCTGAATTTAAAGAATATCTTTCCCAGTCAGGTATGAAGTGGAGGGGTAGTGTGAAAGAAAAAATGGGTACAGATCACGCAACAATCTAAACGCTGCCAAATTTACAGAATATATTTCCCTGTCAGGTATGCAGTGCAGGGATAGTTTGAAAGAAAAAAGGGGTCATGGAGCGTCCCCGTCATCCGGCATCTATTCGCCCCACTGAAGGATTATTTTGAAAGTGTGTAGAAGCCATATGGGGCACCCACGCTGCAGATTTATCATGGAGACATCATAGAGATTTTACAGCATATAACTACAGCACCCAACAATCTAAACGCCGCCAAATTTACTGAATATATTTCCCAGTCAGGTATGCAGTGCAGGGGTAGTGTGAAAGAAAAAAGGGGTACAGATCACCCAACAATCTAAACAACGCCAAATTTACTGAATATATTTCCCTGTCAGGTATGCAGTGCAGCAGGAACACACCCTCCAAGACACTTGTGAATGACTGGTCTGATAACCGTGGAATTGTCTACCCACAATCTAAGAGCTGGATTTACTGATTAAGTTTCACTGAGAAAAGCATTGCAGGCCGCAAATGTACTTTATGGCAAAAAATAATGGATTTTTTTCACCAACAATTTATAGTGTCTAAAGAAGGTACAGGGACTCGATCAGGTGGCAGCCCGACAAATGTCCTCAAGAGAAGCAAAGGAGCCTTCAGCCCAAGATGCAGGCAATGCTCTGGTGGAATTAACCTTTAAACCAGAAGGAGGAGAAATTCCCCTCTTGTCATAACAAAAAACAATACACAACTTAATTCACCAAGCCACCTTGCTTGCTGCATTCCCCTGATTTAGTCCAAGATACTGAATCAACAGTTAATTTGACTTCCTGAGGTTTTTAGTCGATTCTAGGTAGTGAAGCACACTCCTCACGTCCAGCTTCTGGAACAACTTATATTTTTCAGAAACCACTCTCAGACCCTTGTCAAGGCCTGCTTGCAAAAGTCCAGGATCAGTTTGACATTTAAAACCATGGAGGGGTCCCAGGTGTGTTTCACGATACGTAAAAAGTCTTCCCAGGATCTTAGGTAAATTTTCAAAGTCACCGGTTTTCTTCTCTGCATAAGAGTGTTGATGACTACATCTGAAAGGCCCTTTCTTTTTAAGGTGGCTCTCTCAACCTCCAGGCCGTCGGACAGAGCTAAAGAACTTTGGGATGCAAAAACAGACCCTGAGATAAGAGATCTGGCTGGAGAGGAATAGTCCAGTAATCTTCTCCCGCTAAATTCTTCAGTACAGGAAACCAAGCCCTCCTCGGCCAGAACGGTGTTATCGGGATGACTTGAGCTTTTTCTTTTATGATCTTTGTCAACACCTTGGAAATTAGAGGGAACAGAGGGAAGGCGTAAAGAAGACCCCTGAGCCAAGGAACCGACAGAGCGTCTACTTGTAGAGGCTGATCATAAATCCCCTGCAAACAAATGTGGGTAGGGAAATGACCTAAAATAAAATAAAATAAATAAAAATTAACCAATATCAATTGGCAACTTGGAGGAGGAGGTGGAATAGGAGGTTGGGGTGGGCGTCAGGTGGGAATGCTATGGGAGTTGAAGTTCTCATCACAGCTAAAAATGATTCATGTCTGCCTGCAGTGCCACAGGCCTCATTCCCAGACTCAGGGCCATGGCAACCATACATGGGAGTTGAAGTTCACATCACAGCCAAGAAGGATTCATGTCTGCCAGCAGTGTCACAGGCCTCACTCACAGACTAAGGCCAATGGCAACCATACATGGGATTTGAAGTTGTCATCACAGCCAAGAAGGAATCATGTCTGCCTGCAGGGCCACAGGTCTCATTCAAACATTCAGGCCCACAGGACCCACAAAGAGGAGAGTTAAAATCACACCAAGACTGTATTGATTTCACCCAGCAATGCCACAGGCCTCATTCAAAGATTCAGACCCATGGCACCCACAAAGAGGAGAGTTACAATCATGCCAAATCAGTATTGATTTCACCCAGCAGTGCCACAGGCCTCATTTACTAATTCAGGAGGACCATGGCACCCGCAAAGAGGAGAGCGGTCACGTAACAGCAACACAGGCCTTAGGTCAACCTGCAATGGAACAGGCCAATATCATTTATGTAGGCCCCTGACACCCAGACAGAGGAGAGGTCATTTGACTGTAAAAAGAGTTTAATTTCTCCCAACAAGACAGCAAGCAATTAAACAAAATATTGGCCCCTGACAACCACACAATGGGGCGGTCATTTGACAGTAAAAAGAGTTTAATGTCTCCCACCAATGCAGCAAGCGATTAAACAAAATAAAGGCCAGGGGCGTAACTACCGGGGAAGGAGGGGAAGCTGCTGCTTCGGGGCCTGGGCTTACAGGGGGCCCGGCAAGCACGTGTTTGTCCTCACTTCTCTCCTCCCCTGGGTAATCAGCACGTGTCCTCACTCCTCTCCCGATCGCAGTGTCCTCTCGCCCTTGTCTATTTATTTAAAACTTATTTCTTCTTTCTTTCAGAAAAGCTTGCCCTGATTGAACCTGCGACCATTAGGTTCAAAGGCAAGACACTTTACCACTAGGCTATATCTGCTGCCTAGCCAGATAGCTAAAAAAAAAAAAATATGACCTCTAGATGTGGAGAACTTTGATAGTGTATCCATACACATTACAGCTGCACCAGCACATTGTATATGGATGTAGCAGAGCTTGGTGTGTTGGGGCAGCTGTAATGTGTATAGATACACTATCAAAGTTCTCCTTATCTAGAGGTCTTATTTTTTTTTTTAAGCTACCTAACTATGCAGCTGATACAGCCTTGTGGATAAGTGTCTTGCCTTTCATCCTAATGGTCACAGGTTCGATTCCCCTCACAAACTTTTTCTGAAAGACAGGATAAATGAGGCTTGCCTAACATGGAGGTAAGTATATGTGTGTTTTTTGTTTTTTTATTTTTTAAATACTGGACTTTTACTTTACTGCCACAGGGGAGGAGGGGGCTATTGGCACTATGATATTGGCAAATGGGGGGAGAGATAGGCACTTCATATTGGCACACACATTAGGGGGCAGGGGAGAGGATGGCACTATGATATTGGGATGGGGGAAGACAGAGGCACTTGATATTGGCACATTATAGGGGGCACTATGGGGAGAGGAGCACTATGGGGGCATCTGGTGCTATATGGCTGGCTACTGGCACATTATAGGGTGGGTTTATATGGCTGACTACTGCCACATTATAGGGGGTTATATGGCTGACTACTGGCACATTATAGGAGGGGTTATATGGCTGACTACTGGCACATTATAGGGTGGGTTTATATGGCTGACTACTGGCACATTATAGGGGGTTATATGGCTGACTACTGGCACATTATAGGGGGTTATATGGCTGACTACTGGCACATTATAGGGGGGTTATATGGCTGACTACTGGCACATTATAGGGGGGTTATATGGCTGACTACTGGCACATTATAGGGGGGGTTATATGGCTGACTACTGGCACATTATAGGGGGGTTATATGGCTGGCTACTGGCACATTATAGGGGGGCTGGGGGGGCTATATGGCTGACTACTGGCACATTATAGGGGGGCTATATGGCTGGCACATTATAGAGGGGGAGCGAAACGCGCGGGTAGGGGGGGGGCCCAATACAAAAATTTGCTGTGGGGCCCAGTCATTTCTAGCTACGCCCCTGATAAAGGCCCCTGACAACCAGACAATATAGAGGTCATTTGACAGTATAAAGAGTTTAATATCTCCCACCAATGCAGCAGGCGATGAAACAAAATATAGGACCCTGACAACCAGACAATGTAGAGGTCATTTGACAGTATAAAGAGTTTAATATCTCCCACCAATGCAGCAAGCGATGAAACGAAATATAGGCCCCTGACAACCAGACAATGTGGAGGTCATTTGACAGTATAAAGAGGAAAATGTCACCCAACAAAGCAACTAATGATTAAACAACATTTAGGCCCCTGACACCCACACAACGGGGCAGTCATTTGACAGTAAAAATAGTTAAATGTCTCCCACCAAGACAGCAAGCAATTAAACGAAATATAGGCCCCTGACAACCACACAATGGGGCGGTCATTTGACAGTAAAAAGAGTTTAATCTCTCCCACCAAGACAACAAATGATTAAACGACAAATACGCCCCTGACACCCACACAATGGGGCAGTCATTTGGCAGTAAAAAGAGTTAAATGTCTCCCACCAACACAGCAAGTAAGTGCACGAAATATAGGCCTCTGACAGCCACGGCAATGGGGCGGTCATTTGACATTAAAAAGAGTTTAATATCTCCCACCAAGGCAACAAATGATTAAACAACATATAGGCCCCTGACACCCACACAATGGGGCAGGAATTTGACAGTAAAAAGAGTTAAATGTCTTCCACCAAGACAGCAAGCAATTAAATGAAATATAGGCCCCAGCACCCAGACAGAGGAGAGAGGTCCCATAGCAGTAAAACATGCATCATGTTACCCACCAATGGAACAGGTCACTTTCAGTTATTTAGGCCCCTGACACCCAGACAGGTCATTTGACAGCAAAAAAGAGGTTAATGTCATGCACCAAAGCAGCAGTCGATTAGCTGAAATGTAGGCCCCTGGCACCCAAACAGAGGAGAGGGTCATTGAACTTGGTGTTGCCCCCAAAAATAATGGTACAATAAATTCATTTTTATAAACGTCAGCTTGTGGACAGGTGGCTGCGTTTGTCTGTAATGACGCCTCCTGCCGTGCTAAATACACGTTCAGACAACACACTGGGCAGGGCAGGCCAGCACCTCTACGGCATAAAACTCTAGCTCTGGCCATGTGGAAAATTTGGAGACCCAGAAGTTGAATGGGGCCGAACCATCAGTCAGTACGTGGAGGCGTGTGCACACGTACTGTTCCACCATGTTGTTGAAATGCTGCCTCCTGCTAACACGTTTCCGATCAGCTAGTGGTGCAGTTAGTTGTGGCGCTGTGACAAAACTTTTCCACATCTCGGCCATGCTAACCCTGCCTTCAGAGGAGCTGTCCGTGACACAGCTGCGTTGGTGATCTCTTGTTCCTCCTCTGCCTTTGCCTTGTGCTATCACTTGTCCCCCCGTGTCAGTTGGGAATGCTCTCAGGAGCGCGTCTACCAGTGTGCGCTTGTACTCGCACATTTTCCTATCACGCTCCAGTGCGGGAATTAAGGTGGGCACGTTGTCTTTGTACCGGGGATCCAGCAGAGTGGCCACCCAGTAGTCAGCACATATTAAAGTGTGGGCAACTCTGCTGTCGTTGCGCAGACACGGCAGCGTGTAGTCGCTCATGTGTGCCAGGCTGCCCAGAGGTAAGGACAAGCTGTCCTCTGTGAGAGGCGTATCGTCATCGTCCTCCGTTTCTCCCACAGCCACGCACCAGTGATGGGCCTGAGCTGCGTTGGGTGCCATCCTCATCCTCCTCCACCTCCTCCTCATCCTCGTCCTCCTTGTCCTCCAGTAGTGGGCCCTGGCTGGCCAAATTTGTACCTGGCCTCTGCTGTTGCAAAAGACCTCCCTCTGAGCCACTTCTAAAAGACTGGCCTGAAAGTGTTAGAAATGACCACTCTTCCTCCTCCTGGGCCACATCCTCTTCCATCATCGCCCTAAGTGTTTCCTCAAGGAGACATAGAAGTTGTTGTAATGCTGATAACGGCATCATCGCCACTGGCCATGTTGGCGGCGTACTTGAAACAGCGCAACAGGGCACACAGGTCTCGCATAGAGGCCCAGTCATTGTTGGTGAAGTGGTGCTGTTCCGCAGTGCGACTGACCCGTGCATGCTGCAGCTGAATCTCCACTATGGCCTGCTGCTGCTCGCAGTCTCTCCAGCATGTGCAAGGTGGAGTTCCGACCTGGTGGGCACGTCGCATATGAGGCGGTGAGTGGGAAGGCCGAGTTATGCTGCAGCGCAGACAGGCGAGCAGTGGCAGGATGAGAACGCCGGAAGCGCGCACAGATGGCCCACACTTTATGCAGCAGCTCTGACATGTCGGGGTAGTTGTGAATGAATTTCTGCACCACCAAATTCAGCACATGCGCCAGGCAAGGGATGTGCTTCAAACCGGCTAGTCCCAGAGCTGCAACAAGATTTTGCCCATTATCGCACACCACCAGGCCGGGCTTGAGGTTCACCTGCAGCGACCACTCGTTTGTCTGTTGTTCTATACCCCGCCACAACTCTTGCGCGGTGTGGGGCCTGTCCCCAAAACACATGAGTTTGAGAACGGCCTGCTGAAGTTTAACCTGGGCTGTGCTGAAGTTGGTGGTGAAGGTCTGTGGCTGACCGTATGATCTGGTGGAAGAAGAGGAGGAGGAAGCCGAGTAGGAGAAGGAGGCAACAGGAGACAAAGAATGATGCCCTGTGATCCTTGGCGTCAGAAGGACGTGCTCCAAACAGCTCTCCGCCTGGGGTCCAGCCGCCACTACATTTATCCAGTGTGCCATTTAGTGAGATATAGCATCCCTGGCCGTGTTTACTGGTCCACGTATCTGTGGTTAGGTGGACCTTGCCACAGATGGCGTTGCGCAGTGCACACTTGATTTTATTGGATACTTGGTTGTTCAGGGAAGGCACGGCTCTTTTGGAGAAGTAGTGGCGGCTGGGAAAGACGTACTGTGGAACAGCCACCGCCATCAGTTGTTTGAAGCTGTCTGTGTCCACTAGCCTGATTCACAGCATTTAAAAGTCCAGTAGTTTAGAAATGCTGGCATTCAGGACCAGGGATCGAGGGTGGCTAGGTGGGAATTACGCTTTCTCTCCAAGGTTTGTGAGATGGAGAGCTGAACGCTGCTGTGTGACATGGTGGAGATGCTTGGTGACGGAGGTGGTGGTGTTGGTGGCACATCCTCTGTTTTCTGGGCGGCAAGTGCCAACGTTCCTCCAGAGGCGGAGGAAGAGGCCGAGGCAGCAGCAGAAGAGGGAGCAGGAGGGGCCTGAGCCCTTTCTTGGTTTTGAAGGTGCTTACTCCACTGCAGCCCATGTCTCGCATGTAGATGCCTGATCATGCAGGTTGTGCTAAGGTTCAGAAGGTTAATGCCTCCTCACTTCAGGCTCTGATGGCACAGCGTGCAAACCATTCGGGTCTTGTCATCAGCACATTGTATGAAGAAGTGCTAAGCCAGGGAACTCCTTGAAGCTGCCTTTGGTGTGCTCTGTCCCTGGTGGCGGTGGCCAGTAGCAGGCGAACTCTTTTGGCGACAGCTGTTCTGCTTTTGCACCCTGCTCCCTCTTTTGCTACGCTGGTGGCTCGGTCTAACCACTGCCTCTTTCTCTGAACTCTGAAAGTCAGTGGCACAACATTCATTCCATGTGGGGTCTAGGACCTCATCGTCTCCTGCATCGTCTTTCACACAGTCTTCCTCCCTGACCTCCTGTTCGGTCTGCACACTGCAGAAAGACGCAGCAGTTGGCACCTGTGTTCCGTCATCATCAGAGACATGCTGACTCTGCTGTTGAGGTATTCCCATGTTCTCATCAGGAAACATAAGTGGTTGTGCGTCAGTGCATTCTATGTCTTCCACTGCTGTGTAAGGGCTAGGTGGATGCCCTTGGGAAACCCTGCTAGCAGATTCTTCAAACAGCATAAGAGACTGCTGCATAACTTGAGGCTCAGACAAGTTCCCTGATATGCATGGGGGTGATGTGACAGACTGATGGGCTTAGTTTTCAGGCGACACCTGTGTGCTTTCTGCAGAAGACTGGGTGGGAGATTATGTGAACCTGCTGGATCCACTGTCGGCCACCCAATCGACTAGCGCCTGTACTTGCTCAGGACTTACCATCCTTAGAACGGCATTTGGCCCGACCAAATATCGCTGTAGATTCTGATGGCTACTGGGACCTGAGGTAGTTGGTTCACTAGGACGTGTAGCTGTGGCAGAACGGCCACGTCCTCTCCCAGCACCAGATTGTCCACTAAAACCACCACGACCATGTCCCTTATTAGATGTTTTTCTCATTGTTACCATTCACCATAATAAGGTAAAACTTATTTGGCCCAATGTATAGAGTTCAAATTAAGGCCTTTATTTACAGGCACCTTACACTATCTAGCTATCTATTTATGTACCGTATTTTCACTAATACAGGCACTGCAGAAACTACAGATTTAGGGGAATATCAATTTTAGGCCTAGTATTTAGGCCCTGGCTAAAAGGTATCCTTTACTGACAGAATTACACTTGGAGATGCACAGTAGCGTGTAAAAACATAGAGGATTACGCTTTCATGCCTTGTATTTAGACACTTATAGCAGTAAAACATGCATCATGTTACCCACCAATGGAACAGGTCACTTTCAGTTATTTAGGCCCCTGACACCCAGACAGGTCATTTGACAGCAAAAAAGAGGTTAATGTCATGCACCAAAGCAGCAGTCGATTAGCTGAAATGTAGGCCCCTGGCACCCAAACAGAGGAGAGGGTCATTGAACTTGGTGTTGCCCCCAAAAATAATGGTACAATAAATTCATTTTTATAAACGTCAGCTTGTGGACAGGTGGCTGCGTTTGTCTGTAATGACGCCTCCTGCCGTGCTAAATACATGTTCAGACAACACACTGGGCAGGGCAGGCCAGCACCTCCACGGCATAAAACTCTAGCTCTGGCCATGTGGAAAATTTGGAGACCCAGAAGTTGAATGGGGCCGAACCATCAGTCAGTACGTGGAGGCGTGTGCACACGTACTGTTCCACCATGTTGTTGAAATGCTGCCTCCTGCTAACACGTTTCCTATCAGCTAGTGGTGCAGTTAGTTGTTGCGCTGTGACAAAACTTTTCCACATCTCGGCCATGCTAACCTTGCCTTCAGAGGAGCTGTCCGTGACACAGCTGCGTTGGTGATCTCTTGTTCCTCCTCTGCCTTTGCCTTGTGCTATCACTTGTCCCCCCGTGTCAGTTGGGAATGCTCTCAGGAGCGCGTCTACCAGTGTGCGCTTGTACTCGCACATTTTCCTATCACGCTCCAGTGCGGGAATTAAGGTGGGCACGTTGTCTTTGTACCGGGGATCCAGCAGAATGGCCACCCAGTAGTCAGCACATGTTAAAGTGTGGGCAACTCTGCTGTCGTTGCGCAGACACGGCAGCGTGTAGTCGCTCATGTGTGCCAGGCTGCCCAGAGGTAAGGACAAGCTGTCCTCTGTGAGAGGCGTATCGTCATCGTCCTCCGTTTCTCCCACATCCACGCACCAGTGACGGGCGTGAGCTGCGTTGGGTGCCATCCTCATCCTCCTCCACCTCCTCCTCATCCTCGTCCTCCTTGTCCTCCAGTAGTGGGCCCTGGCTGGCCAAATTTGTACCTGGCCTCTGCTGTTGCAAAAGACCTCCCTCTGAGCCACTTCTAAAAGACTGGCCTGAAAGTGTTAGAAATGACCACTCTTCCTCCTCCTGGGCCACATCCTCTTCCATCATCGCCCTAAGTGTTTCCTCAAGGAGACATAGAAGTTGTTGTAATGCTGATAACGGCATCATCGCCACTGGCCATGTTGGCGGCGTACTCGAAACAGCGCAACAGGGCACACAGGTCTCGCATAGAGGCCCAGTCATTGTTGGTGAAGTGGTGCTGTTCCGCAGTGCGACTGACCCGTGCATGCTGCAGCTGAATCTCCACTATGGCCTGCTGCTGCTCGCAGTCTCTCCAGCATGTGCAAGGTGGAGTTCCGACTGGTGGGCACGTCGCATATGAGGCGGTGAGTGGGAAGGCCGAAGTTATGCTGCAGCGCAGACAGGCGAGCAGTGGCAGGATGAGAACGCCGGAAGCGCGCACAGATGGCCCACACTTTATGCAGCAGCTCTGACATGTCGGGGTAGTTGTGAATGAATTTCTGCACCACCAAATTCAGCACATGCGCCAGGCAAGGGATGTGCTTCAAACCGGCTAGTCCCAGAGCTGCAACAAGATTTTGCCCATTATCGCACACCACCAGGCCGGGCTTGAGGTTCACCTGCAGCGACCACTCGTTTGTCTGTTGTTCTATACCCCGCCACAACTCTTGCGCGGTGTGGGGCCTGTCCCCAAAACACATGAGTTTGAGAACGGCCTGCTGAAGTTTAACCTGGGCTGTGCTGAAGTTGGTGGTGAAGGTCTGTGGCTGACCGTATGATCTGGTGGAAGAAGAGGAGGAGGAAGCCGAGTAGGAGAAGGAGGCAACAGGAGGCAAAGAATGATGCCCTGTGATCCTTGGCGTCAGAAGGACGTGCTCCAAACAGCTCTCCGCCTGGGGTCCAGCCGCCACTACATTTATCCAGTGTGCATTTAGTGAGATATAGCCCTGGCTGTTTACTGGTCCACGTATCTGTGGTTAGGTGGACCTTGCCACAGATGGCGTTGCGCAGTGCACACTTGATTTTATTGGATACTTGGTTGTTCAGGGAAGGCACGGCTCTTTTGGAGAAGTAATGGCGGCTGGGAAAGACGTACTGTGGAACAGCCACCGCCATCAGTTGTTTGAAGCTGTCTGTGTCCACTAGCCTGATTCACAGCATTTAAAAGTCCAGTAGTTTAGAAATGCTGGCATTCAGGACCAGGGATCGAGGGTGGCTAGGTGGGAATTACGCTTTCTCTCCAAGGTTTGTGAGATGGAGAGCTGAACGCTGCTGTGTGACATGGTGGAGATGCTTGGTGACGCAGGTGGTGGTGTTGGTGGCACATCCTCTGTTTTCTGGGCGGCAAGTGCCAACGTTCCTCCAGAGGCGGAGGAAGAGGCCGAGGCAGCAGCAGAAGAGGGAGCAGGAGGGGCCTGAGCCCTTTCTTGGTTTTGAAGGTGCTTACTCCACTGCAGCCCATGTCTCGCATGTAGATGCCTGATCATGCAGGTTGTGCTAAGGTTCAGAAGGTTAATGCCTCCTCACTTCAGGCTCTGATGGCACAGCGTGCAAACCATTCGGGTCTTGTCATCAGCACATTGTGTGAAGAAGTGCTAAGCCAGGGAACTCCTTGAAGCTGCCTTTGGTGTGCTCGGTCCCTGGTGGCGGTGGCCAGTAACAGGCGAACTCTTTTGGCGACAGCTGTTCTGCTTTTGCACCCTGCTCCCTCTTTTGCTACGCTGGTGGCTCGGTCTAACCACTGCCTCTTTCTCTGAACTCTGAAAGTCAGTGGCACAACATTCATTCCATGTGGGGTCTAGGACCTCATCGTCTCCTGCATCGTCTTTCACACAGTCTTCCTCCCTGACCTCCTGTTCGGTCTGCACACTGCAGAAAGACGCAGCAGTTGGCACCTGTGTTCCGTCATCATCAGAGACATGCTGACTCTGCTGTTGAGGTATTCCCATGTTCTCATCAGGAAACATAAGTGGTTGTGCGTCAGTGCATTCTATGTCTTCCACTGCTGTGTAAGGGCTAGGTGGATGACCTTGGGAAACCCTGCTAGCAGATTCTTCAAACAGCATAAGAGACTGCTGCATAACTTGAGGCTCAGACAAGTTCCCTGATATGCATGGGGGTGATGTGACAGACTGATGGGCTTAGTTTTCAGGCGACACCTGTGTGCTTTCTGCAGAAGACTGGGTGGGAGATTATGTGAACCTGCTGGATCCACTGTCGGCCACCCAATCGACTAGCGCCTGTACTTGCTCAGGACTTACCATCCTTAGAACGGCATTTGGCCCGACCAAATATCGCTGTAGATTCTGGTGGCTACTGGGACCTGAGGTAGTTGGTTCACTAGGACGTGTAGCTGTGGCAGAACGGCCACGTCCTCTCCCAGCACCAGATTGTCCACTAAAACCACCACGACCATGTCCCTTATTAGATGTTTTTCTCATTGTTACCATTCACCATAATAAGGTAAAACTTATTTGGCCCAATGTATAGAGTTCAAATTAAGGCCTTTATTTACAGGCACCTTACACTATCTAGCTATCTATTTATGTACCGTATTTTCACTAATACAGGCACTGCAGAAACTACAGATTTAGGGGAATATCAATTTTAGGCCTAGTATTTAGGCCCTGGCTAAAAGGTATCCTTTTACTGACAGAATTACACTTGGAGATGCACAGTAGCGTGTAAAAACATAGAGGATTACGCTTTCATGCCTTGTATTTAGACACTTAGTGAAATATACCCTTTTACGGACAGAAATACGCTTGGAGATGCACAGTAGCATGTGCAAAAATAGAGCAGTTATTTTTCAGGCCTTGTATTTAGACGCTGACACGCTGAATGTAATATACCCTATTGCGGACAGAATTACACTTGGAGAGGAACAGCGGAACGCACAGATGTTTAGGATTTCTATTTCAGGGATTTTATTTAACCACAGAAAAAAATCTATCCTTTGACGGACAGTATGACACTTGGACAGCCACAGCTGGAACCCCAGATTTAGGGGATTGGTATTTTGGCAATAAAATTTACCCCAGAAAAAATCTATCCTTTGACTGACAGTATTACACTTGGCCAGCCACAGCTGGAACACCAGATTTTGGGGATTGTTATATTGGCAATTGAATTTCACCCCAGAAATAAAATCTATCCTTTTACGGACAGTATTACACTTGGCCAGCAACAGCTAAAAGCACTGATTTAGTTGACTGGTATTTTGGCAATTGAATTTCACCCCAGAAAAAAAAAATATCCTTTGACTGACAGCATTATACTTGGCCAGCCACAGCTGGAACCCCAGATTTAGGGGATTGGTACTTTGGCAATTGAATTTCACCCCAGAAAAAAATCTATCCTTTGGCTTACAGTATTACATTTGGCCAGCCACACCTGCAACCCCAGATTTAGGGATTGTTATTTTGGAAATTG
This sequence comes from Bufotes viridis, assembly GCA_033119425.1. Lineage (NCBI taxonomy): Eukaryota > Metazoa > Chordata > Amphibia > Anura > Bufonidae > Bufotes > Bufotes viridis. Next base: position 267,166,776 of record CM065589.1, read on the forward strand.
AATTTCACCCCAGAAATAAAATCTATCCTTTTACGGACAGTATTACACTTGGCCAGCAACAGCTAAAAGCACTGATTTAGTTGACTGGTATTTTGGCAATTGAATTTCACCCCAGAAAAAAATATATCCTTTGACTGACAGCATTACACTTGGCCAGCCACAGCTGGAACCCCAGATTTAGGGGATTGTTATATTGGCAATTGAATTTCACCCCAGAAAAAAATCACTTTATTAAGTGGTTTTGCTGAGTCTTCCCTGCCTAATTTCACCCTCACAGCAGCTGCATCCTATCCTTATACTAATCAGAGCAGAGTGATGGGCGGCTCTACGTGACTCCAACTTAAATAGAGGCTGGGTCACATGCTGCACTTGGCCAATCACTGCCATGCCATTAGTAGGCATGGCTGTGATGGCTTCTTAGGGCAAGAAGTAAAAAGCTAGCTGATTGGATGCTGAGCAGCCCTTCAGAAAGCGAGAAGAAATCTCCGAACAAAGGACCCGAACATTTTGAAAAAGGTTCGGGTCCAGGTCCGTGTCCCGAACACCCCCAAATTTGGTACGAACCCGAACTATACAGTTCGGGTTTGCTCAACTCTACTCCCAAACACTGCTTGCTCGTGTCTGTTGTAATTACCATCTGATTCGTCTGCTTCCACTCTACTCCTCAGGACAGATTTTCCAATCTGATCCACCATGATAGAGATAACTTTACGTCTGCTGGAACTTTTACTCTCTTGTTTAAAGATGTCTGCTTTTTGCCCCAGGCCTGAAACAGGAAAGACTGAAGAAACCTTGAGTGGGCTTGCGACCACTTCACTGACGGAGTGGTGGAGGTAATAAGGCCTAGAATTGTCATTATTTCCCTGATTGAAAATATGTGTAACCTCTGAAACTTTAGAATCTTCTGGACCAAATCTTCCAGTTTTTGTAAGGGAAGGAAAGAAGACATCTTATGAGAGTCTAGCGGTACTCCAAAGAATATTCTCTTTTGCTCGGAAAGAAGAAGACAAGACTTCTGAAGATTTATGAATCTGATCCAACCCAGATCTGAAAAGGTGCCTGATACTGCTTGAAGTTGATACTGCCTGCAGGTGATTCTCCGTCGGTGCTGAGATTAGGAAGTCGTCAAGGTAAGGTATCAGTAAGATTCCTGCCAGATGGAAGAACTTTGCTACATCTGCTACAATCTTCGTAAAGATTCTCGGTGCTAAGCACAGACCAAACAGCAGAACTTGAAATTGAAAATTATGTAATCTTCTCTTAATTCTTGAACCATACTGCCATTCTCAAATATTTCTGGTAATCCACGTGAATTGGCACCTGGTAATAGGAATCTGAAAGGTATATCGTGACCATGAAGCATTCTTTTGACAGGAGATTGATTACAGTCAGACCTTACTGATTTCACTATGTACCTGTTTAGATTACCGAAATTTATTATTGCCCGGAAGGAACCATTTGGCTTCTTACCAGGAAATTGAGGAGTAAAAGCCGATCCCTTGTTCTTGTCCAGGGCATTTTTCTGGAGAAGTAGAGTTATCTGCTGGTCCATTGCTTCCTCATTTTCTCATTTTAATTTTGAGTTTTCTAGTTACTTGTCTGGAGTGACATGCAAGAATTCTAAACCGTACCCTGCGGTTATGGTTGAGAGCACCCAAGGAGAGGCACAGATTCTTTCCCAAGCAGAACTAAAATGCTTCGGCCTTACCTCCACCAGACTTCTGGCGTCATTGGAAAGAAGGACGGGCGGATTTGTCAGGGTTGAATAGGAAACCTCTATTTTTCCCTTTAGATGATTGCCAGGAAGAATTGGGTTCTTTTTTTCTTTTGGTCATATTTAGCACTTTTTTGGAGGCGAAAGGAGCGTCTTTGGTGAAAGAATTTTGACTCTGTGGAAAACCCCTTTTTCCTGTCAGAAGCCTTTTCTAAGATGTCGTCTATGGCAGTACCAAACACACTATTGCCCTCACATGGTAGAGAACACAATCTATTTTTAGACGCTGCATCCCCTGACCATATTCTCAACCAAATTGCCCTGCGGGAATAATGCTGCCTGATAGCTTTACAATGTTTAAAGCATAGGGATGGAAGCAAGGATGTCTGCCCTGGGAATGCCAGACTCAATGTGCTCCTCAAGTTGGCCCAACCACAATGACAGAGTTCTTACTGTGTAGGTGGCTGATATTCCAAATCTTAACGTGGCTGTGGATGACTCCCAGGTCTTTTTAAGGAGGCACTCACATTTTTTTTATCCATCGGGTCCTTCAGTAGCCCCAGATCCTCAAATTTCTTGGAAATCCTTGCTATTGGAGAATCGACTGTAATCTTCCTTAGCAAAAGGGTACTTTTTCTAAAACATTTTAGAAGCCGACTGCCTCTTTCCCGGATCCCTCCACCCATTTTGAATAAGAGTCTAAATATTACTGTGAATAGGAAAAACTCGTTTCTTCCTGTCTGCAAGCCCCAAAAACATTTGGTCCTGACAGAGAAAGGGTCTTAGGGTTCCTCCAAATTTATCATCACTTTGAGTTTTGCTTCAACTGCCGCACCAACTTCCTCTTTAATTAGGGCTCTTAAGCTCTCAACCAGGGAAGGAGTTTCTTCAGAGACCACTCTGTTAATACATTTATTCTTTTGGGATGGTTCCCCTTTAATGCTCTCTCTCCCTTAGGAAAACACAAGCATGTAGGGAGCTAATTAAAAAAAAAACAGCCATAATAAATAGCCGTCACCCAGGAAGAAAGAAGGGAGGAAGGGTAAAGATGATCAATATCATCCTCAGGGAGGAGGCTTACCATGTCAGTGGCCTTGCGGGTGGGTTCGCTGTCTGCCTGTAAGGACATACTGCTGGTAGGAAGGCACACTGTGCTCACCATAGATGGGACTAACACATGTGCCCCGGCATTCTCCCTTCTTATTTACACTGATGATGTTTTATAAGGTGGGTACGGCCTGGTAGGTCAGAAAACCTCCTTCTATTTTTCTGCGGAAACTCATTTACTTCTTATTTCTGGTGCACTGACAGTTCCTCACTAATTTTTACTGGGGGAATTGGTTGCGACACCTCCTTAATCATGGTCTGTGTCGCCACCAAGGATTCACGATCTTTGCACGGCATGATCAGATTTATGTGGAAAATCTGGAAGGTTTTCTCCTACCTGGTTGGTGCACCTTATAATTCACCTCAGCCACTTTTTACACAATCTCATAGGGACCCTGCCACTTACTTTCTACAGTGGGAACTAAAATGAGGACCCTGTCCCAGGGATTAAATTCCTTTACCCTGGCAGATCTGTTATAAATTCTGCTTTGAGCATCCTGAGCTCTTTGCAGATGCTCTTTAACTATGGGCATCACGGTCGCTATCTGGTCTTGCATTTGTGTCACATGCTCGATGACTCTTTTATAGGTAGTAGCCTCACTCTCCCAGGCCACATCTAGTAAACCCCTTGGGTGACATCCTTTATTTACAGGCACCTTACACTATCTAGCTATCTATTTATGTACCGTATTTTCACTAATACAGGCACTGCAGAAACTACAGATTTAGGGGAATATCAATTTTAGGCCTAGTATTTAGGCCCTGGCTAAAAGGTATCCTTTTACTGACAGAATTACACTTGGAGATGCACAGTAGCGTGTAAAAATATAGAGGATTACGCTTTCAGGCCTTGTATTTAGACACTTAGTGTAATATACCCTTTTACGGACAGAAATACGCTTGGAGATGCACAGTAGCATGTGCAAAAATAGAGGAGTTATTTTTCAGGCCTTGTATTTAGACGCTGACACGCTGAATGTAATATACCCTATTGCGGACAGAATTACACTTGGAGAGGAACAGCGGAACGCACAGATGTTTAGGATTTCTATTTCAGGGATTTTATTTAACCACAGAAAAAAATCTATCCTTTGACGGACAGTATGACACTTGGACAGCCACAGCTGGAACCCCAGATTTAGGGGATTGGTATTTTGGCAATAAAATTTACCCCAGAAAAAATCTATCCTTTGACTGACAGTATTACACTTGGCCAGCCACAGCTGGAACACCAGATTTTGGGGATTGTTATATTGGCAATTGAATTTCACCCCAGAAATAAAATCTATCCTTTTACGGACAGTATTACACTTGGCCAGCAACAGCTAAAAGCACTGATTTAGTTGACTGGTATTTTGGCAATTGAATTTCACCCCAGAAAAAAAAATATCCTTTGACTGACAGCATTACACTTGGCCAGCCACAGCTGGAACCCCAGATTTAGGGGATTGTTATATTGGCAATTGAATTTCACCCCAGAAAAAAAATCTATCCTTTGATGTACAGTATTAAACTTAGCCAGCCACAGCTGGAACACCAGATTTAGGGGATTGGTACTTTGGCAATTGAATTTCACACCTTGGGTGACCCCTAGTAAACCCCTTGGGTGACATCCATATACTAACTCAAATGGTGAAAACGCTGTAGAAGCCTGGGGCACCTCTCTGATAGAAAACATAAGATAGGGTAGAAGGCAGTCCCAGTCCCAACCATCCTTTTCTACCACTTTTTTCAACATCTGCTTCAGGGTCTTGTTGAATCTCTTGATCATCCCGTCTGTCTGGGGGTGATACACAGATGTACGAATGTGGGCGATTTTGAACAATTTGCATAGTTCCTTCACCACCTTAGATATAAAAGGTGTACCCTGGTCAGTAAAAATCTCCTTAGGTATCCCTGTGTGGGAAAACATATGAAACAATTCCCAGGTAATATTTTTGGATGCCATAGTTCATAGGGGCACCGCTTCAGGGTACTGACTGTCATAATCCAATACGACCTAAATGTATTGGTGTCCCCTAGTCGACTTGACAATGGGACCCACCAAAGTTTTGTGTGCCTTCTCACAGTAGTTATGCCCACATTGTGCCCTCTCACAGTAGTTATGCCCATGTTGTGCCCTTTCCCAGTAGTTATGCCCACATTGTGCCTCCCTCACAGTAGTTGTGACGTCTTTGTGCCCCCTTCACACTAATAATCCCCATTGTGCCCCCTTCACAGTAATAATCCTCATTGTGCCTCCTTCATAGTAATAATCCCCATTGTGCCCCTTTATAGTAATAATTCCCACTGAGCCCCATTCATAGTAATAATCCCCATTGTGCCCCCTTCACAGTAACAATACCCACTGTGCCCCCTTCACAGTAATAATGACCATTGTGTCCCCTTCACATTTGTAATGCCCTCTGTGCCCCCTCCATATTAGTATTGCTCTCTGTGCCCCCACCATAGTAATAAAGTCTTCTGTGCCCCCTCTGTATTAAAAAAAATTACTGAATTCTGAAGCTCACATAACTCTCATCCCTGCAGGCACAGATTGCTCTGCAGTAGTGTGGGCGGAGCTTATGCAGATTTCTGGGCTGCAGGCTCTACCCACACAGGCTGGCAGAGAGATCTGTGTCTGGAGGCTAAATGATGGAGTGGAGAGAAGTCTTCCTGCTTCACCATTCAGAGCGCTGCTGGCCTGAAGGAGGGGAGGAGCGCTGGGAGCTGAGCGGTGAGTGACCACAGCTCCCAGAGCTCCAGCAATGAGTGCTTCCATCTGTATTTATGGAAGCCCATATTGCCTCTGGCACCCCCCAAAAGCTGGCACCCAGAGAAGACCACCCCCACCCCCTTTTAGTATGCCACTGCCTCAGGCTAGGGGAAAACATGCCCTGGAAGGGGGGTGGACAGGGGAGGTCCCACTACCAAACTTACGTTCCTAGTCCAAATAAAATCCAGCCCTTGAACTTTAACAACAACATAATTTTAAGCCCTTTTATGTAAAGCCCTCATTAGTGGCATTCTGTTATTCATTCCGTCATAATTGAAGTCTATGGCCTGAATAACAGATCCGTTCAGTTTATGTTATGCAGGAGAGGACTCCAGCATAATGTAAACTGGACTGATCCCTTATGCAGGCAATAGTCCTATTATAATGGAATTAATAGCAGAATGCCTCTAAAGGCATTCCGTTATGCATTCCATCAAGGTATTGCATTATGGTCCATGGTAACGGAATCCGTAACGTAATTCAGTAAATACCACAACACGAACTTCAAAATATGAAATTCACTCATTCCTAGTAATAATGATAACAACCTTGTACTATTTTTGGATGTCACTAGTGTTGAACGAATCAAAGCATCCAAAGAGGAATTCAGTCAGGTTTAGGAAAATTTTAATTCAACATGAATTCCAAACTTCCTCATGCTTCGTGGTAAATAAATCAGTTTTTTCCTAAAATGGCAGCTGCACGTGTTACCAAGTGAAAGCAAAATACTACTAGGTTCATAGTAGGGATGGATCCTGGTCTTTATGGAGGAATCCACATGGTATTATGGTCATCCTTTTCATGGATCCCTCAATTTTATTGCTTTGAGGAAGGTTTTCCCGCCTCAATGTTGTATACCATCTCTGGTACCATCACACAGAAGGACAGGGGCTGCTGCATACACGCTCTGGCTCCCTGCTGGGGGCAGCCAGAGCACACCTGGATGACCATGGCATCTGAAGGGTTAAAAGTCTGCAACTGTCATTACCACTGGTTGTGGGCATTAGTGCCTGGTATCTGCTCTTTAAAATAGCAGACACCTGACATCCATAGCACCCACTGCACACACCAGTGAGTTCCACATTTAATTGCCTGGCTGCCGATGTATATTTACTGTCTGTGGTTGGGAAAGGGTTAACATTCAAGCCTTCACACTGAGATTGGGCCACCAAGCGGGAACAATTTGATTAGGCAGTTTGGCCTGGGTATACCTGATTTATAGTGATTCATGACAAATTAATTTGGAACAAATATAATTTCTTGGCGAAATCTTCGCTCATCTCTAGATTTCACCTGCCTACGAGAATGATGAGGGGGAGGAGGAGACAGATAGTTGTGGTCATATTGCTGGTCATTTAAATTTTCCAGCATGAGCATGTGATGTCACCTCATGCACTGAAGGTGCAAGTCGTAGTCACCGCAATGGTTTGATTGGTTGGTAATGTTGTGAAAAATTCAAAAATTCCCACATGTAAGATGCTCGCACATATCTGTCACCACACATGCTTACCCAAGGTCTCACAGCTTTTATTTTTTTTTTGACCATGCTTAAAGACCAGTGGCATCACCTACCACTGAAATGACCACAGTAGTAACAGATTTGCTGCTGCAGTTTTTTTTATGTCTTGTGCATGCACTGGCACTGGCACTGGCCAGAGATGGGCTTGATATTTTTGGGGCACCAAGCAAAGGTCTGCAATCCTTAGGCTGGGTTCACACGAGCGTGTTTGGATTAGGTCCGGATGCATTGCGGATGAGTTCAGTAAAAACTTTGCGATTTCACAGGCAAAGCCATTCAGTTTTGCCTGCGATTGCATATAGTTGTTCAGTTTTTTTTTCGCACTGATGCATTTTTCATGCTCGTGATAAAAAACTGAAGGTTTCCAAACAACATCTCCTAGCAACCATCAGTGAAAAACGCATCGCACCCGCACTTGCTTGCGGATGCAATGTGTTTTTCACGCAGCCCCATTCACTTCTATGGGGCCAGAGCTGCGTGAAAAATGCAGAATATAGAACATGCTGCGATTTTCAGAACTGATGCGTGAAAAAAAACGCTCATGTACACAGCCCCATATAAATGAATGGGTCCGGATTCAGTGCAGGTGCAATGCGTTTACATCACGCATCACACATCACGCCTCAGGCAAATTTTCCACGCGGGTGCAATGCGTGATGTGAAGGCATTGCACCCGCACTGAATCCTGACCCACTGAATCCTGACCCATTCATGTACATGGGGCTGTGTACATGAGCATTTTTTTTTCACGCATCACTTGTGCGTTGCATTAAAATCGCAGCATGTTCTATATTCTGCATTTTTTCATGCAGCCCTAGCCCCATAAAAGTGAATGGGGCTGCGGTAAAAACGCATTGCATCTGCAAGCAAGTGCGGGTCTGTTGCGTTTTTCACTGATGGTTGCTAGGAGATGCTGTTTGTAAACCTTCAGTTTTTTATCACGCGAGTGAAAAACGCATGAAAACGCATTTCACCTGCACAGAAAAAACTGAACAACTGAACGCAATCTCAGGCAAAACTGAATTGCTTTGCCTGTGAAATCGCACAGTTTTCACTGAACGCATCCGGAACGCATCCGGACCAAAATCCATCATGCTCGTGTGAACCCAGCCTTAATCAGGAAAGCCAGCTAGGAATTGCTTTTCCTGGCAGCAGTTCCCTTTCTGTCCACACCTGTATCTCTGGCTTAGAATGCAGATACAGTTGAAAGTTTTGTCCTGGGCTGATTCTATCTCTTCTACTGCCTGAGATGAAAACTGAAATGGTGATCCCACCTTGTGCCAAATTCTCAATGTAGCCCATATGCCCCAGCCCTACTGCTAAAGGCATATTTGACCTGGACATTACATACAACAGTACATGCTTCTTACAACCACTGATGTCTTCTTTGATGTAGCTGTTCTCTTTCCTCATCTTCTCCTTTCGGACCAGAAGGCCATGATGAAGTCATGTCTCTGCAGAGTTTGATACACAGACATGTTAGATTCTTTACTTTTCTATCATCAACCCGCTCTTGGTGCACCAACAGTACTACATACTGCTGCTACCCCCAATACTGTGCCCAATGTGCTCCCCAATACCCCCAACTACCAACCAATATTAATAATTCTATCTCAGAGTGCCCTCACTAGTAGTAGTGTCCCCCAAAGTTCCCCCAATAGTGATAATGCTCTGCAAGAGTGTCCCATTAGTAACAATGTCCTCCATATTGTGCCCAACAATAATGCCCCATAGTATCCCATTAGTAATAAGGTAGTTATAATGCCCCCCTGTAGAGTCCCAGTATTTCACCTCATATGTTTAATGCTCCCCAGTATTTATAAGGCCTCCAGTGGTGCCACTAGTGTTTAATGCCCCAGTATGTAAACATTTACCCTGTAGTGCCCCAACATGTTTAATCTCTGCAGTCAGTCATACCCTTGTATTATTATAATGTCCCTCAGCAATGCCCCTTTATTTATAATACTCTCCCCTCTGTACTGCCCTCAGTGGTGTCTCCTGTATTTTAAATAATGCCCCCCAGTAGTCCCCCTGTATTAGGTCCCCCAGCAATGCACTATTTATTTATAATGACCCCTAGTAGTGCCCCTATATTAGGTCCCCCAGCAGTGCCCTCTTTTTATAATGCCCCCCAGCAGTGCCCTCTTTATTTATAATGATCCCCCACTAGTGCTCTCTTTATTTTTCTAATGCCTCCTAGTAGTGCCCCCTGTATTTTTTTAAATGCCTCACATTAGTGCCTCCTTTATTTATGTCTTCCCCTATTTTCTGCACTCAGTATAACTATAATGTTGCCAGCAGTGCCTCCTTTATACCCTCCCCTCCTCTGTAATGCATGCAGTAGTGTTGGAAGGAAAAAAAAGGACTTAAGTTACGGTCGCCCTCTGGATGCATTGGTTGTATCCCGGCGCAGGCGGCCATTTATGTCATCACAGCCAGCTGAATGCAGCCAGATCTGATAACATGAGGAGACGTGAGGGTGAGGCAACAAGAGGAGCTGTCAAGACTGCCACTGGGTGCGGGGAATCAGCACCCAACCGATCAGTAAGTCACTGCTTGAAGAGTAGGACAACCCCTTTAAGAATTTAAAATGTTCATACCATGTAAGTTGTTTCCTGTTAATAAGAAATAACTGCACTGAGCTAGTGGTTAGAAATGTGTTTTATAAGGATACATCCACACAGAACATGAATGCTGCGCATTTGCAGCCATGGATTTGAAAATCAGCAGCAAAATTGGAATCACCTGAAAATATGTCTCATTTGCCCTTACTAATTACTACTTCCAATAAAATAGGAAACTGGAGATGGTTTATCCCATGCCATAAGTAACTTGCCGTTCATAGTTTCTCATCCTGCTTGAAGTAGAAGTAGTACCATTAACTGCCTGAACCCTGTGCCTCCTGTTACTGGTTTCTCATATACAGAGACAAGACTATACACACAGTAGGTAGATTATGGCTTTATCTGCTGTCCAGAAGGACAAAAATAAAATACTGTAAGTGATGTATTCTTGTTTTTTTTTTGCTGCTGTCAGTAATTTTTACAGGATGCTGTGGCTCTGCTGGAATTCTCGACCAGATCTTCACATCCAAACTGTTTTGACACTAATGCAAGGTTAACATTTTTTTTTGCAAAACATAAACAATGCATCAGAACCACTTATCATCACCAATATTCCCCAGTTTAAAGTACTCTTTGCCTCCTAGCAGTTGGTAAAAATGAACTGTGTTCTCTGTAGAACTCATTATCAATTGAACACAGCACTAGAAGCAAACAATGTATACAGAGTTTCCAGCTCTCAACCAAGGAAGCATTCTACCTGATTTCCAAATATCAACTGAGAGTCTACATAAATGTATGGTCAAGCATAGTGTTCTATGAACAGCTGCATCACCTACATTCATTGGTAAGAATTAAATCGAAAAAATGACTCCTCATTTTTACTGGCGTACAGTATAGAGTGGAATTAAATGGCTAGATTAGAGGGCCAAAGATGACTTCCATGAGGTCCCTTAGTCCTCTCAGTAATTCAATATGTTGGAAATGTCTTCCCTCATCGGTCTGTGTACTGCCGACAAGCAATGAATCCATGTGTGGATGTGAATGCAGCTGATCGGGGAATGATCTTTTCAGAGGTTGAGCTACTGTAAGTTGATTTCCTTCAAGGGCTCGAAGAGAAGACTACATAATTCTTACAGAATTGCTATGTGATGCCAGGTGGTCCAAAGGGACATGTTGGGTTGTCTGATAAATATTTTGACTAGAGTATACTGTGTGAACCAATTACCAAAAAAAATTGATAATGCAGCAACCTGATCTTGAATAGTAGAAGGCCCAGAAAACCCTTCTGGCAAAAGAGTTTATTTCTTAAAGGGACACTAAACCAGAATCCAAAGAAATAAAATATACAGACAAAATGTAACATAAACTCCTTATTTTCTTGCTCCTCTCCAGTCCTATATCACAACTGCAGACAATAAAAAACAATAGAAAATTTGTGTATTCTGATTTTCGTTTTTGTGACAGAAGCAATCTTACTGATTGCTTATACAGTGACAGAAGCAGTGTACATAATGCATACCATTTTACACACATATAGCTTCAGGACATTACACATCCTAATGCAGCCTCTATTACATTTTGCCTAAATCTGCCTAATTATTCAATTATAATTCCTGCTTTCTATATTGCTGTGTAATTATGCACTTTTGCATTTCAGGATCTTTGGAAAGCTGCGTAACAATGATTATAGAGGTATGCTGGGGCCCAAACAGGGCATGAAGCAAATTGTTGTCCTAACAGTACATGTATTTATACTCTTTACACTAAATAGGAGAGCATTGTGTACATACAGTATCATACTACCATATGTACAGAATTTATGTACCATGTGTGACCAATGTTACAGTTGTTACCCAGTTTTCGCAGACTTTTGGATTTTAAATGTGCCTAGGTATTTAGAGATAAAACTCACTATAAAAACCAACCTTTTTTGGGGTGCTAGGAAAGGTATGTGGCAACACTCAGAAGCATTGACCACAAGCTGCATACAGTTTCCTGATACCATTATTAGGGTCCATTCACACGTCCGTGGTGTGTTGTGGATCTGCAACACACCCGGCCCGCACCCCCCACAGAAATGCCTATTCTTGTCCGCAGCTGTCCGGACATGTTCTATCTTTTGCAGAGCCACAGACTGGAAGTTTTGGGCCGAAGCCCGGAAGTTCGGGGCCGCGCTCCGCAAATGCAGAAGCGGAGAGCACATAGTGTGCTCTCCGCTTCACATCCGGCACCATAGAGTATAAATGGGTCCGCACCCGTTCTGCATAATTGCGGAGCGAATGCGGACTCTTTTGCGGACGTGTGAATGGGGCCTTAGAGATGAGCAAAGTTTTCAAACATTTGATTCAGTTGCCTCACCAAATTTTTCACAAAAATTTGCTTTGTGACGAATTAATTTGTCACAAAGTACACTAAATCAGGTCTATCCGAGACTGCAGTTAAACTTTACGTAGAAAGTATCCTGGTGTACATCACTGTGCATTGCAGAAACATGCATACAGTAGCTAGTCCTTTCTGGTAGCAAAACAGTGACTATGCTTCAGAATGACAGGCAGGTCACATATATGGATGTGCAAACTATCGTACAGGCCTCCAACATTCCTGGCTAACCCCTAACTAAACAAAATAAAAGCATACAGCATCCTTCAGTAAGGCAAAATAAAAAGCTGCACGCCCATGCAGGAGCTCTGTTCCAATGACTTTTTAGTCAAAAAAAATATGTTTTGTAATGCGTTTAAATCCCTTCTGTTTGCTCTAGAATGACTGTGTGTCAGGATTAGGCTTAGTTCACTTAGTTCACACTTCACTTATTTGGTCAGTTATTCTCATCAGCAGATGCGGGTCATAACCACAGATCAGGTACAGATCTAGTTATGATACTTAATCTGAGAGTAGGCTTGGCTCCTGAAATTGCCTCACAATAAATGATGGAAATAACTGTCATGGACGTTTCCATCACAGGTGCCAGGAGATCAGTGAGACTGGCAACACGTGGTCGTGATCTGACAGGTTCCTTGTGGATCTAATCATGTCTGTGTTGTTACTGGTAATGGCCACACCCCATGCCTCAGGTGTTGCTTATGTGGTAATGTAACCTTCCCTATTTATTGTGGCTTCTCCCACCATGCTGTGCGGTTTATAGCTTTTGCTTCATTCTTGTTGTGTATTGCTGGTGTTTGGATCTCGGCTGAGCTCCTGTGCTTCCATAGTCATTTGGAGTTAAGTGTGTTCTTCCACTTTTGCTTATTGTTTAGGTTTTCTTGTGTTGCTCTTTTCCCTGTCATTTATGTTTATTGTTAATGCCAAAAAAAAAAAAAAACAGGAGTGGATCCAAAACAGAGATGACACGATGACAGATGACCCAAGGTGTAGAACAGCGTGACACCGCCTTGCCCTGCACATGTGGTATGCTGGAGGGGCACTGTGAATTGTCCCTGCAGTAGAGGATGAGGAGGCAGAGGCAGACATTGTCGCAGGACCAACGGCGCGAGAAAGTGGAGACAGAAACGGCGTCACCTTGCCAAGTTGCTGGTGTGGCTGTGCAGGAACCACATTCACCCAGTGGGCTGTAAAGGACATGTATTGTCCCTGACCGTAGTTACAGCTTTACATGCACTTTGGCAGACACTGACAGGCTCAAGGACTTCCCCACCTTCTGTTCTACATGTGTGTGCAGGGCTGGTACTGCCTTTTTGACAAAGAAATGACGGCTTGGGACTCTCCACCTCGTCTCGGCACAAGCCATCAGTTCTCTGAAAGGTGCAGAGTCCACCACTTTGAAAGGGAAGGACTGCAGCACCAGCAGCTTGGCCAGGTGCACATTCAGCTTTTACGCCATTGGATGAGTGCACGCATACTGTTCTTTCTTGGCAATCACTTTGGTGAACGATTGCTGACGGAATGACTGACGAGGAGTAGGAGGAGGAGAAGGAGCATCAGGACCAGCAGATGATGGCAAGGACAAACAGCTACCTTCGGCTGAGGTGGTGGAGCCTTGACTGCCTGAAATCGGCTGCGCCCCGCTGGGTGATGCAGCGGTTGTTGCGGCAAGCTGGACAACCAATTCGGAGCTACGGTTTGGTTCTCCCTGCCCACTTTAGTGTGACACTGCATATGTTGACGCAACATTACCACCCTGGCCACACTTTACCTTTTGCTCACAGATTCTACATATGGCCATGTTCACCTCCGGCGGCTGAACAAAAAACTGCCACACCACTGAGTAATTGACTTTACCCCCAACACTACGCACTGACTGACTGCTACCAACGCTGCCTCTGTGAAACTGTGCACTGCTTCTTCCCGGGCAGGTAGGCTCCTGGGAAGCCAATAGTCTCCCCCATGCCCGTTTGGCTCCCGACCTGCCACTGCTGCCACCCTGCTGACTCCCGGCCACGCTAGCGACTTGCTGGCTCCGCTGCTGCCTCATGGGCAAGCTGCCACCCTCTTCTCCCAATGATGATGAAGCCCCCTTGTCACTCGGCTCCCAAGTGCGATCAGCCACAACATCATCGTCGACTACTGCCTGCACGTCACTGATGTCCTCCTCAACCGTCTCTGGGTCAGGAGCCTGACCGCTCACAACACCAGCTCCCACGCCACTCTCTTCATCGCTACTTGCCCACCTAGTGGAGGAAGCAACGGATGTCTCCTCCTCATCTTGGCTTGCCAGTAGCTGCTGACTGTCTTCTAGTATCTCATCCTCACAGTATAGTGGAGCTGAGCCCACAGCATACAATACTTCTCTGGCTGAGGGAACAGAAATGGACAGAGACAGGTTAAGGACAGGTGAGGGAACAGGGCCTGCTTCCGGGCCATGCCAGCTAAGGGTGTCAGACGAACCCACTGACTCTTGGCTGGGGGTGTCTGATGTCACTTGCAACGAAGTCGAAGATTGAGTCAACTATTCAAGAACCACTGGGTTGCTGGTCAAGACACAACCACTAGCTGACACTGGGAGCTCAGGCCTCTCGAAGTGACCCCTGCTGCCACAGCCCCTTACTCTGCTGGGACCTGTGCCTGCACCAGAAACATTTAGACCTCTTCCATTCCCCTGTGCAGGGCCTGGCACTTCTCTGTCTGACATACTGTTAGATTAAATAAATAAAAAGTAAATTAAAATACCCCAAAAAAGTTTGAAATTTTCTCACTTCACCACACAAATGCTAATAAGCCCTTTTTTTCCCACTAATACACACTTTATAATATATAACTGCACCGCTGAATGGCAAATATATTTTTACTTTGCCACTATTACATGACAAAAAACGGCTTTATAGCATATAACTGCACTGCTGAACGGCAAATATATTTTACTTTTGTCACTATTACAAGACATGAAAAGCTTTAGAACATATAACTGCACCGCTGAACGGCAATTGTATTTTTCTTTTGCCACTAATACACGCCACAAAAGGCTGTAGAACATATAGCTGAACGGCAAATAAATTTCTATTTTTCCACTATTACATGACAAAAAGGGCTTTATAACATATACCGTATTTTGCGCCCCATAAGACGCATTTTTCCCCCCCAAAAGTGGACGGAAATGCCCCTGCGTCTTATAGGGCGAATGCTGCCATTTTACATCGCAATCTGCGATGCTCCTGCATCGCAGCCTGCGATGTATCAGCGGGGAGGGAGGAGGGGTTGGAGTCTGGCAAATACAGCGGGGACAGGTGTGGTCAATGAACTCTGGCCCCACCGCTCACTATCTACAATAGTACAACTGACTAAATCATCAAAAAGATGAGTGTATGTGTGACTAAGAATAGTAACAACACCGAATAAACTAATAGGACACACATATAAAATAGTACATACATGTTTATTAAGTAATGAATAATACAAAAGACATAACAAAACAATAATTATATAAGCAGCAGCAATGCAGTGTAGCGCTGCGACAAGCAGCTCATTTGCCAGAAAAGGGATAATCTGATCTACATGTGGGGAACAAGCACTAAAGAAAGGGGCTATAATTGAGGACTGCCTGGGAAAGGCAGACAATAAACCGCAACCCCCACTAAATGTGAACCTACTAAATAGTACAGGACCTGTTGCACTATAGGCCAAACATAAAGGCCAAAATACAAATCACCCCAAGTACATGACTAAGAACAGATGAAAGAAGAAAAACAACAGTATATAATGAACAGATTACCTGAAGAGCGTAGGACCACAAAAAGAGTTGAACCTTAAACCAACAAAGAGCGCACCCCGGGTGATTTATATTTTGGCCTTTATGTTTGGCCTATAGTGCAGGTCCAGTACTATTTAGTAGGTTCACATTTAGTGGGGGTTGCGGTTTATTGTCTGCCTTTCCCAGGCACTGCTCAATTATGGCCCCGTTCTTTGGTGCTTGTTCCCCCACATGTAGATCAGATTATCCTTTTTCCGGCAAATGAGCTGCTCGTCGCAGCGCTACCCTGAATTGCTGCTGCTTATATAATTATTGTTTTGTTATGTCTTTTGTAATATTTATTACTTAATAAACATGTTGTACTATTTTATATGTATGTTCTTTAGTTTATTCGGTGTTGTTACTATCTACAATACCATAATAATTAATCCTACACCTGTTAATAACTTTAACTAAAGTTGCGCTCCCCCATATGTAATACTGCTTACTAACCAGCTCCTGTAGCAGGCAGAGCTGGCGCTCGACGTCTGTGAGTTACGCTGCTGCCCGCCCAGCCTGCCTGCTACAGGAGCTGGTTAGCAAGCAGTATTACATATGGGGGAGCGCAACTTTAGTTAAAGTTATTAACAGGTGTAGGATTAATTATTATGGTATTGTGGATAGTGAACGGCAGGGCCCCTGTATTGGGGATCTGCGGATGGCACTATTATGGGGTGGGGGATCTGTGGATGGCACTATTATGGGGTGGGGGATCTGTGGATGACATTGTTATGGGGGGATCTGTGGATGGCACTATTATGGGGGATCTGTGGATGACACATATATAGCAGTGTCATCCACAGATCCCCCACCCCATAACAGTGTAATCCACAGATCCTCCACCCCATAACAGTGTCATCCACAGATCCCTCACCCCATAACAGTGGTATTCACAAATCCCCCCATAACAGTGCCATCCACAGATCCCCCCCCCCCCATTAGAGATGAGCGAACTTTAAAAAAAAGTTAGGCGTTCGGGTTCTGGTAATCGCCGCATCCCGTTATGGATTCCACTACCGCGGACTATCCCGGCATATGGAATCCATAAGAGGCGGCTTCCACGGACCCGAACTGTTGAACAGCCGAAGGACCTGGGGTGACGTCACTGTCATGTGATCAGTGAAGGGGCATGGCTCAGCACTGGATTTGATCCCGTGCTGAGCCACGCCCCCTGCACTGATCATATGACGGTGACATCACCCCAGGTCCTTCGGCTGTTCAACAGTTCGGGTTCGTGGAAGCCGCCCCTTATGGATTCCATATGCCGGGATAGTCCGCGGTAGTGGAATCCATAACGCGATGCGGCGATTACCACAACCCGAACGCCAAACTTTTTTTTGAAGTTCGCTGATCTCTACCCCCCATAACAGTGCCATCCACATATCCCCCATAACAGTGCCATCCACAGTTCCCCCACATAACAGTGCTATCCACAGTTCCCCCACAGCTTCCCCATAACAGTGCTATCCACAGCTTCCCCATAACAGTGCCATCCACAGATCCCCTCCATAACAGTGCATCATTCACAGATGCCCCATACTAGTGTCATGCACAGACCACCATTAGTTCAAAACCCACCAAAAGCACACCTTTTGGTTAAAACATTTTTTTTTCTTATTTTCCTCCTCAAAAACCTAGGTGCGTCTTATGGGCCGGTGCGTCTTATAGGGTGAAAAACACGGGTAACTGCACCACTGAATGGCAAATATGTTTTTATTTTGCCACTATTACACGCCAAGAAGGGCTTTATAACATATAACTGAACTGCTGAACGGCAAATATAATTTTCTTTTGCCACTAGTACATGCCACAAAAGGCTTTAGAAGATATGACTCCACCGCAGAGCAGCAAATATATTTTTCTTTTGCCATTAATATATGCCACAAAAGGCTTTAGAACATATAACTGCACCGCTGAACGGCAATTATATTTTTATTTTGCCACTATTAAATGAGAAAAAGGGCTTTATAACATATAACTTCACCGCTGAATGGCAAATATATTTGTATTTTGCCAGTATTAAATGACAAAAAGGGCTTTATAACATATAACTGCACCGCTGAACAGCAAATATATTTTTATTTTGCCACTATTACACGACAAAAAGGGCTTTAGAACATATAACTGCACCGCTGAACGGCAAAAATATTTTTCTTTTGCCACTAGTTCACACCACAAAAAGGCTTTAGAACATATAACTGCACCGCTGAACGGCAAAAATATTTTTCTTTTGCCACTAATACACGACAAAAAGGGCTAAGCACTTATATTATTCTTTTGCCACATGCTTTAGAACATGTAACTGCACCACTGACCGGAAAATATATTTTTCTTTTGCCACTAGTACACACCACAAAAGGCTTTAGAACATATAACTGCACCGCTGAACGGCAAAAATATTTTTCTTTTGCCACTAATACACGACAAAAAGGGCTAAGCACATCACCACACAACGACTAATAAGCCCTCTTTTTTCCCACTAATACAAACCAAAAAATGCTTTAGAACATATAACTGCACAGCACAAGGGCAAATAAAACATATAAATATTTCCTTGTAATAAACCCTGTTAATGGCTGTATCAAACATCACTTGCACCCCAATAACAAGAATGGTTTGCTTGAATTAAAGAGCTGTATAATGAGAATTTGGGTCCTCAATCAATTCAGCAAGGTGTTATAGGATTGTTCCTATTACCCAGGCTGTAACCTCCCCTACTGAACCCTGTTCAACATAAATACTGTAGAATGATTCCTCTCTATCCTTTCCGTACACCTTGAATAATCTTTCCCTGCACTTGTAAATCGTTTTTTTAGCACAATAATAATTTTTCTAACAGTGTCCCTAGCGCCTGCTGACATCACTCCCTGCACTAAGTACACTGGTAAATGGCAGAATATAAGATGTCTGAGGCTATTTAAAGGGCTGTGACATCACATGGCTGGCTGGCTGGTGATTGGCTGCATGCATGGCATTATGGGTGATCCCGCCTTCCCAGAATTCCTTGATCCATGTCCTCACACCTGCAGTTGCCATTTTAGGAAAAAATGTGATTCGTTACCACGAAGCGTGAAGAGATTCGGATTTGGTGCGAATTGAATTTTTCCTTAAAATCGGATCGAATTCCACTTCATCAGTTTTGATTCGTTCATCTCTAGTAATAATGCCAATATTATAACTGTGTTATTGAATTTATTTTATGTTACTGCAAAATAAAGGGTAGTTAGAGCAAAAGCATTTTATTGCAATAACACAATTATTGTATTATACTGTGCCCATGTTATAAAATACATTGTATATTACTGCAAAATACTGTTCAGTGTTATAGCAACAGCATTTTACTGCAATAATGCAATTATTATCCCTGTTATTAAATTAGTTTTATATTACTGCTAGATACTGTTCAGTATAACAGAAAACACATTTTAATGCAATAATGCCATTATTATACTTGTTCTAGTGAACATCTTGTATTACGGCAAGATTCTGTTCAGTTACAGCAAACACATTTTACCGCAAAACTGCATTATTACCATTGTGAATTGTCAATACTAGAGATGTCGCGAACATAAAATTTCCGTCTGCGAACGCGAACTTCCGCAAATGTTCGCAAACGGGCAAACCGGGCGAACCGCTATAGACTTCAATAGTCAGGCGAATTTTAAAACCCACAGGGATTCTTTCTGGCCACAATAGTGATGGAAAAGTTGTTTCAAGTGGACTAACACCTAGACTGTGGCATGCCGGAGGGGGATCCATGGCAATACTCCCATCGAAAATTACGTAGTTGACGCAGAGTCGGGTTTTAATCCATAAAGGGCATAAATCACCTAACATTCCTAAATTGTTTGGAATAACGTGCTTTAAAACATCCAGTGTGTTTATACGATCAGGTATGATGTTGTATCGATCAGGTAGTGTGAGGGTTACGCCTGCTTCACAGTGACAGACCAAACTCTGACAGACCAAACTCTCCATTTAATGCCCCGCAAACAACCGCAAACAGTCCATTTGCACAACTGCAAACTCCCCATTTGCACAAGGTTGGATACCAAGCTAGCCATGTACCGTTCCTTGTCTTCACTGACGTCATTGAAGGTCTCTTCCTCGCACAATGTACTGTGCCACCCTATATGAGTGGTGTGTTCAGTAATCAGTAGTACTATTTTTATCAGTTTAATCCCTGTTACGTCCCCTATCATACAATAGATTTTAGGAACCGGGAGATGGAAAAAGAAGCTTGGTCGGTCCTCTTACTTCCAATTTGGGGCACTGCGCGTGCGCCGTGCAATGTACTGTGCAACCCTATATGAGTGGTGTGTTAAGTAGTACTATTCCTATCAGTTTAATCCCTGTTATGTCCCCTATCAGGGGACGTGAATAGATTTTAGGAACTGGGAGATGGATAAAGATGATTGGTCGGTTCTCTTACTTCAAATTTGGGGCACTGCACGTGCGCCGCACGATGTACTGTGATACCCTATATGAGTGGTGTGTTAAGTAGTACTATTCTTATTAGTTTAATCCCTGTTATGTCCCCTATCAGGGGATGTGTATCGAATAGATTTTATACAACTGCAAAGAGTTCTCAATAGTTGACACACTCATGACATAAATTTTATTCCTCTATGTGTCAATCTTGGTGTAGGGATGACTGTGCTCGTGCGCATGTTTTGGAGATTGCAGGCGATGGCGGTTTTTCAAAGCCTATGGTCATGAGGAGGTAGTTCAGTGGCAGTTAAGTGAGAAAACAAGAAAACAAGTTAAGTGAGAAAACAATGATTCTGCAGTGTGGGCCCATTGTTGGCCAAGTAGGCTTTAATGATCAAGGGGTTCATCGCTCCTCAGAGTGTCGATATCTGCAGTTAAAGCGAGGTAGTCTGCTACCTGTCGGTCGAGTCGTTCTCTGAGGGTGGACCCCGAAGGGCTGTGGCGATGCATAGGACTTAAAAAGCTCTGCATGTCCTCCATCAACAACACGTCTGTAAAGCGACCTGTCCTTGCCGGCTTGGTCGTGGTAGGAGGAGGATTACTTTCACCTCTTCCTCTGTTAGATTCCCGTCCTGCTCTGACATCACCCTTATACCCTATGTAAAGCATACTTTTTAACTTGTTTTGGAACTGCTGCATCTTTCCCGAATTCCAATAATTCGGTAACATTTCAGCTACTTTCTGCTTATACCGGGGGTCTAGTAGCGTGGCAACCCAGTACAGGTCGTTCTCCTTCAGCCTTTTTATACGAGGGTCCCTCAACAGGCATGACAGCATGAAAGACCCCATTTGCACAAGGTTGGATGCCGAGCTACTCTTCTCCCGTTCCTCGTCCTCACTGATGTCATTGAAGGTCTGTTTTTCCCCCAAGCCACGTACAACACCACGGGTCCCAGATAGGTGACAACAATGAGCACCCTGGGATGCCTGCTGTGTTTGTTCTTCCTCCTCCTCAAAGCCACATTCCTCCTCTGACTCATCTTCCTCAGATTCCTCTCCCAGCGTTGCCGCAGGTCCAGCAAGTGATGATGATAAGGCTGTTTCTGGTGGTGATGGTGACCACAACTCTTCCTCTTCCTCTTCATGCTCATCTATGGCTTGATCCAGCACTCTTCGTAGGGCACGCTCCAGGAAGAAAACAAATGGGATGAGGTCGCTGATGGTGCCTTCGGTGCGACTGACACCTCCTGAAAAGGACGCATGCCTGAAAAATAATGGCATTGTTGCAGCCGCTATATACAGCATTTTGAGGCCAAGGCATGTAATCAGGCCTTTTGTTAGTCAAACGTATCCCTCACTGTCAGTCCCTTCGGGATCCATGCCTCATTCATCTTTATGAAGGTGAGGTAATCAACACTTTTTTGACCGAGGCGACTTCTCTTGTCAGTGACAATGCCTCCTGCTGGACTGAAGGTCCTTTCTAACAGTACACTTGAAGCACGGCAGGCCAGAAGTTCTATCGCAAACTGGGATAGCTCAGGCCACAGGTCAAGCCTGCACACCCAGTAGTGAAGGGGTTCATTGCTCCTCAGAGTGTCGATATCTGCTGTTAAGGCTGGTAGTCTGCTACCTGTCGGTCGCGTCGTTCTCTAAGGCTGGATCCCGAAGGGCTGTGGCGATGAGTAGGACTGAAAAAGCTCCGCATGTCCTCCATCAACAACACATCTGTAAATCGTCCAGTCCTTGCCGCCGTGGTAGGAGGAGGATTACACTCACCTCTTCCCCTGTTAGATTCCCGTTGTGCAGTGACATCCCCCTTATAAGCTGTGTAAAGCATATTTTTTAGTTTAGTTTTGAACTGCTGCATCCTTTCCGACTTTCGGTAATTTGGTAACATTTCTGCCACTTTCTGCTTATACCGGGGGTCTAGTAGCATGGCCACCCAGTACAGGTCGTTCTCCTTCATCCTTTTTATACGTGGGTCCCTCAACAGACATGACAGCATGAAAGACCCCATTTGAACAAGGTTGGATGCAGAGCTACTCATTTCCCGTTCCTCGTCCTCACTGATGTCATTAACGGTCTGTTCTTCCCTCCAGCCACGTACAACACCATGGGTCCCAGATAGGTGACAACAACGAGCACCCTGGGGTGCCTGCTGTGGTTGGTCTTCCTCCTCCTCAAAGCCGCCACATTCCTCCTCTGAGTCCTAATCCTCATACTCCTCTTCCAGTGTTGCCACAGGTCCGGCAAGCGATGATGACAAGGCTGTTTCTGGTGGTGATGGTGACCACAACTCTTCCTCTTCCTCTTCACGCTCATCTACAGCCTGATCCAGCACTCTTTGCAGGGCACGCTCCAGGAAGAAAACAAATGGGATGAGGTCGCTGATGGTGCCTTCGGTGCGACTGACTAGGTTTGTCACCTCCTCAAAAGGACGCATGAGCCTACAGGCATTGCGCATGAGCGTCCAGTAACGTGGCAAAACATACCCAGCTCCGCAGAGGCTGTCCTAGCTCCCCAGTCATACAAATACTAATTGACGGCTTTTTCTTGTTGGAGCAGGCGGTCGAACATTAGGAGTGTTGAATTCCAACATGTCGGGCTGTCGCAAATCAAGCGCCTTACCAGCATGTTGTTTCACCGCTGAATGTAGGACAAGTGCGCCATGGCCGTGTAGGAAGCCTAAAATGGCCACACACCATCCTGGCATGCTTGAGGATGTCCTGTAAGCCTGGGTACTGTTAGAGATGTGTGAATTTTATTCTATGTTTGCATCTTTAGGACCTCTAACGGGTTAAACTTTTCTTTTTGACTTGTAACAAACTTCTTCTCTTCTTCTCTTATCTCAGGGGGGCCTCCCCTCTCTCTTCTCTGCTGTTTCAACTTTCTGTCTATGCAAGGCCATGAGGAGAAGGGGGGGGCAGTGTTTGTCTTCTATCTCCCCACAGTTTCTTTGAAGGATGCCTAAGCAAATCACGTAGCTTGATGATATATATATACATATTATTCACTGCCTATAGAGAAGCACCTCCTTGAAGTGTCACATATGATGTATGCAGTATTGTTGTTAGGATAGCCGCCATTATAAGATGGCGGACACTTAGATGTTTACATTAAGTTCACATTCCAAAGTAGTGCATACTGCGCAGATGCTAGTGTGTTATCTCTTCTTCTCTTATCTTTTCTTTCTTTTTGACCAATGAAATAATGCTTGAGCCTCAGGAAAGGACCGCCCTCTTCTGAAGATGTATAATTGCTTTTACTTTTTGTAATAAAGGTAGAGATTGCTTTGACCAGCTTTTGTGTCAGTGTCTAGTCTCTCAGCCACGCGTGGATATTAAACCCTTGGGGGTACATTGATTTGGAACACCAGAGTGAATCTCAAATGTTCTGATTAGAGCGTCTTTAACAGTATTTACACACAAAGCGTTGTTCAATCAGATTCAACACATGTGCCATGCACGGCACATGTGTCAACTTGCCCAAATTCAATGCCGCCAACAGATTGCTTCTGTTGTCACACACCACTTTGCCGATCTCCAGTTGGTGCGGGGTCAGCCACTGTTCCACCTGTTTTCACTGTTCCACCTCTGCTTTCAGGCAAGTCAACCACAAGACGGCGTGACACTGTTGTATCTGGGATGTGGAATAGCCCCTGGGGAGCTGGGGGGTGCAGTTGATGATGTGGAGCAAGACGCAGCAGCAGAAGAGGACTCAGCCGAGGAGGTTAGCGAAGAGGATGGAGTAGGAGGAGTAGAGGAGGTGGCAGCAGGCCTGCCTGCAAGTCATGGTGGTGTCACCAACTCCGCTGCAGAGCCACACATTCCATGCTTGGCAGCAGGTTTACCCAATGTGCAGTGTACGTGATATACCTGCCCTGACCGTGTTTTGCAGACCAGGTATAAGTGGTCAGATGGACCCTTGCCCCAACACTGTGTGCCAGACATGCCATGACTTCATTTTCCACAATAGAGTACAGGTTGGGGATTGCCTTTTGTGAAAAAAAAATTTGGCCGGGTACCTTCTACTGAGTTGTCCCAATAGCTAAAATTTTTTTGAAGGTCTCAGACTCCACCAGCTTGTATGGTAAAAGCTGGTGGGCTAAGTTCCGACAAGCCAGCTGTCAGATGCCGGGCAGGGGGTGACTCTGTGACATTGGCTTCTTACGCTCAAACATTTCCTTGACAGACACCTGACTGTGGGCAGATGAGCAGGAACTGCTGAAGGTAAGAGGCGGAGTGGCAGGTGGTTGAGAGGGGGCAGGGAGGACAGCAGTGGTTGACGTGGCTGAAGATGCTGGACCAAGAGGAGCATGGTGGCTTTGAGTTTGTGTGCTGCTTGCACTCATGTGTTGATCCCATAGGCGTTTGTGATGTGAGATCATGTGCCTTCGCAAAGCAGTTGTACCTAGGTGGGTGTTGGACTTCCCATGACATCGCTGTTATCAGAGGCAGATACACAAAGAAATGCCACACTGCTGAGCTTTGCAATGACGACATTCTGTGGTGGCAACAGCATGCGTTGATTGAAGCGGCTGTGGTGCTAGTGTTGGTGGTGGCGGCGGGCGAGTAGAAACTTGAGAGGTGCCCGAAGCTGAGCTGGATGGTGCGTCAATGTTCCAAGTGGAAGCTGTAGAAGATTGGGTGTCCTGTGTAAGCCACTCAACTATGTCCTCAGAATTTTTCGAGTTCAGGGTATGTGGCCTCTGAACACTGAGCATTATTTTAGGGCCAAAGGAAATCACAGCACCACGACGGCCCTTGTGGGGTGACCTGCCTCTGCCTGTCTTTTTTTTTTTGATTAGTGGTACTATGCGTGCAAGATACTGTGCCACCCAGTATGAATGGTGGGCACTGGCAGTGTGCACACTACAGTCAGTGGAAGTGGGCCTGACACACACTGACAGGACACTAACCTTAGATTAAAGGGTAAAAGTTAAATGCCTTATTTATCGGTAAGCTACTGTGCCACCCGGTATGAGTGGTGGGAACTGGCAGTGAGCACACTACAGTCTGTGGAAGTGGGCCTGACACACACTGGCAATCAACTAACCTTAGATTAAAGGATAAAAATTAAATGCCTTATTTATCGGCAAGCTACTGTGCCACCCAGTATGAGTGGTGGGCACTGGCAGTAGGCACACTGCAGTCAGTGGAACCGGGCCTGACACACACTGGCAGGCAACTAACCTTAGATTAAAGGGTAGAAATTAAATGCCTTATTTATCGGCAAGCTACTGTGCCACCCGGTATGAGTGGTGGGCACTTGCAGTGGGCACACTACAGTCAGTGCAAGTGGGCCTGACACACACTGGCAGGCAACTAACCTTAGATTAAAGGGTAAAAATGAAATGCCTTATTTATATGCAAGCTACTGTGCCACCCGGTATGAGTGGTGGGCACTGGCAGTGGGCAAACTACAGTCAGTGGAAGTGGGCCTGACACACTCTGGCAGAACGCAGGCCAGGCAACTGAAATTGGATTAAACTGTAAAAATTAAATGCCTTTTTTTATGCAAAGTCCTGTGCCACACGGTATAAGTGGTGGGCACTGGCAGTGGGCACACTACAGTTAGTGGAAGTGGGCCTGACACACACTGGCAGCAGGCATGCAATTGAAATTAGATTAAAGTGTAAAAATGAAATGCCTTTTTTTATGCAAAGTCCTGTGCCACACGTATGAGTGGTGGGCACTGGCAGTGGGCACACTACAGTCTGTGGGCCTGCAGCCTCTCACACACGGACAGGCCAGGCAACTGCAAAATATATATGGAGAAAAAATAATTAAAAGCAGACTAATGTAGCAGCCCTAAAAAGGGCTTTTTGGGGTGCTGTGACGCTGTCGTTACAGCAGATGAGTCTTTAGACACAGAACACTGGCCTAGCTAACACTTTCCTTATGAATTCATCAGCACAGCAGCAGCAGCTTCACTCTCCATGCTCTCACTAACACACTGCAGCTTCAGACTGAATCTAAAATGGCTGCCGTTTTTATAGGAGGTGGGAGGGTGTGGGAGGGTGTGGGAGGGTGGGTGCTGATTGGCTGGAATGTGTCTGCTGACTGTGAGGTACAGGGTCAAAGTTTGCTCAATGATAATGTATAGGGGGTGGACCGAATATCGCATATGTGCGCCCACCGTGGCGAATGCGAACATGCGATGTTCGCCGGCAAATAGTTGGGGACATCTCTAGTCAATACCAGTGTGCAGTGTGCTTGTAGAAAGGGAGGGACATGCCTCTGTCTTTAACCGCTTCCAGACCGGGCCATTTACCACCTTCCTGACCAGGCCTAATTTTGCAAATCTGACATGTGTCACTTTATGTGGTAATAACTTTGGAACTCTTTTACTTATCTAAGCCACTCAGAGATTGTTTTCTCATGACACATTGTACTTCATGTTAATGGAAAATTTGAGTCAATATGTTTTACCTTTTATTTATAAAAAAAAATCCAAAAGTAAAAAAAAATTTTAAAAATTTACTGTTTTCTAAATTTGAATCTCTCTGCTTTTAAGACAGATAGTGATGCCTCATAAAATATTCATTAATTAACACTCCCCATATGTCTACTTTATGTTGGCATCATTTTGGTATTATAATTTTATTCTTTTAGGACGTTAGAAGGTTTAGAATTTTAGAAGCAATTTTTTAATTTTTTTAGGAAAATTTCCAAAGTCAACTTTTTTAAGGACCATTTCAGTTCTGAAGTCACTCTGTGGGGCTTACATAATAGAACCAACCCATAAATGACCCCATTTTAGAAACGACACCCCTCAAACTATTCAAAACTGGTTTTAGAAATGTTGTTAATCCTTTAGGTATTCCATAGCTATTAAAGCAAAATAGAGGTGAAATTTCAAAATGTTATTCTTTTTGCAGATTTTCCCTTTTAGGGTACGTTCACATGTCAACCTTTGCCGCGCGACATTAAGTCACGCGACAAATAGGGCACAACTTCACTGCAACATTTGTCGCACCAATGTCGCGCAACATTTTTTACAATGGGAGTCTATGGTGTCGCTTGCGACATGCGACATGCTGCGACTGTGACACGACAGTCGCAGAAAAATCCATTTTGAATGTTGTCGTGTGAATGTACACTTAATCAATTTTTTCCTGGAACACATCAAGGGTTAACAACAAAACAAACCTCAATATTTATTACCCTGATTCTGCAGTTTGAAGAAACACCCCATATGTTCTGGTATACTGCTGTTTGGGCACATGACAGGGCACAGAAGGCAAGGAGTGCCATATGGTTTTTGGAGGGCAGATTTTGCTGGAATGGTCTTTGGGCACCACAGTGAGAACCCCCTAAATGGACCACATTATGCAAACTACACCACCCAAGGAATTTTTAATTGGTGTAGCAAGCACTTCACTCAACAAGTGTTTCATAGAATTTTTAAAACTTGGGTGTGAAAAAGAAAAATATTTTTATTTTATTTTACAAGAAAATGGTGCTTTAGTCCAGAACTTTCTTTTTCACAAAAGATAACAGGAGAATATCCCCCACAATTTTCCACCCACTTTCTTCTGAATACAGTAACACCCCAATTGTGGTCGTAAACTGTTATTTGGGGATACGCCAGGGCTCAGAAGGGAGAGAGCGGCATCTGGATTTTCGAACATGGAATTTTCTGTCAGGGTTTTTAAGAGCGATAACTTTTTTTATTTTTTGTTGACTGATCTGCGTGAGGGCTTATTTTGTGCGGGACACAGTTAGTGTAGTTGTTATTGGCACTATTTTTGGGTATATTTGGCTTTCTGGTTGCTTTTGATCTCTTTTTAGGGAGGTGAACTCACAAAAAAACTGGGGTAATTTTTAAAACATTTTTTATATAAACAACTTTTTTATACCGTTTACTTGATAGGGTATATCATGTGAAATTTTTATAGATCCAATTATTATGGATTCAACAATACCAAATATGTGTAGTTATTTTTTTTATGTTTTACACAATAAAAACATTTTTAGAAAAAAAATCATGTTTTTGTGTTACAATTTTCTTACAGTCATTTTTTTTAATTTTTCTGGCTATGGTCTTCTGTGGGGGCTCTTTTTTTTGCGGGATGGAGTGACGTTTTTCTTGCTAAAATTTTGGGGTACATATAACTTTTTGATTGATCATCATTGTGTTTTTTGCGAGGTGAGCTAACAAAAAAAATCTGTTTTGCCATAATGTTTATTTAATTTTTTTTATGGCATTTACCTGATGGGGTAGATCATATGATAATATTATAGAGCTGGTTTGTTGCGGATGGGGTGATACCAAATATGTATTTTTTTTCTTCTATTTTTAAAAATTTTTAAATAACAGATTTGGGGGGAAATTTCTTTTTTCAATGTGAAACTTTATTTTTTTCAAAAACTTTGTGTCCATAAGGTCATACAAGACCTCTGGGGGACATTTAACTTTTCTGACATAGTAGCCCCAGTTACAGTGGAAATACAACCCCCAGAGAGGCTGTACAGCATAATACAGCGCTGTACAGCCTCAGTGCAAGGTTGATGGAGGTCTATGGCCAGGATCGCTTGTCTGATGGAGCTAATTAACTGCAGCCAATAAACAGGGGCTTCTGGTTAATGGAGTTTATTAATGAAATCTGGCCAGATTTTATTAATAAACTCCATTAACCAGAAGCCCCTGTTTATTGGCTGCAGTTAATTAGCTCCATCAGACAAGCGATCCTGGCCAGGGGGCTACAGGGACACAGGTGTCTTGAGCTTTAGGCTACATGCACACGACCGTTGCCTGCCTCCGCGTCCGCTCCTCCTTGAAATTTTGCGTCCGTCAAAAAAAACGGATGACGGACCGTTTTTTTTGACGGATCCGATTTTTATGGAAGATCCATTGTAAAAATGCCTATCCTTGTCCGCAAACGTGAAAAAAATAGGACATGCTCTATTTTTTTGACGGAATGAAAACACGGATCACGGATGCAGAACAAAAACGGTTGACCATCCGCATTTTTTGACGGACCCATTGAAATGAATGGGGAAGCATACAATCCGTGAAAAAAAAACGGAACGGATGCGGAAACAAACAACGGTCGTGTGCATGGGGCCTTATCCTGTGTCCACCCCCCTGTGAAGTGAGTAAAATTGAGCACTAAACTGCACTAAAAGGGTTACTTTGCAGTATTCTATCTTAGTCATCCAACACTCACTGCTCACCTTGGGTCCTTCCCCACTCCCTCAGCCTTGAGGAACAAAATATGATTATTATCATCTACCAACACCCACTAAGTGATTGATCCTACCTCCACCAATCTAATTTTCTCTAACCCTATTATTATTTCTGTCTCACGGGGATTGGCGCCTCGATTGGTGTGTTTTTTCTGTGTACCAAACACGGTCTCACCCACCATGCCACCGTCACTCACTCTTCTTCTGATCAGTAGGGGGCCGACTAGTTCAAACCCCTAACACCTGTGCTGCCTCCCCACACGATCGTGACTGTTTGTTATTATTATTTTTTATTTTCTGTTTCGTCTATAATTAATACTATTTTTCTATAAATAAGTTTATCCCACCATATACCTTTCTGCCCTCTGGCGCCCCCAGTCCAGGGTTTTTCTGCTCATACAGAATTACTCAACCTCTGTTTTTTCTTTTTTTACTTTTAAATCTCCTTAATTAATAGATATGCCTTTGCAAAAAGTGGCTATTTAACGATGGTCCAATGATGCCACTGCCACTGCAACTGTCTGACTACCATTATGCTCCATACTGTTTGTTGACTTATTTAACAATTTTATATTGTTACTCCCCTACTTTCCCATTAAGTTGTCAAACCCCTACCTTCCTTCCTCATCTTTAAACATAGTTCTGTACCATGATATATGGACGGGCAAATCAAAGTTCCTTCTCAAACATTTCTATACTGTTGTGGTACCTTTCAACAAAACTGCAGTCTTCCCTCAATCTATCAAATCCACTCAAGTTTGTTTTGTATATGCAAATAAGTTATTGGAGAAATTGGATATGTCAGTGGTTTTTCTAGATCAAGATTAACAAGGTTCGCTGGATTTTGAAAAAATTTGGTTTGGACCGAACCAAATTGGCTCTAATTGCCCTGAAATTTGGTATATAATACCCTCTAGTCTCCTAGGAAACAGAATTTGTAGGAAAACGTTATCTCTTTTTGGAAATTTTTTAATGAATTTTTGCTTTTTCGCAAGCTCTTGAACACAACAACAGCAATAGAAAATCATGTCTGAGTGACACTAACATACATAGTTATGTTTGAAGGTGTTAACAAAAGGCGAGGCATATGTTATGCTTTTTCATATTTCAAAGCTTCCAAAAATTGTCCCTTCAGGGGCAGATGGTGTTTAACCACTTCAGCCTCCCTAGCTTAAACAACCTTAATGACCAGGCCACTTTTTACAATTCTGCACTGCGCTACTTTCACCGTTTATTGCTCCATCATACAACTTTTAATTGTTAATGCTATTAATCAAAAATGAGTGAAATTTTTGCAAAAAAAAATGACATTTTTCACTTTCTGTTGTAAATTTTTTTAAAAAAAGATGCATTTCTATATAAATTTTTCTAAAAATTTATTGTTCTACATGTCTCCAAAAAAAATCTCCAATAAGTGTATATTTATTTGTTTGGGTAAAAGTTATAGCGTTTACAAACTATGGTGCAAAAAAGTGAATTTCCACATTTTGAAGCAGCTCTGACTTTCTGAGCACCTGTCATGTTTCTTCAGGTGCTAGAATTCCAGGGTAGTATAAATACCCCCCAAATGACACCATTTTAGAAAGAAGACACCCCAAAGTATTCGCGGAGGGGCATGGTGAGTTCATGTATCATTTCATTTTTTTTCACAAGTTAGCGGAAAATGACATTTTCTGAGGAAAAAATAATAATAAAATAATTAAGTTTCCATTTCTGCTAACTTCTGGCAAAAAAAAAAAAAAATCTCCCACGGACTCACTATGCCCCTCAGTGAATACCTTGAGGTGTCTACTTTCCGAAATGGGGTCATTTGTGGGGTGTGTTTACTGTTCTTGCATTTTGGGCGGGGCTAAATTGTGAGCAACCTTGTAAAACCTAAAGGTACTCGTTGGAATTTGGGCCCCTTTCCACACCTAGGCTGCAAAAAAGTATCACTCATGTGGTATCGCCATACTCAGGAGAAGTAGGAAATTTTAGGATGTATTTTTACATATACCCATGTTGGGTGAGAGAAATATCTCTGTAAATTGACAACTTTGTATAAATTTTTTTAAAAGTTGTCATTTACAGAGATATTTCTCACACCCAGCATGGGTATATGTAAAAATACACCCCAAAACACATTGCCCTACTTCTCCTGAGCACGGCGATACCACATGTGTGACACTTTTTTGCAGCCTGGATGCGCAAAGGGGCCCAAATTCCAATGAGTACCTTTAGGATTTCACAGGGCATTTTTACGCATTTAGATTCCAGACTTCTTCTAAAGCTTTAGGGGCCCCTAAAATGACAGGACAGTATAAATACCCAAAATGTGACCCCATTTTAGAAAGAAGACACCATAAGGTATTCCGTGAGGGGTATGTTCATGTAACATTTTATTTTTTGTCACAAGTTAGTGGAATATGAGACTTTGTGAAAAACAAAAATATAAAAAACTTCTGCCCAAAAAAAAAATATTTTTTGTGAACTCGACATGCCCCTCACGGAATACCTTGGGGTGTCTTCTTTCCAAAATGGGGTCACTTGTGGGGTATTTATACTTCCCTGGCATTTTATGGGCCCTAAAGCGTGAGAAAAAAAATGCGTAAAAATGCCCTGTGAAATCCTAAAGATACTCATTGGAATTAGGGCCCTTTTGCGCATCTTGCCTGCAAAAAAGTGTCACTCATGTGGTATCGCCGTACTCAGGAGAAGTAGGGCAATGTGTTTTGGGGTGTATTTTTACATATACCTATACTGTGTGTGAGAAATATCTCTGTAAATGACAACTTTTAAAAAAAAAATATACAAAGTTGTCAATTTACAGAGATATTTCTCACACCCAGCATGGGTATATGTAAAAATACACCCCAAAACCTATTTCCTTACTTCTCCTGAGCACGGCGATACCACATGTGTGACACTTTTTTGCAGCCAAGATGCGCAAAGGGGCCCAAATTCCAATGAGTACCTTTAGGATTTCACAGGGCATTTTTACGCATTTGGATTCTCACGCTTTAGGACCCCTAAAATGCCAGGGCAGTATAAATACCCCACAAGTGACCCCATTTTGGAAAGAAGGCACCCTAAGGTATTCCGTGAGGGGCATAGCGAGTTTACAGAAAAAAATTTTTGGCACAAGTTAGCGGAAATTGATATATATATTTTTTTTTTGTACAAAGTCTTATATTCCACTAACTTGTGACAAAAAATAAAATTTTACATGAACTCACCCTACCCCTCACGGAATACCTTGGGATCTCTTCTTTCTAAAATAGGGTCACATGTGAGGTTTTTGTACTGCTCTGGCATTTGAGGGTCTCAGCAATGATTACACGTATGGCCAGCATTAGGAGTTTCTGGTATTCTCCTTATATTGAGCATACGGGTAATGAGATTTTTTTTTTTCGTTCAGCCTCTGGGCTGAAAGAAAAAAAAATGAATGGCACAGATTTCTTCATTCGCATCAATCAATGTGGATGAAAAAATCTCTGCCAAAATCAGTGACTGCGGTGCGGTGGGCTGGGCGCTAACTACCTAACAAGTAGCTAACTTAACTGGCTGTGATAAGGGACCCTTATGCCCCATTCACACGTCCGCAATTCTGTTTGCGGAATGGAATTGCAGACCCATTCATTTCTATGGGGACAGACTTTGTCCCGCTCGGATCCGGAATTGCGGATCCGCACTTCCAAGTCTGCACTTTCGTTCCGCAAAAATATAGAACATGTCCTATTCTTGTCCGCAATTTCAGATAAGAAAAGGCATTTTCTATACAGTTCTGGCAATGTGCGGAACTGCAAAATGCGGAAAGCACATTGCCTGTGTCCGTGTGATGGCGTGATCAGGGGTTAACAAGGGGTTAATAAGTGACAGGGGAGGGGGTGTAGTGTGGTGCTTGGTGCTACTTTACATAGCTACCTGGTCCTCTGGTGGTCGATCCCAGCAAATGGGACCACCAGAAGACCAGGTAGCAGGTATATCAGACGCTGTTAACAAAACAGCGTCTAATATACCTGTTTGGTGCCTTTTATTTTAAAACTACAGCCTGCCAGCGATTGATCATCGCTGGCAGGCTGTAGTATAAATTCTGAGACGGAATCTGCTGTGAACGCGAGCGCTCGCGCGTTCACAGCAAGTCTTGTCTCTCGCGAGATGACCCGCCGCCGCATCAAAGAGGAACAGACCTGCCGCCGCCTGGACGCATCCCTGCGTTAGGTGGTTGGCAGGCGGTTAAATGCACACTGTGTTATGGGATGATTTTTTAAAGTGGCTTGTTGGGGGACCAAACTTCCAAGAAAAAAAAAGGTAGGCAGGCTGCAGCAGTGGCATGGTTACGACAGTAGCTTGATGGAGGCAGCAGCAGCATTCTTATGAAACATGCAGACAGCAATAGTGGCAAGATGGTGTGCCCTCAGCAAAGCCAGACCTATTCATTGGCCTTAGCTGGAGGAGTGTGAAAATCCACCCCAACCCAGGCTTGGTTCTTTTTGACATTAATGTTTTGGTCACTGGCAGAGGACAGCTTTGTCCATTTGGGTGTTACCACGCCCCCTGTGGTGCTGAAAACACTTTCTCAAGATGAGACTGGAGGCCGGGTAAGAAAGAAAAGAGAGCATGCTGTGCCAGTTTGGGCAACTCTTCCAGTCTGGCTGCCCAGAAATTTATGGGGTCAGGGAACAGCGGAGATAGGCCAGTATGTAGGTAGGCCGAAATCTGGGCATTGAGTCAGGAGCTCTTAGTTTGCCGATAGGCCTCAGGCTGGCATGGCACATGGAAAAAATGCTCCATCATGTTGAGAAGACTGAACTGGCTGCTACTGCAGCTTCTGCTGCTTGTCAAGGTGAGAGGGAGGTGACTCTGTGGTGGTCAAAGATGGACCTCCCTTTTAGAGATGCTGTCAGCAGACGTCTGCTCACCTAAAGCTTTCGGAAAGCTGCGTACACAGTGTTACCAAGTAATAACGTAACTTGTCTACCCTATTGAAAGGTGGAAAACATTCCTACATTTTGCTTTGATAGCAAGGGTCTAAATATGAGCAAATCGAAGCTGATGAAGTGAAATTCGTTTAGAATTTCAGGAAAAATTCGATTTGCAATGCATGAGAATTTCCTCACGCTTCGTGGTAACGAATTAAAATTTTCCTAAAATGGCGGCTTCACATGTTGAAAAGCTAGTATCTTATTCAGTACTACAAGGAAAATATATTCTCAGTTCACTTCTGCAGTTATTTCTGTTGAAAGTGTATAGGGGCGTATTTCAGTGCAACAAGAAAAATATATACGTACTACACTGTTGCAGTTATTTATGGTGAAAGCATATAGTGGTGAATTTCAGTGCAACAAGAAAACATATACACACTGCACTGTTACAGTTATTTCTGGTGAAAGCGTATAGGGGCGTATTTCAGTGCAGTAAGAAAAATATATACGCACTGAACTGTTGTAGTTATTTCTGGTGAAAGCGTATAGGGGCGTATTACAGCAAAAAAAGAACAATATATATGCACTGCACTGTTGCAGTTATTTCTGTTGAAAGCATATAGAGGTGTATTACAGTAAAAAAAGAAAAATATATATACGCACTGCACTGTTGCAGTTATTTCTGGTGAAAGCGTATAGGGGCGTATTTCAGTACTACAAGAAAAATATATAAGCACTGCACTGCTGCAGTTATTTCTGGTGAGAACGTATAGGGGCGTATTTCAGTACTAGAAAAAATATATATATACACACTTCACTCTTTAATAGTTTTCTGTTGAAAGAGTATAGTGGCCTATTTCAGTCCAACAATAAAAATATATTCTCAGTTCACAGCTGCAGTAATTTCCGTTGAAAGTGTATAGGGGCATATTTCAGTACTACAAGAAAAAAGATATACGCACTGCACTGTTGCAGTTATTTCTGGTGAAAGCGTATAGGGGCGTATTTTAGTACTACAAAAAAATATATATTCTCATTTCATTTCTGGAGTTATTTCTGTTGAAAGCATATAGTGGCCTATTTCAGTCCAACAAGAAAAATATATTCTGAGGTCACTTCTGCAGTTATTTCTGGTGAAAGCGTATAGGGGCATATTTCAGTCCTACAAGAAAAATATATTCGCAGTTCACTTCTGCAGTTATTTCTGGTGTAATAGTTATATCAGTAGAAAAAGAAAAAGATATTCAACATTCAGCACTGCAGTTATATGCGGTAAAATATTTTTAAAATTATTTTGGTGGAAAAAAAATTGTATTCAGTGCTGCAGTTATGTGTGGTAAAATATTTTGTGACTTATTTCGGTGGAAAAATTAATTGTATTCAGCGCTGCAGGAGAGACGGCTCAACTAGTATTGAATCATGTTATGTCAGCTCACTAGGATTATTATACTTAAACTACTACACTTCAAGGACAGAGATGTCATCCTGCGAAAAGCGAGAACGCATGAGGATCTCCTGATAGAAGGCAAGAGAGTACTTATTTTTCCGGACTTTTCAACGGAGGTCCAAAAAAAAGAGAGCAAAATTTGTTGAGGTGAAGAGGAGGCTGAGAGAGAAGCAAATAATCTACTCTATGATATATCCCTCCAAGCCGTGGGTAGTGGCGGACAGCAAGGTGCACATCTTCGAAACGTCCGGAGCGGCGGCCCAATTGCTGGAGTCTACTCTCCTGGCGATGAGTCCTGGTTCGTCCTCTGGCTGATCCAGTGCAGTTCAGATAATCTGCGTTAACATCTCATCCTTCAAGCACGGACTATCGTGGGACGATAAGTATTTCTCGGACTTCTCCTTAGTTAGATATATAGGACTGGGACGTCTGAGATTCTACAGTTAGTTTCTCACATCTCAGGGCCTTACCTGCTATGGGACAGTATTTCCTTTTCTATATGTCACATCGTTATTGCACTGTTTTTGTTTATGTTTTACATATAAGTATGTAACTGTTTTATTTGTTTTATGTACACTTTGATGCCCGAGTTGGGTATCACTATATACGATTTCTTGCTGATTGTGTTTGTACTCTGATTACGTGCAAAAAATAATAAAAATGATCTGATTTAAAAAAATAAATACCTGAATAGCAATAAATATAAATATCATGGTTATCACCGCATCTGAAAATGCCCATACTATTAAAATAGAAAAAAAAAAATACCAATACGGCGAATGGAGTAACGGAAAAAAGGGTTAAAATGGCCAATTTGCTATTTTTTCATTGCTTCTCTTACCCAAAAAAATTTAATAAATCTGATCAAAAAGACACGCACACTCCAAAATGGTATCAATAAAAATAATAGATTGTTCTGCCAAAAATGAGCCACTAAACAGCTCAGTAGACATAAGTATAAAAAAGTTATGGGGGTCAAAATATGATGATGTAAAAAAAAAAAAAAAAAAAAAGTTATCCAAGTTGAACATTTTTTTAATACTATTTAGACATAAAAACCTATACATATCATTTTAATCGTACTGACCCAGAGAATGAAGGGCATGGGTCAGTTTTGCTGGAAACAAAACGCTGTGGGAACTAAACCCGTAAAACGGTGGAGGAATTACCTTTTTTTTCTATTTCCACCCCATTTGGAAATTTTTCCCCGATTCCCACTACATTTCATGCCATAAATAATGTTGGCATTAGTAAGTACAACTTGTTCCGCAAAAAATAAGCCCTCATACAACTATGTGACTGAAAATATGAAAACGTTATGGCTCATGGACTATAGGGAAGAAAAACAAAAAAGCAAAAACCTCCTGTAGCCAAGGGGTTTAGCCGGTAAAATCTTTTTTGAATGATTTCGGTTGAAAAAAATAGTGTATTCTGCGTTAAGCGCTGTACTTATATGCGGGAAAATCTTTTGTGAATTATTTAGGTGGAAATACAAATTTCAACCTCCTCCATTAACTTCCTCATCTCTTCATTATCATCGGACACACTAACTTTGCACCCCCCCCCCCCAGCTACATATATATATAAGCGGTGCCATCACCACCTAGGAGCGAATAAAGTAAAATGACACTGCCAGCCTGTTAAAGGGAATTACAGCATAATACCACAATACTTTTGATATGACATTTAGCAAGAGTTTAAAGTGTCCACAAAATCAGCGATACAGTACTAACCTCAGTATCTGAGGAAAGGGATTTAGGGGTCATTATATCAAATGACCTAAAGGTGGGCAGACAATGTCATAGAGCAGCAGGCAATGCCAGCAGAATGCTTGGGTGTATAGGGAGAGGCATTAACAGTAGAAAGAGGGAGGTGCTCGTGCTGCTCTACAGAGCACTAGTGAGACCTCATTTGGAGTATTGTGTGCAGTACTGGAGACCATATCTGCAGAAGGATATTGAAACTTTGAAGAGAGTTCAGAGAAGAGCTACTAAACTAGTACATGGATTGCAGGACAAAACTTACCAGGAAAGGTTAAAGGAACTTAACATGTATAGCTTGGAAGTAAGAAGAGACAGAGGGGATATGATAGAAACTTTTAAATACATAAAGGGAATCATCACGGTAAAAGAGGAGAGAATATTTAAAAGAAGAAAAACTGCTACAAGAGGACATAGTTTTAAATTAGAGGGGCAAAGGTTTAAAAGTAATATCAGGAAGAATTACTTTACTGAGAGAGTAGTGGACGCATGGAATAGCCTTCCTGCAGAAGTGGTAGCTGCAAATGCAGTGAAGGAGTTTAAGCATGCATGGGATAGGCATAAGGCCATCCTTCATATAAGATAGGGCCTGGGGCTATTCATAGTATTCAGCATATTGGGCAGACTAGATGGGCCAAATGGTTCTTATCTGCCGACACATTCTATGTTTCTATGTTTCTATACTGTATAGCACATAAAGGGACACTGCATCAAGATGGATCAGGCGTGGATCAGCCAGGATTTCCACACACCAATGTCTGATACATCAGACTAGATAATCCATGGTGCCACACCAAGAAATTGACAAAAGAAACCGGTTTCTTCTGGCTACCAGCCTCAGCTACTATTCTGATGCAGTTACCCGCCTGATGCCACACATCTGATCCCAAGTGCTCCTTCTTTCACCCACCATCTTCAGCAGGTACTGGTATTGTCACGCACCTCCACAGTATGTCACCTTGCCACTCTGTGGACTCCTCATGCTGCCGCCACCTCCAGACTCTGTCATTGTGCCCCTCTGTGGTCTCCTCATGCTGCCGCCACCTGCAGACTTGGTCAGTGTGCCACTTGGTATGCTCCTCATGCTGCTGCCACCTCCAGACTCTTTCATTGTGTCACTCGATAGCCTTCTCCTCATACAGCTGCTGCTGTTCCCACCTACAGACCCTCTCATTGTGCCACTCGGTGGCCTCCTCATACTGCTGTTACTCCAGACCCTGTCAATGGGCCACTTTGTGGTCTCCTCATGCTGCTTCCACCTCACCACTATGTCATAAGGCCACTCTGTGGACTTCTCATTTTTTCCCACCCTCCCCACTTCATGACTGGCCCACTATTTTGGCTTTCAGCCTGGCTGACATCATTATTTATTTGACACTTCTTCTGATCTGTCAGAAGGAAGGAAAAACGAGACAAACAATGGATCCTGTCTGTGTAGCAGCTTTAAGGCTTGTATGGTCCCATCAGAATTGGCTTATGATTTGGTAGCCAAAAGCAAGAGTGGGTAGAAAACACAGAAGACAGGCAAATATTCCATTCACGGGTCATCTCTGTTTTAGATCCACTCTATTGCCTTTAGCAATACTGATGGATTATTGAGCAAATGCTGACCGAGTGAAGTTGTATGCTCCAAAGACAGGATCCGTTTTTTCTGGGTCATTGTTCAGACGGATCAGAGAATGGGGAAAATTAATCAGCGACGTTCACTTAAACTTACTGCTGAAACGCTCTCCACTCTGTTGGGGGGCTGTACTTGTATAAGCAGTTAATAGAACAGATTCTGTAAACATCTATGTGGAATCAGCTGACGAGGATGTAAAAGGAGTGTGCTTCTTCTTGAAGCTAACATCTACCTGTAAGGCGGAGTTGATACTTGACTTATTTGGTCAGTTTTGGTCCCGTGACCACCCAAATGAGTGAAGTATGCAGTGATTCTAAGAGCGACGCCTGTCATCTGCATGTCATACAAACTCACAGTATTATTTCACTACCAAAGCAGTCTCCCTATGCATGTTACTGCAAGGAACAGTGTTTTACACCACTATAAAGGCTCTCAGCAGCCAGGAAATAACCGTTTTTAATGTAATTCACTGTGAATATATTCGGATCGAATCAAATTTTTCCCAAAAAATTGGGCAAACGGGCAAATCAAGTTTTTTTTAGAAATTTGCTCCAGACATTTTTGCTGGCCATACATGTAATGATTGTGGAGACCCTCAAATGCCAGGGCAGTACAAACACCTCACATGTGACCCTATTTTGGAAAGAAGACACCCCAAGGTATTCGCTGAGGGGCATATCGAGTCCATGAAAGATTGAACTTTTTGTCACAAGTTAGTGGAAAGGGAGACTTTGTGAGAAAAAAAAGTCAATTTCCGCTAACTTGTGCCAAAATATTTTTTTCTATGAACTCGCCATGCCCCTCACGGAATACCCTGGGGTGTCTTCTTTCCAAAATGGGGTCACATGTGGGGTATTTATACTGCCCTGGCATTTTAGGGGCGCTAAAGCGGGAGAAGAAGGGCATTTTTACGCATTTGGATTCCAAACTACTTCTCACGCTTTAGGGCCCCTAAAATGCCAGGGCAGTATAAATACCCCACATGTGACCCCGTTTTAGAAAAAAGACACCCCAATGTATTCCATGAAGGGTATGGTGAGTTCATGTAAAAATTATTTTTTGTCACAAGTTAGTGGAATATGAGACTTTGTAAGAAAAAAAAAAAGCGTGAGAAGAAGTCTGGAATCCAAATGTGTAAAAATGCCCTCATTGGAATTTGGGCCATTTTGCACACCTAGGCTGCAAAAAAGTGTCACACATGTGGTATCGCTGTACTCAGGAGAAGTAGGGCAATGTGTTTTGGGGTGTATTTTTACATATACCCATGCTGGGAGAGAGAAATATCTCTGTAAATTGACAACTCTGTATAAATTTTTTTTTAAAGTTGTCATTTACAGAGATATTTCTCACAAACAGTATGGGTATCTATACAAATACACCCCAAAACACATTGCTCTACTTCTCCTGAGTACGGCAATACCATATAAGTGACACTTTTTTGCAGCCAAGATGCGCAAAGGGGCCCAAATTCCAATGAGTACCTTTTAGGAGGGCATTTTTATGCATTTGGATTCCAGACTTCTCATGCTTTAGGGCCCCTAAAATGCCAGGGCAGTATAAATACCCCACATGTGACCCCACTTTGGAAAGAAGACACCCCAAGGTATTCCACGAGGGGCATGGCGAGTTCATAGATTTTTTTTTTTGGCACAAGTTAGAGGAAATTTACTTTTTTTTTTACTTACAAAGTCTCATATTCCACTAACTTGTGACAAAAAATATAATTTTAAAATGAACTCACTATACCCCTCACGGAATACCTTTGGGTGTCTTCTTTCTAAAATGGGGTCACATGTGGGGTATTTATACTGCCCTGGCATTTTAGGCACCCCTAATGCGTGAGAAGTAGTTTGGAATCCAAATGCGTAAAAATGCCCTGTGAAATCCTAAAGGTACTCATTGGAATTTGGGCCCCTTTGCACATCTTGGCTGCAAAAAAGTGTCACTCAGGTGGTATCGCCGTACTCAGGAGAAGTAGGGCAATGTGTTTTGGGGTGTATTTTTTACATATACCCATGCTGGGTGTGAGAAATATCTCTGTATATGACAACTTTTTAAATTTTTTTATACAAAGTTGTCAATTTACAGAGATATATTTTTTTTTTTTTTAGCCCAGAGGCTGAACGGAAAAAAAAATCTCATTACCCGTATGCTCAATATAAGGAGAATCGCAGAAACTCCTAATGCTGGCCATACGTGTAATGATTGCGGAGACCTTTAAATGCCAGGGCAGTACAAAAACCTCACATGTGACCCCATTTTAGAAAGCAGGCACCCCAAGGTATTCTATGAGAGGTATGGTGAGTTCATGTTAAATTTTATTTTTTGTCACAAGTTAGTGGAATATGAGACTTTGTAAAAAAAATTAAAAAATATATCAATTTCCGCTAACTTGTGCCAATTTTTTTTTTTCTGTGAACTCGCCATGCCCCTCACGGAATACCTTGGGGTGTCTTCTTTCCAAAATGGGGTCACTTGTAGGGTATTTATACTGCCCTGGCATTTTAGGGGTCCTAAAGCGTGAGAATCGAAATGCGTAAAAATGCCCTGTGAAATCCGAAAGGTACTCATTGGTTTTAGGGCCCCTTTGCGCATCTTGGCTGCAAAAAAGTGTCACACATGTGGTATCGCCGTACTCAGGAGAAGTAGGGCAATGTGTTTTGGGGTGTATTTTTACATATACCCAAACTGGGTGAGAGACATATCTCTGTAAATGACAACTTTTTAAAAAAATTTATACAAAGTTGTCAATTTACAGCGATATTTCTCACACAAAGTATGGGTATATGTAAAAATACACCCCAAAACACATTGCCCTACTTCTCCTGAGTACGGCGATACCACATGAGTGACACTTTTTTGCAGCCTGGGTGCGCAAAGGGGCCCAAATTCCAACGAGTACCTTTAGCTTTTACATGGCTGCTCACAATTTAGCCCCGCCCAAAATGCCAGAACAGTACAAACACCCCACAAATGACCCCATTTTGGAAAGAAGACACCCCAAGGTATTCGCTGAGGGGCATAGTAAGTCCATGAAAAATGTAACTTTTTCTAAAAAGTTAGCAGAAAGGGAGACTTTATGAGAAAAAAACTATAAAAAATCAATTTCCGCTAACTTGTGCCAAAAAAAAAAATTCTGTGAACTCGCCATGCCCCTCACAGAATACCTTGGGGTGTCTTCTTTCCAAAATGGTGTCACATGTGGGGTATTTATACTGCCCTGGCAATTTAGGGGCCCTAAAGCGTGAGAAGAAAAATGCGTAAAAATGCCCTCCTAAAAGGTACTCATTGGTTTTAGGGCCCCTTTGTGCATCCTGGGTGCGCAAAGGGGCCCTAAATTCCAACGAGTACCTTTAGCTTTTACATGGCTGCTCACAATTTAGCCCCGCCCAAAATGCCAGAACAGTAAACACACCCCACAAGTGACCCCATTTTGGAAAGTAGACACCCCAAGGTATTCACTGAGGGGCATAGTGAGTCCGTGGGAGATTAAATTTTTTTTTGCCAGAAGTTAGCAGAAATGGAAACTTTATTATTTTTATTTTTT
The DNA here is from genome assembly GCA_033119425.1 of Bufotes viridis. NCBI lineage: Eukaryota > Metazoa > Chordata > Amphibia > Anura > Bufonidae > Bufotes > Bufotes viridis. The sequence goes on from CM065589.1 coordinate 267,209,517, forward strand.
TCCTCAGAAAGTGTCATTTTCCGCTAACTTGTGAAAAAAAATGAAATGATATATGAACTCACCATGCCCCTCCGTGAATACTTTGGGGTGTCTTCTTTCTAAAATGGTATCATTTGGGGGGTATTTATACTATCCGGGCATTCTAGCACCTGATGAAACATGACAGGTGCTCAGAAAGTCAGAGCTGCTTCAAAATGCCGAAATTCACTTTTTTGCACCATAGTTTGTAAACGCTATAACTTTTACCCAAACCAATAAATATACACTTATTGGATTTTTTTTTTTATCAAAGACATGTAGAACAATAAATTTTGCGAAAAATTTATCCAGAAATGTAGTTTTTTAAAAAAAAATTACAACAGAAAGTGAAAAATTTCATTTTTTGCAAAAATTTCGGTAATTTTTGATTAATAGCAAAAAAATTAAAAATGTCAGCAGCAATGAAATACCACCAAATGAAAGCTCTATTAGTGAGAAGAAAAGGAGGCAAAATTAATTTGGGTGGTAAGTTGCATGACGGAGCAATAAGCGGTGAAATTAGTGTAGTGCAGAATTGTAAAAAGTGGCCTGGTCATTAAGGGTGTTTAAGCTAGGGGGGCTGAAGTGGTTAATCATGACCTCACCAGCTCCTCTCCCAGCAGGGCATTTTAAAATCCAGTGCACCAATCACAAACCACCTCAAATGATGGTATTAACCCTCTCCTGGTACTGTACTTCAAAACTGCTCTGCTGGAAGCTGGTTATATGTCATTTAGTTACATACATAGTCCAACATTTCGTCCTCTCTATACAAAGAAAACGCATGGTGTAAATCCTTACATAACATAAAATCCATAAAATATCTACTATGGCACATGCTGTTGTAATTATGAAAAACCTCTGCCGAACCACTATCTATCAGTAGTAGTGCATGAACTCTCTTTTATAATTCAGACCTTTGGGATATCTTGTCTTTAAGTTATAAATCCAAAAGGCCTCCCTTCGCAGAACTTTTTTCTTAATATCACCGCCCCTTTGTGATGGAAAGATCCTCTCTATGCCGAATGCTTGAAAATGACATACCTCTCGATTGTGTATAGAGATAAAATTTTCCGCTGCCCCTGACACATTCGTGTAAGATGGATTGTTAATATAGTTTAGGTGTTCTAGAATCCGTTTTTTTTTATTTTCTTGTAGTACTACCTACGTATAACAAGTTACATTGGATACATTTTATGACATAAATCACATTACGGCTGTTGCAGTTAATATATGATTTTATGTCATATTCCTTAACCTGTTTCGAATCACCAAATTTTTTAACTGGGGTAGTATAATTACACATTTTGCAGGGGTGACTCCCACAGCGACTGAACCCTGTGTATTTAAGCCATGTTTTGGTGTTTTTGTTTGTATTCATTGGTTGGAAGAAGGAAGGTGACAGGGTAGAGGATAAGGTGGATGACCGCCTGGGCACAACCCTAATACCACCCTTACAGATTTCATACATTGTTTCATTCTCAAATAAGATTGGAACACTGTCCTTGATGATGTTTTTAATACTCTCGAAATGTCTACTGTAGGTGAGTACTACTGTAGGGAGAGCTGACTGTGTCTTCTGATTACTCCTAGTGACACTGCCAAATAACAGTTCTCTTCAGTTTTTATTACGGTCTATGTTAATACCCCTAGCAATCAACCACCTTGCATATCCTCTATCCTGAAACCGTTTGGAGATGATCTTAATCTCTCTCTCAAATGCTAGATCGGTATTGCAATTCCTCCTTGCCCTAATACATTCACCCACAGGGATGGATTTAATAGTGTATATAGGATGTTGGCTGTTGGCCCTAAGAAGGGAGTTACCTGATACTGGTTTCCTATATGTGGAAGTTTCAATAACACTTCCTGCGGTGCCCTTCAACGTCAAGTCCAAAAAATCAACTGTATCACTATTGCTAGTGTATGTAAAACGTAAATTATAATTATTATCATTCAAATATTAAATGAAAGAGGGTATGGTAGATACATCACCCGACCAGATAATGAGCAGGTCATCGATGTATCTGCCATACCACTCAATGGATCTAACAAAAGGGTTATCACCTCAGAAAATGTATCTTTCCTCCCAGTATGATAAAACCAGATTTGCCAAGGAAGGGGAAAATTTAGCCCCCATTGAAACACCCTTTGTCTGTAAATAATATTGTCCGTCAAAAATAAAATAATTATGCTTCAGTAGATAATCTGTAACTTCAAGAATATAATTAATTTCTTCCTCTTGGAATCTACTATATTGATGCAAATGGTATTCGAGGCTCAAGAGGGCCACGACATGAGGTATTGAGGGGTACAGTGAGACAACATCAGTTGATATCCATGCAAATCTTGCATCCCATTTTTTACTGTAAAAAGCCCTCAGTACGTCACCCGTGTCTCTCAAAAAACCCGGGACTCGTTTTACTAGAGGTTGCAAAATACTATCAAGCCATTCCCCCAGTCTTTCATTGAGGGAACCTATACCGGACACAATGGGGCGCAGTGGGGGTGGGTTGAGCCCTTTGTGTATCTTGGGCAAAGCATGTATTAAGGGAGCAATGGGTGTCTCAACATTAATATATGCATACTGTTGCCGATCAAGAAGTCCCAGACTAAGTCCTTTGTTTAGTATAATAGCCAAAATATTTTGGAACTGAGTCAAAGGGTCGCTGGTCAACTTGGCATATGTAGAGACCTCATCAAGTATTTTTAACATTCCCATTCTATAATCCTCTCTATTTAGAACTGACAACTGCGCCCCCTTTGTCTGCCATCCTGATTATGATGTCATTGTTATTACTGAGTGATTGTATAGCATTCCTCTGTGTCTTAGTGACATTATTTTTGCTCTTATTTTCATCCCTTTTATCATGTAGTTCAAGCAGACGTTTCTCCACAACATCCTGAATTATTTCTGTTACGGTATAACCCGGTATAGCGAGGGTTAATACCGTTCGGGCGATTCCCCTGGAGAAGAGCACAGCAACCCACAACCGCTGGAATCCACCGAACTGGAACCATACGAAGTCCTCCTCTCCTGGAACAGGCAAGAGAACGTTCTGACGTAGCAATTCCCCCCAAGTACGAGACGAGGCTCCGTATTAATGGTTAAACAGGAATTCTCTCTTTATTGAGGGCTGCCTGCCCGGTATTTATGCAGGTCTCCCACCTGGTGGACACTCCCCTAGGGGACCAGAAGGAAGACTGCGACACAGGGGATACAGCAGCCAATCACACACAATGGGACAATACAGACACCCCCAGCATATCCCGCCCCTCTGCCTGTGATATAATTACCCTACACAGGTTAATGTAATCATCACAGGCCGGAGAATACACAATGTCTTCTGTCCTGGAGACAATCGAGGACTCATTCAATTATCTCTCAGGACAAAGGAAAATCGCCAATACACACGTGGGGACAATAGGACAGACATCACTATTCACTTAAAAACTACATATTCACAATCAATCCATTCAGGTTAACAACATATTAAAAAATGACACGAATCACACCAGGGGTTAACAAGTTAAGGGAAAGTCCTATTTGACCAAATGAAGCATGGCTTTTCTGGTTCAAACTGGTTTTACAGAGCCCTCTCTCCTGGAGACAATGGGGAAAATAATCCAATTATATCCAGGGATAGAGGCAGACTCCATTGAGCACATGGTTGCAAAAGGACATAAAATTACACAATGTTACAATTACTACATAAAACATATACATGCAACATATCCCCAGATGGCTTAGGTCTGAGCGCTCAATATATCCAAACAGCGCTCAGATGCCACAAACACAGTCAAATCGCCATGGGGTTTAAGTTTAGCGTGGGCTGATGAGAGGGGCCATAATCCTGGGGCAAGAGGCTGGCAATCTGTCCCCTCCAAAACTCAGTGGCGAGTTTGGTTTCGCCACACATCTCCCCTTTTCCAAACAGACTAACAGGGTATCTGACCTTCTGCCGGTCAGTGCCCTTGTTAGTCCAGCAGCCCACCCACAAAACAGAAACAGCAGTACAGCCCACCCACAATAAATGGTTACTACACCTGAGCAAGGGATAAACCTGTCCATGTCCATGTGCCTCACTACGGCTGTGTGGGGGACTGGTAGACTGCCTGAGTGGGTTGCTGAGTGGGCAGAGACCAGCGGTACTCTGCCCTGGTGCCAGCGCTACCACGGGAGTAGCCTGGTTGGAGCCTGGTTGTTGTAGGGGAGACCGACTGTCTCCCCTTTAGATACACAGCTCTGCTGTTGTAGGGAGAGACTGACTGTCTCCCTTTAGATAGACCACCATGCTGCTGTGGGGGAGACCGACTGTCTCCCCTTTGGCTAAATGGCCCTGTTGCTGGGGGACAGGACCGACTGTCCCTACCCCCTGTGCTGTGAGTGCAGAGACCACGGTCCCATCTGCACTGTTGTGGGGCTTACTGTCTCCCCTGGTGCGTTAAACTGCCGCTGGGGGATGGAGACCGGGCTCCCAATTCCCTGTAAATCACACGGCCGATGGGGAATGGAGACGATGCTCTTCTCTCCCTGCAAAACATACTGCCGCTGGGGAGCAGGACCGACTGTCCCTACTCCCTTAAAATCTGGCTGCCGCTGGGGAGAGCAGGTAACAAGCTCCTCTCCCATACATACTTCCAGCCGCTGGGGAGGGAGACCGACTGTCTCCGCTCCCAACACAGTGTCCTGCTGCTGGGGAAAGGAGACTGGGCTCTCTATTCCCTGCCGGACTCTCTGCCGATGGGGAGGGAGGACAAGGCTCTCCTCTCCCAGTAAGTCACTCTGCTGCTGGGGGCCAGGACCGACTGTCTCTGCCCCCTGTAACTTAGCCTGCCGCTGGGGAGAGGGGGTAACAAGCTCCTCTCCCATACATACTTCCAGCCTCTGGGGAGGGAGACCGTCTGTCTCCGCTCCCAATACAGTGTCCTGCTGCTGGGGAAAGGAGACTGGGCTCTCTATTCCCTGCTGGACACTCTGCCGATGGGAAATGGAGCCTGGGCTCCCAATTCCCTGCACTTGACTCTGCCGCTGGGGACAGGACCGACTGTCTCTGCCCCTGTAACTCAGCCTGCCGCTGGGGAATGGAGACTGGGCTCCCAATTCCCTGCAGGACCGGTGGAGAGACCTCGGTCCCATCTCCACCGGCCACCTGGGGTTCTTCCCAGTAGACCTCCACAATATCCTCCCAGCTGAAGGGCTCTGGACCTGGGTCTGACACTCTGCTCTCTCGCTGAGCCCTCTCACTGGAGTGGAACAGCTGCTGGTAGTCCTGTTCCAGCTCCATCTCCCGGGTCACCAGGTGGACCAGGTCTTGCTCAATTTTGTGAGTGTCGTCCCAGTCATACCTGCTCTCCCGCCACTCAAAGAGGTCCCTGAACCGGGCTTGTGTAGGGCTCCCAAACTCCAGCTCTGAAAAAGTCTCCCATAACAAGCCAGGACCATCAAACTCCTCTCCCTCTGGCATGTCATGCTCGGCTGTCCGGGGTAGGTACCGAGCTTCATACCACCAGAGTGCCTGGTAGGCATCTTCCAGCCACATCTCCCGCCTTACCAGGTGCTTCAGGTCTTCTACCCACTCTTCCAGGGGCTGCTCTCCTAGGAAGGGCATCCGCAGGGCTACTCGCTTCTGCTGTCGCTGCTCGTCCTTGGGGAGCCTCTCGTCCCGCAGATACTCCACAATACCCAGTGCCTGGTACCAGATGCCTTTGCGGACTGCATCTCGGTCATCCATGACACCCTCATCATACTCCACTAGTGGTTCCATACCGGTGCTGTACTGGGACACGCTTTGCCCTCAAATTGTAAAATCCACGGTGCCTTCTGTTGCTGTCCTTCTGGCTGTAGGAACGATCCCGCTGCTTGCCACCAGTTGTTACGGTATAACCCGGTATAGTGAGGGTTAATACCGTTCGGGCGATTCCCCTGGAGAAGAGCACAGCAACCCACAACCGCTGGAATCCACCGAACTGGAACCATACGAAGTCCTCCTCTCCTGGAACAGGCAAGAGAACGTTCTGACGTAGCAATTCCCCCCAAGTACGAGACGAGGCTCCGTATTAATGGTTAAACAGGAATTCTCTCTTTATTGAGGGCTGCCTGCCCGGTATTTATGCAGGTCTCCCACCTGGTGGACACTCCCTAGGGGACCAGAAGGAAGACTGCGACACAGGGGATACAGCAGCCAATCACACACAATGGGACAATACAGACACCCCCAGCATATCCTCCCCTCTGCCTGTGATACAATTACCCTACACAGGTTAATGTAATCATCACAGGCAGGAGAATACACAATGTCTTCTGTCCTGGAGACAATCGAGGACTCATTCAATTATCTCTCAGGACAAAGGAAAATCGCCAATACACACGTGGGGACAATAGGACAGACATCACTATTCACTTAAAAACTACATATTCACAATCAATCCATTCAGGTTAACAACATATTAAAAAATGACACGAATCAGACCAGGGGTTAACAAGTTAAGGGAAAGTCCTATTTGACCAAATGAAGCATGGCTTTTCTGGTTCAAACTGGTTTTACAGAGCCCTCTCTCCTGGAGACAATGGGGAAAATAATCCAATTATATCCAGGGATAGAGGCAGACTCCATTGAGCACATGGTTGCAAAAGGACATAAAATTACACAATGTTACAATTACTACATAAAACATATACATGCAACATATCCCCAGATGGCTTAGGTCTGAGCGCTCAATATATCCAAACAGCGCTCAGATGCCACAAACACAGTCAAATCGCCATGGGGTTTAAGTTTAGCGTGGGCTGATGAGAGGGGCCATAATCCTGGGGCAAGAGGCTGGCAATCTGTCCCCTCCAAAACTCAGTGGCGAGTTTGGTTTCGCCACAATTTCCATACCAGAAGTACGTGAATTAGTTGGGTAGTAGTGTGGATTGCGTGTGACAAATTTATCATTTTTTGGTATATCACTTTCAACCACACCACTAGTTTCACGTTGCAGACCCTTTAAATTCATCAAAGATATCTGTTCATCAAACATTAAATCAGAAAATTCATTATTTACAAACCTAGTCCGCTCCTGAGTGTCATTGGTGTCCTCTGACCCATAATAATGTTTTTTCACAGTGAGATCCCTCACAAATTTGTTTAAATCACAAAGGGTCAGAAAGACATCAAAGTCCCTCGATGGGGCAAAATTGAGTCCCAATCTTAATACATCTAATTCATTGACAGTTAACACATGATCCGACAGATTAACTACATCAAAAATCGCGGTTGTTATATCCGTCAATTCCAATGCCGCGTTTTCATTAATTGCGGTTTTGCCGTGTTTGCAGCCTCCTCCTCGTTTTTTGATTTTTTTTTTTTTCTGTTTCCTATAATAGGACATTTTAATGTCAGTATTGGTGTTAGAATTGTCCTTTTCTATCAAATGTTCCACTTGAATAGCTTTAGTTCAATATTTGAATGATAATAATTATAATTTACGTTTTACATACACTAGCAATAGTGATACAGTTGATTTTTTGGACTTGACGTTGAAGGGCACCGCAGGAAGTGTTATTGAAACTTCCACATATAGGAAACCAGTATCAGGTAACTCCCTTCTTAGGGCCAACAGCCAACATCCCATATACACTATTAAATCCATCCCTGTGGGTGAATGTATTAGGGCAAGGAGGAATTGCAATACCGATCTAGCATTTGAGAGAGAGATTAAGATCATCTCCAAACGGTTTCAGGATAGAGGATATGCAAGGTGGATGATTGCTAGGGGTATTAACATAGCCCGTAATAAAAACCGAAGAGAACTGTTATTTGGCAGTGTCACTAGGAGTAATCAGAAGACACAGTAAGCTCTCCCTACAGTAGTACTTACCTACAGTAGACATTTTGAGAGTAATAAAAACATCATCAAGGACAGTGTTCCAATCTTATTTGAAAATGAAACAATGTATGAAATCTGTAAGGGTGGTATTAGGGTTGTGCCCAGGCGGTCATCCACCTTATCCTCTACCCTGTCACCTTCCTTCTTCCAACCAATAAATACAAACAAAAACACCAAAACATGGCTTAAATAAACAGGGTTCAGTCGCTGTGGGAGTCACCCCTGCAAAATGTGTAATTATACTACCCCAGTTAAAAAATTTGGTGATTCGGAACAGGTTAAGGAATATGACATAAAATCATATTTTAACTGCAACAGCAGTAATGTGATTTATGTCATAAAATGTATCCAATGTAACTTGTTATACGTAGGTAGTACTACAAGAAAATTAAAACACCGGATTCTAGAACACCTAAACTATATTAACAATCCATCTTACACGAATGTGTCAGGGGCAGCGAAACATTTTATCTCTATACACAATCGAGAGGTATGTCATTTTCAAGCATACAGCATAGAGAGGATCTTTTCATCGCAAAGGGGCGGTGATATTAAGAAAAAAGTTCTGCGAAGGGAGGCCTTTTGGATTTATAACTTAAAGACAAGATATCCAAAAGGTCTGAATTATAAAAGAGAGTTCATGCACTACTACTGATAAATAGTGGTTCGGCAGAGGTTTTTCCACATCATAATTACAACAGCATGTGCCATAGTAGATATTTTATGGATTTTATGTTATGTAAGGATTCACACCATGCGTTTTCTTTGTATGGAGAGGACGACATGTTGGAACCCGAATGTAATTTGAAAGTGGCAGTATGGATTCATTGAAATAATTATTAGTCCACAAATGTTGGTTTGCAATTCAATACTTCCACTTTCAATGGGATTTATTTTAGACTATGTATGTAACTAAATGACATATAACCAGCTTCCAGCAGAGCAGTTTTGAAGTACCAGGAGAGGGTTAATACCATCATTTGAGGTGGTTTGTGATTGGTGCAGTGGATTTTAAAATGCCCTGCTGGGAGAGGAGCTGGTGAGGTCATGACCGAGAACAGGTGTGTCTGAAACGCGTAGACCGGGAGTGTGTTTCCATGAGTCAAGGCAGAGCTGTCGCTTGTATTTTATGCAACGGAATAAAGGTAATTTGGCTTTTCAATTGATGACGTCAGTGCTGGATCTTTTCTTCTTACTATATGCACAAGTTATAAAACCTATCTGTTTGGGGGACAAACCCGACACCGCGCAGGAGCTGTGGACGGGCCTTGAACAACAGACCGATGAGTGGTTTGTGCCAGTCAGCCTCAGGCCCGGCCTGGTGGTGTGCGATAATGGGCGAAATCTCGTAGCAGCTCTGGGACTAGCCGGTTTGACGCACATCCCTTGCCTGGCGCATGTGCTGAATTTGGTGGTGCAGAAATTCCTTAAAAATTACCCAGACATGTCATAGCTGCTGCATAAAGTGCGGGCCGTCTGTGCGCGCTTTTGGCGTTCTCATCCTGCTGCTTCTCGCCTGTCAGCGCTGCAGCGTAATTTCGGCTTCCCGCTCACCGCCTCATATGCGACGTGCCCACAAGGTTCAACTCCACCTTGCACATGCTGGCCAGACTGTGCGAGCAGCAGCAGGCGATAGTGGAGTTTCAGCTGCAGCACGCATGGGTGAGTCGCTCAGCGGAACAGCACCACTTCACCACCAATGATGGTCTGGTAGTTTTTTGTAGGCTGTGTATATTCCTGTTCTACCATAGGTTTTACCTATATTGTATTTTTGGGGGATAATTTTTATCCCCCTTTGTGGTAAATCGGTGCTGCTGTGCTGTACATATTGTGTCCTGCACTGACTGTGCTGTTCATAGTGAACCCTGCACTGCCTGTGCCATACATAGTGCACCCTGCACTGCCTGTGCCATACATAGTGCATCCTGCACTGCCTGTGCTGCTCATAGTACACCCTGGTACACAATATACTTTTTCCAGGGTGCGGGTGCCTGCAGCGATGGCTCTGAGTGCCGCCTCTAGCCCTCGTGCCATAGGTTTGCCACCACTGCCATAGCTACGCCCCTGCCAACATGAATATACGCTGTCACCTAGGGAGGAATGGTACATGAATCCTCAGTACTGGATGCTAAAGATGTCACAAAAGTAAGGAGCATACGTGGCATGATATTTCCCATCCCCCTGATTTGCCCTTCAGGGTAGATTACTTCCACTAGTTCAGATTTAATTGGGTAGATTCCATAATCTAAATATGGCTGTACATGTGACAAAGCGCTCAACTGAATAAGCTATTCTCCTTTCCTGATAAACATGCTGGAATCAGCCCAAAGTACTAAGCGGTATGCGGAAGTGTATGCGGAATAAGATGCTGCAAGACAGTAGTTATCTCCAGGGGAAATACAGTATGTATGATCCTCCTTGGCCAGGCAGCCCCATTCACAGCGAGTTCAAATGACATTTATCTAATGTATGGTATTATATATTGCCAAGGATTAAATATTACTTTAAAAAAAAATATATATATATATATTTTTGAGGGACTCATTTTTTTTCAACTCATTTCATTAACAAAAATGTAAAAAAAAAATCTTTGTAGTAGTCTTGTGTCCTGTATGCAAATGACGAGACTCCCTGAAAGAGTCTAGTCAAACTTTTTGATTAGGTGACTTCCTGCATGCTCAGAGGTTTCCCACAAGCCCCCATAGCAGCATATGGAGCCAGAACCAATACTGCAATAACCAGCGCAATCTCATATCTCTAACTAAATACATGTCTGCAGCACTAATGCCGACCGTGACCCAGCCAGAGAGATAGATCTCCAATTCTCTGCTCGTCACGCCCGCCGCCGCAGCCTCACCTCACTCACTTGTGAGACGCAGGCTGCGGCTTCTCCTCCACCACGTCCGGCCAGTACTGCACGGTAGCGGGACCACTCCCTTCCCTGGCTGAGCCTGCACCTGCACGCACGGCTTTGCCCCCCTATGAACTTAGCCGCTGGCGGCACCCACTGCCCAAATTACCCGGGCCACGGCTTTACTCCTTATCTCCTGGCAATTGCGACCGCTGCGACCCCTATAGCTATGCCAGTGGTGACCAGTATGTTTGCTGCTTTATGTACTTTAGTAACTGCACACCAGTGTGGCTACTCTTGCCCATGCCGAACTCGATTATGGCAATGCTTAACTTAAAACATGTGAAGGAGGGGGAGGAGGAGTGACACTGTGCACTGGCCAGGGAGAAGGAGGTGGAGGAGGCAGATAAATGCCTGGTGTGGGAGACAGGCCAACACAATCATAAGGGGTCAAAAAGACCTTGCCTTGTAAGCAAGGTACTGCCTTGCCGCTGCTGCAAAAACATTGACCCAATGGAATGTGAAAGATATGTACTGTCCCTGCCCCTAAAAGCTGCTCCAGGCGTCCACTGTGGCGTGAACCTTGCTGTACAATAAGAATCACGGGGAGTGGCCTACATTTTCCGCAGAGATGGATTTTTAGAAGAAAAAATGGTGGCTAGGTATCTTTCAACATGGCTGAGTGCACGACTCTTGCTCCCTGCAGGCAGAAGAAGCGACTAAATGGTACGGCAGAGACTACACCACCAGAAACTTTGCCAGGTGGGAAATAAGCTTGTGCACCAGCGGATTGCTGGTTGTGTACAGTTGTTTCCTAGCTACACAATCCATTATAGATGGCTGACAATGGAGCAGAGAAAGAAGCGGAGGAGTCTGATCAAGGGGGCAGAAATGGATGATGATAATATGAAAGACACTGTACTGTCTGTGGATGCAGCCAGGCTGCCTCAAGGGGCACTGGCAGAAAGAGAGAACTCCAGATGCTGTAGCCGACTGCCACCTTGGCTTGCCCATGAGATGGAATCATGCTGCTTCATGTGGTTCAATTGAGCTGTAATGCCTAAGTTTCTGTTTGCTTGCCCACGTCTTATTTTGTTCTGGCAAGTCTTGCACAGGGCAATGCAGTTGTCTTCCGGCAACGTGGAGATAAAATTCTAGACGGGAAATACTCACGCAAAGCTGTAGGCAGCCAAGCTTGGCTTAACATCTGCATACAATAAAACAGCTTAGGAAATCATTTTTATGATACAAGGAGAAAATCTTTCCATCTAAGACTTTTATTAGTAATGAACGGCAGGGGCAATATTCGAATTCGCTATATTTAACGAATATTTGGTTGAATATTCATCATATATTTGCGAATTCATGAATTTGTGGTTATTCAATTGATTGCGAAAATCGGCAATGTAATATGCGCGTAATGCGTGCGCAATATAGGCGTGGGTCACTATAGCTACATTTTTCAAGCTGCTAGAAGTTTCCTGAGACTGGAGAAAATGGTTGGCACGGCAGAACATTACAATAGCTTTATATGCAGATAGAGAGCTCCGATATATTTGCGATTGTGCAAATCGGCAATTAATGATGCGCATATTTTTGTGCAATAGGTGCATGTTCACATTTTAGCAGGTCTGACTACATATTAGTGATTGGTGCACTAAGTATTGCTGTGAACTTGTGACATCACAGCACTATGTATGTATGCATGTATCATACATACAGCACTATGTATGTAGCATGTATGTATGGACGGCAGAACCATCACACTACCTAACTCCCTTTACTGTAACCTATCAGCTACACTATATCACTATATAACCTACACTGACTATGTCTACTTTGGGATCTGGTGATGCCGCTAAGCCAAGCTTGGCTGCCTACAGCTCTTCGTGAGTATTTCCCGTCTAGCATTTTATCCCCACGTTGCCGGAAGACTTAGCCCTGCCCTGTGCAAGATTTGCCAGAACAAAATAAGACGTGGGCAAGCAAACAGAAACTTAGGTATTACGGTTTATTAGGCATTACAGCTCAATTGAACCACATGAAGCAGCATCATCTGTATTATATATATGTAAATCTGTATTATATATGTAAGCTAACTAACTAACTGTTTAATGTAACGTGACACAGGAAAGCAGAGAGCAACTGTAGAAAATGGCTGTGGGGAGGTTCTTATATACTAAAGGGGTAGGCAACTTTCCTATTGGTTGCTAGGGATGTTGCTAAGTTTAGACAAAGACATTGCAGCCTTCTCATTGGCCCACAAGCAAAAAGGGTGGTAACTGATGAAAAAAAAGTTGAATATTTGAAAATATGAATGTATATCCCGATAGTCTAAATATTCGCGAATTCTCGAAGTTGCGATATTCGCGATTAAAATTTTCAATTCGAATATTTACGCCCAACACTAACTTTAATTACTCCAGCTGATTCAGGCATATCATCGCTGACAAGAGTTCGTAGGAACGCTCATTAATGATGATCTGCCTGTGTAATACTGACGCTAATTACTCGATAAAGCAAATACTTGTTCATCGTACAATCTCAGTCTTTGGTCGGGTTTAAAAAGCATTGCTTACCGGCAGCGGATTGTGCTATCCAATCACAATCTGCTGCCGGCAAACAATGATTCAGTATGGTAATGAGTGATAGCATAAGATGTGGAGGAGATCGCTGCATGTAATAGCAGCGATCTCTTCCACTGATGACCAGGCGATTGTTGGGAAGGAACGTTTCCTTCCTGACAATTATCTACTTGATTACCTGTTGTAAACCTTTTTTTTTTTTTCAATGATTGGGACCTAGCTCAAACTATACTATTTAGTTGCATGTGGGTTTGGCATCTGTTTTGGCCCCATGTTCATGGGTGTTGCCATTTCTCCTAGAGGCTCAGCTACCTGCAACTGCAAACTCTTCTAATATTCTTTACCCCATGTCTATCCTTAATGAATCCATTTTGGTTATCCTCTACTATACCTGACTGTTAGGCCGGTGGGCCTTGTCTACCACTGTCCTGCTGTCGCAGGAGTTAGACCTTCTCTCTTGCTCCCTGTCCAGCTGATCAGCTGAAGTGCTGATCAGCCTCCCTATTTAGCTGGGCTGTGGATTCACCCTGTTGTCTGAGCTTTGAGGTTTTCTAGTCTCTAGTAACCAGCTAAAGTAAGCTGTTGTCTGAATACCTTTGTACTGTGCCCTGTTTGTCTACTGATTCTGCTCCTTGCATCCTGTCCCAATCATGTAAATGTGACCTGGGCTATGCACGTACTCTGCCTGCCCCGACCTAGGAATTGTTATTTGTAAAATGAAAGTACTCAGATTGCCCTGACTTTGTACTGTGTTCAGACTACGCTTTTTGCCTAAGACCTTGGTGCTTTACACCAGTTTCTCTGTCCCCCGTCAGTAAGCCTTCCACTAAAGAAGGACTACTCCAGGAGGTAGGGGCCTGGTTGGTTCCCTGTACAGGGATTAAAGGGTGAATACCAGTGAACCACCATAACAACGTCATTAGGTTTAGCCCAAAATCAAACTGTTTAGTTGGCACAGTGGGTCCACACCCACTGCCCATTGCAATGTTCTAGCTAACCGATTTGCTAATCCTTTTTAACATATTTTTTTATCTACATTAATTAAAGATATCAGCCTGTATGAAGTTTTCTCCTCAGGATTTTCATCTTTCTTGTGAATAACAGTATTATATGCTATTTTTATAGTTTCTAAGTGTTCACCTTTTTCAAATATGTCATTATACATTTCTAAAAGCCATCAACTTAACCCCCCTCCCTCCCTTCTTATGTCTTTCTGGTCCTGGGGATTTTACAAAAGCAAGAGATTTATTATTTTCCTGCAATTCATGTCACAAGAAATTATTTCCAATATATATATTTTTTCCATTTGTTCGTTCATTCATTCTTTGGTAAAGCCTCACTTTTAGTGGTGTTTGTTTCTAATTTACTATATAATTTCTGATAAAATTCGGCCAAAATCCCATTTATATCCTTTGCGTCATATGTTTTGCCGCCTTTTTCATTCTGTAAAGTGTTAATATTGCAGCTTTCCCTAAATTTGCCAGTAATTTTCCCGATTTGTTAACAAACTGAAATAATTTACATTTTTTCTTTGCAGCAATGTTGATGCATAAGACCCATTAACCGATGAAAGTTCCTCTAGAAAGTCCCTCTTAACATTCAAAGGTAGAGAATATCTTGTTATTTGTGTTTCCTGTCAAATACTTTAAGACTATTAACAACTTTATATAAATGCCTATTTCTCCACATAGCTAAATCATGATTAATGTATTCAGATGATATACAATTTAAAGAGAGAGAAACAAAATAGAGCTTATACATTTTCAATCAATGTTTAATCAAAGTGAATTTTGTTCTGAAGCAGTGTAATACATGTGTAAGCATTATGACAAAGATTTATCAGTGTTTTATGCCTTCATTGGGATGGACACCATATGTTTTAAAGGCCCATTTTTCACAAAACATGAATTGACCCTTCTTACCCCAGAGTTTTTTTTGACTTTGCGTTTTCGTTTTTCGCTCCCCACCTTCCCAGAGCCATAACTTTTTTATTTTTCCGTTCACATTGTCGTATGAGGGCTTATCTTTTGTGGGACAAGTTGTATTTTCCAACATAACCATTTAATATTGTATAGAATGTGGTGGGGAGTGGGAAAAAAATCCAAAAGTGGTGGAATTGGAGAAAAAAATTCAATTTTGCCACAGTTTTATGTTTTTTTTAAGGCATTTATTATTAGTGTAAATTGTGATATTCATTCTCCATGTCAGTACGAATCTGGCGATACCACATATGTATACTTTTCCTTGTATTTTGATGCTGAAAAAAATTAAATTATTTTTTTTGCTGTCATATTCTGACCCCTATAACTTTTTTTTTAGTTATGTGTAGAAATCAGGGGACAGGGGCACCAGATCTGTTCACTGTATCCAGCATAGACGGACATGGCCATGCACTACTTGAACCCATTGACTATAAAAGGATCTAGCGGTGATGCGACAACTTTCTGGTATAAGTCCTGCATGCATGGGTTTTTTATGCTGGCTGAAGTCCGCACTTATCCTGGAAAGTGGCCAGATTACCGACAGACCGATATGTATGTCCAATATAGTAAACTTTGGCAGGCTGTTCATCTACTGGCAGAGCGAGTCAGATCAATTAAATGCATAGTCAGATAAATGAGTATAAATCCAAAGTGAACTTCCATATTCCTCTCAAATCTAATCATGCAATCCACTCTCCACAGCAGTACATATAACCTTATAAAATAAGAATATAAAAAATGGAAACATGTTTATTAGGATTAGTATTTATAATTGCACTGAAAGGTCAGTGAAGTATATTTGAGCATAACTAGGTCAAGTTGTATGTTCACTGAAGCCTGTCACAATGCCCATGTCATAGGGTGATGGGGTGATTTGATTTGATTTGATTTGCTGGAGGTCATTGGTTATCTGGAAGTGGATTATTTATTCCTTCCACATCTATATCTACATCTTTCCAGAAGACATTGCTGCAGGTAACTTTGCTTTCACTGCAGTTTTGACTGGGTTAATGTTTCAATTGTTTAAAAATGAACAACTTTACCAAACAGAAGCAGAAAAGAGCAATTTCAGTCACATTTTGGTCTTTCTTTTCTATTTTTCACAATTTGGAGATTGAACTATAGTAAATAGCAGGTGTTGACAGTGCTTTCCAACAGTTGACTACAATGTAATTGTGCAGAAATACTAAACCATCTTTACATTTTCACCTTGATCTCAATAACTGCTTCTATTCTAAGGACAAACATGTACTTATGTCAATGCAGAGGTAAGTATTTCCACCACATATTAGTCATAGTTTGATTTTCTATTCTACTGAGACATTTGAAAATTTGAATCCCATTGAATTTTTCTCCATATCAGCAATGTTTTTCTATAACAAGTATTACGGTAAATCAATAATTGCAACAAAAGCAAACAGCGGGGAATTTTGTGAAAAATATAAGCATTTGGTAGTGAAGTAATGCGAAAACATTGTAGATCAAAGTCATTAATGTTATTTAAAGAGCACTTCAGGTTTATTCAAACCAGGTAATTTAAAAAATTGGGGCAGATTTACTAATCCTGTCTAAAATGTAGACAGTAGAGGATCAATGATCGTTGCTGACAATTCCTGATAATTGTCCTGTGTAAAGATGATGCCAATTACCCAACGATTGAACAAATGCTTAGTTGTCAGGTGATCGTTTCTTTAATTTGGCACATAAAATCATCATTTATTGGTAGCACATTGGCTGAATTAAGAGGTGCTACCCACGAACCATGAATCTCTATTGGGATATATGATCACATAAGGGGATAATTAATAAATGTAAATGCAGCTCTAGTGGGGCTCAAAGATTGGGCAATAATCATGAATGAATGATTGTTTATGTATCAACCTATTAAAATACCATTAACCCTTAGGATACCAGTGTTTTTTTTTTTCGCATTTTCATTTTTCTTCTCTATCTTCCTTGAGCCATAACTTTTTAATTTTTCCTTTCACATAGCTGTATGAGGGCTTATTTTTTTCCAGGCTAAGTTGTACTTTCTAATGACACCATTAATTATGGCATATAATCCAGTTGGAATTGGTAAAAAAATTCCTCCAACGTTTTACGGGTTTTGTTCCCAAGGCGTTCTGTTTGCGACAAAACTGACCCATGTACTTTATTCTCTAGGTCAGTACGATTTACGAGTGTTAAGATAAATTAAATTTGTTTTTTCCATGACCATATTCTGACCCCCATAACTTTTTATAGTTATATCTACTGAGCTGTGTGGGGGCTAATTTTTTGCAGGACAATCTGTAGTTTTTTATTAATACCATTTTAGACTGTGTGAGTTTTTGATCACATTTTATTACAGAGAACCAATAAAAAAATGTCAAATTGGCCATTTTGACTCTGTTTTCCATTACGCCATTTACTGTATTAAAAAATTGTTTTATATTTTAATAGTATGGTATTTTCATTTGCGGTGATACCCGTGATGTTTACATTGTTTGTTATTCAGTTTTATTATTATTATTATTATTATTATTATTATTATTATTATTGTGAAAAGGAGGTTATTTAAACTTTTATATTTTTTAATTTTTTATATATATTTTAACATTTGTTTACTTTTTTGTAATAATTCTGAAGACTGTATTTGAGCGTATAAAATCCATTTTTTTATTTTTTATTTTGAACAATCATTGATTTTAAAATGCATTTATTACTGACTATTGCTTATTTCTTTTTTTTAATAAATTCTTTATTTTTCATTTCAATTAAGACAGAAATGAGTCTATGAAAATAGTATAAGATAACATGTCACTAAGTAGACAGGTATCCAGTACATCCCGTAAGGCACACGGACGTCAAAGAAGGCAGCACTGGATCGAAAACAGGACCAGTCTTAATAACATTTGATCCTTAGCTGGCATTACCACAGACAATAGTCGCATAATTCCAACCAGATAAACACGAAGGAACAGGGGGAGGGGAGGGGGATCACGCAAACAAAATGAGACAATGAGAAGGAAGGGGGAATCTCCTCAGGTCAGGAGGTTTCAGTATATTGCTTATTTCTTATGTTGGACTGCCACCTGGTGTCCAAAATAAGAATTGCAGCATGAATGCCCTGAACCTCTTCTGCGAGGCTGAGTGTTTTCAAATTAATTACTGGCATCCTCACTAGCCACAGAGGATGCCGTTAACAAGCCCGGAAACGCGAGCAGCCCCGGTAATTAGCCACATTGTCTCTGCTGTTTGAAACAGCAGAGACCTGCCTGCCATGACACCCACTGCATGTGCGAGTGGGCGCCATGTTTGCCTATCGCTCCAGCGCCGTACATGTACAGGGCTGGTAGCTAAAGGGTTAAGCAGACAGTGTAAAGATGTGTCAGATTTATCACCGTGGCTCATGGTGGATGATAAATATGATCCACAGAGACTGAGCGATCACCCTTTGCTTGCATTACAAGGAATTTCTTTGATGCAATCAGGGCCTATATCATATATCGGCAGACATCCCAGGGTTTTTCTTTAGTGTAGAACTTGTAATCCAAAAATAAATGTGGTTAAAAGTGTGAAAAACATTTTAAGTGTGCAAGATTTTTTTGTTGCATTGGCAAAATGCTCTTAAATTGCTCTGATACCAAATGAAAGTAATCTTGCAAACTACAAATGTCCTAAATTTCCTTTTTGGGGAAAAAAGCATTGTCAGAGAACTATGGCAGGGTATCAAAGCAGATTGTTGCAATCACGAGGAGAACAAGAGAAACAGAATAGGAGTCTCTATTACCAACAATAAGCTTGCTGCATTCATACAGAGTCAAAAGCATTCATTAGCTTTCATAGTGTAACACAGGCTTTCAAAGCTAAACATCAAAGTAGAATAAGGTAATACATGTATTTCTGTGGTTACACTTATAAATAGAACCACTACAAGAAAGTACTTTGAATAAGATAAGACACTTAACAACGTTCTTCCTTATTTTGTAAAGTCTTACAGTCTTCTGTCATCTAAGCAAATGCATTATAATATGAGGACATCTTCACAAACTTTTATTTTTACATTTCAGGTACACATTGCTTTCCAATGTTGAAGTTATGATTGTGAGATATTGACAATCTTTTTCATAGCCTTTATTATCTGTGTGTGGTTTTAAATCTATGTTGTGTGAGTCTATAATTTTAAATGCCATTCTGTATTATTGTCTGTATGATGCCATTCAGTCTGAACCTGTAGGAACACACATTCAGCTTTGGCAGAAATAAAATTAGCAGTGGTTGCTAAAAACTAGTGGTAATGAGGTTTCCTGGATGTGACACTACAGCCTCATGGAAATGCATAACACTTTAGACATGTTTGCACCCGTGTACACAGGCACCCAGAAGCTTTTTAGCTTGACTACCAGAAGATCAATGAGATATATCCTAAGCTGTAACTCATCCCTGGTAAATTGCAGATTAATACCTGTCATAATCGGGTCCAGCCTAACATGGGGGACACAGGGAGCCCAAGCACCCCATACGACAGAATGCATTACCATGTAATAAGGGTCTGGAATTCTGGAAGTCAAACCAGGTCGTATTTGGTGTCTACATGGACAGTATAGTGGGAACATATGTGTTCACACAGTCTCTTTCATACGGGCAGGAGATATGGGCACTGGTTTATATTTTCATATTGGCTAGCTGGATAGGGAGGTGGAGTGACCATAAATAATGAGAGGCCTTCCCAGAAGGCTAGCCCAGAATGGAAGAATGGAAGAAGTTCCCTTCATAGCCCACCCCTCATCGGGGGATAAAAAATGGGATTGGGGACAGTTCTATAACACAATTTGGGGATCCGATCAACATTGTGTTGTGTTGTTCAAAGACAACTCTGACAGGGAGTCTTAAAGCCGGACTGTTTGGCCTAAAACCAGACCTCTGGCTACCCTAGGGGCAGGCTGCTGTGGAGGTCACAGTTAAGGGAATGGTCTATTATGGAGGTCAGTGTTAAGGGGCAGACTTCTGTAGAGGCCACTGTTAAGGGGGCAGGGTGTTGTGGAAATCACTGTTAAGGAGATGGTGTACTGTGGAGCTCACTAATAAAGGTTGCGGCTGCTGTGAAGGTCACTGTTAAAGGGGCAGGCACTGTGGAGGGGTCTGTTAAGGGGGCCGGGAATGGTGGAGGTCACAGTTAAGGGGACGATCCGCTATATAGGTCAGTGCTAAGGGGCCGGGTGCTGTAGAGGTCACTGTTATGGGGACGGGGTGTTGCGGAGGTCACATTTTAAGGCAATGGAGCTCTGTGGAGGCCATTGTTAAGGGGGGCGGTTATTGTGGAAATCACTGTTAATGAGATGGCGTACTGTGGAGGTCACTAATAAAGGGGTGTCCGCTTTGGAGGTCACTGTTAAAGTGGAGGATGCTGTAGATGTTAGTATTAAGGGGGAAGGCCACTGTGGAGGTCACTGTTAAAGGGACGGGTAATGTGGAGGTCACTGTTAACGGAGGAGTGGACTGTGGAGGTCACTATTAAAGGTCAGCGGGATACAGTAAGGTCACTGTTAAGGCAGCGGAGTTCTGTG
This sequence comes from Bufotes viridis, assembly GCA_033119425.1. Taxonomy (NCBI): domain Eukaryota; kingdom Metazoa; phylum Chordata; class Amphibia; order Anura; family Bufonidae; genus Bufotes; species Bufotes viridis. The sequence goes on from CM065589.1 coordinate 267,230,377, forward strand.
AGGTCACTCTTAAGGGAGTGGGGTACAGTGAAGGTCATTGTTAGGGGAGCAGAGTACTGTGGCAGTCATTGTTTTTTTTTTATTTTTATTTTTATTTTAATCATCTCAAAAAACACAATTCATGAAACAAAATTACAAAAATAACCTCCCCATTCCTCCCGCATCCCCTTAACCCACCCCCCAATCCTGCAGGGAAGAAGAAAGAAAAGAAAAAAAAAAAATTCCTCAACCATCCCAATCCCTCCAAATATTGCCCCATTTTGCGTAGGGCCCTCTTTGTCTGTACATAATCCTCTCATAGATTTTCACCTTATCCACTAAACATAGCCAATTATTGCAGTCTGGAGCAGAGGGGGAAAACCATTCTCTGGCTACAAGAAGCCTGGCCAGAAACATCACTTTAGTCAACAGTTGGCCCTTCATGGGCTGGCAATTAACCTCTGATAGGTCCCCCAAAACCCATACCTTAGGAGATAGAGGAATATCTATATTAAGTCTCCGAGCCAAGGTTGTTTGAATCATTCTCCAATATTTACTCACTATTGGGCAATCCCAGAACAGATGTAAATGATCTGCCCTGGGGTCCCCACAGCGAAGACAGTCAGAGGAGGCTCTAAATCCCCTCTTATGGAGCCATAAAGGTGTCACATATATTTTGTGTATAATATTAAACTGTACAACAGTGTGATTAAAATTGTGCGAAACCTGACTTAAATTCTCCCCTATATTCTCCCAGTCCGGGGGACCCACCTCTGACAATAAAACAGACCAAGATTTCTGTCCTGGAGAAAGACATTCCGAAAAAAACTTTTCATCAAGTGTCTATAACAATGTGATAATTTAACTTTCATACCACCTTTCTTACAAATCAAATTGTGCAAAAATTCGGAGTGTCTACCTCAAGTGAATAACTATCGGCAGTATTAAAAGTGCTGACCTCAATTGAAAATATGCATACCAAGCCACCTCACCTACGTTTAAGTTTTGTTTTAGCTCCATAAGAGACAGGATTTGCCCATCTTTAACCACCTGATTCAGATATTGAATATTTCTCGTCCTCCAATATTGCCAACAGTTTAGATCATCTAAATTCAAAAGCTTTGAGTTATGCCATAATGGGGTACAGATAAGTGATGCCTTGACTTTAAACCAGCTCTTTATAACCAGCCATGCCTTTGTAGCCATTCTGCAGAAAGGTTTATATCCAATCTGTGTATTAAGTAAATAGTCGGACTCCAATACTGTAAATAAATCTGAAAAACCTGAGTCTTTCACCAGTTTTCTACAGAGTTGGCTATTTTCCCAGTCATTAAAGAAGCAAAGTTGAGAGGCCATAAAATAACCCCTAAAATAGGGAGGTTAAGGCCTCCCTGTTATAGGGCATGGAAAAATAAAGCGCCTTTAGTCTCACCCGCTTCCTCCCCCATAGTAAATCATTAATCATCCGTTCTATCAACCTAAAATACTTATCTTCAATCCAAACAGGCGAATTGCGAAGAACATAAAGAACCTGGGGCAGCACCACCATTTTTATTAATGAAATTCTGTCCCCTCTTGCAGGCAGAATTTTTTGCCATATCTTAATTTTTGATCTCACCTTTGACAATAAAGGAATCAAATTAAGTTGGAGGTAGTCTTGGATTTTGACAGAAGCTGTTATCCCCAGATATTTTATTGAATCGGAGATCAATACCCGGTTAGCAAAATTTTCCACAGATCCTCTCAATTTGTCTACAGGGAGAAGAACAGTCTTCCCCCAATTAACCTCCAGGCCAGAAGGATCAGAAAATAGGCTGACCAGTTCCATTATTCGAGGGAGTGTTTTTTCTGTTTGGTGAATAAAAAACAAGATATCATCTGCATAAAGAGATATACGATCCTGTTCCTCCATTACACCAAAGCCAGCCACTCTCGAGTCTTGCCTTATACTAGCTGCAAGAGGTTCAATATAGATATTAAATAAAAGAGGGGAGAGAGGACATCCTTGATGTGTACCTCTTCCCAATACAAAACTCTCTGTCAGCATATCATTAATCCTAATTCTGGCAACTGGACATTTATATAACAACTGAACCATCCCCATGAATTTGGGGCCAAAACCCATTCTTTTCATCACCTCCCAGAGAAACTTCCACTCGACCCTGTTGAAGGCCTTAGTAGCATCCAGTGACAGGACCGAGCGGGCGCCGCCACCGGGAGACTGAATATTAGTGAAGAACCTATGCAGGTTATGGTGGGTACCCCTTTTTGACATAAAGCCATTTTGATCTGGATGAATCAGAAAAGACATAACCTGGGAAAGCCTCTTGGCCAGAACCTTTGATAACAACTTAACGTCCATATTTAATAGGGAAATTGGTCTATATGAACTCAAGTCCGCCAGATCTTTATCTTTTTTAGGGATTAAAACTATCACGGCTTCCATCATAGACTGTGGCAGAGCCCCTCCCTGCGATGCTTGAGAAAACACTTCCAGTAGATGAGGGAGGATGACATAAATATACTTATTCATATGGAAGACCATCTGACCCTGGCGATGAGTTCCCGGAGATAGACCTCAAAGCCTCTTGGATCTCCACAAGAGACAACTCTCCTTCCAGAGATTCTTTTTGGGCTTCTGTTAACATCGGAAGAGAAATTCTCTCCAGGAACTGAGCTCTATATATCTGAGAGAAGTATTGCAGAAAAGTATCTCTAATTCCCTCTGGGTCTGATATAATTACCCCATCTGAATTACGAACTAAAGTAATAGCTTTCTTTTTTTTGTCCTGTTGTGAAATTATTTTAGCTAGAAGCTTACCAGGACGTCCAGATTCTGAGAAATACTTCTGTCCCTTAAAAAGTAACCTATGATTTGCTTTCTCAATTACATATTCCTTCAGAGAGCAACTAGCCTTCTGCATCTCTTCCTTATTATATTCAGTATATTGATCAATAAATCGTTCCGTTGTGGAAGCCACGATATCAGTCAGGTCCTCTTCCTTTTTCTTAAATGATCTCCTCACAGCAGTGATATCACTAATAAGAACCCCCCTCAGATATGCTTTCAGAGCATCCCAAACTAAATTGATGTTAGCAGAGGGAAGATTCGCCTCCCAAAAGGAAGATACATGTAATTTAATAGACTGATAATTATCCATAATAATAAGCCAATACCGGTTCAGCTTAAACTCAAATCCCCTATTGTCTTTATTCTCCCCAATGCGAACCTCAATTAAAACCGGTGAGTGGTCTGAAACTGTTCTTACTCCGTATCGTATCCTTTTAATATTATACAAGTTGTTCTCATTAGTAAGCGTCAAATCAATCCTAGACATTGCTCTACGTCCTCTGCTAACACAGGAGTATACTCTCTTTCCTCCGCCAACATGTTCCCATATATCCACCAATCCAACCTCCAAGCAGAACTGAGGCAGTGGAGAATTACAAATGCTCTTTCCCCGATCTGCGTCTAAAGTCAGTCTGTCCTTTTTGGTATCCATAACAGCGTTAAAGTCTCCCATCAGAACAAGCCGACATTCTGGTTTCTTTTCCAAAAAACGCAGTAGTTGGGTGAGTGGATACATAGAGAATGGCGGAGGTATATAAAAAAAGGCGAGAATGTAACTATATCCATGGAGCCTCCCATACAAAAAAATAAATCTGCCTTGCTTATCTATGTAAGATTCGATTAAGGAAAAGTCTATAGAATTATGAATCAGAACCGATAAACCCCTAGAGGCACTACTAAAAGTAGAATGGTAGGATTGGGAATGCCATCCCGTCATCAAACGGGACACAGTCTCTTCAGTAAGATGAGTTTCAACTATACAAATAATTGCAGGGAGATGTCTCTTAACTGCATCCATAATAGCTTGTCTCTTAACCCTCTCCCCAAGACCCTCCCCAAAAAAAAAAATTAAACCCCTTCCCCGCAGGTTGAGTTCCCTCCCCCATTCCCTCTCCCCCCCCTTTGGTCCGCCCGATCTAGTCAGCAAACCTCTACCTTCCGGCCATTCTCCCCCCCCCCCGCTAATCCCATCCTCCCTCCATCCCCTCCATCACTTCATTATAAAAATATAGAAATATTTCAAATGCCCATTTGCTCCATCCAATCCAGCGCTTGTTGCGGTTTCTCAAAAAATTGAATAGTCCCGTTATAAATTACTCTTAATTTCGCTGGATACTGAAAGGAATATTTAATGTCTTTTAACGCCAAACGTTTCTTTATCTCACTGAAGCTTCTTATTTTTTCCTGAGTCTGCCGAGCAAAATCAGGGAAGAATAACAGTCTAGTGCCTTGATAGTCAATGGGTGAGCATTCTCTTGCCCGTCTCAGTATCTTATCTCTATCCATAGATAATAATAGTTTTATTAGGATTACTCGCAGCGGCCTCCCTGCAGTGGGTTTCCCCCCTGGAATCCGATGGGCTCTTTCTATTTGGAACATGGAGGAAAAGTGTTCACTGCCCAGATTTTTTAAAGTTACATCCTTAAGTTGTTCAACTAGCTGCCAACCCTCAACTCCCACTGGAAATCCGACTAAGCGGATATTATACCGCCTTGATCCATTTTCCAAATCCTCCAGTTTATTTTGTAGGAGGTGGTTTTCCGAAGAAAGAGACAGAGTCTTAGATTTTATCATATCCATGTCGGATTGGAGGGAGTCGAACGTCTTCTCCATATTAAGTACTCGATCCCGGATTTTAGTCAGATCTTCTCTTATTAGGGATATATCGCTCTGCATTGACCCGAGTTGAATAGACATCCCTTGAACTAGCATGCCATTATTTTCCACAGCGCACAGGATTTTTCCCAGAGCTGAGGGGTCATGCTCAATTTCTGTTCGCGCTAGAAGACTTTCCTCCCCTCCTTCCTGATCTAATAGCCCATCCTCAGATAGTTCTTCAGCTTGGGGAATTTTAACAGTCTTCTTGGAGTTAGTCATTTTGCCTTTGGATAGCCCCTTTTCGTTAAGGGAGGGAGATTTCAAAAACTTGTCAATTTTACCCTCTGGTGTCTTAATCCCCAGCTTTGTTCCAGAGGAGTCCACCGACCGCTGCTTTGGAGCCATTAAACGTTAGAGACCCCTTTCAATATATATATAATTTTTATTTTTAATATTTATTAATTTTGGATTTTTTTTTGATTTTTTTTAATTTTTCCCCTCTCTATTTCTCTTTTCTTTATTCCCCTTTTACTCTCCTTTAATCTTTATTCTTAAATGCCAACCACCACAATCTTTAAACAGTCTTTAAACAGAGTCCCAGAACTGATACAAGGCAGTAAGCAAATGGGAGAGCAGGTGGAAGAACCAAAAAAAAAACTGTTTTTTTTTCTCACATATCCAGCGTCCAGAAGCAGAGGTGAGCAGGTGAGCTGGGAAGACTTCAGCAAAACCGGAGCAGGAGGATAGCGGTGTGCAGGAGGATGGGGCACGGAGCAGGTCAAACCGGGAGGCCAGCAGTGAAGGAGAATGGGGAGGTGGAACCACACACTCCCGGTAAGCAGCAGCAGACGGCAGTGAGAGCCCGGCGTTCTCACAGAAGCAGGGCAGCCAAGAACGACTGTGAAAGAAGCTCACCCTTACTATGAGCAACATCAGGCGGCAGGCTAGAGGCAAGCGGAGCAGGCAGCAGGCTAGAGGCAAGCGGAGGCACGAGGAGTCCGGTGTTTTCCACAAGGCAGAGGGCGGCAGAGGGCTCAGGCGTGCTCAGGGCTCAAGGCATCAGCATCAGCGGGGGAGCCGGAGGGCCAGAGAGCGAGGAGGAGGGTAGGAGGAGGAGGAGAGCGCGACGTAGCGTGTTCACGTCATCACACCGCCTCAGCTCTCATTGTTAAATGGCAGTCATTGTTAAAGGGGCAGTTGCTGTGGAGCTCTCTGTTAAGGGGGCCGGGAATGGTGGAGGTCAGTTAAGGGGACTGTAACCTATGGTCAGTGTTAAGGGGTGGGTGCTGTAGAGGTTACTGTTAAGGGGGCAGACCCCTGTGGAGGTTACTTTCTAGTGGGCGGGGTGCTGTGGAACTCACTGTTTAAGAGGCAGGCTGCTGTGAAGGTCAAAGTTAAGGGGGTGGGCTGCTGTGGAGGTTCCATTTTAAGCAGACGGGGCACTGTGGGGGGTCAAGGTTAAGGGATGGGGTCGTGGAGGTCACTGTTAAGGTGGCGGGGTACTGTAGATGTCACTGTTATAGTGGCTACTGTCGATATCTTTTAATCGCACACACAAACATTAAATAAAAAATAGATGAAATATACCAGTGCGTGGCCGGGTCCTTCTACTAGTCATTTTATTTATAAACAATGGTGCCACTTTTCCTCTCACAGTACACTTCCACCACTGCAGCAGGTGAACAGTTCACATACTGTCGCCCTTTTTACTCATCACAGCAAGGAAGGATATATGTGCAGAAAAACGATTGCACACCTTACATACCCACTTCTCCAGCTCATGACATGTGACTTCCTTCCTGAGCTACGCGCTGCCGACCTCGTAAGTAGGAAGTAGTCATAATAATTAGAGATGAGCAAATTTCTAAAAAATTTGATTCAGTTGGTTTGAAAAGATTTGATTTGATCCGAAATAATTAGTGGCACAAACAACTACTATTTCCTGGCCGCAGAGAACCTTATAGTGGTGTAGAACACTCAGCCTTACAGGTCGATGTTAGCATCAGGTATAAAGAAATGTTCATAGGCCCAAGATCCTACTATAGCGTGAAAGAGCGCAATCCTTTTACACCGTCATCAGCTGATTCCACATAGATGTCTACAGAACCTGTTGTATTAAACGCTTATACAAGTAGAGCCCCCCAACAGAGTGGAGACGGTGTCAGCAGTAAGTTTGTGTTTATTTCACTGATTATTTTGCCCTTTCTGTGATCTATCAGAACAATAACCCCCTCAAAAAACGTATCCTGTCTGTTGAGCATCCGCCTTCACTCGGTCAGCATTTGGTCAGTAATCCAACAGTATTGCTAAAGTAAAAAAAAAAAAACAGGAGTGGATCCAACAGAGATGACACGTGAATGTAACATATGCATGCCTTCTGTGTTTTGTACCCACTCCTGCTTTTGACTACCAAATCAAGACAATTTTGATGGGACCATACAGACCTTACAGCTGCTACCCAGACAGGATCCGTTGTGTCTCATTTTGCCTTCCTTCTGACAGATCAGAAGAGGGGTCAAATAAATGATGATGTCAACCAGGCCAAAAAGGGAAAATAGTGGCCCAGTCATGAAGTGGGAAGGGTGGGAACAGCATGAGAAGTCCACAAAGTTGCCCAATGACATAGTGTGGAGGTGGAAGCAGCATCATGAGACCACAGAGTGGCAAGATGACTTAGTGTGGAGGTAGCAGCAGCATCAGGAAACTACAGAGTGGCACAATGACAGAGTGTGGAGGTAGCAGCAGCAGCAGCATGAGGAGGCCACAGAGTCGCAAGATGACATAGTGTTTAGGTAGCAGCAGCATCAGTAGAACACATAGTGGCAAGGTGACATACATAGTGTGGAGATAGCAGCAGCATCAGGAGACCACAGAGTGGCACAATGACAGAGTGTATAGATGGCAGCAGCAGCATGAGGAGGCCACAGAATGGCAAGGTGACATAGTGTTGAGGTAGCAGCAGCATCAGGAGACTACAGAGTATCAAGGTGACATAGTGTGGAGGTGACAGCAGCATCAGGAGACCACAGAGTGGCAAGGTGACATAGTGTGGAGGTGGCAGCAGTCTCAGGAGACCGCAGAGTATCAAGGTGACATAGTGTGGAGGTGACAGCAGCATCAGGAGACCACAGAGTTGCAAAGTGACACAGTGTGGAGGTGGCAGCAGCATCAGGAGACCGCAGAGTGACAAGGTGACATAGTGTGGAGGTGGCAACAGCAGCATGAGGAAGTCACAGAGTGGCACAATTACATAGTGTGGAGGTGGCAGCAGCAGCATAAGGAGGCCACCGAGTGGCAAGGTGACATAGTGTTGAGATAGCAGCAGCATCAGGAGACCACAGAGTGGCAAGGTTACATAGTGTGGAGGTAGCAGCCGCATCAGGAGACAACAGAGTGGACAATGACAGAGTTTGGAGGTGGCAGCAGCAGCATGAGGAGGCCACAGAGTGGCAAGGTGACATAGTGTGGAGGTGGCAGCAGCAGCTTGAGGCGGCCACAGAGTGGCAAGGTGACATAGTGTTGAAGTAGCAGCAGCATCAGGAGACCACAGAAAGGCAAGGTGACATAGTGTGAAGGTGGCAGCAGCATCAGGAGACCACAGAGTGGCAAGGTGACATAGTGTGGAGGTGGCAGCAACATCAGGAGACCACAGAGTGACGGAATGGGGAGGTGGGTGGCACTAACAGTACCCGCTGATGATGGTAGGTGTAAGAAGGAGCACTTGGCATCAGATGTGTGGCATCAGACGGATCGCAGTATCACAATAGTAGCTGAGGAAGGTAGCCAGAAGAAACCTGTCTCAGCGGATATTCAATGTAAGGTGGCAGGGTGCTGTCCAAGTATGCCACCACCTGCTGGTTCAGGTTATGCTCTATAGCTAGCTGCTGCTGCTGGTGAGTAGTTTCTTCACTAGGCAGGTGAAGAAAGCTGCTCATCAGCGACCATAGACTCAGGTTGCTGCTGATGGAGTTGGTACTGCTGCTAGCCCCCATCCTGCCACAGCAGCCATGGCAGAAACGTGAGTGCAGAGGTCCCCCCCCCTGTCTGACCTGCGAAAGGATGGGCGATGGTGCAAATAGGCAGCAGACTACAAAGGATGTCTCGATAGTAGTTCAGTTTGTCCTCCCTCTCAGCGGGTGTAAAAAAGGCCCCCATTTTGGACCAGTAGCGAGGGTCTAACTTGACTTCTGAGAGCCAGTAGTCATCCCTCTGCGAAATGGTGACAATTCCACTGTCACAAGCAACTGAGCATGCATCAGGCCATTTGCGCAAGTGACTCAGAGGGACTCCTTGCCTCAATCTCCACTGCATATTGCCACAGTGTGTCTGGGTCCTCTGCCTCCTCTTCATCATCTCTCTCTTGCTCCTCCGACTGCTCCTGCTCCTCATCTCCTGTCACCTGTGTAGAAAAACCACCCATGTCACTACAGATTGCTTGTGCTCCAATGTTCTCCTCCTCCTCCAGTTCAGCCCCCACAGGGCTCATGTGGCCATGAGATGTAGAAGCCATGTCTCCAGTCCCCTGACCAGCCAGATTTACCAGCATCTTTTCCAGGACATGAAATAGTGGAATGATGTTGTTAATCCCGTAGTCTTGGCGACTGAAAAATAAAGTGGCCTCCTCAAAGGGCCTGAGCAAATGGCAGGTGTCACACATGAGCTGTCACTGGCTAACATCGAAGTTACACAGGGGACTACTCCTGTCCACTTGGATCAACAAGAAATCGTTAACGGCCTTTCTATGTTATTCCAGTTGTCGGTCACCAAGGTTCCTATTTTCAGTTGTCACAGAGAAAGCCAGGATTCGATTTCTTGATGAAGGACACAGAGCAGTTCCTCCCCTCTGTGACTCCATTCACCCAGGCAAACCAGGGGCAGAACAGCGTGAGAGTGATGAGAGGGTTTGCACATGGCTTGCATACAGTACGTGCCTCCAACATAATTCTTGGATCTCTACATGAAATTAATGTATTTGGTGTAAATCACTTGAGGGGCATAGTTGGAGACATTGACCTCACAAGAGATACAGAGCAGCGGAGTTTGCTTTGAAATAAAAAATGTCAACACTGCGCAATTCGGCCTATACAGGAAAATTAGGTGTACAGTCACCAATGAATTTAACCAAAAAAAAGCCAGTTTGATATTACAAATTTCACCACTACATAATTCGGCCTGTACCGCAAAAGGAGATGTACAGTCACCCATGAATTTGATGAAAAAAAGCCTGTTTCATATTTTACCACTACGCAATTCGGTCCATACAGCAAAAGGAGGTGTACAGTCACCTATCAATTTTCCCCAAAAAAGCCCATTTCATATAACAAATTTCACCACTAAGTAATTTGGTCCATACCGCAACTGGAGGTGTACAGTCACCCATGAATTTGACGAAAAAAAGCCAGTTTCGTATAACAAACTACGTAATTCGGTCCATACAGAAAAAGGAGGTGTGCATGCACCCATGAATTTTACCAAAAAAGCTCTCTTCACAGAAAAATGTCACCGCAAAAAGGCCTTTACCACAGATAACTGCACCGCTGAATGGCAAATAGGCCCTAATTTTTTTCTACTTTTACACAACAGGCTTTTCAACAGATAAGTGCTGGACAGCGAATATATATTTTATTTCGCCACTAATACACGGCATAAAGGGCTTTCAAATATATCACTGCACCGCTGAGGGGCTAAATATTTTTTTCTTTTCCCACTAATCCACGTAAAAAAGGGCTTTAGAACAGATAACTGCACCGCTGAGCTGCAAATATTTATTTTCTTTTTCCACTAATAAATGGAAAATAGGGCTTTAACAGAGATTACTGCACCGCTGAGCAGCAAATATTTTTTTCTTTTTCCACTAATACACAGGAAAAAATGGCTTTCAAACTAATAACTGCACCGCTGAGCGGCAAATATATTTGACTTTTGCCACTAATACACAACAAAAAGGACTGTAATTTTCGCCCTTAACCACACAACGGCTAATAAGCCCTTTTTTCCCACTAATAACTGCACAAGGGCAAATAAAACTTAAAAATATTTCATTGTAATAAACCCTGTTATTGGCTGTATCAAACAGCACTTGCACCCTAATAAGACAGGTTTGCTGCAGAGCTGTATGATGGCAATTTAGATCTCCAGTCAGTGCAGCAAGGTGCAATTGGATTGTTCCTATTACCCAGGCTGTTACCTCCCCTACTGAACCCTGTTCAACACAAATGCTGGTGGAATGATTCCTTCCTATCCTTTCCCTACACCTCAAGTAATCTTTCCCTGCACTTGTTAATCGTTTTTTTTTCACCACAATTAAGTCTTTCCTATCACTGTCCCTATCGCCTGCAGACACATCTCTCCCTGCACTAAGCACACTGGTGAATGGCAGAATCTAAGATGGCTGCCGTATTTATAGGGCTGTGACATCACAGGGATGGTTGGCTGCATGTCAGTAAGGGTGATCCCACCTTCCCAGAGTTCCTTACCCCTTGTCCTCAAACGTGTAGCAGCCATTTTAGGAAAAAATTACATTCGTTACCATGAAGAGCGAGGAAATTTGCATTCAGTGCGAATCAAATTTTTCCTGAAATTCGGATCGAATTCCACCTCGTCAGCTTCGATTCGCTTATCTCTAGCTTTGGAACATTTAACTGCGGCCGTGAATGGCAAATAATATTTTTTTTTGCCACTAATACATGCCAAAAAGGGCTTTCATTTTCCTACTTCACCACACAACGGCTAATAAGCCCTTTTCCCCCACTAATGCATGCCAAAAAAGGCTTTAGAACATATAACTGCAGCCATGAACTGCAAATAAAGTTTTTTTTTACACTAATACACACCAAAAAGGGCTTTCATTTTCTTACTTAACCACACAACAGCTAATAAGCCCTTTTTTTTTTTCTCGAATAATACACACCAAAAAAAGCCTTTAGAAGATAGAACTGGGGCCGTGAATGGCAAATAATATTTTTTTTTGCCACTAATACATGCCAAAAAGGTTTTAATTTTCTCTCTAATTTTCTCGCTAATAAGTCCCTTTTTCTTCCCCCACCAATACACAACAAAAAAAGGCTTTAGAATATATATATATAACTGCACCGCACAAGGGCAAATAAGACCCCAATAACCAGAACGGTTTGCTGGAATTACAGAGGTAATAATGGCAATTTGGATCCCCAGTCAGTGCAGCAAGGTGTAATAGGATTGTTCCTATTACCCAGACTGTAAAAACGCCTATTGAACTCTCTTCTGCTTCAATACTGTGGGATTATTCCTCTCGATCCTTTTCCTACACTTCTAGTGCTCTTTCCCTGAACTTCCATTGAGCAAAATATACGTTTTTAAGACTTTCCTAGCACAGTCCCTAGTGCCTTCTAACATCTCTCTCTGCACTAAGTACACTGGAAAATGGCTGAATCCAAGATGGCTGAGGCCATTTATAGGGCTGTAAGATAACAGGGCTGGCTTGCTGCTGATTGGCTGCATGCATGTGGGTGATCCCTCGTTCCTAGAGTACCTTGCTCCATGTCCTAACATGTGCAGCAGCCATTTTAGGAAAAAATGTGATTCGTTACCACGAAGCGTGAGGAAATTCAGATTAAGTGCGAATCTAATAATTCCTGAAATTCGTATCAAATTCCACTTCATCAGCTTCGATTCGCTCATCTCTAATAATAATGTGCTTTCACTGTATACGTTTATTTTTCATATTAATATAAATGACTTGTTAGATGTGCACTGGTCCCCTTTGTTAGATGTGCACTGGTCCCCTTTCGATGCCATTGTTACCCACATTCCAGAGAAATGCAAATGAGCTGGTCATTTCAATGACAGCATCACCATTGCACCTCATGGCACTGAAAGCCATGCTCCTTACTCCTAGGCACTCTTCCCCCAAGGCAGGGACAGCCTTAGGGTCATGGCAGAACTCTTTTTGGTTTCCCCCAAACAAACACACCTCCACAACCATTATATGGACTTAAATGCACTAAATTAGTAGCAGCGAATTAAAAATGTACCCTCATTTTACAGAGAAAAGAATGCACAGCTAATACTTCAAGGAGTATTCCCATCTGAGACAGATTAATAGGCTATGCTGTACATGTCTGACAGGTGAGTGTCAAGGTCTCATCTCTGGGGGGCTCTCTCCTATCTCAAGAAAGGGGCCCCAAAGTGAATTAAGATCACACCACACATGGGCGGCCACCCCGGCATTCACTGCTATGTGACTTCTGATAATAGCTGAGCCCTGGCTAAAATCCACAGCAGTAAACGGAGAAGATGCAGTGCATAGATAGAGTGCTATTTAAGATACGGTGACAGACAGGGACGTAGCTTTAGGGGAAGCAGGGGAAGGGACTGCTTTGGGAGCCAGACCGACAAGCGGCCACTTCAGGAGGAAAGACAAAGATTTTATTGTCAGGGCCCCCTCAACAATATTATACAGCAGTAATATACATTACATTATATACAGTAACTCTGTAGGAAATCAACAGAGTGGCTGCCGGGTCTTGTCTGAGAGCTCAATCTTGACTAGCCACAGGAGTGGGGGATTACATGTGAGTTTGGGGTTACAAAGAAGTTGCTGGGGGAGGGAGTCCCCATTCGAAAATTTGCTGTGGGGCCCAATCAGTTGTAGTTACGCCACTGTGATAGCGGTGCTATACCAAGCTCATTACATAAATACAGCACCAGAACCAAGCTCATTACATAAATACAGCACCAGAAACAAGCCCATTACATAAATACAGTGCCAGAACCAAGCACACTGCATAAGTACAGCACAAGACCTAAGCACAGTACAGTGTGAAACTACAGCTCCCAGGTGTAAAGGTATACTGGGAATTATAGTTTCACAAAAGAGAATGCTACAGGGAACTGACAGGAAATGACAGGGAATGTTCCACAGGATTGGCGCATAGCAAATGTGGTGCCAATATTCAAAAAGGGTCCAAAAACAGAGCCTGGAAATTATAGGCCGGTAAGTTTAACATCTGATGTTGGTAAACTGTTTGAAGGGTTTCTAAGAGATTCTATCTTGGAGTATCTTAATGAAAATAAGCAAATAACGCCATATCAGCATGGCTTCATGAGGGATCGGTCATGTCAAACTAATTTAATCAGTTTCTATGAGGAGGTAAGTTCTAGACTTGACAGAGGCGAATCAATGGATATCGTATATCTGGACCTCTCCAATGCATTTGACACTGTACCTCATAAAAGGTTAGTATATAAAATGAGGATGCTCGGACTGGGAGAAAATGTCTGTAAGTGGGTAACTGGCTGAGTGGGTGGTTATTAACGTTACACACTCAGATTGGGCCACTGTCAATAGTGGGGTACCTCAGGGGTCAGTATTGGGCCCTATTCTCTTCAATATATTTATTATTGATCTTGTAGAAGGCTTGCGTAGTAAAATATCAATTTTTGCAGATGACACTAAACTGTGTAAAGTAATTAACACTGAAGAGGACAGTTTTTTGCTAAAGAGGGATCTGGATAGATTGGAGGCTTGGGCAGATAAGTGGCAGATGAGATTTAACACTGACAAATGTAAGGTTATGCACATGGGAAGGAATAATGCAAGTCACCCGTACATACTAAATTGTAAAACACTCGGTAACATTGACATGGAAAAGGATCTAGAAATTTTAATAAACAGAAAACTAAGCTGTAAAAACCAGTGTCAGGCAGCTACTGCCAAGGCCAATAAGATAATGGGATGCATCAAAAGGGGCATAGATGCCCGTGATGAGAACATAGTCCTACCACTTTACAAATCGCTAGTCAGACACACATGGAGTACTGTCAGTAAAAAGTGTTGGGATTGCGCTGTATAGTAGACTCCAAAACAGACAACGGATTTCTTCCTCCCAAAGATACAGAAAAAACAGCAAAGATCGCAGGTCCCTTTTATCTCCAGAACCTGTTGAGCGTCAGAGAGAATGGCACAATAGTGAAGTATTGTTGCCGCAAGTGAACCACGATGTTTCAGTGCACTTACTAGATGTTCTCTTGTAATCAGGCACATAGGAAGCAGATGACTATAATCCTCTTTCTCCTTCTTTACTCTTATTACGTGTCTCCAATGTTAAAAAAAGGATCGCAGAATAGTGAAGCACCATCGGCACACAGTTCCCCATACAATATTTATTTACTTACAATATATTCGCTTGTTTAAGAGAATATAGTAAAAAAACACGCACTGCCCAACGCTGCTGGCTTAGTCAGGGGCGTCTCAATAGAATACCACACAGATGCCTTAAATCTTTGTAATTAGACCCTCCCATTTCCAGGAAGAGATAAAATCAGATCAAAATATCCCATAAAATATATAAAAAATATTACAAATATTCATAAAACAAACGATATCACAAATCAATCCATTCCTTCCTCCAAGATGACCTATATGTTATGTAGACCTCGTAGGTAAATCATTGCAAACATTCTGCGATCATGTGAATTCAAAAACCAATCCCTAGTTATGTGTCCGCCTACTCCCAGGTACTAGAATCCAAAATCCTGTTTCATATCGGATCGTCCACAAAGTATCAGATTAGACATTGTTTGATGTCACATTCCACATTTAACCCATATGGGTGCAGAGTCTTCAGGTCATACATCCACTGTACTTCCTTTTTATTTATTTTTTCTCATAGTCCCCCCTCTCGTTCTGAAGTTTTAACTACCTCCACTTCCATAAACCGCATGTATTTGTTTGAAGTGTAGAGAAATGCTATGCGTTTCCAGACCCTTCCTAATATTTCGGATGTGTTCTTGTATCCGTATATTCAAATTGCGTGTTGTTCTTCCCACGTACAGGAGGCCACAAGGGCACTCCAGTACGTAGATAACCCCACTGTTGTTGCAGGATATGTTCCCCTTGATTTTAAATGATAGATTCTTCTTATTAGAAGTGACAGCTTCAATAGTTCTCAAATGATTTTTCTGTGCCTATTTTTACATGGCAGGCAAAAACTGCACCATGTAAATTTACCCCTACTTTGATTTTTCGATTGGTGCGATTTTTTTGTACTAGGTCCTTCACTATGGACTAATTCATTTCTAAGTTTCATAGCCTTCTTGAAGATGAACTGAGAATTTTTGGGAATCTCACCCCCTATAACAGGGTCATTTCTTAGGATTTTCCAATTTTTCTTTATGATATTCTTTATTTGACTCGATTGTGTATTAAACTGTGTTAGAAATGCAAACTTAAAGTCTTTCTTCTCCCCCTTTCTACTACTACTATTTCTCTCATTCTCCCCCACCTCATTCCTGTTTTCCTCCAATTTTTCTTCATCATAACCTTTCTCTAAAAATCTTTCTTTCAAAATCAGACTCTGTTCTTCATATATTTCTTTTTCAGTGCAATTTCTCCGGATTCTTTTAAATTGCCCTTTTGGAAAATGTTGAAGCCAAGGAGCAAAGTGACAGCTATCTATCCCTATATGCGCGTTGACATCAGTAGGCTTGGAGTGTGTTTCAGTTTTATATTTATTTTCTTCTACATATATCTTTAGACCAAAAAAATCTACAGAGATCTTGCTGATATTACTGGTGAAAGTTAAATTATCGGAGTTTATATTTATCTCCCTAATGAAGTTTTCTAGCCCAGTCTTTTTACCTCTCCAAAAAACCAGGCAGTCGTCTATATAACAATTCTAGATGGTCAGTTCTCCATCATCCTTGGGTTTATTGAGAACTGTGTCAATGTTCTCCCTCTCCCAAATGCAGATAAAAAGATTCACGAAACTGGGGGCGAATTTTGCCCCCATAGCCGCGCCGGTGTATTGAAGAAAAAAAAGCACCGTCAAAAGAAAAATAATTGTGAGAGAGGCAGAAGTTGACGCAGTTCAAAATAAAACCCCTCTGTATCTCTTTCATTTGGGGGTCATTATTTAATGCCACCGTCACCGCTCTCAAGCCCAATTCCATAGGCATGCAGGTATATAGTGAGGCAACGTCAATAGAAATTCAAGTTCTCAATCAATTTTATTACTGTGCCTGAGTCTTTCAAAAAAGATGGCATGGCTGTAACATACTTCTGTAGGTAGAAGTCTATATATTCGGAGAGTCTGCATGTTAGAGAATCTATGCCCGAAATTATGGGCCTTCCAGGTTGATTGATAAGGCTTTTATGTATTTTCGGCAAAAAATATATCACTGGGGTAACAGGGTGTTTTATATAGAGTAATGTTGAGTGAACAGTTCGAGCATAGTTCGGGTTCGTACCGAATTTTGTGGTGTTCGGGACCCGGACCCGAACATTTTCAAGAAAGTTCGGGTTCGGGTCCGTTGCTCGGCGATTTCTTCCTGCTTTCTGAAGGGCTGCATAGCAGTCAATCAGCTAGCGTTTTACTTCTTGCCCTAACAAGCCATCACAGCCATGCCTACTAATGGCATGGCTGTGATTGGCCAAGTGCAGCATGTGACCCAGCCTCTACTTCAGCTGGAGTCACGTAGCGCCACATGTCACATTGCTCTGATTAGTGTAGGGAGAGGACGCAGCTTATGTGAGGGCGAGATTAGGCAGGGAAAAGTCAGCAAAAGCACCTAATGAAGTGATCGATCTACAGCTGTGAATGATTCAACTTCTGCTAGTTAATTGCTCACTGGTTTTTAGGCTGCACAGAGCGTTTTTCTGTCACTTTTTTCTGGGGTGATCGGCAGCCATTTTGTGACCAGTGGTGCACCAGAACAAGCTGCCACCAAGTCCATCAATCCATCATTACTAGTTTTTTTTTTTGCTATATCCTATATCAGGGACTTGGCTGTGCTTATTGTCACCCCTAGAAACTGAGGATAGCAATTTCTATATTTTATTAAAGGGTTAAATTTAGAGATGAGCGAACACCTGGATGTTCGGGTTCGAGAGGTTCGGGAGAACTTCCGGAAAATGTCCGGGTTCGTGATCCGAACTCAACCCGAACTTCATCCCGAACCCGAACCCCATAGAAGTCAATGGGGACCCGAACTTTTGGGCACTAAAAAGGCTGTAAAAGACTCCCGGAAAGGGCTAGAGGGCTGCAAAAGGCAGCACAATGTAGGCAAATCCCCTGCAAACAAATGTAGATAGGGAAATGATGACTTAACATAAAATAAATAAAAATTAACCAATATTAATTGGAGTGAGGTCCCAAAGCACAGAATCAGGCTTCAAATCACCCACCAATGGAGAAGGTCGCTTACTATTATTTCGACCCCAGCATCCAGACAAAGGAGAGAGGTCCCACAGCAGAGAATCTGGCATCATATCAACCACCACAGGAGAAGGCCACTTTCAGTGACTTAGGCCTTAGCACCCAGACAGAGGAGACACGTCAGATAGTACAAGCATTACATTTATACCATCCAGCACAGGAGAATGCCACTTTTAGTTACTTTGACCCCTGCAACCAGAAAGAGGAGAGAGGCCCCACAGCACATATTCAGGCATCATATCGCCCACAACAGGAGTAGGCCACCATTTAGTTAATTTGACCCCTGCACCCATGTCAGATGGTACAAGCATCAGTTTTACATCACCCAGCACAAGAGAAGGCCACTTTTAGAGACTTTGACCCCTGCACCCAGACGGAGGAGAGAGGTTTTCACAGCAGAGAATCAGGCATTTAGATCACCCACCACAGGAGTAGGCCATCATTTAATGGGACCCCGGCAACCATGTCAGATGGCACAAGTATAACATTTATATCACCCAGCACATGACAAGGCCACTTTCAGTGAGTTAGGCCTTAGCAACGAGACAGAGGAGACAGGTCAGATAGCGCAAGCATCAGTTTTACAGATCACCCACCACAGGAGTAGGCCACCTTCAGTTAATTTGACCGCTGCACCCAGAAAGAGGAGAGAGGTCCCATAGCACATAATCAGGCATCATATCAACCACCTCAGGAGAAGGCCACCATTTAGTTACTTAGGCCTTAGCACCGACACAGAGGAGACAGGTCAGATAGCACAAGCATCAGTTTTACATCAACCACCACAGGAGAAGGGCACTTTTAGAGACTTTGACCCCTGCAGCCACACGGAGGAGAGAGGTCCCACAGTAGAGATTCAGGCATTTATATCAGCCAGCACAGGAGAAGGCCGCTTTCAGTGACTTAGGCCTTATCACCGACACAGAGGAGACAGGTCAGATAGCACAAGCATCAGTTTTACATCAAACACCACAGGAGAAGGGCACTTTTAGAGACTTTGACCCCTGCACCCAGAAAGAGGAGAGAGGTCCCACAGCAGAGAATCAGGCATCATGTCAACCACCGCAGGAGTAGGCCACCTTTTGTTTCTTTGACCCCTGCACCCAGAAAGAGGAGAGAGGTCCCACAGCAGAGAATCAGGCATTTAGATCACCCACCACAGGAGAAGGCCGCTTTCAGTGACTTTGGCCCCCTGCACCCACACAAAGGAGACATGTCAGACAGCACAAGTATAACATTCATATCACCCAGCACAGGAGAAGGACACTTTCATGTACTTTGGCCCCGGCACCCAGACAGAGGGAAGGTTCATTCAACTCTGGGTTGCACCCCAAGATCCTCGTTAATTTCAAAAATTGATTTTTTAATGAAGAAGTGGCCAGGAGTACAAGACAACATGGTTTAAAGCAGTTATTAAGGAATACTCTGCACAAGGGAGGGTCAGGTCTTGTGGGATCCATGCCTGGTTCATTTTTATAAACGTCAGCTTGTCCACGTTGGCTGCGGACAGGCGGCTGCGTTTGTCAGTAATGACGCCCCCTGCTGTGCTGAATACACGTTTAGATAAAACGCTGGCCGCCGGGCAGGACAGCACCTCCAAGGCATAACATGCTAATTCTGGCCACGTAGACAATTTGGAAACCCAGAAGTTGAATGGGGCCGAACCATCCGTCAGTACGTGGAGTTGTGTGCAGACGTACTGTTCAACCATGTTAGTGAAATGTTGCCTCCTGCTAACACGTTCCGTATCAGGTGGTGGGGCAGTTAGCTGTGGCGTGGAGACAAAACTTTTCCACATTTCTGCCATGCTAACCCTGCCCTCAGAGGAGCTGGCCGTGACACTGCTGTGTGGGCGACCTCTAGCTCCTCCTCTGCCTTGGCCTTCCACCTGTTCCCCTGTGACAGTTGGGAATGCTCTCAGGAGCGCGTCTACCAGCGTGCGCTGGTACTCGCGCATCTTCCTATCACGCTCCAGTGCAGGAAGTAAAGTGGGCACATTGTCTTTATACCGTGGAACCAGCAGGGTGGCCACCCAGTAGTCAGCACACGTTAAAATGTGGGCAACTCTGCTGTCGTTGCGCAGGCACTGCAGCATGTAATTGCTCATGTGTGCCAGGCTCCCCAGAGGTAAGGACAAGCTGTCCTCTGTGGGAGGCGTATCGTCATCATCCTCTGTATCCCCCCAGCCACGCACCAGGGATGTGCCTGCACTGTGCTGGGTGCCATCCCGCTGTGAAACTGCTTCATCCTCATCCTCCTCCACCTCCTCCTCATCCTCCTTGTCCTCCAGTAGTGGTCCCATTTGTACCTGCCCTCTGCTGTTGCAAAAAACTTCCCTCTGAGCC
This sequence comes from Bufotes viridis, assembly GCA_033119425.1. Classification (NCBI taxonomy): domain Eukaryota; kingdom Metazoa; phylum Chordata; class Amphibia; order Anura; family Bufonidae; genus Bufotes; species Bufotes viridis. Next base: position 267,250,566 of record CM065589.1, read on the forward strand.
ACTTCTAACAGACTGGCCTGAAAGTGCTAAAAACGACCCGTCATCCTCCTCCTCCTCCTCCTGGCCCTGGCCCACCTCCTCTTCCATCATCGCCCTAAGCGTTTTCTCTAGGAGACATAGAATTGGTATCGTCACGCTGATAACAGTGGCATCACCACTGGCCATGTTGGTGGCGTACTCTAAACAACGCAACAGGGCACACAGGTCTCGCATGGAGGCCCAATCATTGGTGGTGAAGTGGTGCTGTTCCGCAGTGCGACTGACCCGTGCGTGCTGCAGCTGAAACTCCACTATGGCCTGCTGCTGCTCGCACAGTCTCTCCAGCATGTGCAAGGTGGAGTTCCACCAGGTGGGCACGTCGCATATTAGGCGGTGAGCGGGAAGGCCGAAGTTCCACTGTAGCGCTGACAGACGAGCAGCGGCAGGATGTGAACGCCGGAAGCGCGCACAGACGGCCTGCACTTTATGCAGCAGCTCTGACATGACTGGGTTGTTGTGAATGAACTTTTGCACCACCAAATTCAGCACATGCGCTAGGCAAGGGATGTGCGTCACACCGGCTAGTCCCAGAGCTGCCACGAGATTTCGCCCATTATCGCACACCACCAGGCCGGGCTTGAGGCCCACTGGCAGCAACCACTGGTCGGTCTGTTGTTCAATACCCCGCCACAACTCCTGCGCGGTGTGGGGCCTGTCCCCCAAACATATGAGTTTCAGAATGGCCTGCTGACGTTTACCCCGGGCTGTGCTGAAGTTGGTGGTGAAGGTGTCTGGCTGACTGGATGAGCTGGTGGAAGCAGAGGAGGAGGAAGCCGAGTAGGAGGAGGAGGCTACAAGAGGCAAAGAATGATGCCCTGTGATCCTTGGCGGCGGAAGGACGTGCGCCAAGGAACTCTCCGCCTGGGGCCCAGCCGCCACTACATTTACAAAGTGTGCAGTTAGGGAGATATAGCTTCCCTGGCCGTGCTTACTGGTCCACGTATCTGTCGTTAGGTGGACCTTGCCACAAATGGCGTTGCGCAGTGCACACTTGATTTTATCGGACACTTGCATGTGCAGGGAAGGCATGGCTGTCTTGGAGAAGTAGTGGCGGCTGGGAACCACATACTGGGGGACAGCCATGGCCATCAGCTGTTTGAAGCTGTCTGTGTCCACCAGCCGGAATGACAGCATTTCAAAGGCCAGTAGTTTAGAAATGCTGGCATTCAGGCCAAGGGTTTGAGGGTGACTAGGTGGGAATTTGCGCTTCCTCTCAAAGGTTTGAGAGATGGAGAGCTGAACGCTGCTGTGTGAAATAGTGGAGACGCTAGGTGACGGTGGCGGTGGTGGTGGTGGTGTCGGTGGCACATCCTCTGTTTGCTGCTCGGCAGGTGGCAACATTCCTCTCGAGGCGGAAGCCGAGGCAGCAGCGGTAGAGGGAGCAGAGAGAGCCTGAGCGGGTTCCTTGTTTTTAAGGTGTGTACTCCACTGCAGTTCATGCTTTGCATGTAGATGCCTGATCATGCAGGTGGTGCTCAGGTTAAGAACGTTAATGCCTCGCCTCAGGGTCTGATGGCACAGCGTGCAAACCACTCTGGTCTTGTCGTCAGCACATTGTTTGAAGAAGTGCCATGCCAGGGAACTCCTTGAAGATTCCTTTGGGGTGCTGGGTCCCTGTTGGCGCTGGCCAATAGCAGGCAAACTCTCTTGGCGGCGGCTGTTCTGCTTTTGCCCCCTGCTCCCTCTTTGGCTTCGCTGTTGTCTCGGTCTCACCACTGCCTCTTCCTCTGAACTATTTAAGTCAGCGGCACGACCTTCAGTCCATGTGGGGTCTAAGACCTCATCGTCCTCTGCATCGTCTTCCACCCAGTCTTCCTCCCTGACCTCCTCCTGTTCAGTCTGCACACTGCAATAAGACGCGGCAGTGGGCACCAGTGTTTCGTCATCATCAGAGACTCGGTCATTCTGCTGTGGTGGTATTCCCATGTCCTCATCATCTGGATACATAAGTGGTTGTGCGTCAGTGCTTGGAATGTCTTCCACCGCTGGGGAAGGGCTAGGTGGACGCCCCTGGAAAACCGTGGGAGCAGAGTCTTCAAACAGAATAAGAGACTGCTGCATAACTTGAGGCTCAGCCAGTTTCCCTGATATGTATGGGGGTGATGTGACAGACTGATGGGCTTGGTTTTCAGGTGCCACCTGTGCGCTTTCCGCAGAAGACTGGGCGGAAGACAATGTGGTGAACGTGCTGGAAGCACTGTCGGACACCCAATCGACTAATGGATTGGGAGAATCTGAATGCCAGTGATTATCGAAGTCCAGTGAGACAAGCTATTCTGAGCGCTCAGCAACAAGAAATTAAAAATCACCACGTGGAACGCCATAAGATTGACGGCGGGAGATCACGCAAGCCGATCCAGCGGAGAACACACGCACAGAGCCGGTAACATCAAATAGAACAGGTTGCACGGCATATACAACAGTCTGCACGTGAACGCTACAAGCACGCTGGCGTGCGGAGATCATATAAATCGGCCCAGTAGAGGATATGTATATCTAGCCAGCAGCATTTAACAATACAGGCTGCACGACATACAAGTAACAACGTGGATCGCAGATAATACAAGTCCGGGAGACATCTACAATAAGGAGGGCCTCGAATACGCCAGAGTGGTAAAGTAACCAAAGTAACATTATAAAGGAAAGTTTATTTGTATAATGTTTTAATGGTTACTGTTTCTGATAAAGATAATCCACATACACTACAAATGCTCCATTGAGAGTTAATTTCACTTAAATCTCCTAAGAACTAGACAACGTAATGCTTTATCTCACTATATATATTCAGTTTAAGAGGCAAACTATATATGTTAGAGATCTAGAGACATTGGTGCAACTAGACACCTGATGGATTTACAATAAGACATTATATCGAGCCTAATTGATTTTTACTTATACTGGGTAATGCACTGCCTTTTTAAAAGGTATGAACTTATGACAGACTAGCTTATTCAATTTGATATTAGTAATATTTTAATTTGCTAGTTGGTGTGCATAATTTCCACACTGGAAGATATAATTCCTTGTCTAGTAATAAATTACAAGCATAATCTAATCCAAATATAGGAGTGCCCTCTCATCGAATTTTTAACATGCTGTTTTGATACCTAGATTCTAAGGCAAGGAGATGTTGCCTTTACCTGAGAAAGTGAGCGACCTACTCCATATGGTCTAACTGAACAGGAGAGCCATTGAATTGGCCTTTATATTTCTGAACACCCAATCGACTAATGCCTGTACACTGCTACAGGCCTTACCATCCTCATAACGGCATTGGGCCCCACCAAATATCGCTGTAAATTTACACGGAGTAATGACGTGAGGCCTACTGTTTCTGGTGTACCTAACGCCAGATTGATCAAATCGGCCTTTTTCACAACAGACTACAACACCACGACAACGTCCTCGTCCCTTAATCAGAATGTTTACTCATTGATGACTGATTCTAACTCGCACCACAATAAAATATATTATTTTTTAGCCCCAAAATTCCCACACTGGAAGATATAATTCCCTTTTCCGGTATTAATTACAAGAAAACTGTTGCAAATTGGACACCAGAATTTTTAAAATGCTAGTTTTGGTACATAGATTCCCACACGGGGAGATATAATTCCTTTTTACAGGAGTAAAAACGTGCGGCCTACTGTTTCTGGTGTAACTAACACCAGATTGATTAAATTGGCCTTTTTTTCACCCAAATTACAACACTGGACAATGTAATGCCTTTTTCCGGTATTAATTCCTTTTTACAGGAGTAAAAATGTGAGGCCTACTGTTTCTGGTGTACTTAACACCAGATTGATTAAATTGGCCTTTTTTTTCACCAAAATTACAACACTGGACAATGTAATGCCTTTTTCAGGTATTAATTACAAGAATACTGCTGCTAATTGGACACCAGAATTTTTAAAATGCTAGTTTGTGTACATAAATTCCCACACTGGAAGATATAATTCCTTTTTCTGGTATTAATTACAAGAAAACTGCTGCAAATTGGACACCAGAATTTTTAATATGCTAGTTTTGGTACATAGATTCCCAGACGGGGAGATATAATTCCTTTTTACAGGAGTAAAAACGTGCGGCCTACTGTTTCTGGTCTAACTAACAACAGATTGATTAAATTGGCCTTTTTTTCACCAAAATTACAACACTGGACAATGTAATGCCTTTTTAAGGTATTAATTCCTTTTTACAGGAGTAAAAACGTGAGGCCTACTGTTTCTGGTGTACCTAACACCAGATTGATTAAATTGGCCTTTTTTTCACAAAAATTACAACACTGGACAATGTAATGCCTTTTTCAGGTATTAATTACAAGAAGACTGCTGCTAATTGGACACCAGAATTTTTAAAATGCTAGTTTGTGTACATAAATTCCCACACTGGAAGATATAATTCCTTTTTTCCGGTATTAATTACAATAAAACTGCTGCAAATTGGACACCAGAATTTTTAATATGCTAGTTTTGGTACATAGATTCCCACACGGGGAGATATAATTCCTTTTTACAGGAGTAAAAACGTGCGGCCTACTGTTTCTGGTCTAACTAACACCAGATTGATTAAATTGGCCATTTTTTCACCAAAATTACAACACTGGACAATGTAATGCCTTTTTCAGGTATTAATTCCTTTTTACAGGAGTAAAAATGTGAGGCCTACTGTTTCTGGTGTACCTAACACCAGATTGATTAAATTGGCCTTTTTTTCACCAAAATTACAACACTGTACAATGTAATGCCTTTTTCAGGTATTAATTACAAGAAGACTGCTGCTAATTGGACACCAGAATTTTTAAAATGCTAGTTTGTGTACATAAATTCCCACACTGGAAGATATAATTCCTTTTTCCGGTATTAATTACAAGAAAACTGCTGCAAATTGGACACCAGAATTTTTAAAATGCTAGTTTTGGTACATAGATTCCCATACGGGGAGATATAATTCCTTTTTACAGGAGTAAAAACGTGAGGCCTACTGTTTCTGGTGTAACTAACACCAGATTGATTAAATTGGCCTTTTTTTCACCAAAATTACAACACTGGACAATGTAATGCCTTTTTCAGGTATTAATTCCTTTTTACAGGAGTAAAAACGTGAGGCCTACTGTTTCTGGTGTACCTAACACCAGATTGATTAAATTGGCCTTTTTTTCACAAAAATTACAACACTGGACAATGTAATGCCTTTTTCAGGTATTAATTACAAGAAGACTGCTGCTAATTGGACACCAGAATTTTTAAAATGCTAGTTTGTGTACATAAATTCCCACACTGGAAGATATAATTCCTTTTTCCGGTATTAATTACAAGAAAACTGCTGCAAATTGGACACCAGAATTTTTAATATGCTAGTTTTGGTACATAGATTCCCACACGGGGAGATATAACTCCTTTTTACAGGAGTAAAAACGTGAGGCCTACTGTTTCTGGTGTAACTAACACCAGATTGATTAAATTGGCCTTTTTTTCACCAAAATTACAAATCTGGACAATGTAATGCCTTTTTCCGGTATTAATTCCTTTTTACAGGAGTAAAAACGTGCTGCCTACTGTTTCTGGTGTAACTAACACCAGATTGATTAAATTGGCCTTTTTTTCACCAAAATTACAACACTGGACAATGTAATGCCTTTTTCCGGTATTAATTCCTTTTTACAGGAGTGAAAACGTGAGGCCTACTTTTTCTGGTGTAACTAACACCAGATTGATTAAATTGGCCTTTTTTCACCAAAATTACAACACTGGACAATGTAATGCCTTTTTCCGTTATTAATTCCTTTTTACAGGAGTAAAAACGTGCTGCCTACTGTTTCTGGTGTAACTAACACCAGATTGATTAAATTGGCCTTTTTTTCACCAAAATTACAACACTGGACAATGTAATGCCTTTTTCCGTTATTAATTACTTTTTACAGGAGTAAAAACGTGCTGCCTACTGTTTCTGTTGTAACTAACACCAGATTGATTAACCCCTTAAGGACCGTGGGTTTTGGGATTTTTGCGTTTTTGTTTTGCGCTCCCTGCCTTCCAAAAGCCATAACATTTTTATATTTCCGCTCACATAGCCATTTGACGGCTTGTTTTTTGCGGGACAAGTTGTACTTTTTAACGCTACCATTTATTTTTGCATGTGATGTAGTGGGAAACGGGAAAAAAATTCCAAATGGGGTGAAATTGCAAAAAAAAAGCAATTTAACCACAGTTTTACGGGTTTTTAAATTACAAAGTTCGATTTGCGATAAAACTGACTGGTTAATTTTATTCTTCAGGTCAGTATGAATCCGGCAATACCTAATATGTATAGTTTTTCTTGCGTTTTGATAGTGAAAAAAAAATTAAATTGGGAATTTTTTTATTTTATGTTTTTTGTTGCCATGTTTTGACCCCTATAACTTTTTTGTAATTATGCGTACGGAGCAGTGTAGGGGCTCATTTTTTGCGGGGCAATCTGAACTTTTAATTGATACCATTATGGGGTGCGTATGATGTTTTGATCACTTTTTATACATTTTTTTTTAGGAAATGAAGCATCCAAAAATGGTGAATTAGCCATTTGGACGCTTTCTTTCCGTTTTTATGTTTACCGTATGGTGAATATTTTTTAATATTATTATAGTATGGGCGTTTTTGCACATTGCGACACCCATTATGAGTAATTTTTTAATTTTTTTATTTATTTTATTTTCATTTTGGGGAAAGGGGGGTGATTTGAATTTTTATATTTTTTTATTTTATTTTTATTTTTTAAACTTTTTTTTATTTTTTTTACCACTTTCTTATAGTTCCCATAGGGAACTATAAGATGCAATCATCAGATTGCTATTCTCATATATTCCAATGCAATAGCATTGGAATATATGAGAAAATCGCATATTTCCTATGGAGCCTATTACAGTCATAGGCTCCATAGGAATACTATGTAGTAACCTAGGTTTCATTCACAGAACCCTAGGCTACTACATGCATGCTCCGGCTCCCCCTTGTGGCCATCAGGGGAGCCGAGCAAAAACCGAAAGTGAAACTTTCGGTTTTTGCGCGATCAGATGCCGTGGTCAAGATTGACCACGGCATCTGAGGGGTTAAATGTCCGCGATCGGCATCGCTGCCGGTCGCGGACATGAGGTGCGGGTGTCAGCTTGATAAATCAAGCGTTTCCCCGCAGCTCATGCGGGCGCCATCTTTAAAGTGCGGACGAAGGGCGTACATGTACGCCCTTCATCCTTAAAGGGTTAAATTGGCCTTTGTTTCACCAAAATTACAACACTGGACAATGTAATGCCTTTTTCCGGTATTAATTCCTTTTTATAGGAGTAAAAACGTGCTGCCTACTGTTTCTGGTGTAACTAACACCAGATTGATTAAATTGGCCTTTTTTTCCACCAAAATTACAACACTGGACAATGTAATGCCTTTTTCCGGTATTAATTCCTTTTTACAGGAGTAAAAATGTGAGGCCTACTGTTTCTGGTGTAACTAACACCAAATTGATTAAATTGGCCTTTTTTTTACCAAAATTACAACACTGGACGATATAATGCCTTTTTGCGGTATTAATTACAAGAGGACTGCTGGTATTTCAGAACACCGGAATTTTTTAAATGCTAGTTTTGCTAGATAAATTTCCCACACTGGGAGAAATATTGCCTAAGCCTTTTTACAGTATTAATTACAACAGGAGTGCTTCTTCTGGTCTAACACCAGAATAATTTTATTATTACGGTGAAAGCTTTTTTTAATTTATATTTCTGGCACATAAAAAAAAATAATATTTCTGGCTGACAGTATTGGACATGGCTGTAGTGGCACTGGCTAGCCTAGCTAGAACAGCACATTCATGGGATTTGCTATCCAAGTGGGTTACTTTCAGTTTCACCACTGATATATTAAATATCTTTGCAGTTAGTAGGGGTAACACAAGCACAGCCAAACCCCTGATGTAGTATATCTATGAAAAAATCGACTATTACATGAGATTAATGGACGTTGTGGCAGCTTTTGCTGTAGCACCACAAGTCCCAAAATGGCCGCCGCCTATCAGCCCAGTAACATGTGCCAGAAAACGGTCTGCCCAGCCAGAAAAAAAATTGACTTTGACTGAGCAGCTGAATCGCTGTTGTTCTGATTCACAGGTGTAGATTTTTCACTTCTTTGGAGCTTTGGTTTAGACTCTGTGGCAGCTTGTGCTGGCGCACCACAAGTCCCAAAATGGCCACCGCCGGTCAGCCCAGTTACATGTGCCAGTAAAAATCGCTAACCAAGTGTAATACTGTCTGCTGTCTGGCAAAGGATAGATTATTTTCTGTGGTGAAATTCAATTGCCAAAATAGCAATCCCCTAAATCTGGTGTCCCAGCAGTGGCTGGCAAAGTATAATAGTGTCCGGCAACACATATATTTTATTCTGGGGTGAAATTCAATTGCCAAAATAGCAATACCCTGAATCTGGTGTTCCAGCAGTTGAAGGTCCTAGTTTAAATCTGTCCGTAACAGAGTATATTTTGTTCTGGGGTGAAATTCAATTGATAAAATAGCAATACCATAAATCAGTCGTTTCAGCTGTGGCTGGCCAAGTTTCACAGTGTCCTGCAAAGGATATATTTTTTTCTGGGGCGAAATTCAATTTCCAAAATAGCAATACAATAAATCATTGGTTTCAGCTGTGGCTGGCCAAGTTTCATAGTGTCCGGCAAAGGATATATTTTGTTTTGGGGTGAAATTTAATTGCCAAAATAGTAATACCCTGAATCTGGTGTTCCAGCTGTTGCAGGCCTAGTTTAAATCTGTCCGTAACAGGGTATATTTTGTTCTGGGGTGAAATTCAATTGCCAAAATAGCAATACCATAAATCAGTGGCTTCAGCTGTGTCTGGCCAAGTTTCATAGTGTCCGGCAAAGGATATATTTTGTTCTGGGGTGAAATTCACTTGCAAATATAGCAATACCCTGAATCTGGTGGTCCAGCTGTTGTAGGCCTAGTTTAAATCTGTCCGTAACAGGGTATATTTTGTTCTGGGGTGAAATTCACTTGCCAAAATAGCAATACCATAAATCAGTGGTTTCAGCAGTGGCTGGCCAAGTGTTAATCTGTCCGTAAAAGGGTAAATTACACTCAAGTGCTGAGAGGGTCATCCTCAATAACTTCACATGCTACTGTGCATCTCCAAGTGTAAATCTGTCCATAAAAGGGTACCTTTTATCCAGGGCCTAAATACTACCCCTACAATAGATATTCCCTAAATCAGTGGTTACTGCTGTGCCTGGATTAGTGTAATACGGTACATAAATAAATAGGCATATAGTGTTAGGTGCCTGTAAAAAAGACTGAATTTGAAATCAATACATTGGGCCAAATATTTTTTTCTTATTGTGGTGCTTGGTGAACGGTAACAATGAGGAAAACATCTAGTAAGGGACGTGGACGCGGTCGTGGTGGTGTTAGTGGACCCTCTGGTGCTGGGAGAGTACGTGGCCATTCTGCCACAGCCACACGTCCTAGTGAACCAACTACCTCAGGTTCCAGTACCCGCCAGAATTTACAGCAATATTTGGTGGGGCCCAATGCCGTTCTAAGGATGGTAAGGCCTGAGCAGGTATAGGCGCTAGTGAATTGGGTGGCCGACAGTGGATCCAGCACGTTCAAAACATTATCTCCCACCCAGTCTTCTGCAGAAAGCGCACAGGTGGTGCCTGAAAACCAAGCCCATCTGTCACATCACCCCCATGCATATCAGGGAAACTGTCTGAGCCTCAAGTTATGCAGCAGTCTCTTATGCTGTTTGAAGACTCTGCTGGCAGGGTTTCCCAAGGAAATCCACCTAGCCCTTCCCCAGTGGTGGAAGACATAGAATGCACTGATGTACAACTACTTATGTTTCCTGATGATGAGGACATGGGAATACCACCACATCGGAGTCCGCATGTCTCTGATGATGACGAAACACAGGTGCCAACTGCTGCATCTTTCTGCAGTGTGCAGACCGAACAGGAGGTGAGGGAGGAAGACTGTGTGGAAGACGATGCAGGGGACGATGAGGTCCTAGACCCCACATGGTCGTGCCACTGACTTTCATAGGTCAGAGGCAGTGGTGAGAACGAGCCAACAGTGTAGCAAAAGAGGGAGCAGGGGTCAAAAGCAGAACAGCCGCCGCCAAGAGAGCTCTCTTGCTACTGGCCGCCGCCACCATGGACCGAGCACCCCAAAGGCAGCTTCAAGGAGTTCCCTGGCATGGCACTTCTTTAAACAATGTGCTGATGACAAGACCCGTTTGGTTTGCACGCTGTGCCATTATAGCCTGAAGCGAGGCATTAACGTTCTGAACCTTAGCACAACCTGCATGACCAGGCTTCTACATGCAAAGCATGAACTGCAGTGGAATAAACACCTTAAAAGCAAGGAACTCACTCAGGCTCCCCCTGCTCCCTCTTCTGCTGCTGCCTCGGCCTCTTCCTCCGCCTCGGGAGGAATGTTGGCACCTGCCGCCCACCAAACAGACGATGTGCCACCGACAACACCACCTGCGTCACCAAGCATCTCCACCATGTCACACGGCAGCGTTCAGCTCTCCCTCTCACAAACCTTGGAGAGAAAGCATAAATTCCCACCTAGCCACCCTCGAGCCCTGGGCCTGAATGCCAGCATTTCTAAACTACTGGCCTTTGAAATGCTGTCATTCCGGCTGGTGGACACAGACAGCTTCAAACAGCTGACGGCGATGGCTGTCCCACAGTATGTTGTTCCTAGCCACTACTACTTCTCCAAGACAGCCATGCCTTCCCTGCACAACCAAGTGTCCAATAAAATCAAGTGTGCACTGCGCAACTCCATCTGTGGCAAGGTTCACCTAACCACAGATACGTGGACCAGTAAGCACGGCCAGGGAAGCTATCTCTCGTTGACTGCACACTAAATGTAGTGGTGGCTGGGCCCCAGGCAGAGAGTTCTTTGGCGCACGTCCTTCCGCCGCCAAGGATCGCAGGGCATCATTCTTTGCCTCCTGTAGCCTCCTCCTACTCGGCTTCCTCCTCCTCTGCTTCCACCAGCTCATCCATTCAGCCACACACCTTCACCACCAACTTCAGCTCAGCCCGGGGTAAACGTCAGCAGGTCATTCTGAAACTCATATGTTTGGGGGACAGGCCCCACACCGCGCAGGAGTTGTGGCGGGGTATTGAACAACAGATCGACGAGTGGTTTCTGCCGGTGGGCCTCAAGCCCGGCCTGGTGGTGTGCGATAATGGGAAAAATCTCGTTGCAGCTCTTGGACTAGCCAGTTTGATTCACATCCCTTGCCTGGCACATGTGCTGAATTTGGTGGTGCAGAAGTTCATTCACAACTACCCGGACATGTCAGAGCTGCTGCATAAAGTGAGGGCCATCTGTGCGCGCTTCCGATGTTCACATTCTGCCGTTGCTCGCCTGTCTGCGCTACAGCGTAACTTCGACCTTCCCGCTCACCGCCTCATATGCGACGTGCCCACCAGGTGGAACTCCACCTTGCACATGCTGGCCAGACTGTGCGAGCAGCAGCAGGCGATAGTGGAGTTTCAGCTGCAGCACGCACGGGTGAGTCGCTCGGCGGAACAGCATCACTTCACCACCAATGACTGGGCCTCCATGCGAGACCTGTGTGCCCTGTTGCGCTGTTTTGAGTACTCCACCAACATGGCCAGTGTCGATGACGCCGTTATCAGCGTTACAATACCACTTCTATGTCTCCTTGAGAAAACACTTAGGGCGATGATGGAAGAGGAGGTGGCCCAGGAGGAGGAGGAGGATGAGGGGTAATTTTTAGCACTTTCAGGCCAGTCTGTTAGAAGAGGGAGGTTTTTTGCAACAGCAGAGGCCAGGTACAAATTTGGCCAGCCAGGGCCCACTACTGGAGGGCGAGGAGGATGAGGAGGAGGTGGAGGAGGATTAAGCAGGTTCACAGCGGGGTGGCACCCAACACAGCTCAGGCCCATCACTGTTGCGTGGCTGGGGGGATACGGAGGACGATGATGATAGGCCTCCCACAGAGGACAGCTTGTCCTTACTTCTGGGCAGCCTGGCACACATGAGTGACTACATGCTGCAGTGCCTGCGCAACTCTGTCTTCGCCTTGGGCATCCACCTGTTCCCCTGTGACATTTAGGATTGATCTCAGGAGCGTGTCTACCAGCGTGCGCTTGTACTCGCGCATCTTTCTATCACGCTCCAGTGCCGGAAGTAAGGTGGGCACAATCGTGGCCAAAAGTTTTGAGAATTACATAAATATTGGAAATTGAAAAAGTTGCTGCTTAAGTTTTTATAATAGCAATTTGCATATACTCCAGAATGTTATGAAGAGTGATCAGATGAATTGCATAGTCCTTCTTTGCCATGAAAATTAACTTAATCCCAATAAAACCTTTCTACTGCATTTCATTGCTGTCATTAAAGGACCTGCTGAGATTATTTCAGTAATCGTCTTGTTAACTCAGGTGAGAATGTTGACGAGCACAAGGCCGGAGATCATTTTGTCAGGCTGATTGGGTTAAAATGGCAGACTTGACATGTTAAAAGGAGGGTGATGCTTGAAATCATTGTTCTTCCATTGTTAACCATGGTGACCTGCAAAGAAACAATTGCAGCCATCATTGTGTTGCATAAAAATGGCTTCACAGGCAAATGGCTTAGTAGGCACAAGTTTCACAGTGCCTACTAAGATTGCACCTCAATCAACAATTTATAGGATCATGAAGAACTTCAAGGAAAGAGGTTCATTTCTTTTTAAGAAGGCTTCAGGGCTTCCAAGAAAATCCAGCAAGCGCCAGGATCGTCTCCTAAAGAGGATTCAGCTGCGGGATCGGAGTGCCACCAGTGCAGAACTTGCTCAGGAATGGCAGCAGGCAGGTGTGAGCGCATCTGCACGCACAGTGAGGCAAAGACTTTTGGAAGATGGCCTGGTGTCAAGAAGGGCAGCAAAGAAGCCACTTCTCTCCAAAAAAAACCCATCAGGGACAGATTGATCTTCTGCAGAAAGTATGGTAAATGGACTGCTGAGGACTGGGTCATGCCAACAGTAAAGCATCCTGAAACAATTCATGTGTGAGGTTGCTTCTCATCCAAGGGAGTTGGATCACTCACAATTTGGCCCAAAAACACAGCCATGAATAAAGAATGGTACCAAAACACCCTCCAACAGCAACTTCTTCCAACAATCCAACAACAATTTGGTGAAGAACAATGCATTTTCCAGCACGATGGAGCACCATGCCATAAGGCAAAAGTGATAACTAAGTGGCCTCTATATAAATCACCCCGTTACCCCAGTGATAAATTTTTTGCCAAAAAATACATAAAAGCCTTATCAATCCACCTGGAAGGCCCGCAATTTCGGGCATAGATTCTCTAACATGCAGACTCTCCAAATATATATACTTCTACCTACAGAAGTATGTTACAGCCATCTTTTTTAAAAGACTCAGGCACAGTAATAAAATTGATTGAGAACTTAAATTTCGATAATGCAGAAATATGGATGGCAACTATTGATGTTGCCTCACTATATACCTGCATGCCTATGGAATTGGGTTTGAGAGCGGTGAAGGAGGCATTAAATAATGACCCCCAAATGAAAGAGATACAGAGGGGTTTTATTTTGGACTGCGTCAACTTCTGCCTCTCTCACAATTATTTATCTTTTGACGGTGTTTTTTTTCTTCAATACACCGGCGCGGATATGGGGGGCAAAATTCGCCCCCAGTTTCGCGAATCTTTTTATGTGCATGTGGGAGAGGGAGAACATTGACACAGTCCTTAATAAACCCAAGGATGATGGAGAACTGACCATCTAGAATTGTTATATAGACGACTGCCTGGTTTTTTGGAGAGGTAAAAAGACTCGGCTAGAAAACTTCATTAGGGAGATAAATATAAACTCCGATAATTTAACTTTCACCAGTAATATCGGCGCGATCTCTGTAGATATCTTGGATCTAAAGATATATGTAGAAGACAATAAATATAAAACTGAAACACACTTCAAACCTACTGATGTCAACGCGTATATAGGGATAGATAGCTGCCACTTTGCTCCTTGGCTTCAAAATATTACAAAAGGTCAGTTTAAAAGAGTCCGGAGAAATTGCACTGAAAAAGAAATATATAAAGAACAGAGTCTGATTTTGAAAGAAAGATCTTTAGAGAAAGGTTATGATGAAGAAAAATTAGAGGAAAACAGGAATGAGGTGGGGGAGAATGAGAGAAATAGTAGTGGTAGAAAGGGGTAGAAGAAAGACTTTAAGTTTGCATTTCTAACACAGTTTAATACACAATTGAGTCAAATAAAGAATATCATAAAGAAAAATTGGAAAATCCTAAGAAATGACCCTGTTATAGGGGGTGAGATTCCCAAAAATTCTCAGTTCATCTTCAAGAAGGCTATGAAACTTAGAAATGAATTAGTCCATAGTGAAGGACCTAGTACAAAAAAATCGCACCAATCGAAAAATCAAAGTAGGGGTAAATTTACATGGTGCAGTTTTTGCCTGCCATGTAAAAATAGGCACAGAAAAATCATTTGAGAACTATTGAAGCTGTCACTTCTAATAAGAAGAATCTATCATTTAAAATCAAGGGGAACATATCCTGCAACAACAGTGGGGTTATCTACGTAAAGAAAAATTGGAAAATCCTGAGAAATGACCCCGTTATAGGGGGTGAGATCCCCAAAAATCCTCAGTTCATTTTCAAGAAGTCTATGAACCTTAGAAATAAATTAGTCTGGGGGGGCGTGGCCTAACCTTCATGGAGTGAGGACGTGCACTCCGTCGGCTCTGGTGCTATCCTGGTGGAATCCTGAGCATCCGTGGTGGTCCTCCTCATTGTTGGCTGTCGCTGGGGTCCTGCGGTTGTTGGCTACCTCGCCCTGTGGTTTGGGCTCCAGCTCCGTCCTCCTTTCTCCTCTGTGGCGGTGCGGCCTGGTCTGTGAGCCACGGCGGTGATCGGGCGCCATCTTCCTGGAGGTGCGGACCTCTCCTGGCGGGGAAGTGAAGTGGTGGCGCGGTCGGCCTGCTGATATACAGGGGGATACTTACTGTGTCCTCCTGTGCCTGTCCTCCTGCGTCTGGCATCCAGTGTCCGTCCTCCGGTGCTCTGGTGGGGACTCCTATGTGAAGAGGCTTCCTCTCTGTCCCGACGGCCTGTGTGCACGTGGCGGTGCGTGCTGACCTCGGCTCCTGTCCTCTCCTGGCTCCTGCTGCTCCGGCTCCTCTGCTGGGATCCTCACAGTGAGTGGGACTTGCTCCCTTTAGGCCATCTTATACCTTTACCTGGGTCTGGGGCTGCCTGCTGGTCCCTGTGGTGCCTGCTGTCTGTGTATAAGCTTAGGGGCCCTCCTTTAGCCCAGCGCGGGGGGGGGGGTTACCTGGATTCCTGGGACTCAGTTGCACTCCTCGGTGTTCTAGCATTCTGTGCAGCTTTGCTGTGGGTTTTACCCTACCTCCTGATATCCTGTCTACATTTATCTTCATGGGCCGGAAGACGGGTGGCACTGGTAACCAGCAGTTGATTAAAGTGTTCGCCGACGCCATGAGTCAGACGGAGGATAGGGGGGTTGAGGGCTCCCCTGAGGTGGACAATGTTGACTTGAGTAAAATAATGGCGGCCATTACTAAATGCCAATCTACCCTTACGATTAAGATTGATCACGTGCAGTCAGATATCACCTGTCTCAGGCATGACATTGATAAGATCCGAGAAAGAACCACTGAGGTGGAGAGGCGGCTGAGTGAGGTGGAGGATGTGGCCCAGTCAGGGGGTAATATGGTGCGTACCCTGCAGCAGCAGGTTAAATTGCTCCTAGCGAAAGTGGATGATGCGGAAAATCGCAATAGAAGAAACAATATACGTATTATGGGACTTCCGGAGAGAGCTGAGGGGTCTAATCCCGAAATCTTTGCAGAACGACTCATTCAGCAGTGTCTTGATTCTGTCCAGTTATCCTCCACCTTTGTAGTGGAACGTGCTCACAGGATTCCTACTAAATCTCCGCCGCCAGGGGAACCTCCGCGTCCTTTCATCTTTAAAGTTCTGAACTATCGGGACCGTGATGCTATTTTGGCGGCAGCTCGTCGCTTGCAAGATATCAAGTTTGAGAGCTCCAGGATCTCCTTTTATCCGGATTTCTCTTCGGAGGTGCAGAGGTTGAGGCGGCAGTTTACGGCTGTGAGAGCTTGTCTGAGAGGCAAAGGGATCCGTTACGCTATGCTATACCCGGCGAGACTGCGAGTTCAGGACGGCGAGACTACCCGTTTCTTCACTACTGCGGAGGATGCTTCGGTTTGGCTGGACGGTCTTGGGTGATGGCGACTGTAAGATAGTGGGGACCTGCTGTCTTGATCTCCACGGATGCTGACATGTTTCTAGATTTAGTTACCTATTGCCGGAGTAGGGGTTCCACGTCCCTTCCTGCTATCCCGGCGCAGTTGCACTAGAAGTGCGGTTTTGGGGACTGTTCCACGTTCCTGATTTAGCTACGTGCTAACTGTTAGTTAGTTTGGGGTCTTGGGCTCAGATAGGTTGGGTGGTCTGGGCAGGGTGGGGGATTGTTGTTAAAGGGGATTGTTGTCCGATTTATTGCACCTGTTCTTTATGTGTTTCATGTGTGTTCGTCTTGTTTTGTGGGATGCCTGTGAGTGTGATTGGCCTTGTGGTCCGGGATGTCCTCTGTCCTCCGAGATAGGTTTTGTTACGTGATGGCTACTTGCACGTTTATTTCGTGGAATGTAAGGGGGCTTAATGATAAGGTTAAGCGCTCTCTTGTTTTTACCTTTCTGAAGAAATTTTCTCCAGATGTTTTTCTGTTGCAGGAGACACACCTGATGGGACAGAAAGTTCTTGCGTTGAAGAGGCCTTGGATTGGTTGGTCCTATCATGCGGTCTATAGCAACCGGGCGCGGGGAGTGTCGGTGTTGGTGGCTAAGTCTATCCCTTTCCAATTACATACCATTCAGACTGATCTATCCGGGCGCTACGTTATCATGCATGCCTCAATTAGGGGCCGGGATTATGTCGTGGCGGGGTGTATGTCCCTCCTCCATTCCAAAAGCAGCTTCTAGACGAGATTATGGGCAAGATTGCGACCCTTCCTGTTGCACCCTTGCTCATTATGGGCGATTTTAATGCGGTCTTGGACCCGATGCTGGATAGACTCCACCCCCCTGCCTCGCATAGTAATGCTTTGGTACAGTGGGCGGAAGGTCATGATCTCACGGAGGTTTGGAGGCACCTGCACCCTGGGGCCCGGCAATATTCCTGCCACTCCTCGTCATATGATTCGTTGTCCAGAATTGATCTGGTCTTTGCTGACAGGGAATTGTTACCATGGTTGTCTAAAGTTGAATATCTTCCTAGGGGCATATCTGATCATGCTCCTCTGTTGGTGGCCCTGAGGCTCCCTGTTGAGACTCCGTTTAAACTGTGGCGCCTTAATCCTCGTTGGTTGGAGGTCCTTCCGGTCGCCTGGGCCGCCTCAGAGGGTGCAAGGGATTATTGGGAGGTTAATGAAGGATCCTCTGACCCGTTAATTGAGTGGGATGCATTTAAGGCGGTACAGAGGGGTGTCTTTATACAGATGACCACTACTAGGAACAAGCTAGAGAGTGAGGTGGCGTCAACAGAGGCGGCTTTCTCTCAGGACCCTACTGAGGATAACCGTAACAGATGGGAGGAGGCGCAGCGTAATCTTCGTCTTCATTTAGTTGAATTTATGCAAAAGAGGTTGCTATGCCAGAGGCAAGTGATCTTCTCGGATGGGGACAAAAATGGGAGGACGTTAGCTTTTTTGGCCAAGACGGAGACCCCGCAGACTGTAGTGACTTGTATCACGGACGGAGATGGAGTTTCCTTTTCTAGTCCAGAGGATGTCTGTTCCCAATTTGCGAAGTACTATGCTAGTCTCTATGACAGTAAGTTGCTCTTTGGTGTCACAGACATTCGGGAGTACTTGAGATCTATTCCGGTTACCCCTCTTTCTATAATGGATAGGGCTTATTTAAGTATACCACTTGAGGTTGCTGAAGTTAGGGCAGCAATTGAGAGTATGTCGGTGGGGAGATCGCCTGGGCCTGATGGGCTTCCGGTGGAATGGTACAAAACTGATTTAGATAAGCAGAGTGAGAGACTGCTCAAACTTTTCACCCATGCTTATGGGCGCAATAGGTTGCCTGACTCCTTGTTGGAGGCTACTATTGTGGTGTTACATAAACCTGGGCGTCCTCCGGAGAGCTGTAGCTCGTACAGGCCGATCTCCCTACTCAATGTAGACGCGAAGATCTTAGCAAAAGTTTTGGCACGGAGATTGAGGGAAGTTATATTGTCTGTTATTGACCCCGATCAGGCTGGGTTTATGTCTGGGAAGACGACTGACATTAACTTGAGGCGACTCTTTACTTTACAGGTTACGCATGACAACGCAGGATCAAGGACTATTGCTTCCTTGGACAACGAGAAATCGTTTGATTCGGTTGAGTGGAATTTTATGTGGCAGACGCTTGAATACCTGGGGTTCCCTCAGTCTTTCATTAAATGGGTTAGGTTGTTATATCAGGCTCCGAGAGCGAGGGTGAGGGTGAATGGTTACATGTCGGAACCCTTTGACCTTCATAGGGGAACTAGGCAGGGTTGTCCTCTGTCCCCGATGCTGTTCGCCCTGGTTATGGAGCCCCTGACGAGATTGGTTAACACCTCTAGGCTAATTGAGGGATGGTCTGTTGCAGGGATTGAGGAAAAGATCTCACTGTATGCGGATGACCTATTAGTGAATTTAGCAGATGCGGGTCCGTCCCTGGAAGCCCTTTTGAAGATTATTGACAGTTTTGGGAAGTTCTCTGGTCTTAGAGTGAATTGGAGCAAGTCTAGTTTGTGTTTGGTGGATGAGGAGGCGGGGGAGGGAATCTCTCTGTTATCCAGCTTGAGGGTAGTTGACCAATTTGTTTATCTTGGAGTGAAGATTCATAGGGACACGAAACAGTTTTATCAACTGAATATTGTACCAGCTGTCCAACAGGTGTCTAGGAAGCTGGAGGCTTGGACTCATCTTCCGCTTACCTTGTTGGGTAGGGTGAACTTGGTAAAGATGTACAGAGCGGCTCCAATTGCGATACCGCAATTTCATTTTGATCACCTGGACAGATTGATTTCTTCATTTTTGTGGGGTGGGCGATCACCTAGATTGGCGAGGCAGACGTTGAAATCCCTGTATGGGCGGGGTGGCCTGAGACTCCCGGATTTTCGCGTATACTATGCTGCTGCACAATTAGTGTATGCTTCATGGTGGATTAGGGCTGATGCGAATAATCCTGCTGTGGTTTTGGAAGCCGCTCTTGCGGGATCCTTTGAGTCTCTGGCCAACCTGGTGTATAGGGAGGGAGGGGACTTGGTCCTCCACTATACTAATGCTATGGCAGTGGTGGTGTCGGTGTGGAAGCAATGGGTGGAGATGCGTACAGAGGGAGCGGAGGGGGATACCTGGTCTCCATATGTACCTTTGTGGCGGAATAGACGTCTGAAGGAGTTGTTTCAGTTGTCTGACTTCGAATTCTGGCCCAAGGCTGGCCTTAAGTACCTTACTCAGTTGTATGTAGATGGCGTGTTTAGTGACTTTAAGGCTTTGCGGCAGCAATTGAACTTACCTAATACTTGTTTTTACAGATATCTTCAGTTGCGGCATGCCTGTGACACTCAGTTTGGGTCACGGACTCTTACTCTACAGTGTGGCCCGCTGGAATCTGTGGCTAGACGGGTGCAGTTGGCTAAACCCATTTCCTCATTTTATGTGGAAATCCTAACATTACAGGTGTCACCACTCCAGCGATCATTTGAACGATGGAGAGCTAATATTCCAGAACTTGAAGCAGCACACTTGGAGGAACTGTCTGTTTGTTGGAAGTCGTCTGTGATTAGTTCCCGTGATCAGGTGATCCAGTTAAAATGGATACATAGGGTTTATCTTACCCCTGTTCGCTTGTACCACATGCGCAGGCTTCCTGACTCTTTGTGTACTAGATGTGGTGGGGAGAGAGGCACCTTCTTTCATATGATCTGGGAATGCCCGGTCTTGCAGATTTTTTGGAAGGCGGTGTGTGAGTTTATTGTGTCCAAACTGGGGCTTCCGGGGTTATTGTCGCCATCGGTGTGTCTGTTGGGATTAGTAAGAGAAGCAGATCCGTCTAAATATGGTAGGAAGCTTCTGCGGCTTCTCATGTTCTATGGTCGGAAAACGATCCTTCTGCACTGGAAGCCTCCTAAGATCCCGTCATTGGAGTCTTGGGTCCGTCTGATCAATGTAGACCTCCAGCTATATAAACTGACATACGCGGCCAGAGGAGTTCCAGGTCAATTAGATCGTATTTGGGAGCTGTGGCTACAGGCCCAAGGTACAGCCTGAGCGTGTCTATGGAGGGGGGGGGGACGGTCCTTGGAATACAAGGTGGTTGTGTGTGTGGGTGGATGTGACGTCTCAGTTCTATCTGTATTGCATTATTAATTATTAATCGGTCGGATTCAAATATGCCATGCTTTATTGCGGTTGATTTTTTCTTTGATCCTTGGGATTTATAATATGATTCCTTTCTGATTACTTCACTGAGATGTGATTGTAGGAATGCCGTGTTGGTCTTGTGACCAGTATTTGTCTTGATGTGTTTTTTTTCCTTGATAAAATGCATAAATAAATACTATAAAAAATAAATAAATAAATAAATTAGTCCATAGTGCAGAACCTAGTTCAGAAAAATCGCACCAATCGAAAAATCAAAGTAGGGGTAAATTTACATGGTGCGGTTTTTGCCTGCCATGTAAAAATAGGACACAGAAAAATCGTTTGAGAACTATTGAAGCTGTCACTTCTAATAAGAAGAATCTATCATTTAAAATCAAGGGGAACATATCCTGCAACAACAGTGGGGTTATCTACGTACTGGAGTGCCCTTGTGGCCTCCTGTACTTGGGAAGAACAACCCGCAATTTGAATATACGGATACAAGAACACATCCGAAATATTAGGAAGGGTCTGGAAACGCATAGCGTTTCTCTACACTTCAAACAAATACATGAAGAAAAAAAAAGAGGTTTGCGGTTTGTTGGAGTGGAGGTAGTTAAAACTTCAGAACGAGGGGGGGACTATAAGAAAAAATAAAATAAAAAGTAAGTACAGTGGATGTATGACCTGAAGACTCTGCACCCATATGGGGTAACTGTGGAATGTGACATCAAACAATGTCTAATCTGATACTTTGTGGACGATCCGATATGAAACAGGATTTGGGATTTTAGGACCTGGGAGTAGGCGGACACATAACTAGGGATTGTTTTTTGAGTTCACAGTGATCGCAGAATGTTTGCAATGATTTACCTATGAGGTCTACATAATTTATAGCTCATCTTGGAGGAAGGGATGGATTGATTTGTGATATCGTTTGTTTTATGTATATTTGTACTATTTTTAATATATTTTATGGGATATTTTGATCTGATTTTATCTCTTCCTGGAAATGGGAGGGTCTAATTACAAGCATTTAAGGCATCTGTGTGGTATTCTATTGAGACGCCCCTGACGAAGCCAGCAGCGTTGGGCAGTGCGTGTTTTTTTACTATATTCTCTTAAACAAGCAAATATCTTGTAAGTAAATAAATTATGTGTGCCGATGGTGTTTCACTATTCTGCGATCCTTTTTAACATTGGAGACAGGTACTAAGAGGAAAGAAGGAGAAAGAGTATTGTAGTTATCTGCTTCCTATGTGCCTGATTACAAGAGAACATCTAGTAAGTGCACTGAAACATCGCGGGTCACCTGCGGCAACAATACTTCACAATTGTGCAATTCTCTCTGACGCTCAACAGGTTCTGGAGATAAAAGGGACCTGCGATCTTTGCTGTTTTTTGCTGCGATCTTTTGCTGATCTTTTTCTGTATCTTTGGGAGGAAGAAATCCGTTGTCTCTTTTGGAGTCTACTATACATTGCAGAGCGATCCCAACACTTTTTACTGACATTATACAGGTGACAAAAACCCACGTCGCTTCTTTGGTGATTTGCAGAGCAATTTCCATCAGTCCAAACACTTATATATCAGAGACATTTATCTTTTGTTTGCACACATGGAGTACTGTGTACAGTTCTGGGCTCCTGTGAACAAGGCAGACATAGCAGAGCTGGAGAGGGTTCAGAGGAGGGCAACTAAAGTAATAACTGGAATGAGGGATCTACAGTACCCTGAAAGGTTATCAAAATTAGGGTTATTCACTTTAGAAAAAAGACGACTAAGGGGAGATCTAATAACTATGTATAAATATATCAGGGGTCAGTACAGAGATCTCTCCTATCATCTATTTATCCCCAGAACTGTGACTGTGACGAGGGGACATCCTCTGCGTCTGGAGGAAAGAAGGTTTGTACACAAACATAGAAAAGAATTCTTCACGGTAAGAGCAGTGAGACTATGGAACTTTCTGCCTGAGGAGATGGTGATGGTGAGTACAATAAAGGAATTCAAGAGGGGACTGGATGTATTTATGGAGTGTAATAATATTACAGGCTACAGCTACTAGAGAGGGGTCGTTGATCCAGGGAGTTATTCTGATTGCCTGTGTAGGGGCCCATAAGCCCTGCTGGAGAAAAGTATCACGGTGATGAGCAATACAGTAGTTGGATCTATGATTATTATATGAGCCAGATCCTTGGTACATGTGACTTATGGATAGACTGTGATCAGCTCATCCTGGCCCCATAGCACTTTCCACTGTATGGGAAGTCTAAGGGGCCATTTGTGTCTGTCAGAAAGACATCCCCCAATGGTCTGTCACATTTTCCTGTAGAGGGTTTCCTGTTTCACAGCAACTGAAAAGCTCATGTATAAACTGCAAATTCTGCAATCACCAAAATCCTGACCCAATCTCATTTTCTCTGTACATGAACAGCTAGTCTTTTTTTTTTTTTAAACCTTGTTTCTATATTTTTTTTAACTTCTTACGAACAGCGTACATTAAGCTGCAAACACTCTTTTTTTCCCTAAAAAACTCTTTCAATTTTGCTACCAGTGTGTTCATAGAAGTGGACCTAGAATTGTACATCTTTTAATTACCAAACAAAATATAATTCATTTTGCTACTGTGTATATTAAGCAGTTTATCGCATTTTACTAATGTGTTCATAGCAGGGCACATTTATTTGAGCTATTCGTAATTGTGCATTTTAGTGCATCAATATACCATATTCCGCTCATTGCATTGCATCAATATGCTGTGCAGTTTTTTTTAACATATCGTACTGCAATCACTGCATTAATATACCAGTTTTATTCAATGCATTGTATTATGTCAAAATACTGAGCAGTTTTAGTGAACACATTGTGCTCCAACAACTGCATTAATATAATATACCGCTTTCAGTTAACCCAAGATACCGCGCGGTTTTAGTTAAAGGGGTTGTGCCACTTCAGAAAATGGCATTTATCATGTAGAAAAAGTTAATACAAGGCACTTACTAATGTATTGTGATTGTTCATATTGCCTTCTTTTGCTGACTGGATAAATTTTATCATCACATTATACAGTGCTCGCTTCCATGGTTCCAGCCACCTTGCAATCCATCAGTGGTGGCCGTGCTTGCATACTATAGAAAAAAGCACCAGCCTATGTGAGCTCCCATGGTGCTAGTCACCAGAGAGGCTGGCACTTTTTCCTATAGTGTTCAAGCACGATTCACCACTTGTGGATTTCAGGACGGTTGTAATCCTACAGTACAAGCAGTGTATAAAATGTGATAAAAAAATTAATCAAACCAACAATGGAAGCAATATGGACAATCACTATACATATGTATTGTACATGATAAATGCCATTTGTTGAAGTGAGACTGTGGCGTTTTGAAATGTCAGCCTTATACAATCACGCATCTGTGAGGTGACTTGTTGAATCAGACATTCTCCACTTACAGTTTACACATCAGACACCCAGGAGTTAATCAAGTAGTCTTTTAATCCGGAGATTGTATTACAAGATATGCAGGGAATCCAGATGGTAAAAGAATATGCCTCTAATAATCTCCTTGATAAGAAGATGAGATACTACACAGGTTCTCCTCAGATTTTCCTCAGATTCTCCTCAGAATTACAGCACACACAAACAGCAATGCATGACAGAGAAAACAGGAATTGGCTAGACTGAACCAAGTAGAAACATACCAATACACAATGCAAGATACTGAAACAGAACAGAGACAACCACAAGTGATCTTGTCACACCTTCTTGCACTGTAGAATTATTGTGCAGGCGCGAAGGGGAGTGGTGGAATCAACTCTAGCTTTCTGCTTGGCCAGAGAGATGCTCATGAATAATTGTGATTGGCCAGGAAGAACCCCCTTGAGCTTCTGTTGATGAATGTTATCTTTACACGGCACTTCCCTTAAATCATCCATTACCATCTTATAGTGTGATCAGAGCCTGGTATCAGAGATTAAAGAGGTGTTCTGGTTATATCAAGTTACCCCTTATACTCCTGCCAGTCCATTAATGTTGGGGCCCCACTGGGCTATGGGGTCCACCTTTTTATGATTGGTAGGGGTTTCAGTCGTCAATCTAATTGTTATGCCATGTCTTGTTGAGGAGATATCCAGTATACTCCTTTAAGCCTTCCTTCTATGAAAAAACAGTGTTGATGTATTGTGTTGTATATTTTTTTCAACAACGAATGGTGTTTTTTATATGGTTTTGCAGGTTGATGAGGGATACGTATAGACTGTTTGTACTTGGTCAAGGCTTATGGAGATTGGAGGCATCAGTGTACATTTTGATCAAAAAGTAATAAGCCACTCGCCGCGCCAAGGCCGCCTCTATGAGGGGTCCTAACGCTAAATCCTAACTGTTGTGGGGCATGACAGCCACATAAAATCCAGGGATGCAGGTACCAACATGCATGCTGAGCCCACTGTGTACTCCTCCTGGAGCCAAATGGCTACTAGCAGGTACTATGAGTGCAAATTAAGTTTTATACTTACTCTGATTAAAACCTGCCTTTAGGGCAGACAAACTAGTCAGGTGTGCACAACTGAATGGAGGTTGCCACACCTCCAGTGTATGCTACACAGAAATTCAATATACTACTTTGCCAATCCTTATGAGCAGATTGTTGCTTGATTGTTAAAACCAGTAAAAGACTGCAAACAATCTGGTTCTGATAAAACTACTAATTGGTTAGGGAAATGAGTTGAGGCAGTGACGTTACTGGCTGTATACTGCATCATTCACATATTTAGGTTGTTGATGTAGGTTGTTAATAATTGGCTATTGTATTGACTACTGTTGTCTAGTGTATGTAGTACAGACATCAGTAAACTTTGGCGCTCCAGCTGCTGCAAAACTACAACTCCCAGCATGTGCACTTCCTTGGCTGTTCATGTAACTCTGTTAGAAGTGAAAGAAGGATTCTGGGAGTTGCAGAACAACTGCAGGGCCTGAGGTTGCTGATCCTTATTTAGTGTAAGGCTAGGTTCACATCTCTGTATTCTAACTCCAGTAGTCTGTTCGAGCAGAGGATAGTTACCTTATCCAACATAACTGGACACTGCCGGATCCTCATTCATACATTTTCTCCCGCAGTAAGCCAACATTTATGTCTGAAACTGGCCAGATCCTTGCCAGATACTATTGTAGTGAATGAGGATCTGGCAGTGAAAAGCTATGATGGATATGACAACTCCAGTAGTCTGTTCCTCTGCTGGAACAGACTACCAGAATTAGATAATGGAGATGGGTACTGACCCTAAGTAAGCCACTTTGACCATTGCCATATAACTTTGGCTACTAGATTGTTTTCTGTCCATGTTTTGACCACATTTTGCCCTTCAGTCCCATCACTTTATTCATTATGAGTAGGGTTTCCTAAATGGTTCATTGGAGCATGAACAGGGATTACCCTTTTATATACTTTGTCAACTCATATAGGCTTTATACATCCACCATGTCCTACTGGGAGGGACATAAAAACATGAGAAAGGGGTTAAACTGACACAAACTGTATTTTGGGGGGTTTGAACATAATTGAAGAGTGCAACTTAGTATAATTTGTTTTAATAAACTTAACCACTAACATATGTAAAACTATTTTTTTCCATGACAAAAAGGTCTATAGCCTATTATCTTGTTACTACAAAGCAGTGTAACATTATTGCTATGACATTTTTATTATATAATTTGTATTATTTCTATTACTGTGCTGTAGAGAAAGTGAAGTGTGATATTAATGCAATTATGCATTCAAATAAATTTTCAAAGGCTAAAAATGAATATCAACAGTCCAGGCTTTACTGTAGCCAGGATGAATATCATTTGTTTATGTGGGTTACTAATGCAGTGTCTTCCTGTGCTTTTATATACAGTAGCTAAAAATATTTCTTTTTAGCAGTCATTAATGCCTCTTCCACATTGTCATGTGATGGGTTTTTACTGATTCTTATTTTGAAGCGAAGGTGATAATTAATCTTCCCACATTAAAGCTTTGAAAACATATTTTACTTTTAAATGAGTTCAAACCCAGACTTAAACGCCTACATTTTTTTTACATAGATGTATACCTCAACTGCAATTGCAATACAACCATAGAATTGCAGAAAAGTTCATATTTCAAGTTCCAATTTCACCATTATTTAAACAACTACTGCTAATCTGGTCTTCCCAAAAATACTCTTATATTAACTGAAGTCTTACTCAGTGTATGGCCAATTTCTATTGCATGATTTCCATTGCAAGTAGATCACAAACAGCATGATGCCACCATCATTGTGCTTTCACACTGTATTGTTCCCTTAATCACATTTTAAAAGAAATGAATGGTAAGTGTTGTATGACAATCCCCCAAAACTGTAATATTCACAAGACATTTCTCTTTGATTCCTATTCAAATTATTTGGGAAAATGTAGCAGTCACCTGTATTTTTTCAAGTTTGTGCCGTAATGCATTCCTGGAGTATATAACCTTCATAAATGAGCTTTCACTAATATACAAAGCTGGTTGTCCTGCATTAGCCACTTCATTACCAGAGTGTTTATCTCCCTTCCTTGCCAGACCAATTTTTTAGTTTTAGCAATGGACCTATCTATTCAATTTCTTAGCCAACCTACATGTATTTGACATTATTTTTCATAGGACACCTTAGGCCTTTCTTTTGTGCCATTATATGACAGATCCTTAACTGTCATGATTAACCCCTTCAGGACCCTAAGATTTTCCATTTTTTGAGTTTTCGTTTTTCACTACCCGCCTTCCCATAATCCTAACTTTTTTTATTTTTCCATTCACATAGCCTTATGAGGGCTTAATTTATGCGGGACAAGTTGTACTTTCTAATGGCACCATTTACGGTTGCATACCATGTAGTAGGAAGCGGAAAAAAATTCAAAATAAGGAAGAATTGGGAAAAACGCAATTCTGGTAAAGGTTTTTATATTATTTATTTTTACACTGTACCCTATGCAGTAAAATTGACCTGTTATCTTCATTCTACAGGTTAGTACGGTTACAAAGATTCCTCACTTGTATAATTTTTCTTGCATTTTAATACTGAAAAAAAAATTAAAACCTTTGTGGAAAAAAATACTTTATAACAATATTATGACCCCTATACCTTTTGTAGTTATGTGTAGGTGCTGTATGAGGGCTCTTTTTGAAAGATGATCTGTTTTTCAGTGATACCAATTTGAAGTGTGTGCAACTTTTCGATCACTTTTATAAAACAAATTATTGGGAATTTGAAGTGACAAAAATGGCAAATTAGCTGTTTTTATTTTTTTCCTGTTATGATTTGCCATATGCCGTTAATATTGTTATATTTTAATTGTATGGGCATTTTCGCACATGGCGATGTCCAGGATGTTTATTTTTTTATTGGTTAAGTATTTTCATTTTAAGGAAAGAGAGGTGAATTGAAATTTTATTTTTATTTCTGTAAAACCTTTTTTTACTTTTTAAGTCACCTTGGGTGGCCTCCCTTGCACACTATAGAAAAAAACTTCAGCCTCTATGATGTCCAGGACTTGCACACATGCACAGTTGCTCTGGCCTCAACCACTGCCATAACCCAAGGAAACGAGCAGTCGATAATGTAATGGAAAAATGAATCAAGCCAGCCAAGGAGGCAATATGGACAATTAAATAACATTAGTAAGTGGATAGTATTAATTTCCTCTACATGATAAATGCCATATGCTGAAATGAGAAAACTCCTTTAAGAAATATCATGAATATACTACCAAAACTGTTTGTGTACTCAAGTGGTACCAAGGTCCTTTTATTTGGAGAATCAAACTGATTTAATGTCAATTTTAAATGTCAGTGTAAAATGTACATATGTGAATCACAGTTTGGTAGTTATAATCATTTTACTTACAGATATAACTTGCTTGAGAGGCAAAAGGAAGCACCACCATAATGGTTGTTACTCTTAAAGGCCTTGTCAGGCTAGTACTTTAAATTTAAAAAAGGTGATACATTTCTACTCCAACACCCTCCCCCACACACACACACACTCACACACACAGGCACACACTCCCATTTTGAGTCTTTCCAGTTCTCCTGGTCAGCCAAACACAGTGTTGTCTTTGTGTTAATTGGGACCAGAAAGTTGACACCTGGATTTACAAAGATGTGCAATGAAAGGTGACAGTCCTGAGAGGCTTATGACAGCACCAGAAAGGCTTATCAAAAATGAAAAAAACAGTTACATGACGATAGGTCTGTAAGTAAAACAAGGATAATAAAAACTTTAGCCAATATTTATCCATGTTACATTTTAGATACAAAATAGAGACTATAGAGAAAAAATACAAGTTCTAGGAGTTTTTAGTAGAATTAATTTGGACCCAAATCAGTGGATTCCGCTGAGTAAAAATCAAATTTTGACCAATTTGCTCATCTATCTGCTTTTTAAAAAAATGTTTGTTCAGCATGATTTTCCCTTGTCACATTTAAAGTTTCCTATTATAGTAGATATCCTGGAGAAACAAGGTTGGCTTGAATCTGGAGTCTAGCATACCTGTAAATGGTAAAGGTTTCAACACAGTTGCTATTCTGTTTGATAACATGTGCAGGAGTGGAAGAGTATTTTAAGATATGCCAGAGTTTTCACCGTTGGATGGTTAATTGCACAGTTGTATGCAATTACATACACAGCATAAGATGGCAATTACTCCCTCAAAATTACATACTTTGGTAGTGTTTTACTTCTTTTACACTTGCAAACCAATGAGAATGTTATTGAGAAAAGAAAGAAACACTCATGGGGTTTCCAAAGTTTACTTCTGTGTACTGAAACTGTTGCATCTGTCAATTACTCAACTGCTTTTTACATTCACCATTTCATGGACTTATTCCAAATCTCTAAAAATGAACAAACGCTGTTACTAAGAAGACACTTAAAATATAGGAATAATAAGTCAAAATGTGTTACCAGAATAGTGTCCATTACAGTTCTCATTCCTATAAAGACTCCATGTGTCTGGCGATGTGTCTGGCGATCAATTGATAACTGTAAATGAGATGCCAAATATAGTATTACTTGTTGGCTACTGGACCAAATGGCCAAGCCTTTCTGGCTCATGAAGAGAGTCTTGAGCAATGGTAGACCTTCTATGACATCTCCAGATGTTAAAAGCACTTAGCATTTCTGGGGGTTCTGAGGGGCCTTATTAAACGCTATGATCTCTGGAGAATCTTCACCAAGTATGTTTATGAAATTTAGTTTTCCAGCCTTTATAAAGTGATGCCTAGCCTCCTGCCATCAGCCACAAAGCACCTTCAACATTCTAGTGGACAGCACTCATCATTGCAGTTCTGCTCATATTAACCTTAATAGAAGCAAAACTGCAGTGATGAGCCTTGTATCCTACAATGTCAATGGTGTGATGTATTTCATCGCCGACTTCTGGCTAATGATCTACATAAAACAGCTGAAGGGTGGGGATGCGGGTATCCGATCATCACTTAAAAAGGCTTGACAACCTCTTTAATTTAAGGAACAAATTCTGGACTCAAATATTTATATGAATGCAATTCTGCTAAGGATTTTTTTAAATATAATTCATTTTGAATCAGCATAAATAATATGTTATAGTCTATCTGTTATTATGCATTCACAGAGAATTTTAGAAATATATCTCGAGAGCTGATAAACATTTCATACATTTACAAAGAATAATAGGTCTTAAGTCAGAATAACATTTTGTTCTGCTGTATTTAATGTGACTTATAAATATCACAGACGACTGAGAGTATTTGTGTTATCGGAGCTAAGCAAGCAAGTTTAATTAAGAGACCATTATTAATTCATCAGAAGTCATCTGAATAGGGTGAAGAAACAACTCTATTGCTTTTGAAGCACACATTGTTTTTGTGTGCTAACTTGATAAACACTGTGCATGCATTGTTAACCCACTTTAATCTTTTTTACACTTACTGTACATAAAAGTAAGAATTTAACTAAAATACATTCAGAAGTACTTAGGTAACAGCTAAAAACCAATCACTACACTTTGATAGTTTTACTGACCAATATTATTGCAGATAGATGTGTTTATGGAGCATAATTTACAATAAGATGATCTGTAGGTGTCTTCAATGACCACCAGTGTAGAGGTATATGTGGATCCCTATGAGTTGATACCCACATTTTGGAAGGATGCTATAGTCATTTGTTGAAAAATCAGCAAAATAGAGATCAAAATCTAATATATTCTGTGTTTCTCTGTACAAGAAGGAAATAAAGGCTATGGTTATATAAATAGCAACTAAAGTAACTACATTATATAAAATGCAGGACCTTTTTGTATGCAATTTACGCCAATTGTATCAATTACAGTACAACACCACATTTCCATGATAAAGTTTAATCTATCATCTTTTTCTTTTTCTTTAGGGAGATTTATCAAACTGGTGTAGAGGAGTATTGTAAGGGAATTTTTAACAACTGATTGGTTCTGTCCCTTTAATTCTGTTCTGTGTAATGATGTGCTTGTAATATAGTACCCATCACCAACTGTTCTGATAAGACCACATTCCTGAGTGATCTCAGAGACATGAGTGCTGCACACTGGAGGAGGGGCTAAAATGTTTAAACTCTGTGGCACATCTTCATTCAGGAGACTCTACCAAGAACTTCATCCCAGGTAGGATGTAAGTATTGATTTGCCCTATCTCATGTACACCCAGCGGTGTCGGTCATGTGTTATAATGTGGTAGACAGCCATGTGTTATAGCATGATCAACAGAGTCTCACCCCATAATATTACCCCATATTGCATGTAGTGATGTATTTACTTTTTATTATTCAGTATGTGATTTGATTGTGTTATCTTATATTTAATCACACTTAGTAAATATATTTATTCACTTAGCCTGCATATGATTATTCATTCTCAAATCTTTTGAATTCACATCACGTTACAAAGGAAAACTGGCTTAGTTGCCCATAATAAATAATCAGATTCCACCTTTTATTTTTCAGGGCTCCTTTGTAATTAAAGGTAGAATCTCATTGGTTGCTAGGCACAACTAAGCACACCAAGTCACTTTAAGTCAAGAAAGGGTTGGCTATGATTACCTATAAATAGCATCAAACAATTGAACATCCAACACCATCCGTTAAAAAGATACAATTTTATTGAATATATAATGAAACAAAAATAATAAAATGTACCATAAAACTAGCAGCAACATCAATGTAACACAATTAAGGAAGACAAATAGGAGGGGACCGCAGGGTCAGCACATGAAGAACAAACACATAAAGAGCATAGTGACAAGTATATATAGCACTCCAAAGCTATTATTGAATAGACAAAGCCCGGACAATAAGTCCTTATAAATGGCAGAAAAAAGCTAAAGAGTGGTGCAAAGCAATAAGGTATACCCTCCAAAAGTGTATCGATCCGGCAGTCACCTCCTCCCAATGCTGTTTCGCCAAAACTGGCTTCTTCTGGGGATGAATCACATTGTTACTACCCCTCTTTAAAGTATAACTGTCAAATTTTTTTTTTTTTACTATTGGATTCTGGTGATTAATATTACCTTGTTGGCCCTGTTTTAATTTCTGATTCTTAAATAAATAACCCCTAAAAGCCACCTAAAAGTCCCCAGTATTGGCTATTGTTACCTGAGATAAAATCAGGTTGCTATGCTCCTTCCGTCTACCAGATAGAGGACGGAGCACGCTGAGTGCACTGGGAACTGATAGTGAGTCAACATTGTAAGGGAATGTATAAAAAGCCAGGTTCTTCCTGACAGGAGATAACAGTGCTGGGCTGTGTGTGTGACCTTCTCCACATGCCTGTGCTTGGCAGACACTCCTTAGCAGTTCTGGAGAATGTAAAGCTCAGGGAAGATATGGGCTGCTCAGTGTATAAATGACAGCCTTATCTGATAAGATGAGAACTTGTGGAAGTACTACAGGCTTCAGCCAGACCTGGAAACTTCACTGCAAGACCCCCTATACAGAGCTGGTCTTCACTAACTTCACTGCAGGTGTCCTATGGATTAGCCTCAGGGCTGAGGGCGGCCATCTTAACAGAATAGTGAAATTGCAGTTTTATGCAGACTCGTTGCTAAGGGCTGAATCTTATTAAATAAGGGGTAAGTAAGCCTAATAGTTATTGATTCAGGTATATTATCATATTAGTAACTACATATATGAAAACTGAAATTAGGGTCTAAATGTGACAGTTATCCTTTTAATAAGGCTTCTCATTAGATTAAAATGTATCTCAGGTGAGTATATAGGTCCATAGAACATACCACCCAATAGGAATATCAAAATCCACCGGCACATCACGGACTCCCAGTGACATCACAATCACGTGACCGCAACTACAATTACGTGACCAATGACGCTACGTACCACATGACCACAATGCCAGGGATAATTAGTGCAGCATTATATGGCTCAGTATTGTGGACAGCGGCCGAAATTGTAAACCATAAAAACGAAAAAGGATAAAATAACAATTAATGAGTTCACATTGAAGAGATTTATAGGGTAAATTACTCATAATCCTATAATACATGTTCACCTCATATAGATCAATAAAGTGCATAAGTGCCACAGAAAAGAAAGGAAAAATGGAAGAAGTGCAGAATGTGAATAAAATTTCACTAGAGAATTATCTTAAGCATAATTACATCCCCAGAGGACTGAGAGTCCAAATCTTTCCCTCCTATGGTAGTCAAGATGTGGATTTTGTTGCAAAGTGGGAGGACACATGTAACAAATGTTCTAGATCTTTGATTCAAGCCATCATTGACTTAAATGTAAAAACGTTAGATGAACTGGAGGACAATATTAAATCGACTACTGATCAATTTACAGCACGACTGTCAGGGAAGAAAAGAACGCTGGGATAAAGAAATTCAGAAGCTATATGAGACCTGGGAGAAGCAAATAAAAATGACGAAATGTAAGATGTTTCAAAGAGATAAGCAAGATTTTGAGGATAATCGAGTCTACAAATGGCGTTCCATCTCAGTTTTGGCGAAATGGCGTTGGGAGGAGGCGACCACAGGATCGATACACTTTTGGAGGGTGTACCTTATTGCTTTGCACCACTCTAGCTTTTTCTGCCATTTATAGCGACTAATTGTCTGGGCTTTGTCTATTCAATAATAGCTTTGGAGTGCTGTATATACTTGTCACTATGCTCTTTATGTGTTTGCCCTTTGTGTGCTGACCCTGCGGTCCCCTCCTATTTGTCTTCCTTAATTGTGTTACATTGATGTTGCTGCTAGTTTTATGGTACATTTTATTATTTTTTCATTATATATTCAATAGGCACAAATAAGACAGTTTTCCTTTACACCAGTTTGATAAATCTCTTCTATAATATCTACCTTATATATATAATATCTCAGATGGATTTGTCATTGCTTGTATAATATTTCAGTACAGAAAAGGTCACAATCTAATGGATTTTGCTGCACCAATGTAAAATAATATATTGGTCGACCAGTGTAAGTACACCTGCAGGTGTTGTGATATTGCGTGTATGACTGTTTTATCTTCATTAAACTGCACTATAATTAGATAGTGATGTAAAAATATTGGGAAAACTGCTATAGTAAAACAACCAATAGATATACAGTATTCATATATTCTTATATGTGGCATGTCGAGTGTGGTATTCTGTTACCATGTGGACAATTCATTTCTTGTCTTTCTTGAATCTCTATTAAGTGTATTTCACTACTAAGATAGCTTGTGATTAGAGATGAGCGAACACCTGGATGTTCGGGTTCTAGAGGTTCGGCCGAACTTCCGGAAAATGTCGGGTTCGTGATCGAACTCAACCCGAACTTCATCCGAACCCGAACCCCATAGAAGTCAATGGGGACCCGAACTTTTGGGCACTAAAAGGCTGTAAAAGACACCCAGAGGGATAATATACCGCAATAAACGCATTGCGATTACAACTTTGAGCTAACGATCACCATGGGAACGCCTCCTCAAGTAGAATGTACTGTCGGATCTGAGAATTAAGTTGAAATCGCAATGCGATTCTTATATATTTGCTTAATCGCATTGCGATTTCAACTTAGCATTGCTAAATAATTCCATCCATATCGTTAACTTACTGAGTCAGTAAGTTAACGAATATGGATGGAATTATTTAGCAATGCTAAGTTGAACGACAATAAATTATTTAGCAATGCTAAGTTGTAATCGCAATGCGATTAAGCAAATACATAAGAATCGCATTGCGATTCCAACTTTTAGTACTCAACTTTTAAAATCGTACACCACTTTAAGTTCCAAAGTTGCAATCGCGTTCGAATAGAACTTAAAGCTGTCTCTTAGTCAGTTTTAGTATTGGTGTGCTGTAATAGAAGTTACATTCGATGCCTGAATATAACTTAGAGCAATACAGTCAACTTTACACTGTTAGTTTTATTATCGCGATAATACAACTATTCAAGAATCGATAGTGCGTGCGTCTGTACGTGTGTGCGTTACCTCGGACACTATTCTATTTTGCCAGCCACAGCTGAAACCACTGATTTATGGTATTGCTATTTTGGCAATTGAATTTAACCCCAGAAAATAATCTATCCTTTGCCAGACAGCAGACAGTATTATACTTGTCTAGCCAAAGCTGGAACACCAGATTTAGGGATTGGTATTTGGGCAATTGTATTTAACCCTTAATAAAATATAGAAATTTCTTTCCTGAGTTTCTAGGGGTGATAATTAGCACAGCCAAGCCCCTGATGTAGGATATAGCAAAAAAAAAAACTAGTATTGATGGATTGATGGACTTGGTGGCAGCTTCTTCTGGCGCACCACAAGTCACAAAATGGCCGCCGATCAACCCAGAAAATAAGTGACAGAAAAACGCTCTGTGCAGCCTAAAAACCAGCGAGCAAGTAACTAGCAGAAGTTCAATGATTCTCAGCTGTAAATCGATCCGTTCATTAGGTGCTGTTGCTGACTTTAACCTGCCTAATCTCGCCCTGACAGAAGCTGAGTCCTCTCCTACACTAATCAGAGCAGTGTGACGTGCGGCGCTACGTGACTGCAGCTTAAATAGAGGCTGGGTCACATGCTGCACTTGGCCAATCACAGCCATGCCATTAGTAGGCATGGCTGTGATGGGCTCTTAGGACAGAAGTAAAACGCTAGCTGATTGGCTGCTGTGCAGCCCTTCAGAAAGCGGAAGTAATCGGCGAACACCGAACCCGAACCCGAACTTTTTGATAATGTTTGGGTTCGGGTCCATGTCCCGAACACCCCAAAATTCGGTTCGAACCCGAACGATGCTCGAACTGTTCGCTCAACACTACTTGTGATGAAATGTGTACTAGCATGTGAACTAGCGCTCGGTGTGTAATAGCTATGCATCGGCAGTAACAAAGTGTAGAAGTGTATTTCATATTGCATGATTTAAATGTATCTACCATGTCAGCTTTTATCCTTATCAACACCAACAGGAGTGAAATGTCATTTTCACTCCCTAAAATACTGAGATACTTCCAGCAGTAATATGAGGAGTTGTGCCTGTGTGTGTCTGCGCTGCTTGCAAAATGATGACACATCTGCGCTGAAGTGACAGATAGGGATGAATGTCTGACATATACAGGTAACAAGTAGTTAGTGCTCAGCTATCACTCAAAGGAAGTGCACTGCACTATAAATACTCTAACTGTAAAGATATTTAGGATATCAACACAGATGGCACAGGGTAGCAAATTTTAGGTGTTTCCGGTTGTACCTCTGTCGTAAAAATATAATTGCACTTTATGTAAGGACTAAGAATCCAGGTCAAGTCCCTGACTGGTTTATTATTCTTAGATATGAAATATATGTCAGGACTGTGTTACTGAGTTTATGACCTGATTTTTTTATCCATTGTAGCTGTTTTATCATAGTGGAGGGAAAAAATTCTACCTGCACTTAGTGATGGAAAATGTTGGTGAGAAATATTCTCTGGAGAAAAAAAGGACTGCAAAATTAAAGATTGTGTTAATGTAAGTTAACACAAAGGAATACTGGTGTTAGGAGGTTTATTATAGTGTGTAATATATAGCTACAGTGCAATGGTTGTACCACTTCTATCACTTTTAGCAGTAACTAATATACAGTTAATTCATTAACTTAAGACACACTTCTCACCATTGACTAAGAGATTCATAAGTATAGACCACTATGGGTCTCTGCCAAATGGCACAGAAGCATGTGTCGTTTTATAATATCTCACTAGGGAAGGACTCATATTCAAACATATTTTAAATGGCTATTGATTTCAGCGATACAGTTGCATGTGCCATGGCCACTATGTTTGGGGTACTGGGAAAAGCCTCCATGGCCCAAATGCTTTTGTCTAACGATGCCCCTGCCAGGAACCAAGGATCGAACAAAGTGTTGCTTCTAATATAACAAATTTATTGCCATTGAAATAGCAAATACATGAACCCCAAACTATGTAATTTACTAAAAACACTGAATTTCCATTAGTGAAAGATAAAGTGCCTAGAGGGTATCTAAAAAGTGTAACAACTTGGCACAATTTTGCTCAACTAGGGTTTCTAAAACTTTTTCTGACTAGCTTCACAGTAAATAGGCATGATTCTAAGATGCGACATTTTGCATCAAAAATTGGTCACTGATTAAACTTGACTAATATGTTTGTAAGCTTATTATACAACACTTACCAATATAGCCTTTGTTGAAATTTGGTGCCATTAGGTATATTTTATAAGGTATACCCCTTGTTTGCCACTCTTTTGTGCTCTCCACACAAAGGTCTTGTCCATAAAATAGGTGCTGATGGACGGTCATGTGACCAGGCAAAACAACTCCATGTGATGTCTCCTCCATTCAAATGCACTGCACCTTCCATCTGCACTTTCACTATTGGGAGATTAGTGCAGGTAATGTGTGTTAATGTACGACCACATGGGACAGTGGTGATCCGCTTGGGTAGTGGCCAATTCTTTATTTAACGTGGATGGTTTTCTGGAGAAACTGACAGTAGATTCCCTATATATATAAGTGTTTTATATCTCTCTCTGTGCTGACTGCTAAAGAAGGACAATATGTTTTATTGCAATCTCTATGGCATAGTAATTCCGAAATGAATAAAGAAAAACAACAAAAAATTCTACAAATATTGTTTTCTGTTATTATTGGTGGAAGTGTCCATTTAAAGTCATAATATTTATAGACAGAATCAGCTATCTATGTATACAGACTTACACAAAGAATCACTGGTAAGACTGCCTCAATGTACAGCTAGCAGTGAGTTACAGCTACCTATGTATACACACTTACAACTATAATGCTATAAATCACTGATAATATATTCCCTCTATATGTGGCTAACAGCTATCTATGTATACACATTTACACAGAGAATGCTATCAATCACTGATAATATCTATCAGTGACTTACAGCTATTGCTGTATACACACTAACACAAATAATGCTATCAATTACTAACACCTCCTCGTGTACAGCTGTATCAGTGACTGACAGCTATCTCTGTATACAGACTTACACAGGGAATGCTATAAATCACTGATAACGCCTCCCTGTGTACAACTATCAGTGACTGACCTCTATTTCTGTATACACACATACATAGAGAATGCTATCAATCACTGATAACACCTCCCTGTGTACATCTATCAGTGGCTGACACCTGACAGCTATCTCCGCATACCCACTTACACAGGAAATACTATCATTCACTGATAGAGATTATCGAATTGAATCCCACAAAGTGAAATTTGATCTGAATTTCAAGATAAATATGATTCACCTTGAAGCCAAATTTCCTGGCAGCGAATCCATTTAACCTGAAATAGTGCAAAAAACAAAAAAATCATACCTCCTCCATTTGCTCACGGCGGACCGCCAGCCTCCATCTTGATTGAAGATCTCAACCGAAATCTCTTGCCTGGTGAGGTAATCTAGCACCGCGCAAGATTTCACTCCAGATGTTCATGCAAGATGGCAGTTGCCAGCCAGTTGCAAGCAAATGGAGGCAGAACTTTTCATAAATTCGCTCATCTCTAACTGATAACACCTCCTCCCTGTACAACTATCAATAACTGACAGCTTGTGAAATAGTGCCAACTAGCCGTAAGTTAGCATCCTTACACCGGCCACAGCAAAGCATTTTGGGTAATATGTCCTCATAGGTTATTACAATAAGTGCACACCTTCAGATATGATTGGGAGACTGTTATCCAAGGAGGGTGTATTCTTTTGATAAGGTTGGGGATAATTACCCATGCGGATGGTAGGCAGGGATGGCCCCCATTCAAAAGAAAAAACTATTAAGAACAAAGGATTCAACAGACACGTGGCCAGGAGAAGAAAATCTTTGGATTTTATCCTGTATTACTGGAAACCTATTGAGAGTTGATTGTCCCTTGAAGGCTCTGCTCATCATTTGACCCTTGGTATTGTGTCCCCATATTGTGTGCATACGTAGTGTTAGGCACCTGGTCAATGTTGATCATTATCTTAGCCAAGATGCATATTGCTAAGATAAAGATCAGACATTGAAACCATGTCCTTGGGAACTTTAATATTCCCTAGCCTGATACCGAACTGAGGAAGTTATAGTTGGTGCAATACTGCCATATATCCAAAATTGGTCAGAGGTGACAGAGTAAGGGTTGATAACTCTCATTTTCTTTAATTTGGATTATTGCATATTATTGCATATTATTGCATTAATTGGTGATATTCATTATTGATTTCATTTCCCGTGTTGATTTTGAGTATTAGAAAGTGTAGGTGTTGTTTGTGGTGTGTCAGCACCATTTTGTGGCACATATTGATATTGCATTTCATTGTCTGTCTTTTGCATTATTATTGATTTGTATCCAGCATTTTTGTATAATAAATTCACATATATTTTTGCATAGACAATGGTACCTTGTTCTTTACTAATGGCACACACAATTATTACGTTTCTTGATAAACAAACTCAGAGGTGTTAATTTATGTCCACCTCTCTTCAGTAGGATCAATAACTTTTGATATTTTTTCTTTCTTTTTATATAAAGCACTTCTTATTCTTTCTTTTTATATAAAGCCCTTTTTGCTTTATAAATATTTCGACAAGACACAGATCGCGCTGCCACCCTATGTGTATATTACATGTGCAGGGGCGTAGCTAACAGCTCATGGGCCCTGGTGCAAGATTTCAGCTTGAGCCTCCCTTCCCTCAGTGCTTTGTGTGTCTTCTTATGTGGCACTAGGGTCTTTGGGCCCCCTCAGGCTCCTGGGCCCGGTAGCGACTGCTACCTCTGCACCCCTATAGCTACGCCCATGTACATGTGTATCGCATATTACTTAATTGTAACCTTTCACCTGCGAGCATTAAGGGGATAGTGACAGTGAGGGGGCTGAAGAGAGTGAGGTAGTTAGCTGGGTAACAGTAAGAAAGCAGAGTAGAGGGAAGAGTGCCAGGGAGGCTAGCCCTGATCTGACACACCCCAACAAGTTTGCACAATTGGCAGATGAGGGGATGTCAGTTCAGGGATGACACTGCTGCAGCCGGACACTTCCTCTGCCAGTCAGGGGAATGTCAGCTACAGTAAGCAGAGGACCAGGAGAGCAGGGCAGACCAGACAGGTGTTGGTAGTGGGAGACTCCATTATTAGGGGAACAGATAGGGCGATCTGTCGCCAAACAGTGTGCTGTCTTCCCAGCGCTAGAGTTCGACACATCGCGGATCGGGATGACAGATTAATGTGAGGGGCTGGAGAAGATCCAGCGGTCATGGTCCATATCAGAACCAATGACAAAGTTAGAGGAAGGTGGAGAGTCCTTAAAAATGATTTCAGGGATTTAGGTCAAAAGCTTAGGGCAAGGACCTCAAAAGTAGTATTTTCTGAAATACTGCCTGTACCACTAGCCACACAAGAAAGGCAGAGGGAGAATAGGGAGGTTAACAAGTGGCTCAAGAACTGGTGTAGGAAGGAGGGGTTCAGGTTCCTGGAGAACTGGGACGATTTCTCTGTCGGCTACAAGCTCTATCGTAGGGGCGGGCTGCACCTCAATGGGGAAGGGGCAGCTGTGTTGGAGAGAAAGATGGCTAGAAAGGTTGGAGGAGTGTTTAAACTAGGGACTGGGGGAGGGTAATTACATTATAGGAGGGAAGATAGTGCAGATAGAGACCAGGTGAGAGGTAGTGTGACTGGGAGAGGAATGGAAGGGGGACTAGAACAGTTCAGAATGAAAGGGGTAGGGTAAAAATACATATAAACCTCTCAAATGTATGTATACTAATGCCAGAAGCCTGACTAACAAGACCGGTGAACTGGAATTAGTAATGTGTGAGGAGGACTATGACATAGTGGGAATAACTGAGACATGGTCTGGATGATAGCTATGACTGGGCAGTTAATATAAAGGTTACAATCTGTTTAGAAAGGATCATCAAAACTGGAGAGGGGATGGGTCTGACTCTATGTGAAGTCCTGTCTAAAGCCCACAGTTCGAAAATAAATCTGTGAGGGACATGAACATGTGAAGTCACTGTGGGTAGAAATACATGGAGCAAAAAACAATAATAAATTACTAATAGGAGTTTATTATAAACCAACTAATATACCAGAGTCCACAGAAAATCTATTACTAAACAAGATAGACGAGGCGGCAAATCATAATGAAGTCGTTATTATGGGGACTTCAACTACCCAGATATAGACTGGGAAACTGAAAGCTGTACATCCCATAAAGGAAACAGGTTCTTGGCAATAGCCAAAGACAATTACCTTTCCCAACTGGTTCAGGACCCCACTAGAGGGACGGCCATACCGGACTTAGTATTAACCAATAGACCTGACAGAACAACAGATGTGCAGGTTGGGGACACCTAGAAAATAGTGACCCATAAAGTAATAACCTTCCAATTATTCTTCAAACGAGAGTTTCTAAAGGGAGCAACAAAAATACCAAACTTCAAAAAGCTAAATTAGCCAACTGAGCGAGGCCATAGGCCTAAAGAACAGGAATAAAGTCCTTTAAAATAAAAATACAACCACAAAATGGGAGATTTTTAAAAGCATTGAAACATCTAATTGTGGGAGGTACATACCTTATAGGAATAAAAGGATAAGAAACAATAAGAAACCAATGTGGTGAAATAGAACTGTAAAGAAAGCAATAAATGACAAAAAGAAAGCATATAAATCACTAAAACAGGAGGGAGCCAGGAAGCACTGATAAACTATAAGGAAAAAAATAGAATATGTAAAAACTAATAAAATTTACTAAACTAGAGACCGAGAGATTAATTGCCAAAGAGAGTAAAACTAACCCTAAAATGTTCTTCAATTATATAAATGGTAAAAAATATAAATCTGAAGGAGTCAGCCCTCTACACAGCAATGAGAAGGGTGTTGCAGCGAGCGACGGGGATAAAGCAAAACTATTAAATATTTTTTCTCCACTATATTCACTGAGGAAAATAAACTTTCAGATGAAATGCAGAATGTAAAAGTAAATTCCCGATTAAAAGTGCCCTGTCTGACCCAGGAAGAAGTACAACAGTGACTTATAAAGATTAAAATAGACAAATCGCCAGGACTGGTTGGCATACACCCCGTATCCTAAGGGAATTAAGAGATGTCATAGCCAGATCTTTATTTCTGATATTTACGGACTCTATACTGACAGGGAATGTTCCACAGGATTGGCGCATAGCAAATGTGGTGTGAATATTCAAAAGGGTCCAAAACAGAGCATGGAAATTATAGGCGGTAAGTTTAACATCTGTTGATGGTAAACTGTTTGAAGGAGTTTCTAAGAGATGCTATCTTGGAGTACCTCAATGAAAATAAGCAAATAACGCCATATCAGCATAGCTTCATGAGGGATCGGTCATGTCAAACTAATTTAATCAGTTTTATGAGGAGGTAAGTTCGAGACTTGACAGCGGCGAATCAATGGATGTCGTATATCTGGACTTTTCCAAAGCATTTGACACTGTACCTTATAAAAGGTTAGTATATAAAATGGTGATGCTGTAAGTGGGTAAGTAGCTGGCTGAATGACAGAAAACAGAGGGTGGTTATTAACGTTACATACTCAAATTGGGTCACTGTTACTAGTAGGGTACCTCAGTGGTCAGTATTGGGCCCTATTCTCTTCAATATATTTATTAATGATCTTGTAGAAGGCTTGCATAGTAAAATATCAATTTTTGCAGATGACACTAAACTGTGTAAAGTAATTAACACTGAAAAGGACAGTTTTCTGCTACAGAGGGATCTGGATAGATTTGAGGCTTGGGCAGAGAAATGGCAAATGAGGTTTAACACTGACAAATGTAAAGTTATGCACATGGGAAAGAATAATGCAAGTCACCCATACATACTAAATGGTAAAACACTCGGTAATACTGACATGGAAAAGGATCTAAGAATTTTAATAAACAGCAAACTAAGATGTAAAAACAGTGTCAGGCAGCTACTGCCAAGGCCAATAAGATAATGGGTTGCATCAAAGGGGCATAGATGCCCGTGATGAGAACATAGTCCTACCACTTTACAAATAACTAGTCAGACCACACGTGGAGTATTGTGTACAGTTCTGTGCTCCTGTGAACAAGGCAGACATAGCAGAGCTGGAGAGGGTTCAGAGGAGGGCAACTAAAGTAATAACTGGAATGGGACAGCTACAGTACCCTAAAAGGTTATCAAAATTAAGGTTATTCACTTTAGAAAAAAGACGACTGAGGGGAGATCTAATAACTATTTATAAATATAGCAGGGGTCAGTACAGAGATCTCTCCCATCATCTATTTATCCCCAGGACTGTGACTGTGACGAGGGGACATCCTTTGCGTCTGAAGGAAAGAAGGCTTGTACACAAACATAGAAAAGGATACTTCATGGTAAGAGCAGTGAGACTATGGAACTCTCTGCCTGAGGAGGTGGTGATGGTGAGTACAATAAAGGAATTTAAGAGGGGACTGGATGTATTTCTGGAGTGTAATAATATTACAGGCTATAGCTACTAGAGAGGGTCGTTAATCCAGGGAGTTATTCTGATTGTAGTCGGGAAGAATTTTTTCCCTTAAGTGGGAAAATTGGCTTTTGCCTCACAGGGTTTTGCCTTCCTCTGGATCAACTTGTAGGAAACAGGCCGAACTGGATGGACAAATGTATTTTTTCGGTCTTATATACTATGTTACTACTATGTTACTATGAGCATATTGGCTGTAGTGTGGTATTTAGGTTCTCAAGTAGGAGTGCAGCTTAGTCATGAATAAGGACCCAACCAAAGAGGTCCAAAATGCGGAGATGCTATTATTGCATTATGGATTTTAATCTGCACTAAGAAAATAAAGATTGTAACTTTTTGGAGAAGCCTCTTTTTTGCATTTTATTGTTATTAGAGCTACTGTTTCCAGTTCTAGTCCGTGCTTTCCAGAGTGGTGTCCTTTCAGGTGAGCTCAGCCACAATTACCCATTCTTTCCTTTTAACCTCTTGCCGCCACGCAGCATGTGATCGGAGCCGGGACAACTGAAACTACAGCCTGCCAGCGCTGATCATGCGCTGGCAGGC
Source organism: Bufotes viridis (assembly GCA_033119425.1). Taxonomy (NCBI): domain Eukaryota; kingdom Metazoa; phylum Chordata; class Amphibia; order Anura; family Bufonidae; genus Bufotes; species Bufotes viridis. Next base: position 267,294,696 of record CM065589.1, read on the forward strand.
TGTAGATGCTTGAAAAACGCATTTAAATCGCATATCAGACGCTGTTTTTAAACAGCGTCTGATATGCCTGCTATCTGCTCGTCTGGTGGTCCCTTTGTTTGGGACCACCAGAGGAAACTATAGGAAAAGTGCACCAATCACTACACACACCCCCCACCCCCATCACTGATTAACCCCTGATCACCCATGTCACCCCCTGATCACCCCTGATCACCCCTGTCACCCCCTGTCACTAATCACCCCCTACAGGCTCATTCAGACGTCCGTATGTGTTTTGCGGATCCATGGATCTGCGGATCCATGGATTTACAGATCCGCAAAATACGGACACCGGCAATGCGCTTTCCGCATTTTGCAGATCCGATCAGAACTATATAGAAAATGCTTTTTCTTGTCCGCAATTGCGGACAAGAATAGGACATGTTCTATATTTTTGCGGAACAGAAGTGCAGACCCGGAAGCGCGGATCCGTAATTCCGGATCCGAGCGGGACAAAGTCTGTCCCCATAGAAATGAATGGGTCCGCAATTCCGTTCCGCAAACAGAATTTCGGACGTGTGAATGGGGCATAAGGGTCCCTTATCACCGCCAGTTAGTTAGCTACTTGTTAGGGCCCCTAGTTAGCGCCCACCGCCATGCAGTCACTGATTTTGGCAGAGATTTTTTCATCCACATTGATCGATGCGAATGAAAAATCTGCGCCGTTCATTTTTATTTTTTTCAGCGCAGAGGCTGAACGGAAAAAATAATCTCATTACCCGTATGGTCAATATAAGCAGAATCGCAGATACTCCTAATGCTGGCCGTACGTGTAATGATTGCGGAGACCCTAAAATGCCAGGGCAGTACAAAAACCTCACATGTGACCCCATTTTAGAAAGAAGACACCCCAAGGTATTCCGTGAGGGGTATGGGAGTTCATGTAAAATTTTATTTTTGTCACAAGTTAGTGGAATATGAGACTTTGTAAGAAAAAAATATATATATATATCAATTTCCGCTAACTTGTGTCAAAAATTTTTTTTATGTGAACTCGCCATGCCCCTCACGGAATACCTTGGGGTGTCTTCTTTCCACAATGGGGTCACTTGTGGGGTATTTATACTGCCCTGGCATTTTAGGGAACCTAAAGCGTGAGAATCCAAATACGTAAAAATGCCCTGTGAAATCCTAAAGGTACTCATTGGTTTTAGGGCCCCTTTGCGCATCTTGGCTGCAAAAAAGTGTCACACATGTGGTATCGCCGTACTCAGGAGAAGTAGGGCAATGTGCTTTGGGGTGTATTTTTATATATACCTATACTTTGTGTGAGAAATATCACTGTAAACGACAACTTTTTAAATTTTTTTATACAAAGTTGACAATTTACAGAGATATTTCTCTCACCTAACATGAGTATATGTAAAAATACACCCCAAAACACATTGCCCTACTTGTCTTGAGTACGGCGATACCACATGAGTGACACTTTTTTGCAGCCTGGGTGCACAAAGGGGCCCAAATTCCAACGAGTACCTTTAGCTTTTACATGGCTGCTCAAAATTTAGCCCCGCCCAAAATGCCAGAACAGTATAAACACCCCACAAATAACCCCATTTTGAAAATAAGACACCCCAAGGTATTCACTGAGGGGCATAGTGAGTCCGTCTGAGATTTTATATTTTTTTGCCAGAAGTTAGCAGAAATGGAAACTTTATTATTATTTTTTTTTCCTCAGAAAGTGTCATTTTCCGCTAACTTGTGAAAAAAAATGAAATGATACATGAACTCACCATGCCCCTCCGTGAATACTTTGGGGTGTCTTCTATCTAAAATGGTGTCATTTGGGGGGTATTTATACTATCCTGGCATTCTAGCACCTGAAGAAACATGACAGGCGCTCAGAAAGTCAGAGCCGCTTCAAAATGCCGAAATTCACTTTTTTGCACCATAGTTTGTAAACGCTATAACTTTTACCCAAACCAATAAATATACACTTATTGGATTTTTTTTATCAAAGACATGTAGAACAATACATTTTGTGAAAAATTTATATAGAAATGTAGTTTTTTAAAAAAAAATTACAACAGAAAGTGAAAAATGTCATTTCTTTGCAAATGTCATTACATTTTTATTAATAGCAAAAAAAGTAAAAATGTCAGCAAGAATGAAATACCACCAAATGAAAGCTCTATTAGTGAGAAGAAAAGGAGGTAAAATTCATTTGGGTGGTAAGTTGTATGACTGAGCAATAAACGGTGAAAGTAGTGTAGAGCGGATTTGTAAAAAAGGGCCTGGTCACTAGGGGGGTATAAACCTGTGGTCTTCAAGTGGTTAATAAAAATTTTGTATAGCCACTGAGCTATTCAGTAACATGTATCTGTATAGCACCACCTGCTGTTAGTTCTTTTCCTAATTTCTTGTCCATCTCACTGAGGTGAATGTACGTGCTCCGCTTAAATCTTCAACTTCCACCATTCATATCTTATGTTAGAAGCATTGTCAGTTATAGCAGAACAGACAAGCCCTCTAAGAACAGACACAGCTATAGAGCTGCCAGCCTGAAGAGAATCTAGCAGCGTACAGTGCTGGAGTCAGTAACAGGCCTAGACGTAGCAGAGTAACCACCTCTGTTTACTAAAGTGCAAAATAGGAGTTGTAGTACATCCAACGATGGTAAAACACAGTTTCATCTTAACACAGTGCAATTCTTCCCAGATAACGACGTATGAATTTAGACAAGGATAGGAGTTATTGCCCTCTTCCTTCTCTATCTGTCTCAAGTCTCTTCATGTAGGATCTATGGCAGGCAGTTGTACTCTGTCAATGGTGGCTGTAATGTCCACTGCGGGATACAGGGTTTTTGAGATACGACTGGCCAGGTCGTGCCCAGGTGTTGAGTGTCTTAACAGTGTCCCTCACTACAGTGAAGTCTTAACAGCTTTTGGTAGCAGGTTACCTTACTGACTACAATGCTAAGCTATGCAGATTCTAGATTCTCTAATTCTCTCCTTTGTCTTACTCCTCTCCTTCTGTAGATCATGCCGAGATCAGTGAGTCTCCGTAGCCTTTTAGGCCTAAGAAGAGGGAACACAAGTCACAGCTTTCTCTTTCTTCCAAACTCTCCTAATCACTGACTAGAGCTAGCCATGGAGCCATTCCACACCTAACCTATTTCAGGACTGAGCCAGGATTGTTAACTCTGGCTGTGCCAGTCATACATGGTTATACTGGGTGTAATACATACAGTAGCATGACATAACATAATAAAATGACTAATTTGCAGATACCCTCTTGCTCTGAGGTTCACACCTCCAGCTGAAAGGGACACCACCATCAATAATTTCAGAAATGTTTCCCTAGGAACTCCCACAGCCCAGATGGGTGGATTTTTAGTAAGATGCATCCCCTACATAAATGTATCTCCCCATCCCCAACCACAACTCATCTACAGCATGATCATGCTTGGATACCTGTCTTGGATATCACCCTCCACAGATATCATCTTGAAGTCCTCAAAATACTTTCTCTCCTAAACTCAATGCCCATGCTATGAAGTGGATATTAACAATCCTCAATTTACTGTAGTGATCTTACACTGACATTTTGTGCCAGCATAAAAATCCCAATATATCTGCATTTTTTAGAATGTAATGTCACATAGATAAATGATCCACTCAATAGCATCCACTGTATGTAATGTAAATTGATGGAAGTATTCTGTTCTAGCTTCTTCCATGTAAAATTTGTATAAATATCTCACTGATTGAAAGATTAGTATAGCCACCATTTCCCTTAAGCTGTTAGTAGAGGCTCTGGAATGTGTAACTTTGCCCTTTGTCTGTGTGTGAACTCTGAATGCATAGATTAATCCTATTAAGTCCTCAAGCTAATGAAATGAACATTTATGAATGGATAGATAGATAGATAAATGATAGATAGATAGATAGATAGATAGATAGATAGATAGATAGATAATATATATAAGATAAATAGATAAATAGTTTATAGATAAATAGATAGATAATTATAGATAGATAGATAGATAGATAGATAGATAGATTATAAATACAGAGATAGATAGATAAATGATAGATAGATAGATAGATAAATGATAGATAGATAGATAGATAGATAGATAGATAGATAGATAGATAATATATATAAGATAAATAGATAAATAGTTTATAGATAAATAGATAGATAATTTATAGATAGATAGATAGATAGATAGATAGATAGATAGATAGATAGAATATAAATACAGAGATAGATAGATAAATGATAGATAGATAGATAGATAGATAGATAGAGATAGATAGATAGATAGATAGATAGAATATAAATACAGAGATAGATAGATAAATGATAGATAGATAGATAGATAGATAGATAGATAGATAGATAATATATATAAGATAAATAGATAAATAGTTTATAGATAAATAGATAGATAGTTTATAGATAGATAGATAGATAGATAGATAGATAGATAAATGATTGATAGATAGATAGATAGATAGATAGATAGATAGATAGATAGATAGATAGATACATAGAATATAAATACAGAAATAGATAGATAGATAGATAGATAGATAGATAGATGATAGATTAGATAGATAGATAGATATAAATACAGAGATAGATAGAGAGATAGATAGATAAATGATAGAATAATAGATATAATATAAATACAGAGATTAGATAGATAGATAGATAGATAGATAGATAAATAATATATATAAGATATATAGATAGATAGTTTATAGATAAATAGATAGATAGTTTATAGATAGATAGATACATAGATAGATAGATAGATAGATAGATAGATAGATAGATAGATAGATACAATATAGATAGATATATAGATAGAGAAATAGATAGATAGATAGATAGATAGATAGATAGATAGATAGATAGATAGATAGATAGGAAGCAGTGCATGAGTCACAAGCGATATATGTTACATTCAGTATTTATAAAACTGCAGTAATGGTCTCATACAACGCTAGGCAATGGCCTTTTTTATAGAATCAATGTTCCTCCGCTGTGTAACTATGGTAACAACCTTTAGAAATAAGGTGTATTTTCTTTACGCAGCCACAACAGACAATGTTACACACTTTTGCTTAACATATTACTTCTTAGGATAACAACATCATTCTGTGAGCAATCTGATCTCTGTACATCTTCACTTGAAGCTTTAAATGTGCAGCAGAAGTATAAACACTCACCATGTATAATTGTGTCAGAAGCTCCTATGTCATTGCCGATATAAGCACAAGTGTGCAGGAAATAGTTACTGGATTTTCCATAAATGTTTTAGACTGAAGGTAGATACTTTCACACAAAGACAACTTTGAGTAATCTTGAACAGGCTAATATGAAGAGAACCTTTCAGTGGGTTTTCATCACTAAACCACCACCGCTTGGTGTTACTGTAGCTTTCTTGCTTTCTACCGGTGTCCTAATATGTGATATTAATAACTCACATTATGAAAAGCAAGATGTTTAACCTCTTAGTGACCACTAGTATGCCTTTTCACTGATATAAACAAAGGGGGTTTTAGCTAAACAGCTGGCTTTAATCAATCATTAGACTTACCCAAAATGGTGCATTAAAAACTATAACTTGTTCAAAAAGAGGTGGCTCTACTATTTATTGAGAGGGATATGGTGCTCTTATCGTGACATTGCTCCCAGTCACTAGTTAATTGTATTTTGAGTTATCGCCGATATTGTTGCGATATTCAGATATATAATATCTGGATATTATATATCTGAATATGCAGCGATATCTACTAAACCTAGATTTTTGCTAGTCATGCATTCTTGATTACGGTACTAGTCCATAGTGCGTTCTTATGGTGCAATTAGTGGGATTTATATAGATCGATCACTTATCTATTCGTTTTTTTAGTATCAATTGGTGTTTTAATTATTGTTTTTATATATTCTGAATTTATTTGCTTCTGAGAAAATAAATGTTTGTTTCTGATGACCCTGAATGATTGAGTTCCTATCTATAACACAAAATACAATTAACTAGTGACTGGGAGCATTATCACAATAAGAGCACCAAATCCCTCTCAATAAATAGTAGAGCCACCTCTTTTTTAACAATACTCTAAATTACAGCTCCTATGAGGTAGAGCTCACTTTTTTGTTGAAGATGGACATCTGGAGTCATGCAGAGAACAAACGATTGACAGCTGAATGTTTTCATTTTGATGTATCTATACCACACTCTACAGATCAAAGCGAGGAACAATCTATGACAGACGTATTTAGAGAGACAGAAACATTGTTATTAAGACAATTACGACAAAGATGGGAGATCAGGTCACTCCAACAATATATACAGTACAAAAAGATCCCAAAAGGTTTGCGCCTATCAAAGGTTCCAGCACAGGATTTAAGCAGTACAGAGTTTGATACAGAATGGGAGGCATTATAAATGTCTCAATCCATAACGCTAATTTAGCTGATTAATAAAAGGAAATAAAATATTAGAACAAGTGACTAACCAGATAGAACAAATTAAAGAGAAGATAGATAAATTACCAAAAAATGAGGAGTTTGAGATGTGGCAATGTAGATTATGTAAAAGTTTAGACAGAGCTTAGCAGGAAATTTTAACCAAAAATGAAAAAAGTTACACAAAATAAGACTATGGAACAAAAAGAAATTCAGATGTTCGTCAGAGGGAAAATAAAGAGACAAACTATACCACACAAACTAATTATACAATACCAATGAGGAACAGATTTGAGACCCTTTCAGATCAGTCTTTTTAGACAAAACTCCCCACATCATCAATCACGGACACAGGAAAAACACATCAATCACCTACACAGACACGGCAAAAACACATCAATCACCGATAAGACACTTTCGACCCAATTCACCAAAGACGCATCAATACAATCTCAGATGCAAACATGTGGATCAGGATTCCAATTACAAAACCAGATACCAACACGAGCAATCACAGAACGAGATGCACTACACGTCACAGAGGACACAATACAGGACACCAACCCACAAAGACAAAAGAGGAAAATGCGGAGAGGAGGAAGGAGGAAGAACAAAATGCAACGAATAGATGATTCCACACAAAATATAGTGATACATTTAAAGGGTAACTGTGATTTATTTTTATTTTTTTGCTAGTTTATTATAGCTAGTTATGTACAGTGGGTACGGAAAGTATTCAGACCCCTTAAATTTTTCACTCTGTTAAATTGCAGCCATTTGCTAAGTTTTAGCTCATTTAGCATTTTTAGCTCATTAACGTACACACAGCACCCCATATTGACAGAAAAACAGAATTGTTGACATTTTTGCAGATTTATTAAAGAAGAAAAACTGAAATATCACATGGTCCTAAGTATTCAGACCCTTTGCTCAGTATTTAGTAGAAGCACCCTTTTGATCTAATACAACCATGAGTCTTTTGGGAAAGAAGCAACAAGTTTTTCACACCTGGATTTGGGTATCCTCTGCCATTCCTCCTTGCAGACCCTTTTCTTTTCTGTCAGGTTGGATGGTAAACATTGGTGGACAGACATTTTTAGGTCTCTCCAGAGATGCTCAATTGGGTTTAAGTCAGGACTCTGGCTGGGCTATTCAAGAACAGTCACGGAGTTGTTGTGAAGCCACTCTTTCGTTATTTTAGCTGTGTGCTTAGGGTCATTGTCTTGTTGGAAGGTAAACCTTTAGCCCAGTCTGAGGTCTTGAGCACTCTGGCGAAGGTTTTCGTCCAGAATATACCTGTACTTGACTGCATTAATCTTTTCCTCGATTGCAACCAGTCGTCATGTCCCTGCAGCTGAAAAACACCCCCACAGCATGATGCTGCCACCACCATGCTTCATTGTTGGGACTGTATTGGACAGGTGATGAGCAGTGCCTGGTTTTCTCCACACATACCGCTTAGAATTAAGGCCAAAAAGTTCTATCTTGGTCTCATCAGACCAGAGAATCTTATTTCTCACCATCTTGGAGTCCTTCAGGTGTTTTTTTTTTAGCAAACTGCATGCAGGCTTTCATGTGTCTTGCACTGAGGAGAGGCTTCCGTCGTGCCACTCTGCAATACAGCCCCGACTGGTGGAGGGCTGCAGTGATGGTTGACTTTCTACAACTTTCTCCCATCTCCCGACTGCATCTCTGGAGCTCAGCCACAGTGATCTTTGGGTTCTTCTTTACCTCTCTCATCAAGACTCTTCTCCCCCAATAGCTCAGTTTGGCTGGACGGCCAGCTCCAGGAATGGTTCTGGTCGTCCCAAACGTCTTCCATTTAAGGATTATGGAGGCCACTGTGCTCTTTGGAACCTTAGGTGTAGCAGAAATTTTTTTTGTAACCTTGGCACAATTCTGTCTCTGAGCTCTTCAGGCAGATCCTTTGACCTCATGATTCTCATTTGCTATGACATGCACTGTGAGCTGTACGGTCTTATATACACAGGTGTGTGGCTTTCCTAATCAAGTCCAAACTGTATAATCAAACACAGCTGGACTTGAATGAAGGTGTAGAACCATCTCAAGGATGATCCGAAAAATGGACCGCAGTTAAATATATGAGTGTCACAGCAAAGGGTCTGAATACTAAGGACCATGTGATATTTCAGTTTTTATTTTTAATAAATCTGCAAAAATGTCAACAATTCTGTGTTTTTCTGTCAATATGGGGTGCTGTGTGTACATTAATGAGGGAAACAAATGAACTTAAAAGATTTTAGAAAATGGCTGCAATTTAAAAAGAGTGAAAAATCTAAGGGGTCTGAATACTTTCCGTACCCACTGTATACCTGAGTTAGTCTGTCAATTATTGTCAAAAGATCTGTAATTACCTTATAATAACAGCTTTCATTAATGTCCGCTGTCCCTTTCCACTGCTCCCTTAAAAGACCATTGCTAGGGCTTGTCTGTCTTCCATTTAGTATAAACAGAAGACAGAGGGGCGGTCCTTCACACTACATGGCTGCATTAGGCTTCAGAGTGAGGAGGCGTGGCTCTCAGTAATCCAATTTGATTTGCTGGCAGGGAGCTGCTGGCTATAGCAAGTGTGTATGGGAAGTGAGGGAAAGCAGTTTTGGCCTCAGAGAACTTGAGAATCTTGAAAAGGTCCTCATATTTTAAATGTTTAAACAGTTGTAACTAAGGGAAAAACTTAAGAAAAACAGTGGTATGTGAAGAAACGAAATATTGCTTTATGCATAATGCTGCTGCAGCAGTAACATGTGCTAAAATTGATTTAAATTTTAAATAAAGGGTTAAAATTTGCACCAACCAATAATTTAAATACATTTGATATTTATGTGGGGATTGAAAAGTTTATGAGAAAATTATGCTTGAAAAACACTTTTAAGAAACCCAATCCATAAAAAGACAATCCCATTAAAACAGATAACAGGTTTAAAAATAAATCTACAAAATATCCTAGACAGGAACTTAGTCAGGAGATTATTGCCTTCTGTAAATGTGTTGAGTATGATATACGGAGAATCAGTGATGATAAATTCCGGATCTGACCAAACAGGAAATTCAAGCCATGAAAGAATTGCAATCACAGGAACAAATTGTAATAAGACCAGCTGACAAGGGCGGTGCCATCGTTGTCCTGGGATTGGATCAATATAATGGAGAGTGTAATAGACAATTAGAAGATAAAAGTATATATATTAAACTGAATATGGACCCGACTAACCAATATTTCCAGGAGTTAAAAGAATTATGTAATAAAGGCTTAACAAAAATATACTGTCACAACAAGAATATGATTTGATAATGAATGCACAACACAGAATACCTGTTTTTATTGTCTACCTAAGCGTCACAAAACCCACAAAATCTACCAGGATGCCCTATTATTTCAGGGATAGGTTCTTTATCATCTAATCTATCACAATATATTGACAATTTGTTACAGCCTATAGTGGAAAATACAAGAGCATATATTAAAGACACTATTCAAATTATTCAAATATTAGAACAGTTAGAATTCAATACTTTTGGACAATTGACACTTTAGATGTACAATCACTATACACCATTATCGACCATCAACATGGAATAAGAGTGATGAAAGAACAATTGATAATGGATTGTAGACTCCCACTGGAACAAATAGATTTTTAGAAGAGTGTGTGCATTTTATACTGTCACGCAATTGTTTTTATTTTGATGGGGTTTTTATTTACAGACTCGAGGAACGGATATGGGCACCAGGTTTGCCCTCAGCTATGCCAACTTGTTTATGGCACATTGGGAGCACCAGAACATCACTCCCAGGCTGGGGACAGACCTGGTGCTCTGGTATCGTTATATAGATGATGTCATTTTTATCTGGAAGGGAGATAGAGAATCTTTAAATCGCTTCCTGGTAGACATCAATTTGAATTACATCAACCTTCATTTCTCATCAAATTTTTCCAATAGTTCAATTGAATTTCTGGATTTACATATCACAATAGAGAACGACCGACTGATATGTAACACTTTCAACAAACAGCTAGCTAGAAACAGTTTTATTTTGTACAACTAAGATGGCTGCTAAATATTCCCTTCGGACAGTTCCGGCGCATCAAAAGGAACTGTACAAAGAATGAGAAATTTGAAGAAGAAGCCCATAAAATGAAGGGAGAATTTACTAGTAAAAAATATTCACTTACCTTAATGGGAGCAGCATTGGAGAAGGTGTGTAGCCCTGACAGATGGGCCTTCTTCAAACAGAGAACAGTAGAAAAGGAGAAATCTATGGAAGATACTATCAGAATTATTTTACCATTTAACGGTCAATATCAAAAAATCCAACAAATTCTGAGAAGACATTGGCATTATATTCAAAAAGAGAAGGTAATTGGTTCTATGATCCCTAAAGACCCCAATAGTCTTTAAAAAGGCACCAAATTTAGGACTAAGGTTGCCAGATCCATTAAAACCAGACATGCTGTTAAACCCCTAAACAACGTATAGAAAATATAGGCTTCTTCAGATGCGGAACATGTAGGGGTTACAAATTAACTTCCTTTCCAAGAAAAACTACAAGAGTAACATCTACCACTAGCACATATTCACATGTAATTAAAGACTGTTTAACATGCAATTGAACTCATGTGATCTACTTAATAGAATGTCCATGCAACAAACAGTATGTAGGCAGGACTAAAAGAACACTGAAAAAAGTATTGCTGAACATTTGGCTAACATTATGAAGGGATATACTAAACACTCGTTATCAAATCATTTTAAACAGTGTCACAATCAGGATATTAAGGGACTGAAATTTGCAGTGATTGAAAAAGTAGAGCGAGATTGGAGGTGTGTGTGTGTGTGTGGGGGGATCATATAAGCAAGATGTCCAGAATTGAATCAAGATGGATTTTTGAGTTTAACACCCTGTCACCGGGAGGTTTTAATGCGGAGATAGAATTATTTGGATTTCTATAAATCTCATAAAATTGAGGATGGGTGCCCCCACTGACGTAGAATCGGTGTTCTTTTGTCCTACACTGATTCACCCTTGGTGGAGGGCCCCCATCTCTACATTCATAGCGACACTGAAAGATAGCAGTGACAAATGGAGACAGTAATGACTGAATGGAAAACAGCCCCTTCTAAAAAAAAGCCATCTTTGGATATATCAATATATAATGCCGGTTTAACCCATCAATTCTAGTTATATAAGCACACACTTTCTTTATTGATATATATATATATATATATATATATATATATATTTATATATAAAACATTAATTTTTTATTTAAAAAAATAAGATGTAGAAAAGAAAGAGCAAATTATGATGCAAATTATAGGTGAGAAACGCAACTATACCTAAAAACGCACAACTACTGCATGCATACCTCGATTACCTTTTGTACTCTCTTACAAGCTGAGATATATAGATATGTATGTATTGATAGATTACTGCAAGTCAAGCGATATATTACCTTTAATGTTGATTGCAAATACCCAGTGACGCGCAGAACATGTTTAACGGTGATCCAAGGAGTCAGAAGGATTCCGATCCACACCTTGACAGATACCTAAATAATGAAGGGCACTGTTTTTAGAAGTCGGATAACCACTGAGGAAGGAGTCAGACACAATGAGACTTCGAGACACATCTGGGATTTAATCACGGCTTCTAGGTATTCATATTGCATATATCGTATGGATAAAACCTTGAATCAACAATCTGCCGGCAGAAATTGTACTAACCATTATTGCAGAGTTTGCTTATTGACCCTAACTGCAGAGACTGTCAACTGACTCCCTACGGCTCTGAGAACACACGACTCACGTGTGAGACACCGACATCGGACTTGAGATTGAAGAGCCCGGGTGTACATGTGGGATTCTGAGACCAAAAGCAGAGGCAGGAGCACACGATTAGTGGGAATAGATCGGAGATAAGACAAATCCATTGTTCCACCATATGTGGGACACCACTTGGAAATTTAAACATGAGAACTCCTGAGAAACATTTTGACTTTACAGCACTTCAGAATTTATCTCTGCAGTGAGGAGTTATTGAAAAGCCGATACTATTTGAACACCCTCAATACCTCAAATAAGTGTGTTTTCTAAATGAGACTTTAAACTGACTACACGTATACCAACAACTTTTACATACATCTGGAATCTATGGGACATTATTAGACCAAGAGATATACTTATTGTCTGCATACTGGGCCGCTAAAAGAGACTCATGTGCTATTATATATCTGAATATGCATCGATATCTACTAAACCTAGATTTTTGCTAGTCATGCATTCCTAATAACTGTACTAGTCCATAGTGCATTTTAGCTGGATTTATATTGATCAATTGTTTATCTATTCATTTTTTTAAGTATCAATTGGTGTTTTACTTATTGTTTTTATATATTCTAAATTTATATGCTTCTGAGAAAATAAATGTTTTTTTCTGATGACCCTGGATGATTGAGTTCCTATCTATAACACAAAAACTATAAATTGTCCTGGAAAATAAGGCCACATACATGTAAATTGATGAAAAACAAAAAGTTATAACTCTTGGAATGTGATTTTAAAAAAATGTGCATGGTCACTAAGTCCCTGAGCCACGGATAGTGCCCGGTCATCTGGATCACCAGCATTTGTGATAGTGGGAGATGATGGCTTTGTCATGCAGTCATTTCCAAGATGAAATTTGACAAGCTCAATTATGGGCTCACTAAACTGTGTGAGTGTGGAATTGAGATAATCTCCAGAAAGTGGAGAGTTTTCCAAACAACTACCCAGATGGATCCAGAAAATGTGAACAGAGTCCTAAAAGCCTGTGAGTTTCTACAAAATATCACCTAGATTCGTGACATCACAGCAGATACAGATGTGGAACACCACTGCCAATAACCACTTGAACTTTTTCACATTTTTTCACATTACATCCACAAACTTAAATGTATTTTATTGTGATTTTATTTGATAGACCAACACAAAGTAGAAAGTATGTTGTGAAGTAAATAGCAAACAATACATGTTTTTAGAACATTTTAATAAATAAAAATCTGGAAAGTGTGCTGTGCATTTGTATTCAGCCCCTGAGTGAATACTTAGTAGTACCACCTTTCGCTGCAATTATAGCTGCAAGTCTTTTGGGGTATGTCTCTGTCAGCTTTTCACATCTAGAGGCTGAAATCTTTGCCCATTCTTCTTTGCAACATAGCTCAATCTCAGTCAGATTGGATGAGCATCTGTGAACAGCAATTTTCAAGTCTTGCCACAGATTCTTAATGGGTTTTAGGTCTGTACTTTGACTGACCCATTCTTGAATATGCTTTGATCTAAACCATTCCATTGTAGCTCTGGTTGTATGTTTAGGGTTGTTGTCCTGCTGGAAGGATAACCTCCACCCCAGTCTCAAGTCTTTGCAGCCTCTAACAGATTTTCCCCAGAATTGTCCTGTATTTAACTCCATCTATCTTTCTGTCAACTCTAACCAGCTTCCCTGTCCCTGCTAAAGAAAAGCATCTCCAAAGCAGGATGCTGTCACAACCATGTTTCTGTGTTTGTTTTCTATTGTTTGTTTTCCATGTTTGCATTTAGGCTAAAAAATTCAACTTTGGTCTCATCTGAACAGAGAAAATGTGACTTCTTATGGCTTGCTTTTAAAAATGGCTTTCTTCTTGCACACTGTTCCATAAAGACCAGATTTGTGGAGTACATGACTAATAGTTGTCCTGTCCCATTCTCCCAGCTGAGCTATAGATCTCTGCAGCTTTTACAAAGAAATACAAAGGCAAAGGGTCGCACCAGAAGCAATAGGTAACCATAGAAACATAGAATGTGTTGGCAGATAAAAACCATTTGGCCCATCTAGTCTGCCCAATATGCTGAATACTATGGATAGCCCCAGGCCCTATCTTATATGAAGGATGGCCTTATGCCTATCCCATGCATGCTTAAACTCCTTCACTGTATTTGCAGCTACCACTTCTGCAGGAAGGCTATTCCATGCGTCCACTACTCTCTCAGTAAAGTAATTCTTCCTGATATTATTTTTAAACCTTTGCCCCTCTAATTTAAAACTATGTCCTCTTGTAGCAGTTTGTCTTCTTTTAAATATTCTCTCCTCTTTTACCGTGATGATTCCCTTTATGTATTTAAAAGTTTCTATCATATCCCCTCTGTCTCTTCTTACTTCCAAGCTATACATGTTAAGGTCCTTTAACCTTTCCTGGTAAGTTTTGTCCTGCAATCCATGTACTAGTTTAGTAGCTCTTCTCTGAACTCTCTCCAAAGTTTCAATATCCTTCTGCAGATATGGTCTCCAGTACTGCACACAATACTCCAAATGAGGTCTCACTAGTGCTCTGTAGAGCGGCACGAGCACCTCCCTCTTTCTACTGTTAATGCCTCTCCTATACACCCAAGCATTCTGCTGGCATTACCTGCTGCTCTATGACATTGTCTGCCCACCTTTAGGTCGTCTGATATAATGACCCCTAAATCCCTTTCCTCAGATTCTGAGGTTAGTACTGTATCACCAATTTTATATTGTGCTCTTGGGTTTTACGCCCCAGGTGCATTATCTTGCACTTATCGACATTAAATTTTAGTTGCCAGATTTTTGACCATTCCTCTAGTTTTCCTAAATCCTTTTCCATTTGGTGTATCCCTCCAGGAACATCAACCCTGTTACAAATCTTTGTGTCATCAGCAAAAGACACACCTTACCATTGAGGCCTTCTGCAATTTCGCTGATAAAGATATTAAACAATATGGGTCCCAGAATAGATCCCTGAGGTACCCCACTGGTAACAATACCATGGTCTGAATATACTCCATTGACTACAACCCTCTGTTTTCTGTCCTTCAGCCACTGCCTAATCCATTCAACAATATGTGAGCTCAAGCTCAAAGACTGCAGTTTATTGATAAGCCTTCTATGTGGGACAGTATCAAATGCCTTACTAAAGTCCAGATAAGCGATGTCTACTGCACCTCCGCCATCTATTATTTTAGTCACCCAATCAAAAAAGTCAATAAGATTAGTTTGACATGATCTCCCTGAAGTAAACCCATGCTGTTTTTATCAATCAACCCATGGGTTTTTAGATGTTCCACAATCCTCTCCTTGAGTATGGTTTCCATTAATTTCCCCACTATTGATGTCAGGCTTACTGGCCTATAGTTGCCTGATTCCTCTCTACTACCTTTCTTGTGAATTGGCACAACGTTTGCTAATTTCCAATCTTCTGGGACGACACCTGTTACCAGTGATTGGCTAAATAAATCTGTTAATGGATTTGCTAGTACACCTCTAAGCTCTTTTAATAGCTTTGGGTGTATCCCATCAGGCCCCTGTGATTTATTTGTATTAATTTTGGACAGCTGACTTAGAACCTCTTCCTCTGTAAAGACACATGCATCAAAGGATTCATTAGTCTTCCTCCCTAACTGAGGTCCTTCTCCTTCATTTTCCTTTGTAAAAACTGAACAGAAGTATTCATTGAGGCAGTCAGCTAGTTCTTTATCCTCTTCCATATACCTTCCTTCTTTTGTTTTTAATTTGGTAATTCCTTGTTTTAATTTCCTTTTTTCATTTATGTATATGAAGAATGTCTTATCACCTTTTTCACCGACTGAGCTAATTTCTCTTCTGCCTGAGCTTTAGAAGCTCTTATAACTTGCTTGGCCTCTCTCTGCCTCATCTTATAGATTTCCCTGTCATCCTCGTTTTGGGTGTTTTTATACTTGCTAAATGCCATCTTTTTGTTTTTAATGATTTTGGCCACTTCTACTGAGTACCACAGTGGTCTCTTCCTTTTTTGCCTTTACTGACAAGCCTAATGCACTTTTCTGTTGCCTTCAGTAGTGCCAATTTTAAGTAGTCCCATTTCTCTTGGACTCCATTGAAAATATTCCAGTCTGATAGGGACTCGCATACCACTGATCTCATTTTAGAAAAGTCTGTTTTCCGAAAATCTAAAACTTTTGTTTTTGTGTGGAGTGACTCAGTCACTGTACTTATAGTAAACCTCACTGACTGGTGATCACTGGATCCTAAGCTTTCCCCTACAGTGATATCAGATACCAAATTGCCATTTGTGAACACCAAGTCTAAAATGGCCTCCTTCCGGGTTGGCTCCTCAACTACTTGCTGTAGAGATAATCCCAGTAGGGAATTTAGAATGTCTGTACTCCTGGCAGAACTAGCTATTTTGGTTTTCCAGTTTATATCAGGAAGATTAAAGTCTCCCATAATGACAACTTCCCCTTTCAATGTCATTTTAGCCATTTCCTCAACTAGTAGATCATCCAATTCTTTGACTTGGCTTGGTGGTCTGTATATGACACCTACACGAGTTACCTTATGATTACCAAGCTGCAACGTAACCCAAACTGACTCTAAATTGGTTTCGCTGGCTTCTATTAGATTTGATTTTATGCTATTTTTCACATATAGGGCCACTCTACCCCCTTTCTTGCCTTCTCTGTCTTTCCTATATAGAGAGAAGCCAGGTATTGTTATGTCCCAGTCATTACTCTCATTGAACCATGTCTCAGTAACAGCCACTAAATCTATATTCTCAGATGCCATTACAGACTCAAGTTCGTTGATCTTATTCCCTAAACTGCGAGCATTTGTAGACAAGACTCTCAGCTTGTCATTTCTTATCCTATCAGCTCCTGGCATCTTCTGGCATTGTTTTTTCGGGGGCAGCCGAACTGATGGATTGTCTCTTTTGTGCCCCCTTTCCTAGTTTAAATGTTCCTTAGCAAAAACTTTGAACTGTTCATTGAGGACATTTGTTCCCTTGAGAGAAAGATGCAAACCATCTTTCTTGTACAGTTCTTTTCCATTCCAGCTAGAGCCAACATGAGACACAAAGCCAAATCCCTGGTTCAAACACCATTCACCAAGCCATGCATTGAATTCCTTAATACGCAACTGCTTGTCATGCTGACGGTTATGCACAGGCAGAACTGCAGAAAATGAGACAGTCGATGCAATCTCCCGTATATCATTACCAAGTGTGTGAAAATCTTCCTTCACCTTTGAAACTTCATTGCAAGCCAGATCATTTGTCCCAATATGGACAATAACATCCACCTCCTTTTCCATTTTTGCTTGCTTAATAATGTTAAGGATACGTCGTCTGTCCCTGCTGGCAGTAGCACCAGGGAGACATCTCACAAAACCATTTTCATCAAACTTCACACCTCTTATGATAGAATCGCCCACCAATAGCTGCTTACTATTAGTACTCACTATATCCTTTTTGTCTTTGTCAGTAGTCTTGCATACCTTAGGCATAGGAAATGATTGTTCCTCGCCCACTGTGCCTGAGCCATCCTCCATGTTGCTCTTGCATTCTGAAAGTGCTGCAAATGAATTACAGAGAGCCACCGTCTGTGGGACATGTCTTCTATCAACAGCTCTAAGTCTACCAGAACCTACAGTAACCCATCTTCCATTTCTGGGGGCCTTTGTGGCAGTGGCATTGCAACATTCCAAGCCTGAGTTTGTCTAACAGTTACTTTACAAATCTCAGATTTCAAAAATGCAATTTCCTGCTGCATTATGGAGAACTGTCTGCAGATCAGACAGCATCCAAACCTGCGAAGAGTGAAACAAGAAATGAAAGTACAGCAATTCCTGCACTGAATCAGGTCTGCCATTTTAATGCCAGAAGATATGTTAAACAAAACTTAATAGATTGTACTCACCTCCAGATTACCTCCTGAGTATCTCTTGAATATCTCTAGTGCACTTAATGGGCCTATGCTCATTAGCAATCAGACAATAGCAACACCTGTCTAACAAATTCCTTACCTGTTCTAAAGCACACCAAAAACACAGCTGAAGTTCTGCTACAGTGGAAAGTTCAGCTGAAGTTCTGCTTCAGTGGAAAGTTCAGCTGAAGTTCTGCTACAGTGGAAAGTTCTAGGTTTGTCTCTTGAATATCTCTAGTGCACTTAGAAATGCTGCACTTTGAGAATGATGCAAGCTACAATTAGGCAAGCTAATACTATGCGGCTATATACACACACACTCCTACAAAAGCCCCTCCCACAACAACAAATTTAACACCTTAATGGGCCTATGCTCATTAGCAATCGAGACAATAGCAACACCTGTCTAACAAATTCCTTACCTGTTCTAAAGCACACCAAAAACACAGCTGAAGTTCTGCTACAGTGGAAAGTTCAGCTGAAGTTCTGCTTCAGTGGAAAGTTCAGCTGAAGTTCTGCTACAGTGGAAAGTTCTAGGTTTGTCTCTTGAATATCTCTAGTGCACTTAGAAATGCTGCACTTTGAGAATGATGCAAGCTACACCTCAACCAAGATGAGGTGCTCAAAGTCCCATAGAATCGTCCAATCTACTTAGAAAAAAGTACATATGCAAAAGGCTGGGCACTCTCAGATATTGGAACCAGTTACGAATTTTATTTTTCAGAAAGATATAATTGATAATAAAACCTGACTTAAAAATCCAACAAGGGTTAAATCACAACAAAAATGTTTAAAATTATATAAAAATATTGGTGGTGATGTTTCACTGTCTAATTGGAGGACAGTATAGCAAGAGTTAAATATATATATAGTTTCTGCAAAAACGTCATGTCATCGATGGTAAATAAAATAAAACACAATTCAGGTCTCTGCTGAGTAGAGATGTCACGAACATAAAATTTTCCGTTCGCGAACGGCGAACACGATTTTTGCAAATGTTCGCGAATCGGGCGAACGGCGAACCGCCATAGACTTCAATAGACAGGCAAATTTTAAAACCCACATGGACTCTAGCTGGTCATAATAGTGATGGAACAGTTGTTTCAAGGGGACTAACACCTGGACTGTGGCATGCCAGAGGGGGATCCATGGCAAAACTCCCATGGAAAATTACGTAGTTGACGCAGAGTGTGGTAAGTTGATTTCGCAATGAGATTAATATAACCTGCATTAATCGCATTGCGAATTCAACTTAGAGCTGGGTTCCTAATGGTTGTATTGCTAGAATATAACAAAGATTGAGAATATAGCACTATATTCTCAATCTTCATTATATTCTAGCAATACAACCATTAGGAACCCAGCTCTAAGTTGAATTTGCAATGCGATTAATACAGGTTATATTAATTGCATTGCGATTACAACTTAGATCTGAGTTCCTAATGGTTGAATTGCTAGAATTGACGAATATAATGAATATAGCGCTATATTCTCAATCTTTGTTATATTCTAGCAATACAACCATTAGGAACCCAGCTCTAAGTTGAATTTGCAATGCGATTAATATAACCTGTATTAATTGCATTGCGAATTCAACTTAGAGCTGGGTTCCTAATGGTTGTCTTGCTAGAATATAACGAAAATTGAGAATATAGCACTATATTATCAATCTTCGTTATATTCTAGCAATACAACCATTAGGAACCCAGCTCTAAGTTAAATTCGCAATGCGATTAATATAACCTGTATTAATCGCATTGCGAATTCATCAGAGCTGGGTTCCTAATAGTTGCATTGCTAGAATATAACGAAGATTGAGAATATAGCACCATATTCTCAATATTCGTTATATTCTAGGAATACAACCATTAGGAACCCAGCTCTAAGTTTAATTCGCAATGCGATTAATACAGGTTATATTAATCGTATTGTGATTACAACTACTAACACTGCAGCTTCAGAATGAATCTAAGATGGATGCCGTCCTTGCTTTGTGATAGGAGGTGGGAGGGTCTGGGAGGGAGGGTATGCTGATTGGCTGGAATGTGTCTGCTGACTGTGAGGTACAGGATCAAAGTTTGCTCAACGATAAAGTATAGAGGCGAACGCGAACATCGCATATGTTCGCCCGCTGCGGCGAACGCGAACAAGCTATGTTCGCTGGCGAATAGTTCGGGACATCACTACTGCTGAGTAGATAAGATACAATGTTGTCACGAGTCCTCCTTTAAAATGACCATTAAAATGACCTCACATAGGTCATAGCAATGATGGAGTGTTATTTTACTGCATTCTGGATGCTTAACAACTCCAGCCCCTCTAGCTTAAACCCCCTTAACCAGATCAGCCCCGCCTAGCTTAAACACCCTAATGACCAGACCACTTTTTACAATTCTGCACTACACTACTTTCACGGTTTATTGCTCGGTCATACAACCTACCACCCAAATGAATTTTACCTCCTTTTCTTCTCACTAATAGAGCTTTCATTTGGTGGTATTTCATTGCTGCTGACATTTTAACTTTTTTTGTTATTAATCAAAAATGACCGAAATTTTTGCAAAAAAATGAAATTTTTCACTTTCTGTTGTAAATTTTTTTTTTCAAAAACTACATTTCTATATAACTTTTTCTCTAAATTTATTGTTCTACATGTCTTTGATACAAAATAAATGCAATAAGTGTATATTTATTGGTTTGGGTAAAAGTTATAGCGTTTACAAACTATGGTGCAAAAAAGTGAATTTCCGCATTTTGAAGCAGCTCTGACTTTCTGAGCACCTGTCATGTTTCTTCAGGTGCTAGAATGCCAGGATAGTATAAATACCCCCCAAATGACACCATTTTAGAAAGAAGACACCCCAAAGTATTCGCAAAGGGGCATGGTGAGTTCATGTATGATTTCATTTTTTTTTCCACAAATTAGCGGAAAATGACACTTTCTGAGGAAAAAAAAACAATAAAGTTTCCATTTCTGCTAACTTCTGGCAAAAAAAATAAAAAATCTCCCACGGACTCACTATGCCCCTCAATGAATACCTTGGGGTGTCTACTTCCCGAAATGGGGTCATTTGTGGGGTGTGTTTACTGTTCTGGCATTTTGGGGCGGGGCTAAATTGTGAGCAACCCTGTAAAACCTAAAGGAACTCGTTGGACTTTACGCCTCTTTACGCACCTAGGCAGCAAAAAGTGGCACACATGTGGTATTGCCGTACTCAGAAGAAGTAGGGCAATGTGTTTTGGGGTGTATTTTTACATATACCCATGATGGGTGAGAGAAATATCTCTGTAAATTGTAAACTTTAACTTTCCGGCTGCAATTCTGCGGAATAGATGCGGACCCATTCAGTGTGAATGGGGCTGGCGGTGATGTGGAGAGCACACTATGTGCTCGCCACATCATTATTTGCGGAGCTGCGGCCGCGAACTTCCGGGTTTCGGCCCCGAAACATCCAGCTGCAGCTCTGCAAAAGATAGAGCATGTCCTATTCTTGTCCGCAATTGCGGACAAGAAAAGGCATTTTCTATATAGTTCTAGCAATGTGCGGATCCGTGGATCCTCAAAACACATATGGACGTCTGAATGAGCCTTACAGGGGGGTGATTAGTGACATGGTGGGTGACAGGGGGTGACATGGGGTGATCAGGGGTTAATTAGGGGTTAATCGGGGGGTTAATCAGGGGTTAATCAGTGATGCGGGGGTGGTGTGGTGTGGTGATTGGTGCACTTTTTTTAGCTGCTGCCTGTATCCTCTGGTGGTCCCAAGCAAAAGGGACCACCAGAAGAGCAGGCAGCAGGCATATCAGACGCTATTTACAAAACAGCGTCTGATATGCGATTTTTTTCTGACATCTACAGCCTGCCAGCACATGATCAGCGCTGGCAGGCTGTAGTGAAACTTCCTCCGGAGGCGATCCTGTAAACGTGCATGCGCGTTCACAGGAAATCTCGCCTCTCGCGAGATGACGTGCCGACGCGTTAATGAGGAATAACCAGGCCGCCCGCAGGACGCATCCCTGCGTTAGGCAGTCGGGTAGTGGTTAATGACCAGACCACTTTTTACAATTCTGCACTACACTACTTTCACGGTTTATTGCTCGGTTATACAACTTACCACCCAAATGAATTTTACCTCCTTTTCTTCTCACTAATAGTGCTTTCATTTGGTGGTATTTTATTGTTGCTGACATTTTTACTTTTTTGATATTAATAAAAATTAACAAAATTTTTGCAAAAAACAACATTTTTGCTTTCCGTTGTAAAATTTTTACAATAACACTACAGTTCTATATAAATTTTTCTCTAACTTTATTGTTCTACATGTCTTTGATAAAAAAAAAATGCAATAAGTTTATATTGTTTGGT
The DNA here is from genome assembly GCA_033119425.1 of Bufotes viridis. Lineage (NCBI taxonomy): Eukaryota > Metazoa > Chordata > Amphibia > Anura > Bufonidae > Bufotes > Bufotes viridis. The sequence goes on from CM065589.1 coordinate 267,317,257, forward strand.
TTGGGTAAAAGTTATAGTGTTTACAAACTATGGTGCAAAAAAGTGAATTTCCGCACTTTGACTTTCTGAGCACCTGTCATGTTTCCTGAGGTACTACAATGCCCAGACAGTAGAAACACCCCACAACTGACCCCATTTCGGAAAGTAGACACCCTAAGGTATTCGCTGATGGGCATAGCGAGTTCATGGAAGTTTTTATTTTTGTCACAAGTTAGCGGAAATGGATTTTTTTTTTAAGTGAATACCTTGGGGTGTCTACATTCTAAAATGGGGTCACTTGTCGGGTGTTTGTACTGCCCTGGCATTTGAAGGTCAACACAATCATTACACGTATGGCCAGCATTAGGAGTTTCTGCTATTCTCCTTATATTGAGCATACGGGTAATGAGATTTTTTTCCATTCAGCCTCTGGGCTGAAAGAAAAATGAACGGCACAGATTTGATCAATGTGGATGAAAAATCTCTGCCAAAAATGTGCAAAAAAAAAGAGGGGAAAGGACATAGGAGTGCTTGTAAAGCTGCGATCGCTAAGGGACCCTTAGGCCTCATTCACACATCCGCAATTCTGTGGAACGGAATTGTGGATCCATTCAATTCTATGGGGACAGACCATGTCCCGCTCGGATCAGGAATTGCAGATCCGCACTTCCGGATCCGCAAAAATATAGAACATGTCCTATTCCTGTCCACAATTGCGCGTCAAGGAGGAACATCCCGGCCGCCCGCAGGACGCGTCCCTGCGTTAGGCGGTTGGGAGGTGGTTAAGTACGTGCGCAGCAGTACAATGTAATAAGGAGCGTCCCGCTATATGTATACAGCCAGCGGCTTGCTGCTGGACAATATCGAGTCACTTACTTGCAGAGCTGGCTTTCAAAACGGCCGGCACTCAAATAATAACAGTCTTAGAGAATAACGGAACATAGCCAAATCCATAAGACGGAAGGACGGATACTTTTGCCCATAGACTTCTATTATGATGAAATGCAAAACGTAAGTCTTTAAAATCCATTCCGCTTGCTTTCCGTCATAATACAAGTCTATTGTAAAGCATAACGGATCCATCTGTCGACAGGACTATGTTTTCCGTCTTGCATTACAGGACCCAGACGGATCCGTTATGCTTTCCTATAGACTTGTATTATGACAGAAAGCAAACGGAATGTCGTCTTCCGAGCTATTCCCGCCTGGCAGTACCACGCTGACAGCTCTTCCTACACGTGGAAATCAATTGTGATGTCGGTCTTCTCCGTGTGTAGTGCCGACCCCCTTCGCGCGGCAGATGGTACCCGAATAATTTCCACAGTTCATCTATAACCCCGAAACGCGTTTCGTATTCCCCCTTGAAGAATACCACGCCATCACTTTGGTCATTCACCCGAGAGTGTATTCTTTATTCGGGTACCGTCTGCCGCGCAAAGGAACTGCACTACACACGGAAAAGACCGACATCGCAATTGAGGTCCACGTGTAGGAAGAGCGTGGTACTGCCAGACGGGAATAGCTCAGAAGACGACTATGTTAGAACCGAAAGGGAGACTACACCGTCTAGAGCAATACACCCTATGCACACAATATCCCGGTAAGACTGTTATTATTTGAGTGCCGGACGTTTTGAAAGCCAGCTCTGCAAGTGAGTGACTCGATATTGTCCAGCGGGACGCCGCTGGCTGTATACATATAGCAGGACGCCGCTTATTACATTGTACTGCTACACACGTACTTAAGTACCCGGAATGCAGAAAAATAACACTCTATCATTGCTATGACCTACCAGTATGTGAGGTCATTTTAAAGGAGGACTCGTGACAACATTGTATCTTATCTACTCAGCAGAGACCTGAATTGTGTTTTATTTTATTTACCATCGAGGACATGACATTTTTGCAGAAACTCCAAGATATCTTTAACTCTTGCTATGCTGTCCTCCAATTAGACAGTGAAACATCACCATCAATATTTTTATATAATTTTAAACATTTTTGTTGTGATTTAAACCTTGTTGGATTTTTAAGTCAGGTTTTATTATCAATTATATCTTTCTGAACAATAAAATTGGTAACTGGTCCCAATATCTGAGAGTGCCCAGCCTTTTGCATATGAGCTTTACAAAGAGACCATGGGCCTCTTGGCTGCTTCTCTAATTATTGCTCTTCTTGCCTGGGCTGTTAGTTTAGGTGGATGGCTATGGGTCTTGGTAGATATGCAAACAGTTGAAAAAGGAGAGGCAGCACCCGTATTTGCAGTCGTGAAAACAAGCTGTGATCTTTTAATCCATATAATGGCAATCCAAGTACATGCATCCTTTCAGCTAAACTGAAGTCTTCATCAAGCATACATACTGTACGTCAGTGATACACAAACACTTATACCCATGTGGAGTGATGTCACAGTTATGACACTGGAAGTGCATCAAAGTGCACTAGGTGGTTATCAACAAATATTAGGCCCGTTTCACACGATTGAGTTTTCCGTGCGGTGCAATGCGTGACGTGAACGCATAGCACCGGCATTAAATCCTGACCTATTCATTTAAATGGGTCTGTGTACATGAGAATTTCTTTTAATGCCTCAATTCTGCGTTGCGTGAAAACGCAGCATATTCTATATTCTGTGTTTTTCACGCAGCCCCGGCACCATAGAAGTGAAAACGCACTGTATCCAGAAACAAGTGCTGATGCAATGCGTTTTTCACTGATGGTTGCTAGGAGATGTTGTTTGTAAACCTTCAGTTTTTATCACATGTGTGAAAACGCATCAAAACGCATTGCACTTGCTCGGAAAAACTGAACAACTGAACACAATCGCAGACAAAACTGACTGAACTTGCCTGAAAAATAGTGCAAGTTTCACTGAACACACCTTGAATGCATCCGGACCTAATACATAATGCTTGTGTGAAAGGGGCCTAAAACATATAAAATTGCCCAATTTTACCTATATATTGCATATACATAGTGCAACTCAATGAATTCACATAATAGTCAATATGAGATCACCAGACGTCATATCACAAATACCTATGTTCTATCACGTATGTCTAGTGAACTTCAACTGCATGTTTAGTAAGTGGTGCGCTGGTCAGGATCAGCATGTGGTGTCCGCTATTAACCCCTTCCCGACACATGACATACTATTATGTCATGAAAGTCACTGCGTTCCTGCAATTTGACATAAAAGTTAGTGATGAGCGAGCACGGAAGTGTCCGGGTGTTCATGTACTCGGTCTGAACACATAGCGATATCCGTGCACTCGGCCGAGCACCCGAGTATAATGGAAGACAATGGGAGACAACCAGGCACCCCCTGCTCGGATGAGGGGAGGGTGCCTGGTAAATTGGAAAAGGTCAGAAAGTGACAGAAACACACCAAAATGGATCTGGAACAGCATGGGGACCATGTCTGGGTGCATCTTGGACTCCAATGTCACTGCTGGGAACCATATTGTCCCAGTTGTCCGCCACTTTTACATAGCGACAAAATCCCGCCCCCTCAAACGAAGACATTTTTAGAGGTAAAATTGTTAGGAAACATTCTTTCCTGTATATTCAATTGTATATACAGTGCAAATTCTGCCATAAACTACAAGGAAGAAGCACTCCGATACAGCCTGTATATCACATAAAGGAGGGCCTCATTCAGAAGGTGCTACAATTGTTCAGGTACACTGCTGCACTCATAAAGCCTATGCACTAAGTGAAAGGGCTACCAAAAATTACATGGAATCGGCACTCCAATACACCCTTTATTACACATAAAGGAGAGCATCATACACACCCTTGAAAAATTATCTTTGATGGCCTACTGGTGACGAGACCCTCAAAAACATTTGGACCATGGGGGTGCTGGTTACTCGCTAAAACATTATAGTTGAGGGCCTGAAGGTGAGCGGACCCAATAAAAATTTGTAGTGAGGGACTAAAGGTGAGCGAACCGCACAAAACATTGCAATGATGGCCTACAGGTGAGCAGACTGTATAAACATTAGAGGTGAGGGCCTGAAGCCAAGCGAACCCCATAAAATATTGCAGGGATGGCCTACAGGTGAGCAGACCTTATAAAGCATTGGAGGTGAGGGACTGAAGGTGAGCGAACCCCATAAAACATTGCAGTGATGGCCTACAGGTGAGCAGACGGTATAAAGCATTAGAGGTGAGGGCCTGAAGCCTAGTGAACCCCATAAAACATTGCAGTGATGGCCTACAGGTGAGCAGACCTTATAAAGCATTGGAGGTGAGGGCCTGAAGCCTAGCGAACCCCATAAAACACTGCAGTTATGGGCTACAGGTGAGCAGACTTTATAAAGCATTGGAGGTGAGGGCCTAAAGCCTATTGAACCCCATACAATTTTACAGTGATGGCCTACAGGTGAGCAGACGATATAAAGCATTGGAGATAAGGGCCTGAAGCCTAGTGCACCCCATAAAACATTGCAGTGATGGGCTACAGGTGAGAAGACGGTATAAAGCATTGGAGGTGAGGGCCTGAAGTCTAGTGAACCCCATATAACATTGCAGTGATGGCCTACAGGTGAGCAGATGGTATAAAGCATTAGAGGTAAGGGCCTGAAGCCTAGCGAACCCCATAAAACATTGCAGTGATGGCCTACAGGTGAGCAGACGGTATAAAGCATTGGAGGTAAGGGCCTGAAGCCTAGCGAAGCCCATAAAACATTGCAGTGATGGCCTACAGGTGAGCAGATGGTATAAAGCATTGGGGTAAGGGCAGGAAGCCTAGCGAACTCCATAAAACATTGCAGTGATGGCCTACAAGTGGGCAGACAGTATAAAGCATTAAAGGTGAGGGCCTGAAGCCTAGAGAACCCCCTAAAACATTGCACTGATGGACTACAGATGAGCAGACGGTGTAAAGCATTGGAGGTAAGGGCCTAAAGCCTAGTGAACCCCCTAAAGCATTGCAGTGATGGCCTACAGGTGAGCAGACGGTATAAAGCATTGGCGGTAAGGGCCTGAAGCCTAGTGAACACCATAAAACATTGCAGTGATGGCCTACAGGTGAGCAGAGGGTATAAAGCATTGGAGGTGAGGGCCTAAAGCCTAGTGAACCCCATAAAACATTGCAGTGATGGTCTACAGGTGAGCAGACGGTATAAAGCATTGGAGGTGAGGGCCTGAAGCCTAGAGAAACGCCAAAAAATATTGCAGTGATGAGCTACAGGTGAGCAGATGATATAAATCATTCGATGTGAGGGCCTGTAGCCTAGAGAACCCCATAGAACATTGCAGAGATGGGCTACAGGTGAGCAGACCTTATAAAGCATTAGAGGTAAGGGCCTGAAGCCTAGCGAATCACATAAAACATTGCAGTGATGGCCTACAGGTGAGCAGACCTTATAAAGCATTGTAGGTAAGGGCCTGAAGCCTAGTGAACCCCATACAACATTGCAGTGATGGGCTACAGGTGAGCAGACGGTATAAAGCATTGGAAGTGGGGGCCTGAAGCCTAGTGAACCCCATAAAACATTGCAGCGATGGGCTACAGGTGAGCAGACCTTATAAAGCATTGGAGGTGAGGGCCTGAAGGCGAGCGAACCCTGCAAAACATTGTAGTGAGGACATATATATTCTGTATGGAACAGGAGGTGGAGGAGGAGGCGGATGAGTAAACAAGATTCAATCATATACCCTTTTTTTGCGGTGAAAAGGGTGCATCTGAATCTTGTGGATTGAGTACATTATAAATCAAACATTTAAATTGTGTTTTTGTTCCTCATTAGCTCAGCTTTCCTCTGGTGGAGTGGAGAAGTCAGGGGCAATCCAGGCCTTGTTAATTTTTATCTGAGTCAACCTGTCAGCATTGTCAGTGGACAAGCTGAGACGCTTATCTGTTATAATGCCACCAGCAGCACTAAATACACGCTCAGACAATATGCTGGCGACAGGGCAGGCCAGCAACTCCAAGGCGTAGAGCGCAAGTTCTTGCCACGTGTCCAGCGTGGACACCCAGTAGTTGTAAGGCACTGAGGGATTATTTAGGACGCTGATATGGTCTGCAATGTATTCCTTCACCATCTTCCAAAACTTTTCCCTCCTTGTAGCAGTAGGCTGTGATTCAGGGTGAGGTTGCTGGCGGGGTGTCATGAAAGTGTCCCATGCCTTGGAAAGTGTTACCCTGCCTCTGTTGGAACTACTGTGTGTTCCCCTTGTTTCCCTTCCTCGGTTGCCTATGGAAGTATGGACTCTGGTGGCCGCATTGTCAGATGGAAAATTTTGGAGCAATCTGTCAACAAGTACCTTCTGGTATTGCACGGTTTTCCCTCTCCACCCCAGGAATGAGAGATGAAAAGTTCTCTTTGTAGCGGGGGTCGAGAATGGTGAACAATCAGTAATCTGTGTTACCTAAAATGCGTATAACGCGAGGGTCGCGGGAAAGGCAGCCTAACATGAAGTCAGCCATGTGTGCCAGAGTACCAACGGGCAAGACGTCAATGTCAACTTCAGGATGACTCTCCATATCCTCCTCCTCCTCCTCTGTTAATCCATGCTGAACAGATGGACTTAAAGTTCCATGGGTACTAGCCTCTGTAGCAGAGGCAAGTGTCTCCAGCTCCTCCTCCTCCTCTTCATGGCCCAATTCACGCTAAGAAGACGAACTGGGGAGGTCTAGCTATCACCCTGTGTCATCTCCTCCCCATTACCTCATCTGCCACATTCAAAGCATCCTCCTTAATCGTAAGAAGCGGTCGCTTGAGTAGACACAGCAGGGGGATGGTTACACTGATAATAGCGTTATAGCCACTAACCATCTGTGTGGATTCATCAAAGTTTTTGAAACCTCACATAGGTCTGACATCAATGCCCACTCCTCGCTTGTGAATAGTGGCAGTTGACTGGAAAGGCGACGACCATGTTACAGCTGGTATTCCACAACTGCCCTCTGCTGCTCACAAAGCTTGGCCAACATGTAGAATGTAGAGTTCCACCTCGTGCTCACGTCACACAACACGTCGGTGAGCTGGAAGCCGCAAGCGCTGCTGCAGCGTTGACAGACCGACTGAAGCTGTGGACAACTTTCGTAAATGGGCACACAAGCGGCGCGCCTTCACTAGTAGCTCCTGCAAATTGGGGTACGTTTTGATAAACCACTGAACCACTAAGTTTAAGAAGTGGGCTAGGCATGGAATGTGTGTCAGGTTGCCGAGCTCCAAAGCCGCCACCAAGTTACGGCCATTGTCAGACACAACCATGCCTGTTTCTAGGTTGAGTGGCGAGAGCCACAGCTTAGTCCGGTCCCTTATACCCTGCCACAGCTCTGGGGCGGTGTGCTGTTTGTCCCCTCAGCTTCAGATCAGCTTCAGCACGGCCTGTTGACGCTTACCCACAGCAGTGTTACACTGCTTCAAGCTAGCGACTGATTGCTGACTGCTTTTGGAGGTAGAAGTGGAGGAGGAGGTGGCGGAGGAGGAGAATTGGGGGTTGGAGCCAGTAACATAGCTGCTGGCGGAGAGCCTGATGGACGTAGGTCCTGAAATCCTGGGCGTGGGTAGCACCTGTGCCATCCCAGGGTCTGACTCACTCCTGGCCTCCCCAACATTCACCCAGTATGCAGTCAGGGAAATGTAACGTCCCTGGCCACCAGCACTTGTCCATGTGTCTGTGGTGAGGTGGACCTTCCCAGTAAGTGCATTGGTCAGGGCAAGGGTAATGTTCTGGAACACATGCTGGTGTAAAGCGGGCATGGCACACTGTGAAAAATAGTGGCGGCTGGGGACTGCGTACCGAGGCACGGCCGCCGACATCAGACTGCGGAAGGCCTCAGTGTCCACAAGCCTAAATGGCAACATTTCAAGGGCCAGTAATTTTGAAAGTTTCGCATTTAGTGCTATGGCCTGTGGGTGGGTATTTGCGCTTGCGTTCAAATGCCTGTGTTATCAACATTTGGACGCTGCACTGGGACAGGGAAGTGGATGTTGTTGCTGACTGTTCATGCAAAGATCCAGGTGCAGGGCAAGGGGCATCCGGGCCTGCGCCTTCGACAGGGGATTGGCAAGCAGTGCGTAACACAGGGGAAGTGGAGGCAGTGGTGGGACCTGCAGATGCAGAGTGTGGACCCAAGCGTTCGGCCCACTTATTAGGGTGCTTGGATGCCATGTGGCAGATCATGCTGGTTGTGGTGAGATTGCTAGTGTTCACACCTGCTTATTTTGGTACGGCACAGTTTGCAAACTACCACTCTTTTGTAGTCTGCGTTTTCCTCAAAAAATCGACATACTGCAGAACAGCTACCCCTTGGCATGGTAGATTTATGCATGGGGGTGCTCGGTATAATGGTTGCGGGCCTGTTTGGTGTGGGCCGATGTCTCCCTTTTGCAACCCCACTGCCTCTTCCAGACTGTTGTGGTGCTACGGATCCCTCCCCCTCTGTACTGCAGTCCTCGCTCGGCTTTTCACCTAACCATGTTGGGTCAGTGACCTCATCGTCCACACCTCCTCTTCCACTTCCTCTCTCTGCTCATCCTCCTGACTTGACCTAACCACCACCTCCGTGATTTGCAACTGTGTCTCATCATCATCCACCTCGTGAACGAATAATTGCGGTTCACCATCGTTATCTTCTTGAGACTGTGAAGGATCAAGAGGTTGGGAATCAGGGCACAATATCTCGGGTACCTCTTCAAGCGTGCCAAACCAAGTAATAGTGAAGAAAAGAGGTCATGTGAATATCAGAATGTGGGATCACTTGTTTGGCCAGACGCGACATGGTGGGAGGAAGGAGGATCAGAGTGAGGATTCGGTTGACCAGACTCTTGGCTACAGAGCCTGGACTTCGTGGAAGAGAGGGTGGTATTTAACCTACTGGAAGCATTATCTTCTGCAATCCAACCGACCACATGTTCAGCCTGGTCAGCCTCACGCCCAGGGCCACAGCCTCTGCTTGCACCATCACGCCCAGGGCCACGGCCTCTGCTTGCACCATCAACATAACGCCCAGGGCCACGGCCTCTGCTTGCAGCATCAGCATCACGTCAAGGTCATGGCCTCTGCTTGCACCATCAGCATCACGCCCACTTCCCCTCCCTTTGTGCTCGCCTTCTTCATATTAATGGTTTTGTCTGTAGATGTGGCACAGATTGTTTTAAAGTGCGCTAAAGACACAGTTTTCTGATGCAGGACAGTACTAGATGCAGAAAAATACAGATTCTCGGCACTACACTAGCCCAGAGATAATGTAATTTTTACAGTACACACAATATTAGCTTGCTGTAATGTACCGGAGACAGAGATATACAAATTTTCGGCAGTAGGCCACAGATAATGAAATTATTACAGTACACAATGTATTGGTTTTCTGTTATGTACTGGTGACAGAGAAATGCTAATTTTCGGCACTACAGTAGGCCACAGATAATTAAATTTTTACAGTACACACTGTATTGACTTGCTGTAATGCACTGGAGACGGAGAAATAGAAATTTTCAGCACTACAGTAGGCCACAGATAATGTAATTTTTACAATACACACTGTATTGGCTTGCTGTTATGTACTGTAGAATGAGAATGCCTCCTCATGATTATAACAATGCAGACAGAGCGATTCAACAGGCTGGGCAGCTACACAGCAAACCAGGCCCCCCAATGACATCAACTGATCTCAGCCAAACAGCGCAAGCCTGCGGGAGGCTGGTCCCATGTAACACACCTCCACCAGGCAAAATAACCAATAGCGCTGCATCAGGGGAGGCCCCTGAAGCAGGGCTGCTCCCCCCTCAGCCATGGCACTCTGTGAATGAACACAGAGTCACGTACCCCGAAGTTATTGGCTCTATATGTGATAATGTCAATCTTGAACTACCAGCCCCTTTGCTCACTCCCCTTTCTTTGCCACACTTTGGTGCCAAAATGGTGCTTTTAAATGTCTGTAAGCTTGCAATGTTGTGTACTTTTGTCCTGAGGAAGGGAGTTCTTCACCCCTGAAACGCTTAGATCACCCCAATAAAAAAATTATTCTTCAACCTGTGAACGGACTCCAGTGTATTCAGCTCTGACAAGCGCCACTTAAAGGGATCCCGATATTTTTCATTTTTCTCCTCAAATCGGCACTACAGTAGGCCACAGAGAATGTAATTTTTACAATGCACACTGTATTGGCTTTCTGTTTTGTACTGGAAAAATAGAAATACAAATTTTCGGCACTACAGTAGGCCACAGAGAATTAAATTTTTACAGTACACACTGTATTGACTTGTTATAATGTACTGGAGACAGAGAAATACATTTTTCGGCACTACAGTAAGCCACAGATAATACATTTTTATAGTACACACTGTATTGACTTGCTGTAATGTACTGGAGACAGAGAAATACAAATTTTCGGCACTACAGTAGGCCACAGATAATGTAATTTTTATAGTACACAATGTATTGGCTTGCTGTTATGTACTGGTGACAGAGCAATACAAATTTTCGGCACTACAGTAGGCCACAGATAATGAATTTTTTACAGTATACACTGTATTGACTTGCTATAATGTACTGGAGACAAAGAAATACAAATTTTCGGCACTACAGTAGGACACAGATAATGTATTTTTAACAATACACATTGTATTGGCTTGCTGTTATGTACTGAAGACAGAGAAATACAAATTTTCGGCACTACAATAGGCCACAGGTAATGAAATTTTTATAGTACACACTGTATTGGCTTGCTATAATGTACTGGAGACAGAGAAATACAAATTTTCAGCACTACGCTAGGCCACAGATAATTAAATATTTTACAGTACACACCGTATTGGCTTGCTGTTATGTACTGGAGACAGAGAAATACAAATTTTCGGCACTACAGTATGCCACAGATAATGTAATTTTACAATACACACTGTATTGGCTTACAGAAAGGTACTGGATACAGAAAATACTGATTATCGGCACTACACTAGCCGAGAGTTAATGTAATTTTGACAATACACACTGTATTCGGATGTAGTTCTGTATTGGTTACAAATTTGTCCGAAATAATATGTATTCTCTGCGGGAATACTGTATATACGGTTGTGGCCTAAACGCACACACAGATGTGTCCAAAACTAGTTCACTATGGCCAAAATATAAATCACTCTCTGCTGGAGTAATTAATATAACGGTTGCGGATTGAACGCACACACAGATGTGGCACAAGTTAGGTTAATTTCCCCTGAACAAATAATTTCTCTGATGGTGCAGTGTATATCTCGGCAGCAGGAACACTGTAGTGAATAAGCCCCTTTTTATAATGTCTGACCAACACACTGCTTTATGATGGTGCAGTGTATATCTCAGTACCAAGGAACACTGTAGTGAATAAGCCCCTTTTTATAATATCTGCCCAACACACTGCTTAATGATGGCGTATTGTAGATGTCACTAATCGGAAATCTTTATGTCTTTTATAACTTAAAAACAGCTGTCCCTGATAGTGCTGAAGCAAACCCCTTCTTAAAAAAAAAAAAAGGTGCTGCACTGCTGTCAAACACACTCTAGTCCTTAAAAGGACTGTTAAGTCTTTCAATAAGGTTTTTGGAGTGAAATCAGTAAGTTTAGAGCAAAACGCTATCTGTCCCTGCCTACTGTCTGCACTCCCTGACGCTGAATGAGCCAAGCGCCGGACCTCAGCTCCTATATGAAATGGTATCACTTGTTCCGGCCAGCCAATCAGTGTAAGGCTTACAACTAACATTGCTATGGCCTTATACTGAGGGGAATTACTTACCTGGACCTTCATTGGCTGCTTATAAGGTGCCAAACGTGCAGGGAGGAGACTCGATCAATGCAACGAACACACGTGGTGCTCAGCCGAATAAAGCCAAGCGCCGGGCATAGCGATGCTCGAGCCGAACCGATACTCGGCTGAGCATGCTCGCTCATCACTAGTAGTAGTATGTCATGGTGATCGGGCGGGCATCTGTACCCGCCGGCATCTCTGTAAAAGCCAATGCCGGTGGATTAACCCCTTCTATGCCGCGGTCCGTGCTGGCGTGACATAGAAGGCATTTGTGTCGGGAGAGGGAGCGCATCGAGTCCCCGAGCTGCTGTGGTGGGGACTTGATGTGTGAGAAGGCAGCCCAATGCCATGCACAGGCTGCCCAATGCCTTTCACGGCAATGGGACCTTCCTTCTACGGGTGCTGAGGAGATCCAGCCTCAGGCTACGTATCCTAGGCAACCTGTTAGTGTACTACTCACTGTAATACACGAACAGGCAATGCATTACAATACAGATATATTTTAATGCATTGCAGAGGGGATCAAACCCCCAAAAGTGAAATTTAGAAATAAAGCAAAGAAAAAAAGGGTTTTCAATTAAAAAAATTACATTTTAAAGTAAAAAAATGAAAAAACGACAACAATTTCTCCTTATTTTATGATAAAAACAGAAACCCCCACATTTATTATGTATCGCCGTGTCCGTAATGACCAGTTCTATAAATATATCATATGATCCACCCTGTCCGATAAAAAATAAAATAAAAATGATGTAAAAAAGCCATTTTTGTCACCTTACATCACAAAAGTGCAACACCAAGCGATCAAAAAGGCGTATGCCACACAAAATAGTATCAATAAAACAGTCACCTCATCCCGCAAAAAAATGAGCCCCTAAATAAGAAAATAACTCAAAAAATAAAAAAATTATAGCTCTCAGAACATGGAGACAGTAAAACATCATTTTTTTGTTCCAAAACTGCTATTATTGTGCTGCGTCTTATGGGGCGAATGCTGCAAACACTGATTCACCGCCACGCTGCTGAACAAGCATGAGGCAGGAGGCCGGGCGGGCGGGAGGCGGCAGCGTAACGTCACGTGCCTGCTCTGCCCACTTTATGAATGAAGCAGGCGGCGCAGGCGCGTGACGTAGTGAGTTACGCTGCCGCCTCCCACCCACCCGGCCTCCTGCCTCATGCCTGCTATCATAGATTATAGTAAGTACGGTAATACAGCCTGCATTGGAGACAAGATTATAGTTTTTAACATTGCCTATATGATTACTACACCGGGCCCGGTGTAGTAGAATACAATGACTGCATCGGGCCCCGCTGCTATTAGAAAACAAGATGCCGACCCCCACTGTTATGGGGGGGGGGGGATCTGTGGATGACACATAGCATGAGATGCTATGTGTCATCCACAGATCCCCCCATAGCAGTGTCATGCCATCCCCAGATGCCCCCATACAGTGCCATCCCCAGATTCCCCCCTACAGTGTCATCCTCAGATGCCCCCATAACGGTGCCATCCCCAGATGCCCCCATAACAGTGCCATCCCCAGATGCCCCCATAACAGTGCCATCCCCAAATGACCCCATAACAGTGCCATCCCCAGATGCCCCCATAACACTGCCATCCCCAGATGCCCCCATAACAGTGGCATCCACAGATGTTCCCATAACAGTGCGTCATCCACAGATCCCCATAACAGTGCGTCATAATAGTGTCATGCACAGAACACCAATAGTTCAAAACCTACCAAAAGGACATCTTTTGGTTCAAAATATTTTTTTCTTATTTTTCTCCTCAAAACCTAGGGCATTATAGGGCAAAAAATACGGTAAAACTGAAACAAACAAACATAGAAAGTAGACATATTTAATATCATTATGTCCGTAACAACCTGCTCTATAAAAATAGCACATGACCTAACCTATCAGATGAATGTTGTAAAAAATAAAAAGAGTGCCAAAACATCAATTTTTTTGTTACCTTGCCTGACAAAAAAACGTAATATAGAGCAATTAAAAATCATATGTACCCCAAAAAAGTGACAATAAAACTGGAACCTTATCCCGTAGTTTCCAAAATGTGGTCATTTTTTTGAGTTTCTACTTTAGGGGTGCATCAGCGGGGCTTCAAATGGGACATGGCATCTAAAAACCAGTTTAGCTAAATCTGCCTTCCAAAAACCATATGGCGTTCCTTTCCTTCTGCGCCCTGCCGTGTCACCATACAGCAGTATACGACCACATGTGGGGTGTTTCTGTAAACTGCAAAATCGGGCAATAGATATTGAGTTTTGTTTGGCTGTTAACTCTTACTTTGTTACTGAAAAAATTGATTAGAATGGAATATTTGCCCAAAAATTTAAATTTTGAAATGTCATCTTTATTTTCCATTAACTCTTGTGGAACATCTAAAGGGTTAACAAAGTTTGTAAAATCACATAGTGACTTCAGACCTCAACTGGTCCTTAAAAAGTGTGTTTTGGAAATTCTCTTACTCAATTTTCATAACTTCTAAGCCTTCTAACATCCCCAAAAAATAAAATGGTATTCATAAATTGATCCAAACGTAAAGTAGACATATGGGGAATGTAAAGTATTTTTCGCCCTATAAGACGCAATGGCCCATAAGACGCACCTAAGTTTTTGGGAAGGAAAATAAGAAAAAAAAATGTTTTTAACTAAAAGGTGTGATTTTGGTGGTTTTGAAACTAATGGTGGTCTGTGGATGGCACTATAACTGGGGATCTGTGGATGGCACTATTACTGGGGATCTGTGGATGTCACTGTTATGGGGGGGATCTGTGAAGGACACTGTTATGGGGGGATCTGTGAAGGACACTGTTATGGGGGGATCTGTGAAGGACACTGTTATGGGGGATTTGTGGATGACACACTGTTATGGGGGATCTGGGGATGACGCACTAGTATGGGGGATGTGGGGATGGCACACTGTTATGGGGGATCTGGGGATGACGCACTGTTATGGGGGATCTGGGGATAACGCACTGTTATGGGGGGATCTGTGGATGACGCACTGATATGGGGGGATCTATGACTGACACTGTTATGGGTGGGATCTGTGAAGGATACTGTTATGGGGGATCTGTGGATGGCACTGTTATGGGGATCTGTGGATGGCACTGTATGGGGGCATCAGTGGATGGCATTGTATGGGGGCATCTGTGGATGGCACTGGACAGGAACTTTTAATTGAATTACATATTTCATATTTCAATAGTGCAGCACTGGAGCGGGGGGGGGGGGGCAGGAGTACAGTCACTGCACCCGCCCCTCCGCATTTTCTGGCTCCCAGCTCCTCCTCCCAGTCCCTCCCCGCTCGCGCGTACATCGCAGCTGGCGATGTAAAAATGTCAGCATTCGCCCCATTTTTGCATCTTATGGGGTGAAAAATACGGTAGTAACTATTTTTGGAATTATTACTATCTATTATAAAAGTAGATAAATAGAAATTTTGAAATTTGCTAATTTTTCAAAATTTTTGGTACATTTGGTATTTTTTTATAAATAAAAATGATATATTTTGACTCAAATTTATCACTGTCATAAAGTACAATATATGATGAGAAAACATGGCCTGGATAAGTAAAAGCGTTTTAAAGTTATTACCACATAAAGTGATACATGTCAGATTTGCAAAAAATAACCTCGGCAGAAGAGTGAAAACTAGGGTTGAGCAAACCCGAACTGTAAAGTTCGGGTTCGTACCGAACTTTAGAGTTTTTGGTACCCGGACCCGAACCTAAACATTTGCGTAAAAGTTCCCTTTAGGTTTTCCGCAAGAGTTATTAGCAAATGGAGATGAAATTTCATAATTTCGATTTTTAGGAACATTTTCCATGTTAATCCATTTTTTCCAGTAACAAAGCAAGGGTTAACAGCCAAACAAAACTCTATATTTATTGCCCTGAATCTTTAGTTTGCAGAAACACCCCATATGTGGTCGTAAACTGCTGTATGGCCAAACGGCAGGGCACAGAAGCAAAGGAACGCCATATGGTTTTTGGAAGGCGGATTTTGCTGGCCTGGTTTTTTGACACCATGTCCCATTTGAAGCCCCCCGATACACCGCTAGAGTAGAAACTCCATAAAACTGACTCCATTTAAGAAACTACACCCCTCAAGGTATTCAAAACTGATTTTACAAACTTTTTTAATCTTTTAGGTGTTCCACAAGAGTTACTGGCAAATGGAGATGAAATTTTAGAATTTCTATTTTTTGTTACCTTGCCTCAAAAAAAGTGTAATATAGAGCAACAAAAATTCATATTTACCCTAAAATAGTACAAACAAAACTGCCCCGTGCTCCAGTTGTTTCCAAAATGGGGTCACTTTTTTGGAGTTTCTACTCTAGGGGTGTATCAGGGGGGCTTCAAGTGGGACATAGTGTCAAAAAGCCAGTCCAGCAAAATCCGCCTTCCAAATACCATATGGCGTTCCCTTCCTTCTACGCCCTGCCATTTGACCATACAGCAGTTTACGACCACATATGGCGTGTTTCTGCAAACTACAGAATCAGGGAAATAAATATTGAGGTTTCTTTGGCTGTTAACCCTTGCTTTGTTACTGGAAAAATGGGACCGTTTTTATTTTTTGTTATTTACAGCGTTGAACTGACAGGTTAGATTGTGTGCTATTTCTATAGAGCAGGTTGTTATGGACTTGACAATACCAAATATGACAACTTTTTGGGGTTTTTTGCTTAAATTTTTCATAACAAAGCATTTTTAATTTTTTAGGCGACTGTCTTACGTAGGGGCTCATTTTTTGCAGGATGAGATGAGGGTTTGATTGGAACTATCTTGGGGTGCATATGACATTTTGGTCACTTGCTATTACACTTTTTGTGATGTAAGGTGACAAAAATTACTTCTGACATGGTATTGATATTATTTTTTTTTCTGTGTTCACCTGAGGGGTTAGGTCATGTGGTATTTTTATTTAGCAGGTTGTTACGGATGCGGTGATACATAATATGTATACTTTTCTTTTATTTATTTAAGTTTTACACAATAATATCATTTTTTAAACTAAAAAAATCATGTTTTAATGTCTCCATAGTCTGAGAGACAAATTTTTTTTATTTTTTGGGGCTATTGTCCTATGTAGGGTATCATTTTTTGTGGGATGAGATGTCGGTTTGATTGGCTCTATTTTTGGGTGCATATAACTTTTTGATCGCTTGCTATTACAGTTTTTGAGATGTGAGGTGACAAAAATGTTTTTTTTTTACATTGTTTTTATTAATTTTTTTACGGTATTTCCCTGAGGGGTTAGATCATGTGATATTTTTATGGAGCAGGTTTTTACAGACGCGGCATTACCTAATATGTGTAGTGTATTTTATTTTTAAATTTTTATTCAGTGATATGTATTTTTTTATTTTACTTTTTTTTACCCAGACCCACTTGGTTCTTGTAGATCCAGTGGATCTGGTGTCTATATAATATAGTACAGTATACTGTACTGTATTTTTTTTTACTTTACATAGTCTAAGCAGACTTGTGCCTTTAGCACAAGTCTGCTTTGACTTTCATCACCATGGAGAGAGCAGGACTCTTCTGAAAGCATCCTGTTCCCATGGTAACCATCACCCGCTGCCATAACAGAGCAGCAGGTGATGGGGAGGGAGGGGAGCTCCCTCCCTCTGCGATCCCATCCTGTCCGGATGCTGCAAAGGCACAGCAGCCCCCCGATGGGAGAGAGAGGAAGCTCCCTCCCTGTTAACGCCTTCCATACCACGGTCCGTACGGACCGCGGTATGGAAGGGGTTAAACTGCTGACATCTGTACGGCACAGATGTCAGCAGTTTATAGCAGGGGGTCAGCAATTTGCTGACCCCCTGCTATACCCACTTGACACCAGGGAAAGCATTAGAAAGCGCCCACCCGCAGCACCGCCCGCAATTACCACCCCCTGCACCGCCCGGGGGGACACTAGCATGGCGGGGTGCATGGGGGGTTAAAATTTATAGGTTTTGGGCATTTTTTAAGTCTCTGATCCCCGTGGTCACAGACCGCGGGGATCAGAGACTACAGAATACGCAGCAAACCACAGGTCTGATTTGTCCTTAAGTACCGGGACAGATGGGCGTACATGTACACCCTGTGCCCAAAAGAGGTTAAACTACATCTCCCAGGATTGTGGATATGTTATGGACATGTATGCACTTCATCTATTGCGCATTTAAAGGGAACTAATACTAGCTACACATGCCCCACACATTCGGGTAAGGGAAACTTTGTGTGCTGCTTGTTGCACATGTCGGAGGAGGTTCCCTCTGCTGTAAGCAGTGTATTTTTTTTTTGTCATATGAGTTCATGTACAACCTGCATTATTGTCCTGTATCGATGTATAACATCCTGACTAATGCTCTGTCACTCAGACCAATGTTTACAAATGTCGCGATTGACATATTTGTTTATATATTTATTTATTTTGAAAACTAATAAGTTCCGGACATATCTATGGTTACTTATCCAATGATCCAATTATACTATAGCCGTACACTGTGTGGATGATGAATTGAACATTGTTCCGTGAGATGTTCAGAGCTTGGGATATTTTTTCAGAACCTAACCCTGCTTTACACTTCTCCACAACTTTATTGCTGACCTATCTGGTGTGTTCCTTGGTTTTCATTATGCTGTTTGATCACTAATGTTCTCCAACAAACCTCTGAGGCCTTCACAGAACAGCTGTAATTATACTGAGAATAAACTATAGGTGGACTCTACTTACTAATTAGTTGAATTCTGAAGGCAGTTGGTCATTCTGACCACAAATTCAAATGCACACCACACTTTTTACATTTTTGTTTATTAAAATTTTTGAAAACCATGTATCATTTTCTTTTCACTTTACACACTTCCTATTTTGCATTGGACTATCACATAAAATCAGAATAGAATACATTTCACTTTGTGCATGTAGCCTGTAAAAATGTAGAAAAGTTAAAGGGGTATGAATACTTTTACAATGCACTGTACATCTGACTTTAGTTTAGCTTCCTGTGTCTGGTCTTATTTGTAGTGTAGTACTAGGCCAACCTAACTGCATGCGAACACAAGCACAGCCCCCAACCACTTTTACACACCCTTCCTACCCCCCACCACACAATTGTTACCACCAAACTATCTGACTCCCCGACCCCACCACTCCCCCCCTTAAAACACCATAGACACGTTTTTTTCCTTCAAAAGCAGGATAAATACATTTTTTTGTAATGCTATATTTAAACATTTTTGGTTCAAGACAATATAAAATAAAGTGACCATGTAACATCATGCTCCACAGCAAAAGATGCAGTAGCACAATTATGAAATACAGTGGAAGTGTTAAGAGAATATTATCACAGTTATCATAGTACAATTATGGTACCATCTTTAGTATAACACAGGAAAAGGGGGGTAAAACGTATACACATCAGATGGTGTAAAACTGATATAACGTAGATTGAAGGACATGGCGATAGCTGAGAAGGACACCGTTGTGTAAGTCAAAACCCCTTGGAAAATACCTAAGTAATATAACCAAAAAAGGGCAATAAGGAAATGGGAAAGGGGGAAGAGGGACCTAAGATATTTTAGAGACATCTGAGGTAACCCATTCAAGCCAGGGTGACCAAAGTTTCAAAAACTAGGAGTTGGGTTTGCCAACTGGACAACTTCTCCATTGAGTACATTTATTTCACCTTGTTCATCCACTCCTGTACAGTGCATGGGGGGTGATGTCTGAAGCCAATGAAGAGGAATTAAACGCTTTGTGACTGCTAATAGAATTGTAGGTAGGTTGCCCCTGGAAGGTCTATAACGACCTGAAGGTATAGAGCAGGGGTGCACAACCTTTTCTGGTCAGGGGCCACATTGTCAGCCTGAACCAATTCAAAGGGCCGAAAATAAAACTTAAAGGGGTATTACCAACTGAAATACTGGATTTTTGCCATATTGAACATACAGTATATTCTAAAAATGTTCAGTTAAATTCGCTTGGTGGGGCTTGCACTCAACACCTGGACAACAGAGTACCATTCACCAATATTAAATCCATTTAAATTTATTAAACCGCAGTCTATAGAAACATACACATTACAGGTAAGTATAAAACAAATTACAATAGAAAACAATGGCCAAATAAATCGATATTATCTGGTTCAAATTGACACTGTGGTCTTGGGCTTCAATCCCTCCGATCCTCATATATAAAAGATTCCAGAGTAAGTATATAAAACGCTCATTTATCCAAGGTGGTATTTAGATTGTAAGTCCATAGATCTTAGGGTATCAAAACACTGGCTTACCTCTCCATGAAGTCCGCACGTTATGGATAAATATTCTGAACTCGATGTTCTGAGGTCGGCGTGTCCCGCCGTATTGCGTGCAATCCAGGTACCGCGATCTCGCGAGGATAGAGGATCGTGTTTCCTCTTTACCTGGAGAGAGGAGGAGAGGGCCAGTTCGATATCCCGATGTGTGACTTTCCTTTACTTGATTTTTCGCATGGCCATGCTAAACGAATTGGGGGTCTTGTCACAAGAGTAGGAACCAGCCCATACACGTTTCGGGACCCTCCTGGTCCCTTCCTCAGTGGTATCGCCATACTTGTGTTCCCCTTTTAAAGTGGGAATAAAAGCTCTGCTACACAAAATATTCCTTCCTGTACACATGCAATGGCATAGAAATAAAGGGAGACATAGGTTTGTCTATAGAGACCTTCAGGATATTGTGCTGCAAAAAACGCATCAATAAAGAAAAAAACCGCATCAAAACCGCATGTGAATAGAGATGCGTTTTTTTCATTATAAGATGTATAATGATGTCTATCTGTGTTTAATGTAGAATACTAGATCATATCACCAATATTATCCTTTTATATACAATTTTTATCCGATTTTTATCCAGAAATTCTTATATTCAACCCTGTTCGATTCTCAAATGTGATATTTGTATTTGAATAGAAAGTGATTATACTATCAGAAGTATATCAAAAGTTTAAGAGACTGAAAACTGCGAGCCATTAAGGATAACTCAATGATACAAATAAAGGATCTAGGGGAGTGGATTTATAACTCCACCTTTTATGTCTAACCCAAGCGGGGTATAAAAATGGGGGCACACAAGTATGGCGATACCACTGAGGAAGGGACCAGGAGGGTCCCGAAACGCGTATGGACTGGTTCCTACTCTTGTGACAAGACCCCCAATTCGTTTAGCATGGCCATGCGAAAAATCAAGTAAAGGAAAGTCACACATCGGGATATCGAACTGGCTTTCTCCTTCTCTCTCCAGGTAAAGAGGTAAACACGATCCTCTATCCTCGCGAGATCGCGGTACCTGGATTGCACGCAATACGGCGGGACACGCCGACCTCAGAACATCGAGTTCAGAATATTGATCCATAACGTGCGGACTTCATGGAGAGGTAAGCCAGTGTTTTGATACCCTAAGATCTATGGACTTACAATCTAAATACCACCTTGGATAAATGAGCGTTTTATATACTTACTCTGGAATCTTTTATATATGAGGATCAGAGGGATTGAAGCCCATGACCACAGTGTCAATTTGAACCAGATAATATCGATTTATTTGATACATTAAGAACATTTTAACAACATACATTCTTGGACTCTGTTTTTTTTGACTCCCCATTCATTGCATCAATAATGCATTTTTAATTAATGGTGATCTCCAACGGCCATTGTTTTCTATTGTAATTTGTTTTATACTTACCTGTAATGTGTATGTTTCTATAGACTGCGGTTTAATAAATTTAAATGGATTTAATATTGGTGAATGGTACTCTGTTGGCGAATTTAACTGAACCTTTTTAACAGAGGGGTGGTGTACCTCTGATTAGGGCTGTGGCACCTATCCCATATACCCATCCAGTGTGAGCCACCACAACTGCACTTGGTTATTCTATAAATGGTTAGTTAAAGTTCTAGGACTCCCATCTAATAGGAGAATACATGGAAGATATATGGAAGAAGCCATAAGACATAGACCTACATGTCTTTTACCAGATGTTTGGGGGCCGCACAGAATGGTATCGAGGGCCGCATGTGGCCCCCGGGCCGCAGGTTGTGCACCCCTGGTATAGAGGGAAGGTCCTCTTCAGCAGACGAAGTACATTGAAGGATACCCATTTTCCTCAGGGAGGACTCTATGCCACGGCCATAATTATTAAGAGCAGATGTAGTACCACAATATGCGGGACAAAGAGCTTACTTGAGTACTGTACCTCCAACAAAGAGCAGAATCAACAAGGCTAAAATGAGTTCTGTTGTCTTGTATCAGCGGGAAAGTAATTTATAAGAGTTTTCTTGTAGCAAAACACATTTGGAGAAACCATTTGAGAAAGGTAGCATACATTTGACTTCTGAGTCGGAAAAGGTTGTATTTAACACTTTTTCCTAAGAAAGGAGATAGGAAGGTTTCCTGTTTATAGGAGAAAATATGAACATAGTTTAACAAAGAGATACCATGAAGAGGCAGCTTTGACGATTTAAGAAGAGCCTCAAAAGCAGTGGGGGTCCATTTATGGACAAACTGTATCGTAAATTACTTACAGACTTGAGAGACACAGGCTTTATGTATAAAAGAACCACCATTATGGTCAGAAGGGGTCAAAGTCTAGACTTTTTTCCTGGCAGCAAAGAATTTGCCAACAGTTGAGGAAGATCATAAGGACATTCTAAAAAGAAGGTCTCTAAAATTGAGTATGGTGATAGATTGATCCAGATACTAAAATTATTGTTACTGTATGTAGCCAGGAAACTAGAAAGCAAAGACCCCTATCATAAAGTGTGAAGATGTCATGTACCAGCGTTATACAGACCAGAACCGTTAGAGGGGTCAAGAAAAGGCTAGTGTCCTTTCCACGAGGTCATACATGAAACTCGTATCTTGCAATATACATGGAAGAGATAAGTGAACAAATCCATATTTGAGCCACGTGTTTCCTCCTGAGAACTCAGGCCATGTATATGCTTCCATGGTATCAAATAGATTCCAGCTCAATAACAGGGAGCAATTAGATAACTACAGCTATCCTGCCATCACCTCCCCTGTATTTGGTACGCACGTGTGCGGGACATTCGGACGGAGTGGATGGAGGAAATATGAAATTGCTAAGGTGAATACCTGAAAATATATTTCAATACAAAGAGGTTGAGGCAGACTTGGTGGTTGTAAAAACTGTCATAAAAGGTCTTTACCATACTCCCTGGCCTCCTCTGACATCACAGGTGGGGGAGTTATGGGTGGAAGATACCGACCCTTTTTAACACATGCCTGGAGAAAAGCAAACTGTAATTTCTTTGGGGATCACTAGTTTGATGGACTGACCGATATTTCTGCTTTCCCAGGCAACCGGACTTAAAGGGGTTATTCCATGTAATAAATCAATTATTGTGTTGTTTATCCCACCACATGCAACTTACTAAATACATGTTTTAAATGATTCCTCCTCCTTTCCTCTTTATTTGCATTTCTTCCTCTGAGTTGTGTACATGTGACTGCCAATGGTTACGGCCACCACCATGGTGGCCTCGCTTGCGCGGTGTCCTCCTCTGTCTTCTTGTAGGCTGGATGGCTAGCTTCACGGGATCGCGCATATCCGCGCATGCGTGGTCAATCTCTTACCACCCTTCATATGTTTATTCCTCTCACATGACCGCACATGCGCTGTCAAACCCGTTACTCCTGTCATTTCTTCAACTATAAAGTCAGCGCATACGCGGTCTCTCTGTATCGTGCAAAGGATTATGTCAGCAGAGCGCTGATTCGGCTGTCACGCAATAGGAAGGTCAACACCCCCTGACTGAGCAGTCTGCCAAGAGGAGAGAGCAGCAACAGCACGCAAAACAGAAGGTGGGATAACCCCTTTAACTGTCGCGTAACGTATTAAGTTCTGTTTTATCCCTTTTATTTTCCAAACTGTTATTTTGCACTGTATGTATATGTCTGTGTATTTTATGTTATATTTTCTATGATAACAGCATTGTTTGTGCGCACTGTCCTTTTTTTTATATTAAATCTTCACTTTAATAAAAGGCTTCTTGTGTTAACGATTCCATGACCATAAGCGTTACCTATATTGATTTATTAACCCTGTGAATGCTAGCAATTGTAGAGTACTTAGGTGTTATTTAAGGCAAGGTGTCTCGTCAGCCTGATATGATGAGTGGTGGCAGCTAAGATTGATTAGTTTCAGATGACAGAGTGCTGACAGAGGGAGGTCTAGTGTGACCCTGCAGGATCACCTCCTGAATCTAAGTCCCTGATCCTGACAATGAGGAATTAAAGTGGAGGAGAGGGGCTCAAGCCAAGACAAGTGTTCAAAGGGTTGCCCTAGTGACATCACTGAGCATAGATTGTAAATGTGTGTGAAAGGAGTTAATCCACAATAACTTAGACGCATCTCAGTCCAGAAGATGCAGTTCCAAATTATCACCCACTAAATGAATAGCTCTGTGGGCTAGAACATACCACCTCCCAAATGAATAATGTGATAATACAACTGCACATCTGGTAGGCCCAGTGCCTCAAGCTGTTAAGGATGCGACAAAAGCCCATACACAAGTCTAGATTGTTTAGAGCGCCATACAGAAGAGAAAGACTATGAACAGATTTTAAAAGTCCTAGAGGAATTTTTATGGGGACCATAAGCAGTACATATAATAGTTTAAGCATAACAAGAGTCTTAAAAGCATTGATCCTGCCAAGCTACAGTATAACAAAATAGGAATCATACGTTGTAATGAGCGTTTTAAAGAAGTGGGAAGTAGTTATATTGATATAAAAGGTTAGGGTCATTAGTAAATTGGATTTTCAAATATTTTATAGCAGTACCTGGCCATCTAAAGGGGGTATTGCAACACAGATAATCAATATCAGCAGGGAAGCTGTAATATTTAGGGCCTCCAACTTCAAAGTTAATCTTAAAGTCTGTGAAAGTGCCAAAAGAAAAGCAGAAGATCATCTGCAAAGGCTGCAGCATTATGAGTCGAAGGGCAAATTTGTAGACCTTTTACATTTGGATCCTGCCATATACATTGGATGAGAGTTTCCATTGCTTTTGTCACATACCTCTGGCCTCTTCTGCACAATGCACATGGGTTTTTCAATATTCATTGGCCAGGGCATCTTCAGTTTTGTGATTCTGTGGCTACACTTGCAGCAAACATGGCTGCTTGGCACAATAAAATCCCAGCTCTACTGGTACTTCCAGGTTTTAGTTGTCTTTTTACCCTGAATAGCGTAGCTACGGATCTGGAAAAGAAAATGTATTGTTTCCCCTTTTTCACACCCATAGACGTGTATGAGTGAGTCTCTCATGGGAATTAGACAAGTAACTGGCATTCTGCCAATTTCTCTGCAGTGGCTGGGTGATGTCCGGGTAAAGTATGAAGAGGTAACAGATGTGAAATAATGCCATCTGACTTAGGCTTCAGGCTAAATTCACATGTCTCAGATTTACCTATAGCATATCTGTTGCATATATGCAGGAATATCCACAGTAGAAAGATGAGGCTAAGATAGGTGCGGCTACCCTACTGCTTTATTGTGCGGAATCCATGAAAATAATGTGCCTACTCAAAGGGGCATTGATGAGATACAGCCGAGGGTGCTGCCGACCTTCTAAGTGTTTCACTTAAAGACTGCCATGTCAACCTTTTCTCCTACAAAGTATGGGGAAAATAAATGCACCAAGGTAACAAGCACCATGAAGTCCTGTCCTGTCATGGTGAGGGGGTGGTTGAATTAATTAGCGACTCTAGAGGGCCTAAGCTTGATTTTTGCTATAGCATAAGAACAATCTAAATTAACAAACAATTATCCTATACCGGAAAGCAATGTGCAGGATCATGTTTTAATAAAAAATACCTTACACAAGATACAATTTTCAACATACTCAAATTAAACCAAACTGCAATCAACAGGTTCTTCCTCTGTCATTTTGACTACTGTGTACAATTAACTTTATCTGTTGAAAATTAACTGCAAGATTGCCTTGACTTTTGAAGACGCTCTTGGAGTTTCTCATTAGCCTTATTATCATATTTGAATCATAAATATGTAAATGACGAGTTTCACACGGGAGATTTAATTCTGTGCTCTTATTTCTGATTAGTTGGAAATACACTTTGGCTCTGTCAGATAATTGGTAACACTGCATACCAATAAGGCATTTCCCTACGCTTCATAAGAAGTGGCTGAAATTAAAGTAGGCAGGGCTGGTACATTTTGACAGTTTTAAAACATACACTTTCTAAAGCTTTAACTCAGCCATTAATACTGCTTATGCATTATTAATAACATTTTAATGTCAGGAATTGTAAAAGGATGAAAACACTTAGATCTGACAAAAATGTTAAGGGAGAAGCAATCCCTCACCTTTCTTAATCCAAAGGTGGCCATCTGCTCAACTTGTTTTCAACCATGGCTAATTCACATTTAAACAGTAAACAGGTAATTATCTTATTTACGGTTGTAAATTGCCTTGTAAGCCTGATCAACACTTTATAGTAGGGGCAAGTAATTGCTTTTACTGCTGTCTGTGAATGACCACCGCACGCAAGCACAGAAATGAATTGCTATCACATAATATTTGTTTATTACAGAGAGTAACTGGAGATTAGTAGCTAAGAGGTAGATATGTAATCACAAATTACATTATGTTCTGAATTTTATATGCATTGCATTATCATGCCATTCAGTAATAGCATACCGTACATAATTTGCATTTTTATTTATGCATTGAGCCCGAACATTATGCAAGACAACCTAGTGTTTTTATTATTTTGTGGCTGAACACAGGTAACATTATGAAAATTATCACCTCTAGCACAAATAGCATATCACTTTAATAACAGGTAATAAGCCAAAGATGTACAAAGTAAAGCATAAACAGTTGTGCATACTACATAACTATATACACACATATGAACTCACTACAAAAAAAAAATTATGCACCAAAAAACAGTTGTTGGAATTGAATAAAACTTTCTGTGAATGTTATGAATGTAATGAATGTAATGATGAATATTTGTGATTACAATATTAGAAAAAAAGGATACGTTTATTGTGGAAAACTGTAAAATTGAAAGTAGACATCTGGCATCATGGGTGCGTCTGAAGCTTGACACAGGCTCCACCCCCCTTGCCTCCGCTACCAGATCGGGAGTCTGCGGGCCATGCAGTGAAGTTAGAGGGAAGCAGACCATGTAGACGCCGTGTGAGTGACCCGGTGCGGCGGTTTGGGTCTCCCTGATCTCTCCGATGTGTTTGGCCTCCCTTGGCTCTACTTGTTCCATTGTTCCTGGAGTTGATGTGACCCTGCTTGTGGGTCTGACTGTGTGCAGCTTGGAAAGGTATGGATGGAGGCAACACAGAGGACGTTTATTTTACTAGGCGCAGCAGAAGGAGCTGGTGAGGGTGGCGTTTGGTGGTTCACAGTATGTTTTCCCTGTTGCAGCAGCAGCATGTGTGCAGCTA
Organism: Bufotes viridis; assembly: GCA_033119425.1. Taxonomy (NCBI): domain Eukaryota; kingdom Metazoa; phylum Chordata; class Amphibia; order Anura; family Bufonidae; genus Bufotes; species Bufotes viridis. Next base: position 267,344,490 of record CM065589.1, read on the forward strand.
ATAAGTGGAGCAGAGAAAGGGGATTCAGGTGATTGCGCTGCCAGGTGCAAGTGAAGGCTTCTAAGTTATGTCAGATTATATCAGGCTTTTCTAATGCAACCGAACATCAAAGTTCCAATAGGGATATTCTCATCCTTCTGTGGAGGTTAGAGTTTTGTCCACATAGTGAAGATCCACCAAAGATTAAATCTTTAAAAAGTTTTATTATACTCACAAAGGAGATGAATAAACATGCATTGAACAAACATCCACACTCATGGATCCGCTCGACCCAGGTTTCGCCTAATTCGCTTTGTCAGGGGTGATTGTGACACCCACATATGGGCGTGCTATTTATGGGCAAAATGGTTAAACACAATTTTTATCCATTCAAGCAGCACATTGACAATAACAATATAAAATAGGTCTAAGAAATATAAAATTATAAATAACAAACTATAAAAAAGGAAGTAAAACTTCTAAATACCACTAGATCTGCACCACAATAAGGACTAACATAATCAGGAAGCAACAGTTTCATGGAGCGCTCGATTCTCATTCATAAAGAAGTCAAGTGTCCACTTCTTACCAATAATCTAATACAACTCTCTGCCCTGCCTCTGCTACTATTCAACCCCTTTTTTCATTCATGATAAGGTCACATGGTATGATTTACCCAATAGTATTGCTTTTACTGGAAATACACAAAGTGGAAAAGGCTACTATAATACAGGTACACTATTCATATTTTTCTACTCCACTAGACAGGGTTTCAGATTGAAATCGACATTTAGCCCATCAGGCTGCAGGGTATTCATCCTATAGATCCATTCTACTTCCCAGTTGATAATTGCCACCGGGTCTCCGTCACGCCAATTCCCTTTCACTTTTTCAATACCTGTAAAAATCAATTCTTTTGGTTATTTCCCATGTGATCTTTTAAAATGCAGCGATACACTATGATTTTCAAAACATTTTTTTATATTTCTAATTTGCTCTTGTACTCTGGTTTTCAATTTGCGTATAGTCTACATATTGAAGCCCACAAGGGCATTTTAACAGATATATCACTCCCATCTATTCGCAGGACATTGCCCCTTTTGTTTTAAAGACTAACCCCTTCTTTGATTTTACTTCTTGTGTGTCTTTTCTCTTTTTTTCAGAATGGCCTGCTGACGTTTACCCCGGGCTGTGCTGAAGTTGGTGGTGAAGGTGTGTGGCTGACTGGATGAGCTGGTGGAAGCAGAGGAGGAGGAAGCCGAGTAGGAGGAGGAGGCTACAAGAGGCAAAGAATGATGCCCTGCGATCCTTGGCGGCGGAAGGAAGTGCGCCAAGGAACTCTCCACCTGGGGCCCAGCCGCCACTACATTTACCCAGTGTGCAGTTAGGGAGATATAGCGTCCCTGGCCGAGCTTACTGGTCCACGTATCTGTGGTTAGGTGGACCTTGCCACAGATGGCGTTGCGCAGTGCACACTTGATTTTATCGGATACTTGGTTGTGCAGGGAAGGCACGGCTGTCTTGGAGAAGTAGTGGCGGCTCGGAACAACATACTGTGGGACAGCCATGGACATCAGCTGTTTGAAGCTGTCTGTGTCCACCAGCCTGAATGACAGCATTTCAAAGGCCAGTAGTTTAGAAATGCTGGCATTCAGGCCCAGGGTTCGAGGGTGGCTAGGTGGGAATTTACGCTTTCTCTCCAAGGTTTGTGAGATGGAGAGCTTAACGCTGCCGTGTGACATGGTGGAGATGCTTGGTGACGCAGGTGGTGTTGTCGGTGGCACATCCTCTGTTTGGTGGGCAGCAGGTGCCAACATTCCTCCCGAGGCGGAGGAAGAGGCCGAGGCAGAAGCAGAAGAGGGAGCAGTGGGAGCCAGAGTGAGTTCCTTGCTTTTAAGGTGTTTACTCCACTGCAGTTCATGCTTTGCATGTAGATGCCTGGTCATGCAGGTTGTGCTAAGGTTCAGAACGTTAATGCCTCGCTTCAGGCTCTGATGGCACAGCGTGCAAACCACTCGGGTCTTGTCGTCAGCACATTGTTTAAAGAAGTGCCATGACAGGGAACTCCTTGAAGCTGCCTTTGGGGTGCTCGGTCCCTGGTGGCGGTGGCCAGTAGCAGGCGAACTCTCTTGGAGGCGGCTGTTCTGCTTTTGCCCCCAGCTCTCTCTTTTGCTACGCTTTTGGCTCGGTCTCACCACTGCCTCTTCCTCTGAACTCTCCCTCTGAACTTCCTCTGAACTGAGTGGCACGCCCTTCATTCCATGTGGGGTCTAGGACCTCATTGTCCCCTGCATCGTCTTCCACACAGTCTTCCTCCCTGACCTCCTGTTCGGTCTGCACACTGCAGAAAGACACAGCAGTTGGCACCTGTGTTTCGTCATCATCAGAGACGTGCGGACTCCGATGAGGTGGTATTCCCATGTCCTCATCATCAGGAAACATCAGTGGTTGTGCATCAGTGCATTCTATGTCTTCCACCACTGGGGAAAGGCTAGGTGGATTCCCTAGGGAAACCCTGCCAGCAGAGTTTTCAAACAGCATAAGAGACTGCTGCATAACTTGAGGCTCAGACAGTTTCCCTGATATGCATGGGGTGATGTGACAGACTGATGGGCTTGGTTTTCAGGTGCCACCTGTGCGCTTTCTGCAGAAGACTCCGTGGGAGATAATGTTGTGAACATGCTGGATCCACTGTCGGCCACCCAATTGACTAGCGCCTGTACCTGCTCAGGCCTTACCATCCTTAGAACGGCATTGGGCCCCACAAAATATCGCTGTAAATTCGGGTACTAGAACCTGAGGTAGTTGGTTCACTAGGACGTGTGGCTGTGGCAGAATGGCCACGTCGTCTCCCAGCACAAGAGGGTACACTAACACCACCACGACCGTGTCCGTGTCTCTTACTATATGTTTTCCTCATTGTTACCGTTCACCAAGCACCACAATAAGAAAAAAAATATTTGGCCCAATGTATTGATTTCAAATTCAGGCCTTTTTTTACAGGCACCTAACACTATCTGCCTATTTATTTATGTAGCGTATTACACTAATCCAGGCACAGCAGTAACCACTGATTTAGGGGAATATCTCTTTTAGGGCTAGTATTTAGGCCCTGGATGAAAGGTATCCTTTTATGGACAGATTTGCACTTGGCCTGCAACAGCTCGAACACCAGATTCAGGGCATTGCTATATTGGCAAGTGAATTTCACCCCAGAACAAAATATACCCTTTTACGGACAGATTAACACTTGGCCTGCAACTGCTGGAACACCAGTTTCAGGGTATTGCTGTTTTGGCAATTGAATTTCACCCCAGAACAAAATATATGTTTTGGCGGAAACAATTATTGTTTGCCAGCCAGTGCTGGGACACCAGATTTGGGGGATTGCTATTTTGTCAATTGAATTTCACCCCAGAACAAAATATATAATTTGCAGGACACTATGAAACTTGGCCAGCCACAGCTGAAACCACTGATTTATGGTATTGCTATTTTGGCAATTGAATTTCACTCCAGTACAAAATATATGTTTTGGCAGACACTATTATACTTTGCCATCCACAGCTGTGACACCAGATTTATGGTATTGCTATTTTGGCAATTGAATTTCACCCCAGAACAAATTTATGCTTTTGCGGACACTATTATAGTTTGCCAGCCACAGCTGTGACACCAGATTTAGGGGATTGCTATTTTGTCAATTGAATTTCACCCCAGAACAAAATATATAATTTGCAGGACACTATGAAAATTGGCCAGCCACAGCTGAAACCACTGATTTATGGTATTGCTATTTTGGCAATTGAATTTCACCCCAGAACAAAATATATAATTTGCAGGACACTATGAAACTTGACCAGCCACAGCTGAAACCAGTGATTTATGGTATTGCTATTTTGGCAATTGAATTTCACCCCAGAACAAAATATATGTTTTTGCGGACACTATTATAGTTTGCCAGCCACAGCTTTGACACCAGATTTAGGGTATTGCTATTTTGGCAATTGAATTTCACCCCAGAACAAAATATATGTTTTGGCGGACACTATTATAGTTTGCCAGCCAGTGCCGGGACACCAGATTTAGGGGATTGCTATTTTGGCAATTGAATCTCACCCCAGAACAAAATATATAATTTGCAGGACACTATGAAACTTGGCCAGCCACAGCTGAAACTACTGATTTATGGTATTGCTATTTTGGCAATTGAATTTCACCCAGAACAAAATATATGTTTTTGCGGACACTATTATAGTTTGCCAGCCACAGCTGTGACACCAGATTTATGGTATTGCTATTTTGGCAATTGAATTTCACCCCAGAACAAAATGTATAATTTGCAGGACACTATGAAACTTGGCCAGCCACAGCTGAAACCACTGATTTATGGTATTGCTATTTTGGCAAGTGAATTTCACCCATTGTACTGGAGAAGCCAAGGAAAAGCTGTTAAGTCTTTATGAAGCATTAGCACGGAAGCAACAAAGACTTCTGAAAATAATGATGCTTGAGTCTACAAGGTTTTTAAGGATCAACAAAGAGAAGAATGCCGTGCTGAAACATCTGGAGATGCTGCAGGAAACAATTTCTCATGAAAACATGTCTCCAGAGGACCACCAAAAACCCTTAATTGCAGAGGCAGCCAATTCTGCAGTGGAATTGCTAGGAGCCAAATGGAAATCTCTTGCAACCTTCTAAAGTCTTGTCAAGAGTCCCTAAGCGAAGAAAAATGCTTAGGGTAAGAAATACCTTGACTTTAATTAGGGCTCAAAGAGGAAGTACAGCAGACCAAACCTGGACCTTCAGGACATACCACCTTGACCATGACAGAGATCTCTGATCAACCCTACCTCCTTCATTTTGGCGAGTTAAATCCTTAGTTTATTCAACTATAGTTATGGTTAAAAACAGTAAATAACAATGAATTATTAAAGTCGTTGTCTGTATTTAGAAAACAACATCCCTTCATTTTAATCACATTTTCACACCGGTCCTCAAGCTCTGAGTGACTCAGCCTTATTTGATTCAGTGGAGAAAATTGCAATACAATCCATGGACAGGTTCAGCACTATTTCTGGATGAATATAGTCATTTTTTTCTAAAACTGAATTTTCTTAATTAAAGGGGTATTTCCATCTCAGACAATAGAGGCATATTGCTACAATATGCCCCCATTGTCTGACAGGTGCGGGTCCTACTGTTGGGACCCGAACCTACAATGAGAATGAAGCGGGGAGCGCTGTGGGGTCTATCCACCACCAAGCGCTGATCCCCGCTGCTCCCATAGAAATGAATGGGAGTGCATGCGCGGCCCATGCTCCCATTCATTTCTATGGGGCAGACGGAAATAGCCGAGCCAGCTCTCGACTATTTTCGGCGGCCCCATAGCATTGAATTGAGGGTGTCTGCGCTTGCCCAGTGCGCCCTCTATTGATTTCCCCAATCCGTTCTTATTGTAGGTGCGGGTCTCAGTGGTGGGACCTGCACCTATCAGACAATGGGGGCCCATTATCTGAGGTGGGAAAACCCCTTTAATCATTTACTGGGACAATTTGGAGTTTTACAAGGTTGGTGATCATCAATCCAGGCCATGTGAGACAGAAATTCATGATATTCAATGCTGCCACATTATTTTTCTATGATAGATGACTCTGATCAGGAGTCATAGTAACACATAGTAACGTAGTATATAAGACCGAAAAAAGACATTTGTACATCCAGTTCGGCCTGTTTCCTACAAGTTGATCCAGAGGAAGGCAAAAAAAAAACTGTGAGGCAGAAGCCAATTTTCCCCACTTAAGGGGAAAAAATTCCTTCCTGACTCCAATCAGTCAATCAAAATAACTCCCTGTATCAACGACTCCTCTCTATTAGCTATAGCCTATAACATTATTACACTCCAGAAATACATCCAGGCCCCTCTTCAAATCCTTTATTGTACTCACCATCACCACCTCCTCAGGCAGAGAGTTCTATAGTCTCACTGCTCTTACCGTAAAATCCTTTTCTATATTTGTGTACAAACCTTCTTTAATCCAGACGCAGAGGATGTCCCCTCGTCACAGTCACAGTCCTGGGGATAAATAAATGATGGGAGAGATCCCTGTACTGACCCCTGATATATTTATACATAGTTATTAGATCTCCCCTCAGTCGTCTTTTTTCTAAGGTGAATAACCCTAATTTTGATAACCTTTCAGGGTACTGTAGAGGACTGTCGCCCTCCTCTGAACCCTCTTCAGCTTTGCTATGCCTGCCTTGTTCACAGGAGCCCAGAACTGTACACAGTACTCCATGTGTGGTCTGACTAGAGATTTGTAAAGTGGTAGGACTATGTTCTCATCATGGGCATCTATGCCCCTTTTGATGCAACCCAATATCTTATTGGCCTTGGCAGTAGTTGCCTGACACTGTTTTTTACAGCTTAGTTTGCTGTTTATTAAAATTCCTAGATCCTTTTCCATGTCAGTGTTACTGAGTGTTTTACCATTTAGTATGTACGGGTGACTTGCATTATTCCTTCCCATGTGCATAACTTTACATTTGTCAGTGATAAACCTCATCTGCCATTTCTCTGCCCAAGCCTCCAATCTATGCAGATCCCTCTGTAGGAGAAAACTGTCCTCTTCAGTGTTGATTACTTTACACAGTTTAGTGTCATCTGCAAAGATTGATATTTTACTGTGCAAGCCTTCTACAAGATCATTAATAAATATATTGAAGAGAAAAGGGCCCAATACTGACCCCTGAGGTACCCCACTATAGACAGTGACCCAATCTGAGTGTGTACCATTAATAACAACCCTCTGTTTTCTGTCACTCAACCAGTTACTTACCCACTTACAGACATTTTCTCACATTCCGAGCATCCTAATTTTATATACCAACCTTTTATGAGGTACAGTGACAAATGCTTTGGAGAAGTCCAGATATATGACATCCATTGATTCGCCGCTGTCAAGTCTAGAACTTACCTCCTCATAGAAACTGATTAAATTTGTTTGGCATGACCGATCCCTCATGAAGCTATGCTGATATGGCGTTATTTGCTTATTTTCATTGAGATACTCCAAGATAGCATCTCTTAGAAACCCTTCAAACAGTTTACCAAGAACAGATGTTAAACTTACCGGCCTATAATTTCCAGGCTCTGTTTTTGGACCCTTTTTGAATATTGGCACCAGATTTGCTATGCGCCAATCCTGTGGAACATTCCCTGTCAGTATAGAGTCCGTAAATATCAGAAATAAAGGTCTGGTTATGACATCACTTAATTCCCTCAGGATACGGGGGTGTATGCCATCCGGTCCTGGCGATTTGTCTATTTTAATCTTTTTATGTCGCTGTTGTACTTCTTCCTGGGTCAGACAGGGCACTTTTAATGGGGAATTTACTTTTACATTCTGCATTTCATCTGACAGTTTATTTTCCTCAGTGAATATAGTGGAGAAAAAAATATTTAATAGTTTTGCTTTATCCTCGTCGCTCTCTGCAACACCCACCTCATTGCTATGTAGAGGGCCGACTCCTTCAGATTTATATTGTTTACCATTTATATAATTGAAGAACATTTTAGGGTTAGTTTTACTCTCTTTGGCAATGAATCTCTCGGTCTCTAGTTTGGCAATTTTTATTAGTTTTTTACAAATTCTATTTTTTTCCTTATAGTTTATCAGTGCTTCCTGGCTCCCCTCCTGTTTTAGTGATTTATATGCTTTCTTTTTGTCATTTATTGCTTTCTTTACAGTTCTATTTATCCACATTGGTTTCTTATTGTTTCTTAGCCTCTTATTCCTATAAGGTATGTACCTCTGTTACAATGCTTTTAAAAATCTCCCATTTTGTGGTTGTATTTTTTTATTTTTGAGGACTTTGTCCCAGTTAGTTAGGCCTATGGCCTCGTCTAGTTGGCTAAATTTTTAGTTGGCTAAATTTTGCTTTTTTTAAGTTTGGTATCTTTGTTCCTCCCTTTAGAAACTCTCGTTTGAAGAATAATGGGAAGGTTATTACTTTATGGTCACTATTTCCTAGGTGTCCCCCAACCTGCACATCTGTTGTTCTGTCAGGTCCATTAGTTAATACTAAGTCCAGTATGGCCGTCCCTCTAGTGGGGTTCTGAACCAGTTGGGAAAGGTAATTGTCTTTGGCTATTGCCAAGGACCTGTTTCCTTTATGTGATGTACAGCTTTCAGTTTTCATAAAGACTTCATTATGATTTGCCGCCTCATCCATCTCGTTTAGCAGTAGATTTTCTGTGGACTCTGGTATATTAGGTGGTTTATAATAAACTCCTATTAGTAATTTATTATTGTCACTCTTCTAACCTTTTAGCCATCTTTCTCCCCAACACAGCTGCCCCTTCCCCATTGAGTTACAGCCCGTCCCTACGATAGAGCCTGTAGCCGACAGAGAAGTCGGCCCAGTTCTCCAGTAACCCGAACCCCTCCTTCCTACACCAGTTCTTGAGCCACTTGTTAACCTTCCTAATCTACCGCTGCCTTTCTTGTGTGGCTCAACAAGTAGACACTCATGATTTGTATTTTGGGCGCTGAGTCATTAATGCAGCCCAGCTACCTGATAATCTAGACTGGATTACTGGAGGAGAACCTGCAACATGTCCGAAAGACCCTTCGAATGATGCAAAAGAAGTAACATCAAAGCCAAAGAGGAAGTGAAGCAGACCACCTCCTGACCTCCAGACCACCTTCACAGTCATGGATACTTCTGTTTCACCATATGCAAGGGAACCAGAAAACACTTAGTGTTTATGTTAAATATCTATTAATAAAATCATAAAGACAAAAAGCTGCAATTATTATATTTCATTGAACTCCAAGTGAAGAAAGTAGAGCTACAGACATAACTGATAACAAGTCTCCAAAAAACAGTGTTGCCTGATCAGACACGTGAACCTGCTATATTCACCTTGTAGTGCCCCCAGCAATAATAATGCCCCTTATAGAGCCCCTAGTAATAGCAATGCCCCAGAGTGCCCCATTAATGCCTCCTGTAGTACCCCCAGTATTAAAAATTACCCCATAGTGCTCAAAGTAGCATGCTCCCCAAGGGCCAGGGCAAGTAAAAAAAAATAAGTAAAAAGAAATACCTGAGTGGATGATAGATACTGTAGATGGATGGATAGATAGATAGATAGATAGATAGATAGATAGATAGATAGATAGATAGATAGATAGATAGATACTGTGGATGGATGGATGGATGGATGGATGATAGATAGAAAGACAGATAGACAGACATAGATACTATGGATGGATGTATAGACAGACAGACATACATAGATACTATGGATGGATAGATTCAACTTGAGCTGAGTTCCTAATGGTTGTTGCTAGAATATAACGAACATTGAGAATATAGTGCTATATTTGTGATATTCGTTATATTCTACCAATACAACCATTAGGAACTCAGCTCTAAGTTGATTTCGCAATGCGATTAATACAGGTTATATTAATCGCATTGCGATTACAACTACTAACACCTAACACTGCAGCGTCAGAATGAATCTAAGATTGTTTCCCTTCTTGCTTTTTGATAGGAGGTGGGAGGGTCTGGGAGGAAGGGTATGCTGATTGGCTGGAATGTGTCTGCTGACTGTGAGGTACAGGGTCAAAGTTTGCTCAATGATAAAGATTAGATAGATAGATAGATAGATAGATAGATAGATAGATAGATACTGTGGATAAAACGATTAGATAGATAGATAGATAGATAGATAGATAGATAGATAGATAGATATTGTGAGAGTGATCAGTTGCTCCTGATTATATACACTATATAGTATTGTGTTTAAGATCCATGTTATACGCTCACTTTAAGCATAAGACGTGCACATATTCTGTTTTCATATATTCCACTGTAACAAGTATAATGTCAAGGCCACCTAGAACATTATGAAGACATGATAGTAGGAGTATCGGGCCAAAATAGTTCCAGGATGAGGGAGTATTGGATCAAGATGTTGAGCTACAATGTACTCCCCAATTCTAGGAAATGGTGTTGATAACAAACACAGATGGTTAGCATATATGTCCAAATCTGTCTTGGGAACGTGGCCTTTAGCTTCATATTTTAACAGGATGATTTATAACCTAGTTATATAACTGTTTCTATTGCCAATATGTATCACGTGGGATTGTGCAATCTGTATTATCCAATTATATTCCTTGAAAATGTCTTGTACCTCCATATGCTCCTCCCATGTCTAAAACAAGGTGGTATAAAATAAAGTACTTTGGAGGGAGACCTCAGATCTCTCCAGGCATAACAAGGTGGTTTATGTCTGTGATTTATTCGGCCGACTTATTTAATTAATTTCTACCTGACTACAAGATTACTCCGACAATAGATAGATAGATAGATAGATAGATAGATAGATACTGTGAATATATAGATATAGATCAGTGATACAACAGAATGTAGATAGTATCAGTCTAATCAGAAATTATATTTTAATTAGTAATGGAAATCATTGCTTCATTGACATACTGTTGGAGACAGGGGTGCACTGGCCATAGACCCTACAGGTAAATTTCTCCCTGCACTGCCCAAGCCTTCCTGACTGCCGCTGGTCGGTCAGCAAGCATGATCTGATGCTCTGAGTAGTAATTCCTGCTAGGAGTATTGGGTACTTAGACAGCTGGCCAATGGTCACAGGTCCCTCCTGAACTCAACTGTATCACCGTCCTCAGGACCCATCCCCACAACATGGGGCCACTTTTAGTTTTATTTTCAAGGGCCACTTTAAGTTCCTAGTCCGCCAATGGTCTGAACGATTATCTAATTGTCTAAGTGAGCCATAAGTGTCTAAGGAAGAACAACAGCAGAGTAAATCAGTTAGCCCCATAGACACTGAATGGAGTGGCAGGGTGCATAACCATTCAAACTGGGAAGGTTTGGAATCACGTTCTAGATATCGTGGGAGTACCAATAGTACCAATGCTGTGGCCCCCAGTGATCAGACACTTACCACCTAACCTATGGATAGGTGATAAATGTCCCTTGAGGGATAACCCTGTGTAAAACACTGAAAGGCACATAGGAAAATTGATGGACAATAAACCAGGAAACATTGCTTTAAAACCAGAGTGAGATAGATGCTACAGACAGGGCTGGCTCCAGGTTCATGTGGGCCCTTGGCGATAAATTTTAGTGGGCCTCCTTGTGGCATTTGTCAAATGTCACCGCGGCATCTGAAAGTATTAAAAAACTGAAGCGCAGGCTTCCTGCTCAGACGCGCCTTTCCCCAGCGGAGATTTGGGAAAGCACCCTGTTCCAAAAATGAGCCACAGCTTGTACTAGGCTTCCAGGCTCATTATTAGTATTCAGGCCGCTAGGTGGGAGCACTAAACTGTGATATAGTGATTTCTATACAGAATTATGAAGCAATTTCCATTATTCTGTATAAGTTGCAATCTGGTGAAAAGTAATTTAAAAAAAGTGAAAAAAAAAGTTTTGAAAATATAAAACACTTAAAAAGTAAAATCACCTCCACTTTCCCCAAAATAAAAATAAACAAAAAAAAAATAATAACATTATGAGCATCGTCGCATGCACTCACACTATAAAAATATTTTTAAAAAGTTAGCCCATATGGTGAAGAATATAACAGGAGAAAATAAAAGGTTGAATTGACGTTTTTTCATCACTTTATATTCCAAGAAAACAGAATAAAAAGTCATCAAGTCATACACACCCCAGAATGGTATTGTCAAAAAAGACAGATTTCCCTCAAATGAGCCCCCACATATCTCCGTAGACATAACTATTAAAAAGTTATGGGGGTCACCGGGGAGCAGGGGTTCTGTTAGGGTTGCCACCTTTCCCAACAAAATATAATAGTTACACAAATTAAAAAGGTTGGTGTTGGATTTATTCTAACATTTTAACTTCTAATATGAGGCAATAGATCATAGTTTGTCTGTATCTGGATCAACGCTGTAGGATAATAGGTCCTACTTGATGGATATCTACATGTTATGCACATTGAGTACAGATACTGTTTTCCAGTGTTAGCCACACCGTTGAACACTTTAGTTGCTACTTGCCATACTAGTACCAACATGACAGTAATCCGTAGACTTGCTGCCTATTTGTAGTTCCACCAGTGATATTGCAGCGACCGGACACCCGGGGATGATGTGCGTGAGCATACTAGTGATGAGGTGCTGAGGATAGTAGTACTCACAGTTAAGTTGCCCCTTGGGGCCGGCATGCAGTGGATGGGAAGACAGCACAAAATCCTCCAGGCCACTCTCGGTTGCAGGGAACACCAGCCAGATGTTGGTTGAGGTGCCCTTGATAGTACTTGGTGTTTAGGATGCTTTCGTGGCTGGGCCCCTGTGTTCGTGACGCCAGCACCATAAGGTGCAAATAATAAGTGTAGTAGTAGAAATGATGAGGAGTCAGTAGTTATCAGACAGTTGAACATTTACTAAATCGCTTGTCTCCAGGTAGTCAATTATTAGTTGAGGAGTTCACTTTAAGGGTGACACTTTACAGGCAAGACTTCTGTAATTATACCAAGTCCAAAACTATAGCACTCTAGTACTAAATATGCTGGTTTATATTTATCTTGAGCTATCCAATAAGGGCAATCTCCCTCGTGGCAGGGATCAGTCTTCTGCTTCATTATTTGCAGGATTCTCTTCTATAAAGCTTTTAGGTTTTCACTATGACCCGGAAGGCTTATAAATAGTGAAGAAAGATAATTCTGGCCACTAAAGTATCCATACGTGCCTAGGCACTTCTAGAGTTGCTCTCAGGCACTTGTGCTGATGAAGTCCATAGGCTGAGTTCAGCTCTAATTCTCACTAGGCTTACTGCATATGTAAACATAGACTCACTGTCTGGTGCTTGGTTGCTGTATTTGTCTTCTCCAGGCTTGATCAGGGCCCAGAGGAAAGGAAGACAGCTACATGTTCGTTTGGGCCTGTTTCTCTCCTCCATACACACTCCTAACTGAAGTACTACTACAACCACACTGAGCTAGACACACCCCAAGCTATTTAAATGAGTTGTGCCAACACCACCTATGGGCGAATGGATGAAATTACTTTGCCAGCCTGATAAATAGGAAATACCATACATTCAGTACATTATATAAATACAGAGATTTAAAGTGTCCGTTTCACACAAATGTGGGACGCTGCAATATATACCTTGTAGTGGCAACTGTGCTAGCCGTATACAAAGGCAAACATACTACTTCCTTTTCCACTGTCTTTACCCTCAGTGTAGTCAGGGGATCCAGAAGAACTTCAGTACCAAAAATGCATCATACCCAGGATCCACACATTTCATAAGTATTGCACAATTTTCAATATTTTGAAGTGAATTATCACATGGAGGAGGAAGAATCGCATGTAAAGTAGCTGTTAAGTGGATAATGAAGGGGGGAGGGGGTCCCGTTACTATTACCCTTTATTATGTTACTCTCTATAATGGCTGCCACTCGTGGATAGCCTCCTCCAGTCCTGTGATCTCATACATGTGTGGTAGGACTAGTTGTACATGTAACGGGAGCCACATTTCAGGTATATCATATTTAATTTCAGGAAAGCTGGGTGACAACCAGCTCAAGGTGTATGTAGCATAGTCATCTAACTCCCTTCATAAGTGGCGCAAGGAACACGCCATTCGTATTTACGCTATGCCGTACACTCATTGTGCCATATATCCCAACTTAGTTCCCTAACACAGTAGCAAGTCTCCTTTGTTCCCTCATTATTCTAGTGATGCCCTTACTATCCCCACACAATAGTGATGCCCCATATTGCCCTCCCAGATTAGTGCCTCCTCACAATAATGATGCCACTTCCACTTAGTGCCTCCTCATAATAGTGGTGCCCCTTAGTGCCTCCTCACAATAATGATGCCACTTAGTGCACTCCCACAATAGCGATGTCCTCTTAGTGCACCCTTACAATAGGGATGTCCCTTAGCGCACACTCGCAATAGTGATGCTCCTTAGTGCACCCCAACAATAGTGATGACTCTTTAATGCCCCTTCACAACAGCTATGCCCCCTTAGTGCACCCCTAGAGTAGTAAAACCCCTTATTGCCCACTCACAAAAGCTATGTCTCTTTATGGCCCCCTCAAAACCCTCAAAATAATGATGCACACCTATTGTCCACTCACAATAGTGATGCACCCTTAGTGCATGCTCACAATAGTGATGTCCCCTTAGTGTCCCTTCACAATAGTTATGCCCCCTTAGTGTTCCCCCAAAGTAGTGATACCCCTTATTGCCCACTCACAATAGCGATGCCCCTTATTGCCCCCTCAAAATAATAATGCCCACTTAGTGCTCCCATACAATAGTGATTTTGTTAGTGCCCCTTCACAATAGTGATGCCCCTGTAGTGCCTCCTCACAATAGTGGTGCCTTTTAATGCCTCCTCACAATAATGATGTCCCTTAGTCCACTCTCACATTAGTGATGTCCCCTTTGTGCACCCTCACAATAGTGATGTCCTGTAATGTACCCTCACAATAGAGATGTCCTCTTAGTGCTCCCTCGCAATAGTGATGGCCCCCTTGTGCCAATTCACAAGAGTCAGACCCTCTTAGTGTACCCCCAGAGTAGTGATGCCCCTAATTGCCCACTCCAAATAGCAATTCCCCTTATTAATCCCTCAAAATAATAATGCCAACTTAGTGCTCCCTCACAATAGTGATTTTATAAGTGCCCCATCACAATAGTGATGACATTTTTTGTCCCCTCACAATAGTGATGCCCCTTCGTGCTCGTTCACAATAGTGATGCCCCCTCAGTGCTCCTTCACAATAGTGAGATCCCCTTACTAGCGTCTCCAAATATTGATACCCCTTACTATCCTCTCACAATAATGATGTCCTATTAGTACCCCTCAACATAGTAATGCCCCCTTAGTCTCAGCAGTCATTGAAGTTCAGGGGTTGGTGCAAGTCCCTGGAGTCCACTTTGAGGCAGGAGTCCTCCTCTGCTAAGTGAAATTCCAGTCTCTTACACCTTCAAATTACACAATTCTGCAGTCACCACTAGGGGGAGCTTAGAAAATTATTGCTTACTGTTCATACTGCATGTGATATGTATGGAGCTCCCTCTAGTGGTGACTGCAGGCAAACAGAATGATCATTTCACTTTTAGGACTATGCATTGTATATGGAGCAATGTGTCCAAAAAATGAAATTGTGACTGTAAAAGAAAGTGATAAGCACAGAATTTTGGACTTAGATATTATATATGACCTGAAATTAAAGGTTAAAGGGGTTTTGTCACTTCAGCAAGTGGCATTTATCATGAAGACAAAGTTAATACCAGCCACTTACTAATGTATTGTCATTACTAGTGTTGAGCGCGAATATTCGAATAGCGAATTTTAATTGTGAATATCGCAACTTTGAGAATTCACAAATATTTATAATATAGTGCTATATATTCTTAAATTCGAATATACGTCTATTTATTTTTTCCATCTGAACCCATTACCTGCCTGCTTCTTTGCTTGAGGGCCAATGTGAGAAGGCTGCAATATCGTAGTCTGTAGTGAATTAGAATATTTTTCATTATTTAATTTATTTCATCTTATGGCAAAAATCGGCAATGTATATGCGTGTTAATCGAGTAAGGGCGAGTTATAGGCAACTTTCCTATTGGGTTGGCTTGCTAGAATTCGTGAATATGTAGAATATAGTGTGATATATATTCGTAAAAACAAATATTCGTTTTTTACCATCTGAACCCATTAGAGTAGTAAATGTAATGGGTTCAGATGAAAAAAAAAGACGAATATTTGATTTTACGAAAAAACTAGCAAGCCAACCTAATAGGAAATTCGCAGTACGTGAGTATTACATTATGTAATATTCGCGTACTGCGAATGGAACATTGAACGGGGTATAACTTTCCTATTGGTTGGCTTGCTAAAATTAACGAAGATAGAGAACATAGCGCTATATTCTCTATCTTAGTTAATGGTATCTTATTCTTGGGTTCTGATTGAAAAAAAAATGTAAAAAATAATATTCGTTTTTACGAATATATAGCACTATATCCTAAATATTTGCGAATCAGCGAAGTGTCAATATTCGTAAAATTTTTTTCGCTATTCGCTATTAATCTGGGTCTAATAGTGTCCATATTTTGTGGATTTATGTGACATACTGTCCGGCCTTCCCAAACAGTTTCTGTATTTCAAGTTACATTAATCTGGGCATAATGTACTGTCCATATTCTGGGCGTTTATGTGACAGATAGTGTCCGACATCCGAAAACAGTTTCTGTATTTAAAATTACATTAATCTGGGCATAATATAGCGTCTAATCTTTGGGTTTATGTGACATATACCGTCCGGCATACGAAAAAAAGGGTCTGTATTTCAAATTGCAACAATCTGTGTCTAATATAGTGTCCATATTCTGTGGTTTTATGAGACATATACTGTCCATCATCCGAAAAGAGTGTCTGATGCGCAAATCTAAATAATCAAATACTGTACCACAGGTGAAGCCAGTGTATTTTGGGGAAATTAAAATTATTTGTGCAACATTTAGGGTCCACAGCGTGTGCTTCTCTGTGTCAAATACTGTACCACAGGTAAAAGCAGTGTATTTTGGGGACATGTACATTATTTGTGCAACATTTAGTGTCCACAGCATGTGCTTCTCTGTGTCAAATACTGTACCACAGGTGAAACCAGTGTATTTTGGGGAAATTTGCATTATTTGCGCAACATTTAGTGTCCACAGCGTGTGCCTCTCTGTGCAAAATACTGTAGCACAGGTGAAACCAGTGTATTTGGGGAAATTTACATTATTTGTGCAACATTTAGTGTCCATAGCAGTAGCTTCTCTGTGTCAAATACTGTACCACAGGTGAAACCAGTGTATTTGGGGAAATGTAGATTATTTCTGCAACATTTAGTGTCCACAGCGTGTGCCTCTCTGTGCGAAATACTGTAGCACAGGTGAAACCAGTGTATTTTGGGGAAATGTACATTATTTGTGCAGCATCTACTGTCCACAGGGTGTGCCTCTCTGTGTGAAATTCTGTACCACAGGTGAAACCAGTGTATTTTGGGGAAATTTACATTATTTGTGCAGCATCTACTGTCCACAGGGTGTGCCTCTCTGTGTCAAATACTGTACAATAGGTGAAACCAGTGTATTTTGGGGAAATTTATATTATTTGTAAAACATTTAGTGTCCACTGCGTGTGCCTCTCTGTGCAAAATACTGTACCACAGGTGAAACCAGTGAATTTTGGGGAAATGTACATTATTCGTGCAGCATCTACTGTCCACAGCGTGTGCCTCTCTGTGTGAAATACTGTAGCACAGGTGAAACCAGTGTATTTTGGGGAAATGTACATTATTTGTGCAGCATCTACTGTCCACAGGGTGTGCCTCTCTGTGTGAAATTCTGTACCACAGGTGAAACCAGTGTATTTTGGGGAAATTTACATTATTTGTAAAACATTTAGTGTTCATAGCATGTGTTTCTCTGTGTCAAATACTGTACCACAGGTGAAACCAGTGTATTTTGGGGAAATTTACATTATTTGTGCAACATTTAGTGTCCACAGCATGTGCCTCTCCGTGTCAAATACTGTACCACAGGTGAAACTAGTGTGTTTTGGGGAAATGTACATTATTTGAGCAACATCTACTGTGTTTGCATTTCATACATATCACTGACATATACTGTACTTTATTCAAAGACAGTGTATGCTACTATAGTCTCTAGGTAATTTGATTCCAGCTCACCCGCCTTTTCTTGCAAGGTGCACGGATGTAAAGGATGAAGCCTTGTAGTAATGGGTTGAAAGGAAGGAAATCCGGCACTCAAAATTGATGAAGTTGTAGGTTCCTTTATTTGGTCATGTGATATATCAGGTACAGAGGTACAAAATGATTCATAACCAGTGATGCCCTTGTCAGTCTACACGTGTCAAACGACAACGTTCTTATTCATGACTGAGGAGTGTTCTGAAGTTGCCACTTATGTAAGAGAAAAAATGAAAAGGAAAAACCTCCCACCTCCTCCCCTGGCTAGTCACATAGGAGTGGGACAGCAGGTGCGGGGGTGATTTGAAATCATTACTAGTGTAACCGGCTGAAAACTCCCAGGTCTTGATTTTAACCCCCTACATCACACAATTTATTTTCTATGTGAATAAAATACAAGAGAGACATTTATTTATTTATTTAGCTATCATAATAAAAATCCTGGACTAGCAGGCAGAATCCTGGCCGTTCCGTACATATATCCTTCTGTTTTTCTGGGCATCATAAAAAACCTCTATATGCCCAATGAGATAAATAAATACAATAAGGTAAAAGGAAGAAATTCCAAAAGGAAAAACAAAAAGAGCCATATGCACAACACAGCTTCATGTATATATTGGTTCTCATGGTTAAATAACCGCTTGCTCTGCCTGACCGTCCATATACACAAAGGGTGGCTTTGAAATAGTTGAGAAATAATGAGGAAATTGTTGTAAGGATGGCTGACAATGGGGGTGCAATGGTGGTTATGGCAAAAACATGTTATCAAAAACAAATGTTGGAACTGATTCCAGACGAGTCCACCTACAAAAGGTTGACATGCAACCCGAGCCAGACTTTCCAGACTCAATATCTGGATCTTCTTTGCCAAGGCCGGGACCAAGGGTTCTTTAACCATAGAGAATTTACTTACCTTAATACACATCTGGACACGTCTGTAATTCCTATTATACACACCTTGCCTAAAGTGCATAAAGGCATTAACCACTCTTTCAGGACTACCTCAATGCCAATCCCTATAATCTTAGATTCACAGGCAATCACCATGTTTCCACGATCCACTACTTGGATTTAACCCTGACCAGTAAGATAGACAAAACAATTAATACAGCCACATATCGCAAACCCATATTGGGCAACACATTGTTGCGAGCAAATAGTTATCACCCGCTACACACGGTAAAATCTATACCAGTAGGGGAACTTACCCGAGCTAAAAGAAATTGTAGTGACATTTCAAGCTACAACAATGAAAAAGAAATTATTGGTACACGATTGCTGGCCAGGGGATACCCGAGGTGCATGGTTGAAAGAGCGAAAAATATAGTGGATAAAAAAGACTGAAGAATTGTTGTTGGAACTTAAGACAAAACAACCACACGGCAACCAATTGACAATGACAAATAGGAAAAAAGATCAAAGCAAAATCCCGACGCTAATACTCACTTATAGCAGACAGTTTCAGCAGGTGAAAGATGCTGTGGCAGAGTGCATTTCCATCCTTTATGAGTATGAGGCCCTCTACAAATTGTTGGAAGGAGGCTATAGGGTGGTCCCCAGAAGAGCGCCAACCTTGGCGACCTCTCTGTCACCTTCTGTATTTACATCCACATCTAAGAAAGAGCAAAATACGTGGCTCAAATATACAGGCTTTAGTAGATGTTGAAGTACTCCCTGCAGAACCTGCCACTATGTAACCCCCACAAAAACATTTAATGATAGTGACCACTCCACAATTTATGATATCAAGTCCTACATCAATTGCAACAAGGTAGGCGTAATATATGTTGTACAATGTAAAGAATATGATTTACTCTATGTAGGGAATACTACAAGAAAGCTAAAAACTAGACTAATGGAACACATGAATTACATTACTAATCCCACTTATACTAACATCTCAAGTGCAGCCAAACACTTTATCTCAAAGCATGAGAGAAGCTTGAGTTCTTTCACTGCCTTTGGCATTGAAAAAATACAATCACCTGTTCGGGGTGGAGAGGCTTACTGGATCTTACGTCTGAAGATCAGAAGCCTAGCGCAGGACTTAATGTTAGGAAAGAGATAATGCATGTGTACTAACCACGTTATCATGAAGCTTTTTATTGTATACATTATGCTCAGGATTGTACATGTTTATACAGTTAACATACTAAAATATATACCCTCTTTTTTCTTTTTTTTTGCGTTTTTTTTTTCTCTTTTGTAATGACTTCTGTTAATCCAAGATCTCCAGCTAATTGAAACAGTGTCTCTATATTGCCAAATTTTTGCCATTACTTAGTTTTAAAAAACCATTGTGTATATGGACGGTCAGGCAGACCAAGCGGTTATTTAACCATGAAAACCAATATATACATGAAGCTGTGTTGTGCATATGGCTCTTTTTGTTTTTCCTTTTGGAATTTCTTCCTTTTACCTTATTGTGTTTATTTATCTCATTGGGCATATAGAGGTTTTTATATAGAAGGATATATGTATGGAACGACCAGGATTCTGCCTGCAAGTCTATATATACATTTTTTAATTACACACATAAGAAATTTTTTATTTGTATCTGGATTTTTATTATGATAGTTAAATAAATAGATTTCTCTCTTTGTATTTTATCCACATAGAAAATAAATTGTGTGATTTACGGCGTTAAAATCAGGACCTGGGAGCTTTCAGCCGGTTGCACTAGTAATGATTTCAAATCACCCCCGCACCTGCTGACCCACTCCTATGGGACTGGCAAGGGGAGGAGGTGGGAGGTTTTTCCTTTTCATTTTTTCTCTTACATAAGTGGCAACTTCAGAACACTCCTCAGTCATGAATAAGAACGTTGTTGTTTGAAACGCGTAGACTGACAAGGGCATCACTGGTTATGAATCATTCTGTACCTCTGTACCTGATATATCGCATGACCAAATAAAGGAACCTACGACTTCATAAATTTTGAGTGCCGGATTCCCTTCCTTTCAACCCAGTGTATGCTACTATGTGACATTATCAGGGCTACATCTACTGTGTAAAGTTGTTAGTATCCCAAATACCTGTTTTAATTTATTGGGGCATACACTTACAAATCCTACGCTACTATATGTGTGACATAATTTTAAGCATATATAACATTTATTATTAAGAATGCGGCCAGTAAGGGACGTGCAAGTGGCCGTGATGCTGATGGTGCACGCAGAGGCTGTGGCCCTGGGCGCAATGAAACTGAGTAAAAGAATGTAGCTGAGAGGGCCTGCAGGTGCACTTACCCTCTAAAACAGTGATGTCGATGGCGAACCTTTTAGAGTGAGTGCCGAAACTGCAACCCAAAACCCACTTATTTTTCGCAAAGTGCCCAAATGGTCATTTACCATGAATACTACAGTCCAATATAGTATATCTTCCATGTTCCTTATCATTTAGCTATAGCTGTAGAGTACCAGTTCATGCCACGTGTCCTGTTTGGACATCCAGTAGTTGTAAGGCACAGAGGGATCCCTGAGGACGCTGACATGGTCTGCTATATACTCCTTCACCATCTTCCACATTTTTTTCTATCCTTGTGACACTAGGCAGCGCATCAAGGTGAGGGTGCTGGTGGGGTGTCATGAAACTGTCCCAGGCCTTGGAGAGTGTTGTCCTGCCTCTGTTGGAACCGGTGTGTTCCCCTCATCTTCCCTCCTGGGTTGCCCAAGGAGCTACGTACTCTGCTTTATTGAGCAATTTTAAAGAAAGACCTTCTGGTATTGCACCATTTTGCTAGTCCTCTCCACTACATGAATTAGAGATGAGAAGTTCTCTAAGTAGCGGGGGTCGAGAAGGGTGAACTGAACAACCAGTAATTGCTGTTGTGCAAAATGCGTAGAATGCGAGGGTCACAGGAAAGGCAGCATAACATAAAGTCAGCCATGTGTGTCAGAGTCCCAACAGACAAGACTTTGCTGTCCTCATCAAGAGGCTGACTCTCAATCTCCTTATCCTCTTCCTCCTCTCCTGCCTATCTATGCTAAACAGATGGCATAAACCTGCTATGGTTACTACCCTCTGTAGCAGAGGCAACCATCTCATGCTCCTCCTCCTCATCATCATCATCCAATTCACACTGACAAGATGAACTGAGTGTGGTCTGGCTATCACCCTGTGTAATGTATTCACCCTAGTTCCACCTCTTCCACATGTAAAGCACCGCTTTTATTGTTAGCAGCCAGCATTTCAATAGACACAAAAGTGGGATGGTTAGGCTGATAATAGCACCATCGCCACTCACATCTGTGTTTATCCTTCAAATTTGCATAAAACCTCACAGAGATCAGACATACCAGACCATGTTGCAGCTGGTAGTCAACTACTGCCTTCTGTTGCTCACAAAGCATGGCCAACATGTGTAATGTGGAACTCCACATTACACATGTCGCATGTCGCACAACAGTTGGTTAGCTGGCAAATACAAGCGCTGCAGCAGTGTTGCCAGACTGTCGACAGCTGTAGATGCATATCTGAAATGGTCACACACAGCGCATCCTCACCAGTAGCTCAGGCAAGTTGGGTTAGGTTTGGAGAAAGTTGAGAACACATGGGCTAGGCATGGTATGGCTGCATCCCGGACATTAAGGAGGGATCTACATGGCCATATCAGCATTTTCCTTCTTCACTAGGCAGAGGTTGTTTTATATTATTTGAGGGACAATTTCCCGATGTTTTGCTGTGGTCACTGGGCAGAGTTGCCATTCTGCCCAGTGAGGGCCATGCTTGCTTGAGGGCTGGCCCTGTTATGTTCCAGTGTTTGAGTTGTTATTGTTATGTTTTGAGTTTATGACTATGCTGTAAAATATGCTATGGTTACTTGGTTATTTATGAGTTCTTAAACAGGCCATGCCATTAGTTTACCTCCACTCTCGTGTGTTATGTTTTTATATATATTAATGTATAAATTTTGGATGTTTGTTGTGCATGGTACATATATGTTGTATGATTGCCATGTGTGTGAGCTTGCCGAGCTACAAAGCTGCCAGCAAGTTATGGCCATTATCAGACACATCCAACCTGGTCCCTCATACCCTGCCACAGATCTGCTTGTCACCCAAGCAAATGAGTTTCAGCACGGCTTGTTGCCGCTTCCCCACTGCCGTGCTACACTTCTTCCAGCTACTGACTGATGGTTGACTGCTGCTGCAAGATGAGAATTCTGAGTTGAAGAGGAGGTGGAGGCAGAGGAAGAGAAGGGGCGGAGGAGGGGGGTGCAGAGGAGGGTACGACTCGCTACCGGCCTTCACAAGGTTCACCCAGTGTGCCGCCACAAAAATGTATGATAAATGCAGCCATGTTCATCCGCGCACTCAATATCATATCGCGCAGGATGTTTTATCTAGTTTTTTCTGTGAATTGTTTAACTTGTCTTGAAGGAGTGGCACCTTCATGTGTGAATACGCTCCTATACAGGGGTGAGATTCATGTGCACTAGTGTCCCGCCCATCTAATAGGCGACCTTGATTAAGGTGGTACATATAGGTGTGTGTGTCCCTCCTCCCACCGGTTGCTGAAGCACATGGAGGTAATAAGGGGCAACACACCATATGTGCGGGACTGCGCTCCTGTAGAAAAAATGCGCAACAGCATTAATAGGTTTAGCGTAGGTACCCGCCTGGACTGAGACCACCTTGTCGCTTGGTGGGTGGGCTTAGATGTGTTTTGATCAAAATATGTTGACTAAGTGTCTCAGACGTTATCAGAATGAGGGCTTATTCCACATAATGTTTGCATTTATTTTAGTGCACCATTTTCTGTGATTTGATAAATGCAGCCATGTTCATCCGCGCACTCAATATCATATCGCGCAGGATGTTTTATCTAGTTTTTCTGTGAATTGTTTAACTTGTCTTCAAGGAGTGGCACCTTCATGTGTGAATACGCTCCTATACAGGGGTGAGATTCATGTGCACTAGTGTCCCGCCCATCTAATAGGCGACCTTGATTAAGGTGGTACATATAGGTGTGTGTGTCCCTCCTCCCACCGGTTGCTGAAGCACATGGAGGTAATAAGGGGCAACACACCATATGTGCGGGACTGCGCTCCTGTAGAAAAAAATGCGCAACAGCATTAATAGGTTTAGCGTAGGTACCCGCCTGGACTGAGACCACCTTGTCGCTTGGTGGTTGGGCTTAGATGTGTTTTGATCAAAATATGTTGACTAAGTGTCTCAGACGTTATCAGAATGAGGGCTTATTCCACATAATGTTTGCATTTATTTTAGTGCACCATTTTCTGTGATTTGATAAATGCAGCCATGTTCATCCGCGCACTCAATATCATATCGCGCAGGATGTTTTATCTAGTTTTTTCTGTGAATTGTTTAACTTGTCTGGAAGGAGTGGCACCTTCATGTGTGAATACGCTCCTATACAGGGGTGAGATTCATGTGCACTAGTGTCCCGCCCATCTAATAGGCGACCTTGATTAAGGTGGTACATATAGGTGTGTGTGTCCCTCCTCCCACCGGTTGCTGAAGCACATGGAATTAACAAGGGGCAACACACCATATGTGCGGGACTGCGCTCCTGTAGAAAAAATGCGCAACAGCATTAATAGGTTTAGCGTAGGTACCCGCCTGGACTGAGACCACCGTGTCGCTTGGTGGGTGGGCTTAGATGTGTTTTGATCAAAATATGTTGACTAAGTGTCTCAGACGTTATCAGAATGAGGGCTTATTCCACATAATGTTTACATTTATTTTAGTGCACCATTTTCTGTGATTTGATAAATGCAGCCATGTTCATCCGCGCACTCAATATCATATGGCGCAGGATGTTTTATCTAGTTTTTTCTGTGAATTCAAAAACCCTTGTCCATGAGTCTGTCGTTAAGTGGACCTTCACAATAACTGCGTTGGTCAGGGCACGGGTGATGTTACGTGACACAATTGCCGGTGTAATGCGGGGACAGCACACAGAGAAAAGTAGTGGCGGCTGGGGACTGAGTAACGAGGGCCGCCGCCATGAGGCTGAGGGAAGCCTCAGTGTCCACATAGCATTTAGTGCTATGGCCTGTGAATGGGTGGCTGGGTATTTGCGCTTACGTTCAAAGGCCTGGTGTAAGGAAGGACATCTGTATGCTGTGCTTGGATACAGAAGTGGGTGTGCTAGCTGATGCTGCTTGCGAAGGCCCAGCTGCAGGGCAGGAGTCATCCAAGCCTGCATCTAGGACAGAGGATTGGCCAGCCAGGCACGCAATACAGGGGAGGAAGATAAGGCAGTGGTGTGACCCACAGACACTGATTGTGCACCCAGGGGTTCGGGCCACCTGTTAGGGTGCTTTGATGCCATGTGGCGGATCATGCCGGTGGTGGTGAGGTTGCTAGTGTTCACAACCCCTACTTATTTTGCCTCCACTGTACTGTCTTCCCCCATTATGTTCCCGGGTTTGAATTTTTATTGTTATGGTTTGAGTTATAGTTAATGAAAAGGATGTAAGATATGTTATGGTTCTTATTTTTGTATAGCACAGTTACAGTTAGCAAATTACAATTCTTTTATCGTCCCCACTTTCCTCAAAAAAGCGCCAGACTGCGGAACACCTACCCATTGGCAAGGGAGATTTCCACAAGGGGGAACAGTTGTGGTCCTATTTGGTGTAGCCTGCCTTCTCCCTTTTGCCACCCCACAGCCTCTTCCAGCCTGTTGCGGTGCTATGGATCCCTCCCCCTCTGTCCCGCTGTCCTCGCTTGGCTTGCCACCTTTCCAGGTTGGGTCAGTGCTGTCATCGTCCCCCATCTCCTCTTCCATTTCCTCACTCTGGTCATCCTCCTGACTTGTGTTGACCTAACAAGACCCTCACTCATTGACAACTGTGTCTCATCCACATCATCCACCCCGTGAAACACTAATTGCCATTCCGCACCATGATCTTCTTCTGACTGTGGATGCTGAAGAGTTTGGGGATCAGTGCACAAGATTTCCTCATGTCCCTCTTCAGGGAGGGTCCGCTCACCTGCAGGCCCTCAACTACAATATTTTACAGGGTCAGCTCAGCAGCAGACATTCGCTTATTATTTTTTGCAATGATCACCAGCAGGCCCTTGCTCCAAATGTTTTTGAGGGTCACCAGCAAGCCACCAATCATAATTTTTCAAGGGTGTGTATGATGCCCTCCCTTATGTGTAATAAAGGGTGTACTGGAGTGCTAGTTCATTGTAATTTTTGTCAGCCCTTTCACTTAGGGCATAGGCTTTATGAGTGTAGGAGTCCCACTACCTGAACAATTGTACCACAATGTGAACGAGGCCCACCTTTATGTGATATACAGGCTGTTTCGGGGGGTCCTCTTGCTTGTAATTTTTGGCAGCACTTGCACTTTATATACAATTGAATATACAGGAAAAAATGTTTCCTAACAATTTTTTCTGTGAGATTGATTTTTTGGGGGGGAGTTTTGTGCGTATTTTTTGTCAGTCTGTAAAAGTGGCGTACAACTGGGAGTCCAAGATGCATCTAGACATCGTCCCCATGCTGTTCCTGATCCATTTCGGTGGTGTTTCTGTCACTTTCTGACCTTTTTCAATGGACCAGGCACCCTCCCCTCTTCAGAGCAGGGGGTGCCTGGTTGTCTCCCATTGACTTCCATTATACTCGGGTGTTTGGCCGAGCACACAAACATAGCAATGTGTTCGGCCCGAACATCTGAACACCCGAACATTTTGGTGCTCGCTCATCACTAGAAATTGCACGTATTGCGCTTAAATATGCGCATCATTAATTGCCGATTTGCGCATTCACAAATCAATTGGAGCGCTCTATCTGCATATAAAGATATTGTAATGTTCTGCCATGCCAACCATTTTCTCCGGTCTCAGGAAACTTCTAGCAGCTTTACAAATGTAGCAAAAGTGACCCACGTCCGTATTGCTTGCACAATATGCGCATATAACATTGCCGATTTTCGCAATCAAGAAAATAATGGCGAATTCGGAAATTGGCGTATTTATGACAAATATTCGCAAAATATTGTAAATTCAAATATTGCCCCTGCCGCTCATCACTATACACAACATACATGTTCAAGCGCATATACAGTTGTGTTCAAAATTATTCAACCCCCAATGCTGTAAAGGGTTTTAGGGAATTTAGTGTACATTTGTAATTGTGTTCAGAATGAAATCTTACAAGGACTTTTTAAAGAACCAAATGCAACTAAAATGACATCAATTGTTTTTGTAATACGGTATTGTGACAAACTGCCATTTATCCCTGGTCATTGGAGAGGCATGCTTGCTAGCCTCTTACCCTGCGACTATGGCCCCAATGACAGTTGGCATTCACAATGGACATTGCTGTGACCTAATCAACATCCACAATGGACATTGCTGTGACCTAATCACCATTCACAATGGACATCGCCTGTGACCTAATCAATATTCACAATGGACATTACCTGTGACCTAATCAATATTCACAATGGACATTGCTGTGACCTAATCAGCATCCACAATGGACATTACCTGTGACCTAATCATCATCCACAATGGACCAGCCATGTGGGATTGTGATATATCTGGCTGTATGTTGATTGGTCGCTGTATTTTGTGTGAGAGTGTCTGTGTTTTTGTACGGATTGATTGGTTGTATTTCAAACCCCTGTGGGCTGTACTATGTTTGTGGAGTGTAAATAAAAGAGGCTGTATGCCCCAGGAAAGGAGTTCCTGCTTGACCCTCAAAACGAAGTGTCGTCTCGTTATTGGGGGGGATTTGACTGTATGCTGATTGCCAGGAGTGTAAGCTGTTCATATTGCTTTTCCTGTTCGGCTGCTTCCAGGGTTCGTGTGTCTCTTGTTCGGAAGTTGGTGAATTCGTGTGGTTTGCAGTTCGGGAAGTTGGTGATTGCAGTAGCTGCTGGTCTATCCGGAAAAGGGAATATCGCCGTAACGGAGTTGTGTGCGTAACGGTCCGTTACAGGTATTAAATGTTTTTTTTGTGATTTCTTCATTGACACAATTATTCAACCCCTTAAAGACTACCACTCTTAAGAACAGAGGTTCATTCAAGTGTTTTTGAGCAGCGATCAAGCATAATAAGCACCAATTTGGCAGATTTAAAATGACTGTGATACTCAGGTCCTTCTAGACATTTACTGGTGTGTTTACAAACATGGTGAAGTCAAGAGAATGGTCCAGGAAGACAAGAGAAGAGGTGATTTCTCTTCACAGGAAGGGCATTGGCTATAAGAAGATTGCAAAGATGTTAAACATACCAAGAGACACCATAGGAAGCATCATTCGCAAATTCAAGGCAAAGGGCACTGTTGAAACGCTACCTGGTCGTGGCAGAAAGAAGATGCTGACTTCGACTGCTGTGCGATACCTGAAGCGCAAAGTGGAGAAAAGGCCCCGTGTGACTGCTGAGGAACTGAAAAAAGATTTGTCAGATGCGGGTACTGAAGTTTCAGCTCAGACAATAAGGCGCACACTACCTCCATGCCAGAACTCCCAGGTGCACCTCCTTGCTGTCTCCAAAGAATAAGAAGAGTCGACTGCAGTATGCCAAAAGTCATGTGGACAAACCACAAAAGTTTTGGGATAGTGTTCTGTGGACTAATGAAACAAAATTAGAACTGTTTGGGCCCATGGATCAACGCTATGTTTGGAGGAGGAAGAACAAGGCCTATGAAGAAAAGAACACCTTGCCTACTGTGAAGTATGGCGGGCGGTCAATCATGCTTTGGGGCTGTTTTGCTTCTACAGGTACAGGGAAGCTTCAGCGTGTGCAAGGTACCATGAATTCTCTTCAGTACCAGGAGATATTGGATGAAAATGTGATGCAGTCAGTCACAAACCTGAGGCTTGGGAGACATTGGACCTTTCAACAGGACAATGATCCCAAGCATACCTCCAAGTCCACTAGAGCATGGTTGCAGATTAAAGGCTGGAACATTTTGAAGTGGCCATCGCAGTCACCAGACTTAAATCCGATTGAGAACCTCTGGTGGGACTTAAAGAAAGCAGTTGCAGCGCGCAAGCCTAAGAATGTGACTAAACTGGAGGCTTTTGCCCATGAAGAATGGGCGAAGATACCCGTAGATCGCTGCAAGACACTTGTGTCAAGCTATGCTTCACGTTTAAAAGCTGTTATAACTGGAAAAGGATGTTGTACTAAGTACTAAGATTGAATGTCACTTGGGGGTTGAATAAAACTGATAATGATTAGAGATGGCCCGAACTATTCGCCGGCGAACAGTTCCCGGCGAACATAGCTTGTTCGCGTTCGCCTCAGCAGGCGAACATATGCGATGTTCGGTCCGCCCCCTATACATCATCATTGAGCAAACTTTGACCCTGTACCTCACAGTCAGCAGACACATTCCAGCCAATCAGCAGCATACCCTCCCTCCCAGACCCTCCCACCTCCTGCACAGCATCCATTTTAGATTCATTCTGAAGCTGCAGTCTTAGTGAGAGGAGGGAGAGTGTAGTTGCTGCTGATTTAATAGGGAAATTGATAGCTAGGCTAGTATATTCAGTGTCCACTCCAGTCCTGAAAGACTCATCAGATCTCTGCTGTAAGGACAGCGTCCTGATAGCACCCCAAAAAGCCCTTTTTAGGGCTGCTACATTAGTCTGCTTTTTTTTTTTCTCCATATATATATTGCAGTTGCCTGGCCTGCCCGTGTGTGAGGAGCTGCAGGCCCACAGACTGTAGTGTGCCCACTGCCAGTGCCCACCACTCACACCATGTGGCACAGGCAGGGCCGGGCCGACACAGAGGCTGGGGAGGCTCCAGCCTCAGGGCGCTCCAGCGTCAGGGCGCAGGCCAGCTCCCCAGCCTCTGGGCGGCAGGCAGGCCACTGACCTAAGGCTTTCTCAGACCCAGGCAGATGATTATTATTGAGATGGCAGTGGCAGAGAGAGAGCTGGTGGCCACAGGCGCAGGGACACATCGGGACCCGGCTGCTGCGATCAGCTGCTGTGTGAGCCTGCCCTGTGAAAGAACTTACTCTCTCTCTGTCTGCTCTGCCATCGATGTTTCCTGGATGGATGGCCGTGCTGCTGCTCCCCCAGACTCCGCCCCTCCCTCTCTCAATCTCTGTGTAGTGTGTAGCAGAGCAGTGGTGACATCACTTCCTGCTGCTCTCACACTAACCGACAGGACAGCAGGTCTGATAACATGAAGGTGCCTCAGCCAAGGAGAGAGAGGAGAGGACTGGAGGTATGTGAGACTGACTGTCACTGTCTCAGTCAGAGGCTCAGCCTCAGCTTGTCTTAAAGGGAATCTGTCACCAGGTTTGAGCCCTGTCAGCTAAACATATGCTGACGTTCAGGGTCTCATTAGCATGCCTAATATGGGCTCATCTAAACAAATGGTAGCGTAATTTTGTCAAAAAACAGGTTTAACTAACCTGTCAATCACACATATAAGGAGCCCAAGGGGAGGTCCAGCGATGCAGGGTGCCCGGCCGCAGACATCGCTGTATGTGGCCAGCGCCGCCTCCTAATGCTCCGTGCCGCCTCTCCCTCCCCCTCCTCCTGCTGTAAGCGCTGGCTCGTACGCACACGGCGCGTGCGCACTTCACTTGAAGAAGCCGATCCAAGAAGTCCGCGCGTGCGCACAGGCATGCACCCGTGCGTGCCTGTTTAGCTGACAGGGCTCAAACCTGGTGACAGATTCCCTTTAAGGCAAGCATTGATGTACTGTTACTGTCTGACACACTGCACTGACAGGGCTTCAAAACTAGTAGTTCACTCACCCCCCATTTGACCATTTTTTTCACTAGCTGTCAGCTGACATTAGCTATTTGCTAATGTCAGCTGAATTTATCCATATGCCCCTTACCTGTTCTATTTAATAAAATTCATACTTTTATATTCTGATAAGGCCTCTTTCACACTTGCGTTGTTAGGATCCAGCATGCACTTCCGTCGCGGAAGTACCCGCGGATCTGTCACAACGTAAAGAGAACTGAAAGCATTTGAAGATGGATCAGTCTTCAAAATGCTTTCAGTGTTACCATGGCAGCCAGGACTGGTTGCCATGGTAAAGTGTAGTGGGGAGCGGGGGAGAATTATATTTACAGTCCGTGCGGCTCCCGGGGCGCTCCAGAATGATGTCAGAGCACCCCATGCGCATGGATCACGCTCTGACGTCATTCTGGAGCGCCCCGGGAGCCGCAGTGGGGGGGGGGGCGGTGGGGGGGGGCGCGCACTTGGGCAGCTCAGCCTCTGTTGGTGGTGGGCCTTGTCCCAGCCCTGACTCACACCGTGTGGCACAGGACTTTGCATTAAACAAAGGCATTTAATTTTTACCCTTTAATCTAAGGTTAGTTGCCTGCCAGTGTGTGTCAGGCTAACTTCCACTGACTGTAGTGTGCCCACTGCCAGTGCCCACCACCACTCATACCGTGTGGCACAGGCATTTAATTTTTACACTTTAGCTTAATTTCAGTTGCTTGCCTGCTGCCAGTGTGTGTCAGGGCGACTTCCACAGACTGTACTGTGCCCACTGCCAGTGCCCACCACCACTCATACCGGGTGGCACAGTAGCTTGCCGATAAATAAGGCATCTCATTTTTACACTTTAGTCCAGATAGGGTACGTAACAGGGATTAAACTGATAGGAATAGTACTAGTTAAGACACCACTCATATAGGGTGTCACAGCACATTGCTCTGTGCACGCGCAGTGCCCCAATTTGGGAGTAAGAGGACCAACCAAACAGCCTTTTCCATCTCCCGTTTCCTAAAATCAATTCAGTTTGGTGTATGAGAGTTTGGTCTGTCACTGTAAAGGCAGTCGAAGGTACCCGGCCTATATTTTTTTTCACAAAAGGCAATCCCTGATATGGGACGTAACAGGGATTAAACTGATAGAAATAGTACTAGTTAAGACACCACTCATATCGGGTGTGACAGTAAATTGCACGGCGCAGACGCAGTCAGCGTGGATTAAAACAAAAGGGAGGGAGCCAGCGTTTTTTTAACCATCTCCCCGTTCGAAAAATCAATTCAATAAATGGCCCCCAGATTGGGGACGCAACAGGGATTAAACTGATGAGAATAGTACTACAGAAAATACCACTCATATCGGGTGTGACAGTAAATTGCACGGCGCAGACGCAGTCACCGTGGATAAAAACAAAGGGGAGGGAGCCAGCGTTTTTTTAACCATCTCCCCGTTCGAAAAATCAATTCAATTGACCTTTCGGGGACCCTTGGTGTTGTACGTGGCTGGGTGGAGGAAGAAACCTTCAATGACTTCACCGGGACATGGCTAGCTTGGTATCCAACCTTGTGCAAATGGGGAGTTTGCGGTTGTGCAAATGGACTGTTTGCGGTTGTTTGCGGTGCATTAAAAGGGGAGTTTGGTCTGTCAATGTCTGTAAAGTGGGCGTAACCCTTACACTACCTAATCGATACAACATCATACCTGATCGTATACACACACTGGATGCTTTAAAGCATGTTATTCCAAACAATTTAGTGAATGTTAGTTGATTTATGCCCTTTATGGATTAAAACCCGACTCTGCGTCCACTACGTAATTTTCCATGGGAGTTTTGCCATGGATCCCCCTCCGGCATGCCACAGTCCAGGTGTTAGTCCCCTTGAAACAACTTTTCCATCACTATTGTGGCCAGAAAGAGACCCTTTGGTTTTTAAAATTCGCCTGTCTATTGAGGTCTATGGCGGTTCGCCCGGTTCGCCCGTTCGCGAACATTTGCGGAAGTTCGCGTTCGCTGTTCGCGAACTGAAAATTTTATGTTCGCGACATCACTAATAATGATGTGAGCACAGAAAAGGCATTTGTGGTTATTTCATTATAAATGTTATGTTATATTTGTCTGACTTACAAGTGCCTCTTTGATTTAATTGTAAACAAGATGACTGATATGATCAAAATCAATGTCAAACTGGCCAAAACACTCAATTTCAGTGGGGGTTGAATAATTTTGAACACAACTGTAAGGCTGCAGCTGACAACATCATAAAGAGCTTGGCAGCTGATGATATCATAAAGAGCTTGGCAGCTCATTATGTCACAATGGTACTGTCTGGCTCAGACTTGGTACTGGCAATCGGCTGGTAACCAGCTCTTCTATTTGCAGATTTGCAAGTGGAGATATTAAACATGTGAGGGTCCTCACAATTCAGAGGTAAGTTACCACGCCATATCTCACACAAGGAGACCTCACCAGGGGAAGCTATAGCAATACAAGGTGGTGTAGCTTTAGCCAAAGACTTTATGGGTGCCATGCTTTACCGTGCATCATGACCATCACTATTATGACCATTATCATCCTCATTCTCACAATGTCCTTTTATAACTGCACATCTAGGGTTAGGTTCCCATTTGCATCTTCATTTGTGTTTCATCATAGGAACAGAAACACAAAAGTTATTGGCAGTGATGGATTCATCATCATATAAAGGACACTGAACGCCCTTTCCTCCAGACCCTACTGTCTGTCATGGGCTTTGTGAGGCTTTCAACGCGGTGTCCGTCACTTTATCATAAAAATATTGTGTATGCTATACTATTTGCGAGAATCCGCTATGGAGGCTCCTAAGAGAACCTCCGTGAACCTTCCATAATTCTACAGCTGATGAAATCATAATGACACCATGGTTTCCAGGGTGTGTGCAGCTGATGACATCATAAAGAGCCTGACAGCTGTTGATGTCACAATGGTGCTGTAAGAACCCTGCTATCATCTGTCTGGGTACTGTTTGTCGGCTGGTAACTAGCTCTTTAATTTGTGCATTTGTATCTGGAGATATTACTCATGTGAGGATGCTCACAATTCAGAGGTAAGATACCATATCTCATTGTATATGCTATATCTCATGCAAGGAGAAATCACCAAAGGAGGGAGCGAAGGAGCAGAATTGATGCTTTACCATTGCTGTGCTACCAGTGCCATATGTGCTGCTCTCCCCTCCTGCATTCCACAACCTATAGACAAGTGTAGTGCTGTTTCTGGAAGAAAGCAACTATATTTTTCGAATCCTGGACAACCCCTTTAAAATGGGTAGAAAAAAAGTTTATTTTCTGAAACATGTCACCTCACTTGCCCACAGGTTGTGCATGGTATTGCAGCTTAGTTCAAAGAAGCTAAGGTACTGTTCAGTACAATCTACAGTATGCACAGGCAAGGTCCTGTTTCTGAATAAATGCAGCCATATTTTCTTTTGGTAATTAAACATTCCCGGGTCAGTTGGTGGTTACCAAGGCTGGTGATGACCGATCCATGCCATGTGAGACATTCCTGCTACTAAATTAATACAATGCAGGGAACTAGCATTCATAAAATAATTGGATTAAGCATTAAAATTCATGATATTTAATGATGTCACATTATCTTTCCATGATAGATGCCTTGTAAAATCTTGAAGGCTTTGAACATTGGTCCATCACCTGGATGCCAATGTAAATACAAGATATTACTTGACTTTGTGGCAACCTTGGACCTGATGTCGGTGCCACTGTTTGAAGGTAGCATGTCGGCTATTGTGTCATCAATGGAGCCCAGCTACCTGATGAGCAAGATTGTCTTACTGGACGAGTTCTTGAGAATGCTGGAAGAATCAGAGATAATCAATACCTTAAACTTCTTCTCCACCATATCATCTGCAAGAGAAGATGGTGTTCATTTTCTAACTTATGGTCTCATTGGTAAAATCTGCCAGCAAATTGTACTTGACGAAATCGACAGGATGTGACGGGCGCTGCCATGATGCTACTGAGTAACATCTCTTCACTTAATTTCAAGGGTGTCATGAGCAGTTTAAAGCGCCATCTGGACAAACCATATAGAAGCATTCTCCTGACCCTTGTTGACATCACATCAAGAAATAACCAAGAATCAGTTCCTCATCTGCTTTACATTTTATGTAAGGTAAAATCCATGACTGAGGTCAATTTGGACAGCAGAATTAATAGGATCATCTACAATCTCATGAAGAACTTAAACGGCATCATAGAGAAGCACCTTAACTACTGGGAAGATGGAAAAAGGGAGTGTGCTGCTTCTATCTCAGTTAAATGTGAACGTTTAGTCCATGACCTCTGTATTAAAAAATTAGAAGGATTGACAAGGGCCACCAATCAGTCACCTATGAGCAAACATGACCTGAAGACCAAAGCACTGAAGACAATTATGGTACATGACCTGATCAGGTGTAGTCAGCTGTCAACTGAACCTTGCAATAGCTTTGATTTGGATCTACCTACGTGCTCTCCGTCATCTGGATCTATTCATTGTGATACAGATAAAAAATTATCATTTGACATAAAAGAACGACATAAAGCGATGTCATTGTTTGTTCAGAACATCTTCCTGGACAATGAAGGGAAAAACAAACTCATTTCTTGCCTGCAACCAGTATTAAGATCTCTTATTACAGAGGCCAACATCACAAGCACCCTGTTCTTCTCTGAGCTCCTACGTCATCGTGGACACATCGGAGGGAAACGTGGTGGAATAATTAATCAACACCATCATTGGCAAGACCAGAAACTCAAATTTGGAGAAATGCACTGTAGCAGTGGAGGCCATCGGGAATGCCACAAGAGGTGCCCCAAAAGAAGTAACTGCAGTCCGAACTAGCATCTGTGAAGCTCTGCTAACAAAATTAGCGGACCACAGGGAGTCAACTGTTATCATAGAAATCTTAAAGACACTTACAAAATTGTAACACTTTTAAGGCAACACAAACTTGGTAAGAACTTTGACAGAATCACAAAACTTTGTATAGATCTTCTCCACCACAACAAGCCCATCCTAAGCAGGAAAATAGGTCCAAGGGGGGGGGGGAGTCCGAAACACAGCTACAAATAAAAATAAAAACAAAAACAAAAATAATAGTAGCAAAAATAGCAACTTGTTTATTACACAATACAGTACGGAGTTCACACAAATTTGTTGCATCATAAAGAAATATTTCCCTATTCTGGCATATGACAAGGACTGGACTGACATAGTTGCGGATGGGGTTAAATGTGCAGCTAGAAGAGCACCCACTATTGCAAACTATGTTAGTCCTAGTCTATACCAAGAAAAGAAAAAATCGCATCCCGTCTGGCTTACGACTAAAGGGAACTACAGGTGTGGTCACCATAGATGTATCTGCTGCACTCATATGTCGATTTCCAATACTTTTGTCTCAGCTTCAAATGGCAGGGTTTTCCACATGAAATCATCTCTTATTTGCAATACAACTAATGCAGTTTATTTAATTACATGTAAAAAATGCAAACTGCAATATGTGGGTTGTACTACTAATGCCATTAAAACTAGAATACGCAAACACATTTCTGATGTGCCCCACCATGGCAGTCGCAATGTATCTGCAGCTAGTCTGCACTTTGCTGTCTGCCATGGTGGGGACACATCGGATCTGGTGGTGCAGGGCATAGAGAGGGTTTTACTGCCCAAGCGAGGAGGAGACCACAGAAGAAAACTATTAAACAGAGAATCCTTCTGGATTTTTGCATTAAATACACGTCAACCAGATGGTCTGAACAGGCGCCTAGATCTGATTCTGCAACAATAATCCATATTGCCAGAGTCCTCAGTTTCCCAATGTATGAAACTTTCTCCTTTATTATATTATCTTTCATAGCCACTATACATCTTATGTATTTTGCACAGGCTTTTTCTTTATTGTTTATTAAATGGTTTTCTTTTTTCTCATGAGAAGTGTTGTTCTAAGGTGTGGCATTTTTTTGAAGGGGTTTGCAGTCATGTGACCACAATTAGTGAAGACAGGTGCAATCTCTCCTACAAATAGTGCCATTTTTATGTCTTACTGTGTCATGAGTAAGGGCTTGAATTGTTTCTTGTAGCCCGAAATGCCTAGACAAGACTTTTGTAACCGTAACTGGATGTGATTTTACCGCAAGCAAAATAAATATTCCTTTACCGAAGTGGAGCTGGATTCCTTAAACCTTTTTGCACTATATTACCCGGGCCTGACACGGGTCCTCCGTGCTCACAGGTGAAGGTGGGGCAGGTGAGAGCTGCGGAACTTTCTTTTTTACTAGTGGAGAATAATGCAATACAATCCATGGACAGGTGTGGCACTATTTCTGGATGAATACAGTCATTTTTTTCTAAAACTAAACAACCCCTTGTACAAGGTTGGTGATCACCAATCCAAGCCATATAAAACGTTTCAACATAGAAATTAATGATATTCAATGCTGGCACATTACTTTTCTATGATAGATGCCTCTGAATAGGAGTCCAAAAACTAGACACTCATAATTTGTATTTTGGGCACTGAGTCATTAATGCAGCCCAGATACCTGATAATCTAGACTGGATTACTGGAGGAGAACCTTCAACATGTCCGGAAGACTCTTCGAATAATGCAAAAGAAGTAACATCAAAGCCAAAAGAGTAAGTGAAGCAGACCACCTCCTGACCTCCAGACCACCTTTAAAGTCCCAACACTTCTGTTTCACCATGTACAGGGGAACCTAAAAACACTTATTGTTTATATTATATCCAGTAATAAAGTCATAAAGACAAAAAGCAGTGATTATTATATTTAATTAAATTCCAAGGAAAGAAGGTAGAACTACAGACATAACTGATAACAAGTCTGCAAAAAACAGGGTTGCCTGATCAGACACGTGACCCTGCTATATTCCCCTTGTAGTGCCCTCAGCAATAATAATGCCCCCTATAGAGCCCCTAGGATTAGCAATTAGTGTTGGGGCGTGAATATTCATATCGTGAATATTAATCGCAAATATCGGTAATTCACGAATTTGTGAATATTTAGAATATAGTGCAATATATTCGTAATGATGAATAGTCGCTTTTATTTTTACCACAGTACACATCAGGTGATCGTTCCTCCCTTCTTCTAGCTTGAAGGGCCAATGAAAAGGCTTTGTCACAGCTTAGCAACATCTATAGCAACAAATCAGAAAGTTGCCTACCCCTTCACTATATAGGGTCCAGTGCAGGGTTTAGTGTAGTTTATAAAGATAGGTATCTGTAACATATAATCCATATAGTTAGTGTTAGAGCATAGTGTAGCA
The DNA here is from genome assembly GCA_033119425.1 of Bufotes viridis. Classification (NCBI taxonomy): domain Eukaryota; kingdom Metazoa; phylum Chordata; class Amphibia; order Anura; family Bufonidae; genus Bufotes; species Bufotes viridis. Next base: position 267,382,273 of record CM065589.1, read on the forward strand.
GATGGGGTCCATTGCAGGGTGTAGTGTAGGTTATAGAGATAATTAACTGAAATATATAATCCATATAGTTAGTTAGTGAAAGTTAGGGAATAGTTTCCAGGGCAGGGTATACTATAGGTTAGATAGAGATATAGGATAGTGTAGGATCTGTTTCGTCCGTCTGTGGAAAAAAAAAAAAAAGTCTTAGTTTTAGTGTCAATTTAGTGTAGATAATGTGATTAGTTTTCATTTTTTGTTTTAGGGTTTATTTATTGTCTGCATCTTTTGTGTGTTAAAAAGATAAAAAAAAATATTGTCTTAGTTTTTTTAGTGTTCATTATGTGTAGTAATTAGTGTTTTCATCTTTTGTTAGTGTAAAAAAAAAAGTCTTTTAGTCTCAGTGTTTTAGGGTTTAGTTAGTTTTTTAGTGTTCAGTTTGTGTAGTAATTAGTGTTTGTCTTTTGTTAGTGAAAAAAAAAGTATTTTAGTCTCAGTGTTTTAGGGTTTAGTTAGTGTTTGCGTCTTTTGTATGTGTTTAAAAAAAAAAAAAAGGAAAAAAGTCTTATAGTCTTAGTTTTTTATTGTCTTTAGTTTGTGTAGTAATTAGTGTTTTTTTCTTCTAGTCTTTTGGTTTATTTTATATTTTATTTTATTGTTTCCCCATTGTCCCCGCCCCAATAAAGTTTGCCCAAATTCCCCCTTTATTTAAATTTTTTATTTGGGGTTTATATATATATATCTATCTATCTATCTATATATATATATATATATATATATATAAACCCACATCATCAATTCATCATGAGTGCACGTGGGAGTGCTGGCAGCCATGGTAGTGGTAGGGCGGTTGGTTCCAGTGCTGGGCGGGCCGCTAGCACAGAGCCGCTCCTCTACCCATGGAGGAGCGGACGCAGGTGGCAGGGGCATCCACCTCATCCGTGAATTTTTTGGCCATGGCAGCCGCCCCATTTCTTCTCAAGACGCAGAGGCAGTGGTTTCCTTCATGACACAAGCCAGTGGCATGGAGTCTTCTGCCCTGGCTCTGAGCAGCAGCAGCTCCCCACCTCCTGCAGGACCAGCCCCCAAGAATCGACCCTGATGCTGTTTGACAGCGAAAGTGAGAGGGACATCTTGGGGGGCGGTAATGCAGGACAGTGAACTAGAGCTAGTTCCGGATGGTCAGGACCTTTTGGAAGGGATGGAGAAGGTGGAGGAGGAAGGGGTACCGCCCGTCAGTACCCCAGTGACATCCAAGTGGCGGACAAAACCAGGTGTGCACTGCGCACATAACCACCAATACGTGGACCGGTAAGCATGGGCAGGGAAGTTATATCTCCCTAACAGCACACTGGGTAAATATAGTGGTGGCTGGGCCAGATGTGGGTAGCAGTTTGGCGCGTGTCCTTCCGTCCCCGAAGATTGTAGGGCATTTCTCTTTGCCTCCTGTTGCCTTCTCCTACTCCGCTTCCTCCTCCTCTACCACCTCCTCATCCACTCAGCGTAACACCTTCACCACCAACATCAGCACAGCTAGGGGAGGAAACGACAGCAGGCTGTTCTGAAACTAATCACCACGCAGGAGCTGTGGACAGGCATGGAACAACAGACCGATGAGTTGTTGGTGTCACTGAGCCTCAAGCCCAGCCTGATGGTGTGCGATAATGGGCGAAATTTCGTAGCAGCTCTGGGCCTACGTGGTTTAACACACATCCCTTGCCTGGCGCATGTTCTGAATTTGGTGGTGCAGAAATTCCTAAATACCTGACAGTGAAAATCAATTCAGTTAATCCAGCTTTTAGATTCTGGTGGGACAAATTCACTTTTATAGGTGCTCAAGGACCCCTGCGGCCTGAGCTGCAGATGTGACAGGCAACAAATTTTATTAAATTTGTCGTTTAGATTGTTAGGTAACATTTCCAATATATAGAGGCTGGGTCACATGCTGCTCTTGGCCAATCACAGCCATGCCATTAGTAATCATGGCTATGATGGCTTCAAAGGGCAGACTAGTGAAACTCTTGTTGATTGGCTGCCCTGCAGCCTTTCAAAAAGCTCCAACAAATTGGCGAACACTGAACTCGAACCAGAACTTTTACAGAAATAATGCTAAACCCTACTGATGAGGAATGTAGGCACCCGAGGCTAACTGTGCCTGAGGTCACCAGGGAGCCCAGTGGTAGGGGCTCCACTGGTAATGGCTGCAGGAGGCGGCAGCAGCAAGCTCCAGCTGTGAGCAGTGGATGATTGCCAGCCACTTCCGATGCTCCCCAACCGCCACTGCGTCCCTGTTCAAACTGCAGCAGGACAACAGCCTGCCCCCTCACAGGCTGATTGTGGACAGCGTGATGTGGTGGAACTCCACCCTCCACATGCTGGAGAGGTTGTGGGAGCAGCGATGGACAGTCAAGGAATACCAGCTGGACCAAGGCACTTCCAGGCCATCACACCCACTCCCCTACATCACCAATGCGCAGTGGGGGCAGATACACCAGGTCTGCCACATGTTGGCCCCATTTGAGCAGGCAACCAAGATGATCAGCAGGGAGCATGTCGGCCTAAATGACGTGCACCCCATAGTGTTCCTGCTGGACAGGACACTAGATCGCCTGCTCGATTTGCTGACGTCCAGGAGTCTGGGCCTGGTCAGGAGGGAGAGTCATGGTCCCGGGCAGCCAAGAAGAGTCACAGCTGGCTGTCCACTTCACCATGGCTGCCCACATGCTGTGATGCCTCAGGAGGGACCCCCGGATTAAGAGAATTAAGGAGAGGGACGATTATTGGTTGGCCACCCTTTTAGACCCTTGCTGCAAGGGGAAACTGAAGCAGTTCATCCCAGCCAGCCGGAGGGAGGCCCGTATGAATAACCTGCGGGGCTGTCTGATCATCCGGCTGGAGCAGGGAAACTCTCAGCCTCATGGTCCAGTTGTCCCCGCCCATCTCACCCAGCAGGTGGCTGGCCACAGCAGCACCAGCCGAGCAGGTGACCTTATAGGTGAGTTGAGGATGTTCTACCAGTCAACGCGACCCAGTAGCAGTAGCATCAGTCACCACCAGCGGCTGGCCCGCATAGTGGCTGACTACATGGGGTCTGTCAGTGCTTCCGACAGCATGAACACCGACGACCACATGGAGTACTGGGTTGCTAGGCTGGACATCTGCCGTGAGCTTGCTCAGTATGCACTGGAGGTACTGTCTTGCCCCATGTCCAGCATACTATCTGAACAGATATTCAGCGCGGCAGGTGGGGTGATCACCGACAAGCGGACTCGGTGGACAGACTAACATTAATTAAAATGAATGAGTCCTGGATCGGCGGTGTCTTCTTGGCCCCCACAGTCGGTTCAGGGCGCTGAAGGGTCGCCTCTCCTTGTCTCTCCACTCCAAAACTACGTTGTTTTTAATCTTTTTAGGTAGTTAATCATATGGTATTATACCTACTATAAATGAAAAAATAGACGCCCTTTGCGCACATTATTGATCAAACGTTCGTTGGGCCCATCTACCAGACGTCAAGGTGGCTTCTGCAGATGGGTACCTAACACTAATATACCGCCTCTCTTGGACTTACCTAAGCCTACAATTTTCAGGGAAGTATAGGAACCAGCTACATTTGTACTCAGTATATCTGCATACAGAGTACAAATGTAGCTAGTTCCTACACTGCCCTGAAAATTGTAGGCTTAGGTAAGTCCAAGAGAGGCGGTATATTAGTGTTAGGTACTTATCTGCGGAAGCCACCTTGACCCCTGGTAGATGGGCCCGACACACGTTTGATCAAAAATGTGCACAAAAGAGCTTCTATTTTTTTATTTATAGTAGGTATGATACCACTTTAATTTAGAATGATTCCCATTTCTCAGTTCTATTGTTTGCATGTGAAATGTTGTGCAGCCATTTTTTATATCAACCACGTTCGCTTGGTGGATTTGCACCTGTGATTATGATTATGAATATGCTAGTGTAAATTTTCTTGTAGTATATATTGAGGGTAGCGGCCTCTTTTAGACTGAGCAATGCCCATTTGCCTGGGGCTTTTGAGCAGAGTATAAATGTAGCTGGTTCCTACACTGCCCTGAAAATTGTAGGCTTAGGTAAGTCCAAGAGAGGTGGTCTTTTAGTGTTAGGTACCCATCTGCGGAAGCCACCCTGACACCTGGTAGATGGGCCCGACACACATTTGATCAAAAATGTGCGCAAAGAGCTTCTAATTTTTCATTTATAGTAGGTATAATACCACTTTAATTTAGAATGATCCCCATTTCTCAGCTTTATTGTTTGCATGTGAAATGTTGTGCAGCCATTTTATTATATCACTAGACATTAAGCCCGTTACAATAACGGGCGCTAGAATATTAGTGCATAAACATTAGTAGGAACAGTCTATATCAGGCATGTCCAAACTCCGGCCCTCCAGATGTTGCAAAACTACAACTCCCATCATTCCTGGACAACCTACAGCTATTAACCTACAGAAGAGCATGATAGGAGTTGTAGTTCTGCAACACCTGGAGGGCCAGAGTTTGGACATGCCTGGTCTATATTAAATGGCACTGGCACTGACTGGTGGCTGAGACTGCTGGCACTAACTGGTGGGTGAGACTGGTGGCTGACACGGCTGGCACTGACTGGTTCTACTGAGACTGGTGGCCGAGACTGCTGACACTGACTGGTGGCTAACTCAGCTGGCACTGTGACTGGTGGCTGTACGACTGACACTGACTACTGGTGTTGAGACTGCTGGTAGCGACTGGTAGGTCAGACTGCTGACAGGGGCTCCTCTCTATATGGGTTATAGTGCTGTGACTGATGACTGATGAACAGAAATGGCATTGTGACTGACTAACTAAAATGGTGCGCAGGTGTGGGCGGTGCAGGTGGCTTCTTCAGCGCTGTATCCTACTTTCCGGCACGCTTGTGTGGGTGGTGTGTTAAGTGCTGTGTCCATGTTTGCCCAGTGTAAAACTGTGTACGCATGGACGCAGTGCACTAAATGGCATGTAGGCAGTGCAGGCGCGCTTTACGGCGAAGGCGGTGCATGCGTACTGGCTGTTGCTATGCTGCTGGTGAGCCAAGAGGGGAGCAAACGGCGGCGGCGGAGCTGTGGCAGGAGCTGATGGCGGTGGGGGAGCTGTGGCCTGCCTATTGGGTCTCAGAGGTATCTATGGGCAGTCAGGCTGCTAACACCCTGCAGGGAGACTTGTGTGCAGCGCTGTGTCCGTGTGGAGCGCTTTGTCCTGATTGGACGCCCCGCCGCGCATGCCTACTGCAAAACTGGGTACACACGGAAACAGCGCACTTACACGGGGATTTTATTATATGTAGTAAAACTTGTGAGATGCACTGTGTCCTGATTGGATGCAGCGCTGCACGTGCCCAGTATAAAAAACTGGTGACAGACACACAGACACAGCGCACTCAAACAGGGATTTTATTATATAGGATATCCTAGCAATATACCATAAATGTTGAGATGGGACAACCCCTTTAATTATAACTTTCTATATATACACACACCTATGTATCAATATCTACCTATCCATCTATCTAGTCCACACATTTTACATGTTTTGTCCTACTTCCAGTTTACCAAGACAATGCAATCTTAGCAAATATTTTAATAATAATTTTATCAGCAGGTGGTAGTCTGCTAGCATTTGTCTGGAAATGTCCAGATGGCCAAAGATGCTAATGAATGAATTATGTTATAAATACAAGCAAATAAATATAAGGAAAGGCAAGAAAAGTAATTACTTAGATTTACATTTTAAGAATTGTATGTGGTTTGGTTTGGCTACTTTCAAATCTGCGCATTCCCTTTCTGGCTATTGAGATACATCATAGGATCTTAATACCGCAGGAAACCACTTCCGTTTTGTCCTTATTCATTGTCAATGGGGACAAAACTGAACTGAAGGGAGCAGAGTGCACCAGAATGCATTCCGTTCAATTTCATTGCGTTCCCATGACACACACAAAAATGCAGCAAGCAGCGTTTCTGAGTGCGTCCTGGGATGCAGAGCAAGACGGATTCCTCATGACTTACAATTTTAGTCAATGGAGATGGATATGTATTCTCTGACACAAAAAAAATATAGGGATCTGTCCCCCATTGACTCAGAATGGTTTTAGTGACAGATCAATCTTGGCTATTTTAGAGATAATACAACTAGATAAGTTCATAACGGATGCAGGCGGTTGTATTATTATGACAGAAGCGTTTTTGATGATCCATGAAGGATTCAGCGAAAACACAGATGTGAAAGTGGCCTTTTTACAAAGAAAATGCACAGACACATTATCAGTAAAAAATAAAATATAGCTAATATACTACACTCTCCAGTACAATAGACGTGTCAGAAACTGTATTGTTCTGAACCTGAACTCTGGACTCTCCTATTGTTCTCTTAGCCTTTACCACTCTTCTGTGTGGAGTTTTTTGCTTGTTCTAGTTTTGTACAGCTATATGTGTTCTAGTGATTACTGCAGTTCCTGGATTGCTTATGCCTGCCCTATATTAACTCACAGGTTTGTACTTCTTGTCTCTTGATTATTCTGGCTTCTGCTTGTTATCCAAAAACTGGACCTATCTGAGCCTGCACTTTGAACCGTAAGATTTGGACCTGTGTCTACAGTCTGAGCCTCAATATGAGTGTGTATTCTGAGTCCTGTACCTAAACCTGTATTCTATACTATAAACTTGAATTGTATCCTGTATCTCATATGTGTCTTGAAGCTTGATGGTGGGTCTGTATCATGATCTTTGTATTCTCTTCCCTGGAACTTGTCTCTGGTGTCTTCGGCTCATCTGTTCCCACAGCAACCTCAGCTCTAACGTTTTACTGGAACCTGGGCTCTCATGTCCCTGCCATTGTACTCTGCTATATCGCTTCCATCTTTACATAAAAGTTGACATTATTTGTAATCTTTATCATTTTCATTGCCTGAGAAATTACATTGTTACAAAAAGTCTCAAGCAGATGGTGAAGGACAAGATTCCTCAAAAACAAAGCAATGTAATATCCACACCACCACAGTTGGAGGTGGCAAACTAGACATGTCACCATGGTCCTATTCCCAGGGAAGCCCACCAGAGAACCAGGGTAACAGACTTTTGATCATATGACCCAGATCCCTAGTGGAGCACTAGATCTATATCAGATCAGGAAACCATTCTCTAAGACACAGGATTCATCTCTCCTGCAGCCTACAAGATTAATAGAATAACCAAGGGTTATCAGTGTCCCTGTGCAAGCAGCACAATGACATCACTAGTACACTGTGCGTAACACTGACCACATAGCTTAGAAGAGGTCTCCAGCTCTTTAGTTATAATTAGAGATGGCCCGAACTATTCGCCGGCGAACAGTTCCCGGCGAACATAGCTTGTTCGCGTTCGCCTCAGCGGGCGAACATATGCGATGTTCGGTCCGCCCCCTATACATCATCATTGAGCAAACTTTGACCCTGTACCTCACAGTCAGCAGACACATTCCAGCTAATCAGCAGCATACCCTCCCTCCCAGACCCTCCCACCTCCTGCACAGCATCCATTTTAGATTCATTTGGAATTTGCAGTCTTAGTGAGAGGAGGGAGAGTGTAGTTGCTGCTGATTTAATAGGGAAATCGATAGCTAGGCTAGTGAATTCAGTGTCCACTCCAGTCCTGAAAGACTCATCTGATCTCTGCTGTAAGGACAGCGTCCTGACAGCACCCCAAAAAGCCCTTTTTAGGGCTGCAACATTAGTCTGCTTTTTTTATCCTTTATATGCATATTGCAATTGCATGGCCTGCCTGTGTGTGAGGAGCTGCAGGCCCACAGACTGTAGTGTGCCCACTGCCAGTGCCCACCCCTGTCATCCCATGTGGCACAGGACTTTGCATCAAAAAAAGGCATTTAATTTTTACACTTTAATCTAAGGTTAGTTGTCTGCCAGTGTGTGTCAGGCTGACTTCCACTGACTGTAGTGTGCCCACTGCCAGTGCCCACCCCTGTCATCCCATGTGGCACAGAACTTTGCATCAAAAAAAGGCATTTAATTTTTACACTTTAATCTAAGGTTAGTTGTCTGCCAGTGTGTGTCAGGCTGACTTCCACTGACTGTAGTGTGCCCACTGCCAGTGCCCACCCCTGTCATCCCATGTGGCACAGGACTTTGCATCAAAAAAAGGCATTTAATTTTTACACTTTAATCTAAGGTTAGTTGCCTGCCAGTGTGTGTCAGGCTGACTTCCACTGACTGTAGTGTGCCCACTGCCAGTGCCCACCCCTGTCATCCCGTGTGGCACAGGACTTTGCATCAAAAAAGGCATTTAATTTTTACACTTTAATCTAAGGTTAGTTGCCTGCCAGTGTGTGTCAGGCTGACTTCCAGTGACTGTAGTGTGCCCACTGCCAGTGCCTACCACTCATACCGGCTGGCAGAGGACTTTGATTCAAAAAAGGCATTTAATTTTTACACTTTAGTGTAATTTCAGCTGCTTGCCTGCTGCTAGTGTGTTTCAGGCCGACTTCCACTGACTGTAGTGTGCCCACTGCCAGTGCCCACCCCTGTCATCCCATGTGGCACAGGACTTTGCATCAAAAAAAGGCATTTAATTTTTACACTTTAATCTAAGTTTAGTTGCCTGCCAGTGTGTGTCAGGCTGACTTCCAGTGACTGTAGTGTGCCCACTGCCCGTGCCCACCACTCATACCGGCTGGCACAGGACTTTGCATAAAAAAAGGCATTTAATATTTACACTTTAGTGTAATTTCAGCTGCTTGCCTGCTGCTAGTGTGTGTCAGGCCGACTTCCACTGACTGTAGTGTGCCCACTGCCAGTGCCCACCCCTGTCATCCCGTGTGGCACAGGACTTTGCATCAAAAAAGGCATTTAATTTTTACACTTTAATCTAAGGTTAGTTGCCTGCCAGTGTGTGTCAGGCTGACTTCCAGTGACTGTAGTGTGCCCACTGCCAGTGCCTACCACTCATACCGGCTGGCAGAGGACTTTGCATCAAAATAGGCATTTAATTTTTACACTTTAGTGTAATTTCAGCTGCTTGCCTGCTGCTAGTGTGTGCCAGGCCGACTTCCACTGACTGTAGTGTGCCCACTGCCAGTGCCCACCCCTGTCATCCCATGTGGCACAGGACTTTGCATCAAAAAAAGGCATTTAATTTTTACACTTTAATCTAAGTTTAGTTGCCTGCCAGTGTGTGTCAGGCTGACTTCCAGTGACTGTAGTGTGCCCACTGCTAGTGCCCACCACTCATACCGGCTGGCACAGGACTTTGCATAAAAAAAGGCATTTAATTTTTACACTTTAGTGTAATTTCAGCTGCTTGCCTGCTGCTAGTGTGTGTCAGGCTGACTTCCAGTGACTGTAGTGTGCCCACTGCTAGTGCCCACCACTCATACCGGCTGGCACAGGACTTTGCATAAAAAAAGGCATTTAATTTTTACACTTTAGTGTAATTTCAGCTGCTTGCCTGCTGCTAGTGTGTGTCAGGCTGACTTCCAGTGACTGTAGTGTGCCCACTGCTAGTGCCCACCACTCATACCGGCTGGCACAGGACTTTGCATAAAAAAAGGCATTTAATTTTTACACTTTAGTGTAATTTCAGCTGCTTGCCTGCTGCTAGTGTGTGTCAGGCCGACTTCCACTGACTGTAGTGTGCCCACTGCCAGTGCCCACCACTGATACCGGGTGGCACAGTAGCTTGCCGATAAATAAGGCAGGCCCACTTCCACTGACTGTAGTGTGCCCACTGCCAGTGCCCACCCCTGTCATCCCGTGTAGCACAGAACTTTGCATCAAAAAAAGGCATTTCATTTTTACACTTTAATCTAAGTTTAGTTGCCTGCCAGTGTGTGTCAGGCTGACTTCCAGTGACTGTAGTGTGCCCACTGCCAGTGCCCACCACTCATACCGGCTGGCACAGGACTTTGCATAAAAAAAAGCCTTTAATTTTTACACATTAGTCTAATTTCAGTTGCTTGCCTGCTGCCAGTGTGTGTCAGGCCCACTTCCACTGACTGTAGTGTGCCCACTGCCAGTGCCAACCACTGATACCGGGTGGCACAGTAGCTTGCCGATAAATAAGGCATTTAATTTTTACACATTAGTCTAAATTCAGTTGCTTGCCTGCTGCCAGTGTGTGTCAGGCCCACTTCCACTGACTGTAGTGTGCTAACTGCCAGTGCCAACCACTGATACCGGGTGGCACAGTAGCTTGCCGATAAATAAGGCATTTCATTTTTACACATTAGTCTAATTTCAGTTGCTTGCCTGCTGCCAGTTTGTGCCAGGCCCACTTCCACAGACTGTAGTGTGCCCACTGCCAGTGCCAACCACTGATACCGGGTGGCACAGTAGCTTGCCGATAAATAAGGCATTTAATTTTTACACATTAGTCTAATTTCAGTTGCTTGCCTGCTGCCAGTGTGTGTCAGGCCCACTTCCACTGACTGTAGTGTGCCCACTGCCAGTGCCAACCACTGATACCGGGTGGCACAGTAGCTTGCCGATAAATAAGGCATTTAATTTTTAGACAGTAGTCTAAATTCAGTTGCTTGCCTGCTGCCAGTGTGTGTCAGGCCCACTTCCACTGACTGTAGTGTGCCCACTGCCAGTGCCAACCACTGATACCGGGTGGCACAGTACCACTTATCGAAAAAAATGACAGGCAGAGGCAGGCCAGACCGCAGGGGCCGTCGTGGTCGTGGTGCTGTGATTTCCACTGTCCCTGGAATAATGCCTAGTGTTCAGAGGCCATGTACCCTGAACCCGAAAAATTCTGAGGACGTAGTTGACTGGCTTAGACAGGACACCCAATCTTCAACAGCTTCCGCTAAGAACCTTGACGCACCATCCTCCTCCAGCTCAGCTTTGGTCACCTGCTCTCAAGTTACCACGCACCCGCCCGCCGCTGATAGGAATAGTACTAGTTAAGACACCACTCATATAGGGTGTCACAGCACATTGCTCTGTGCACGCGCAGTGCCCCAATTTGGGAGTATGAGGACCGACCAAGCTGCTTTTTCCATCTCCCGGTTCCTGAAATCAATTCAGTTTGGTGTATGAGAGTTTGGTCTGTCATTGTGAAGGCAGTCGAAGATACCAGGCCTAAATTTTTTTTCACAAAAGGCAATCCCTGATATGGGATGTAACAGGGATTAAACTGATGAGAATAGTACTACAGAAAATACCACTCATATCGGGTGTGACAGTAAATTGCACAGCGCAGACGCAGTCACCGTGGATTAAAACAGAGTGGAGGGAGCCAGCGTTTTTTTAACCATCTCCCCATTCGAAAAATCTATTCAATAAATGGCCCCCAGATTGGGGACGTTAGAGGGATTAAACTGATGAGAATAGTACTACAGAAAATACCACTCATATCGGGTGTGACAGTAAATTGCACGGCGCAGACGCAGTGACCGTGGATTAAAACACAGTGGAGGGAGCCAGCGTTTTTTTAACCATCTCCCCGTTCGAAAAATCAATTCAATAAATGGCCCCCAGATTGGGGACGTTAGAGGGATTAAACTGATGAGAATAGTACTACAGAAAATACCACTCATATCGGGTGTGACAGTAAATTGCGCGGCGCAGACGCAGTCACCGTGGATAAAAACACAGGGGAGGGAGCCAGCGTTTTTTTAACCATCTCCCCGTTTGAAAAATCTATTTAATAAATGGCCCCCAGATTGGGGACGTTAGAGTGATTAAACTGATGAGAATAGTACTACAGAAAATACCACTCATATTGGGTGTGACAGTAAATTGCACGTCGCAGAAGCAGTGACCGTGGATTAAAACAAAGGGGAGGGAGCCATCGTTTTTTTAACCATCTCCCCGTTCGAAAAATCAATTCAATTGACCTTTCGGGGACCCTTGGTGTTGTACGTGGCTGGGTGGAGGAAGAAACCTTCAATGACATCACCGGGACGTGGCTAGCTTGGTATCCAACCTTGTGCAAATGGGGAGTTTGCGGTTGTGCAAATGGACTGTTTGCGGTGCATTAAAAGAGGAGTTTGGTATGTCAATGTCTGTGAAGCGGGCGTAACCCTTACACTACCTGGTCGATACAACATCATACCTGATCGTATACACACACTAGATGTTTTAAAGCATGTTATTCCAAACAATTTAGGAATGTTACGTGATTTATGCCCTTTATGGATTAAAACCCGACTCTGCGTCCACTACGTAATTTTCCATGGGAGTTTTGCCATGGATCCCCCTCCGGCATGCCACAGTCCAGGTGTTAGTTCCCTTGAAACAACTTTTCCATCACTATTGTGGCCAGAAAGAGTCCCTTTGGTTTTTAAAATTTGCCTGTCTATTGAAGTCTATGGCGGTTCGCCCGGTTCGCCTGTTCGCGAACATTTGCGGAAGTTCGCGTTCGCTGTTCGCGAACTGAAAATTTTATGTTCGCGACATCACTACTTGCATTCAGTTTCAACCTAGGCCCCAGTGCTTCAAGTCAACATTGGTAACCACTGAGCCATTGTGCTGCCCAAAGTAATTACTTTGTTGGGAACACAAAGATGGCCATTTTTATTGTGTGGTCTAGGGAGCACAAAGGGGGCATAATTAGTATGACGCGCACAAAAGGAGCATTATACGTGTGAGGGGACACAAAGAAGCACTATGTGGAGCCATAAGGGGGCATTTATATGGTTTGGGGGCACTGAAAAGATCAGTATTACAAGGTCAAGTATTACTATCAGGACACTAGTGCAGAATCTGTTTGGCACTATAATTTTTGGGGTCACTATGTATCTGACACTATTGTATTCAGGTAGCACTATCTGTGTGGTACTTTTTTTTATGAGGGGGGTAGTTATAGTTATTATATCGGAAGTACAGTATTCAGGGGAGAATACTCTTCAGAAACCAGCTGTGACAGTTTGAGCCAGGGAGAAAAGAAAAATTAAAAGCTGCAGTCTGAGAACACATAACCTATGCATCAGTAGAAGTAAATGCACTATAAACACTTATGTGCCTGTTTAGCACTGGTATCACTATAGTAATATTATTCAATAATGTAGTATTATTGACAATATTAGCTTTGTATAGTGTAGTATTCAGTCATTATGTGGTGCTATTGGTAGTGGAAATGGTGTGACAGTATTGTTTGGGCTTTGTATGTGGTATCCAGGGTCGTAGCTATAGGGAAAGCAGAGGAAGCGGCTGCTTTGGGGCCCAGACCCACAATGTGCCCCCTCAGGAGGAAGACTAAAATATTTTATTGTCAGGGTCCCCTCAATAGTATTATACAATGATATTATATATAGTGACACTGTAAGAAATGGACAGAGTGACTGCCGAGCCTTGTCTGAGAGCTCAATCTTACTAGCCACAGGATTAGGGGTTGCAAATGAGTTGGGGGTTGCAGAGAAGTCGCTGGGGAAGTCGGGGTCAGTTGTAGTTATGCCACTGGTGGTATCATTAGTATTATGGTATTTGCTCAGTAACAGTATGGAGGTAATACTATAGTGGTAATATTTGGTCCTGAACTTCTGATATAGTGGTATTATGTGATAACTATATGCCGTAGGCATTTATATCCTTTTCATGTGTATGTCTGTGTGTGTGTGTGCGTGTGTGTGTGGTGGGGGGGGGGGCACATATGCCTTGGCCTCAAATCTTTAAAGATCCTAACAACGCTTCTGGAAGGTACAATATTTCAGCATTTGAGGCTCCATGTATCGTTTGTTTAAAATCAGCCCTGCTCTCAACTAATTTAATGATACCTGCATGAAGCAATGGAAGAATGGATTCACTAGAGATGAATTTTGTGTACATCTTGTAATTAGACTTTTGGTTTTTGCGCAGTTTCATTATGGTTTTATAGGTGTTTTTTTATTTTCACTGCAGTTTATTTAACCAAACTTTTTTGTGGGCCCACTGGCATCTAGAGCACATGCTTTAAAAGGAAAGAACAGCAAAATAACTACCCCTCCCCAAGTGGGTGATTACTGTGCATTAGCTCTTTAGAAAATACTGAGGCATCCTATGAAGGTCTATTTAGTCCTGTAAGTACATACATATCTTTGATCTGCAAGAAATACAGGGATCAAAGTATTCACTTGTTTCAGATTGAAATGAAATCAACTGATTACACATATGGCCAGAAAAAAGGTACAAATGCCTTTGAACATATGCTGACCCTAGTTAATGGTTGAGCAAATTTGCATTTCTTTGAGCTTTTAAATGCGTGGTCAGGAATGATCTTGTTGCTTGATATATCTTGTATGTTTCAAATCCGATCTGTGAGTTTTGTTTTAAGGACTAAACCTTTAATCCATAAAACATATTACAATTAGAGGATGAGTGAATTTCTAAAAAATTCGATTCGGCCGGTTCGCCAAATTTTCAAAAAAAATTTGCGATAAACAATGGCTATTTCCGGACTGCATAGAGCCTTTATAGGGGTGTGGAACACTATGTCTTGCAGTAACACGCATAGGAGTCTGCTGTGGTAGTGAAATAATACTGGGAGTTAGTATGACATGCAGATGACAGGGGTCACTCTTAGAATCACTGCACACCACTTATTTGGGCAGTCACGCGCCCAAAAATGACCAAATAACTCTAGTATCAACTCAGCCTTACAGGTCGATGTTAGTGTCAAGAAGAAGCGCACTCCTTTTACTCTGTCGTCAGCTGACTCCACATAGATGTCTACAGAACCTGTTCTATTAAACGCTTCTGCAAGTAGAGCCCCCCCCCCCGACAGAGTGGAGAGGGGTCAGCAGTAAGTTTGTGTTGATGATGTGCGTGAGCGTACTAGTGATTAGCTGCCGAGGATAGTAGTACTCAAGGTTAAGTTGTCCCTTCGGGCTGGCGTGCAGTGGATGGGAAGACTGTCACGATGGGAAGTGGGGGAAACTCCTCACCGTACAATGAAGGGAAGACAGAAATGCCACTTGGCTAAAATGTCAGGAAAAGGGAGCAGGTCACCTCCTGATGCATCCCTAACATCATCCCTGACCTCCTGACAGTATGAGTCAACCCTAATTGTGTGAGGTCTCATACACTCGAACCTAGAACTCTACAAACGCCCTAAGGATCCCTGATAGTAATGTCAGGAGTAAGGGACAACCAAATCACAGTGAACCGGAGTCTCCCACAGGCCAAGCAACAGGGAAAGATGAGACAGCAAGCAAACAAACATAATCGCAGGCAAGAGCTCAGTGTAAACAGCACACACTGGCACAGCCAGCACTTACCTGCCAAAATGATGGAACAACCACCGCTTGCTGTCTTTAGGTTCCCCCTTCGAGAAACCAAGGACCCCCTCGCGGAGGTTCAGCCAAACAGGGGGATGTCTAGCATCCATGCTGGAACCATGCACCAAACATACCAGACATGGAACACAACACTAGACAAGACAACTAATCCCCAAATCAAACCCACACCAAACATAAAGACAAGTAAGGGAACAATGAGGAAACATGAGGGAAGCATTGCCAAAGACCTTGATGTTCCTCAAGGAGGCCCCTTACGGACAGGTGTCACATACAGCAAGGAGCAGAGCTCCTACACCAACCAAGGAAAACATACAACTGACCTCTGGCTCAACAACACCAGAATAAGAAGAGCCAAGAGACCACACCCAAATTACCCAAGCTCACACCTTAACCCTGTGCACACAGGAGGGAAGAAAAAGCCTAAAATGGAAAGTGCACACACATGCAACATCAACACGTTGCCGCAGGCAACTGCATGTGTGCAACATCAACACGTTGCCGCAGGAGCAACTGCATGTGTGGAAACCGTGTTACAGCACACACTGCATAGGCCGTGACACTGCCCCCACATGCTATAACTACAATGCTATAACTACAATATGTTACCGCAGGCAACAACATGTGTGGCAACCGTGTCATGGCACCAGCCACAGGCTGTGACAAAGACCGCACAAAATCCTCCGGGGCTCTCTCGGTTGCAGGGAACACCAGCCAGATGTTGGTTGAGGCGCCCTTGATGGTACTTGGTGTTTAGGGTGCTTTGGTGGCTGGGCCCCTGTGTTCGTGATGCCAGCACCGTTAGGTGCAAATGTTGAGAGTAGTAGTAATGATAATATACAATAAGGAGGCTAGAGCTTTTAACAAACTCCCATTACTTTACTGAAGCGGATCCACAGGTCATCAATGTATACAAAAGTAATTTACAACAAGGCAGCTTTTACAAGGATTCCTATTAGTTCTCAGAAGTTGCATAAGGAATAGTCCTCTGTGACAATCAGTCTTTCTCTCTCTTAATTCTCCAGACAGGAGGGATGAATTATCTCTGCTGTACTATATAATCATACACTTCAGTATCCTTTTCTAGGAATACTATATTCAGACAAATAGCCTTTTTGTCTTTGACTATGGTGGGCAGCTTGTAGCTTGAGATCTCTCCACCTAATGCAAAGGAGTCTGGAGTCTGATAAACAACAGTTACCTTCCTTTGTCAATATTCTCATTCCCTCTCTGAGTTGTCTGCCTTCTATGGGCTGGTACATGGAATGAACTATGGAGGTTTTGTAACTCTCCCAGATGGAGGCTTAGGTGCAGCTTGTCCTCAGGCATCCCACACTGATCTTCTTCTTCCTGCACTGTGTACTGAGTGTGGGGTAGAGTCAGCCTTGGGAGGCTTGTTAGAACCTCCCCCTCCCTATGCAACTTTATGAGCACTTATATATAAGCACACTTTACATGAAACACAATCACAACATTAAGCAGTGTGTTTCAGGACACTGCACTCTGATCCGCCAGAACAATAACCCACAAAAACAGATCCTGTCTGTGGAGCATTTGCTCAATAATCCATCAGTATTGCTAATGCCAAAAAAAATAAACAGGAGTGGATCTATAATAGAGATGACACGTGAATGGAATATTTGCATGTCTCATTTTTCCTTCCTTCTGACAGATCAGAAGAAAGGTCAAATAAATGATGATATCAGCCAGGCCGAAACCCAAAATAGTGGACCAGTCATGAAGTGGGGAGGGTGGGAACAGCATGAGGAGACCACAAAGTGGCCCAATGACAGGATCTGGAGGTGGAAGCAGTATGAAGAGGCCACTGAGTGGCACAATGACAGAGTCTGGAGGTGACAGATGCAGCAGCAGCATCATGAGAAGGCCACTGAGTGGCACAATGACAGAGTCTGTAGATGGCAGCAGTGTGATGAGGTCAGCGAGTGGCAAGGTGAAATAGTGTGGATATGTGTCACGGTCCCTCCTGTGAGAGAGGTGAGAAGATCGGATAGATTTGCTGCACGTGAGGCTATCTGAGAGGTCTCTCTGCTTTCCTCTATGTATGTTGTAGTTTGGCAAGATCTCACCTTTCTTAAGGTGCCGCTGGTTATCAGTGATGAGGCTCTTTTAAGTCCACCTCACACTGCTGACCATGCGGTTGATAGTTTCTGCTTGGAGTTGCTAGAGCTTGGTTGTCTTGGTTCTCCTGCTTCTCCATACATCTCTAAGCTAAGTACTTGTTGCCTCTGTAGTTTGTTATTCTCTGGTGTGTGTTGTTTCTAGGCCTTAGGGAGACCTGGTTTCTTCATCAGGGAAGGAACCAGCTATCTTATCTCCTGCTACCTATCCTAGGACTCGTCAGTTTTAGCAGGGCATAAGGTATCCGGCTTGCCCTGAACAGAAGGTTGCTCTGCCGGATCGGTTTTCCGGGGGAAGTGACAACTTTGTTTGGTTCAGGGAGTCATACAAATTATATTTCAGACTACATCCTATCTCTTCTGGGGACGAGAGTTAGAGAGTACGGATTATTATTTTGTTGCTGAAAGGTAACGCTCAGTCTTGGGCTTTCTCTTTGCCGACCGGTTCACAATCCCTCCGGTCGGTAGATGAATTTTTCAGAGCTCTGGGACTTATCTACGATGACCCAGATCGGGTTTACCTGGCCGAATCTAAGTTGTGTGGCTTGCAGCAGGGAAAGCGTTCTCCTGAGTCCTATTGCTCTGATTTAGGAGGTGGGCAACTGATACGGAGTGGAATGACCCCACTCTCCGTAGTCAATTTTGTCAAGGGTTGTCTGAGAACCTGAAGGACACCTTGACATTTCACGAAAATACGGAGTCATTGGAGGCAGCCATGTCTCTGGCTGTGCGTATTGATAGACGCCTGAGGGAGAGATCTAAAGTTCCTCTCGCCCGGGACATATTATCATATGAGGAAGCGGTCTCTTCTGACACTCTGGGTAAAGAGACACTCAAGCTCGTATCTGGTGATGAGCCAATGCAATTGGGTCAGGTCACACCTGGACCAGGTGATAAGGGGTTAAGAAAAAACTTTTCTTTTTCTGTTGTAAAGGAGGACATTTTGTTAACGTATGTCCTTATGTTAAACATTAAGGTGAAAAGGGAAAAAAAAATACTAATGTGTCTAGTCCTCTTCTCACTCTTGGTTGTGTGGATGGGGAAGCTGAGAATGTACTTTTGTCTTTTACCAGTAGTACCCGATTTCTCCTGCCTGCCAAGGTGCTGCTAGATTCCAAAATTGTGTTAATGGAAGTATTTATTGACAGTGGGGCAGGGGTTAACATAGTGGATGGCCAGTTTGTCCGTATGCATGGTTTGACAACAAGAGCATTAGACAAAAATATTTCTGTGTTTGCGATCGATTACGTCCCTCTCTCTAAAAAGTGTCTGTCTGAAATGATGCAGGACATTCGCCTAAAGGTGAGAGATTCTCATATTAAATCTATTTCACTTTTTCTGATGGAGGGTTGTCTGCTCCTCTAGTGTTAGGTTTACCATGGTAAACCAAGCATAACCCTACTATCGATTGGCAAGCGAGACAGATTCTCGATTGGAGTGATTACTGCCTTGACAACTGCTGCTTTCGTTGTAACTACTAAAATGTTACCTCCTTTCCTTCCGGATTTTTCTGATGTATTCTCAAAGGGTGGAGACCAGCAGTTGCCTCCTCATCAAAAGTATGATTGCCCCGTCAACCTTATTCCCGGAGCTAGATTGCCAAAGTCTCGGTTGTATAATCTTTCTGAAACCGAAAGAGTAGCCATGCAAGAGTATATCAATGAGAGTTTGGCTAAAGTTCATATTAGACCATCCTAATCACCAATGGCGACGGGGTTCTTCTTTGTTAAAAAAAAAAGGATGGAACTCCTAGGCCATGTTTGGACTTCCGTGAGCTTAATCACATTACTATCCATGATCCCTATACCCTTCCTTTGATCCCAGATTTATTCAATCAGATTGTCGGCGCCAAGGTGTTCTCTAAGTTGGATTTGAGGGGGGGAGAGATATAATCTAATAAAAGTCAAGGAAGGGGACGAATGGAAAACGGCCTTTAATACTCCTGAGGGTCATTTTGAGAATCTGGTCATGCCTTTTGGTTTGTCCAATGCTCCTGCTGTTTTTCAACACTTCATCAATGACATCTTTCATCATCTGGTGGGCAGGTTTGTGGTGGTTTATCTGGATGATATTTTAATTTATTCCCCTGATATGTAGACGCATAAGGATCACGTGAGACAGGTCTTACAGATCCTAAAGGAGAATAAATCGTATGCTAAAATGGAGAAGTGTGTATTTGGGGTCCCAGAGTGCAATTCTTGGGGTACCTACTCTCATCTTCAGGTTTTCGTATGGATCCAGAAAAAGTCTGTGCTATGTTTTACTAGGATTGATCCGAAGATCTGAAGGCACTCATGCGATTTTTGTGGTTCACCAACTTCTACCGTAAATGTATCTTGAATTACTCAACTGTTGTTAAACCATTAACTGATATGACTAAGAAAGGTGCGGCTTTCTTAGTCTGGTCTGAAGAAGCATTACATGCTTTTTCAGCAATAAAGGAATGTTTTGCTTCTGCTCCTATTCTCGTGCAACCTGATGTGTCACAGCCATTTATTGTGGAAGTTGACGCATCAGAGGTAGGGGTTGGAGCGGTCTTGTCGCAGGGTTTTTCTCCTAGCAGTTAGCGCCCTTGTGCTTTTTTCTCTAAAAAACTCTCTTCTGCCCAAAGAAATTATGATGTAGGTAATAGAGAGTTGTTGGCCATTAAATTGGCTTTTGAAGAGTGGCATCATTGGTTGGAAGGAGGGGGGTGGGGTGTGATTTGGAGGATCCTGCTCCAATATTGGCTGATGGGGTGGTTGTATGCGCCCTCTATCCTGAACTTGAGGCAGAGGTGTTGGAGGCCCAGGGAGAGGCACCTGATTCCTGTCCTCCAGGGAAGTTGTTTGTCCCTTCAGAACTACGACACAAGGTGTTTAAGGAACATCACGATACTGTTCTTACGGGTCACACTGGGAGTAGATCCACTGTGGATCTCATTTGTCGGAGATTCTGGTGGCCAGGGTTACCCAAATGTGTTGAGGGCTATGTGGCAGCTTGTGGGACTTGTGCGTGTGCTAAGGTGGCTCATACTTGGCCTTCAGGATCTCTACTTCCCTTGTCTATACCATACCGACCCTGGACTCATATGTCCATGGATTTTATCATAGATTTGCCTAATTCTTCTGGGAAAACTATGATTCTGGTGGTTGTTGACCGCTTTAGCAAGATGGCGCACTTTATACCATTATCAGGTTTACCTAATGCCAAAACTCTTACTCAAGTGTTTGTCGATAACGCTGTGAAACTACACGGCATTCCCTCTTATGTGGTGTCTGATAGAGGGACTCAATTTGTTTCCAGATTCTGGAAGGCGTTCTGTACTCTTCTGGGGGTCCAATTGTCCTTCTCTTCAGCCTTCCATCACCAGTCGAACAGACAGACTGAGCGCACTAACCAGAATCTGGAGACTTATTTGAGATGTTTTGTCTCTGAGAATTAAGAGGAGTGGTCTTCATTTTTGTCATTGGCCGAGTTTGCCATGAATAACCGTAGATAGGAGTCCACTAATAAGTCGACATTTTTTTGGTGCATATGGATGCCCTCCGCAGTTTGGCACATTTTCTGGTACTAAGACGTCTGGTATACCTGAAGAGGAAAGATTCTCCTTTTTGTTGTCATCTATTTGGCAGAGGATTCAAAACAATTTTAATAAAATGGGCAAAAAGTATAAACCTATGGCTGACAAGAGACGTATGAGTTGTCCGGACCTGAGAGTCCACAAGAAACATTAAGTTAAAGGTATCCTCTTGGAAGTTGGGGCCAAGGTTTATTGGGCCATACAAGATCTCTTCCATTATTAATCCGGTTGCTTTTCTTCTTGAGTTTTCGCAGACTTTGAAGATTCCTAATGTGTTTCACAAGTCATTACTGAAAAGATATGTTGAATCTGCTGAACCGTCCTCCCTGCCACCACCTCCTGTCACAATGGATGGTAATGAGTTTCAGATTGCCAGGATAGTGAACTCACGTATTCTTCGTGGATCTCTTCAGTATCTCGTGCATTGGAAGGGTCCAGAGGAATGAATGTGGGTTCCTGCGATAGATGTGAATGCCAGTTGCCTTGTGAAGGCATTTTACAGGGCGCATCCTGATAAAGTCGGTTCTAGGTGTCCGGAGCCCACCCGTAGAAGGGGGGGGGAGGTTACTGTCATGGTGCCACCTGTGAGAGAGGTGAGAAGATCAGATAGACTTGCTGCATGTGATGCTATCTGACAGGTCTCTCTGCTTTCCTCTATGTATGTTGTTTTTTGGCAGGATCTCACCTTTCCTTAGGTGCCGCTGGTTATCAGTGATGAGGCTCTTTTAGGTCCGCCTCACACTGCTGACCATGCGGTTGATAGTTTCTGTTTAGAGTTTCTAGAGCTTGGTTGTCTTGGTTCTCCTGCTTCTCCATTCATCTCTAAGCTAAGTACTTGTTGCCTCTGTAGTTTGTTATTCTCTGGTGTGTGTTATTTCTAGGCCTCAGGGAGACACAGGTTCCTGTGGAGGGAACCAGCTGTCTCATCTCCTGCTACCTATCCTAGGGATCGTCAGTTTTAGCAGGGCATAATGTATCCGGCATACAGTATGAGCATTTCCACCATCAGGATCTGCTCATACTGGTAGGAGTTAGGGAAAGGCCTAGGGATTACAAGGAGGTCACCATCCCTCTTCCTTAGCTTTTGAGGCCTAGTCTGTTTTCTATTGGTTGTTCTGTGTATTTGTTGTTTTCCCCTTCCCCTTTAACCTGTGACAATATGGCAGCAGCATGAGGAGACCACAGAGTGGCAAGGTGACATAGTGTGGAGATAGCAGCTGCAGTAGTAGACCACAGAGTGGCAAGGTGACATAGTGTGCAGATGGCAGCAGCAGGATCCCACAGAGTGGCAAGTTGACATAGTGTGGAGATGGCAGTAGCAGCAGCAGCAGCAGCATGCGGAGACCAGAGAGTGGTGAGTTGACATAGTGTGTAGATGGCAGCAGCAGCAGCATTAGGAGACCACAGAGTGGCAAGTTAACATAGTGTGGAGATGGCCGCAGCAGCAGCAGCAGCAGCATCAGGAGGATACCACAGAGTGGTAAGGTGACATAATGTGGAGAAGGCAGCTGCAGCAGCAGGATCCCACAGAGTGGTAAGGTGACATAGTGTTGAGATGGCGGCAGCAGCATGAGAGGAGCACAGAATGGCAAAGTGACATATTGTGGAGATGGCAGCAGCAGGACGAGACCACAGAGTGGCAAGGTGACATAGTTTGGAGATGGCAGCAGCAGCAGCAGAATCAGGAGGATATCTTAGAGTGGCAAGGTAACATAGTGTGGATATGGCAGCAGCAGGAGGTGATCACAGAGTGGCAAGGTGACATAGTTTGGAGATGGCAGCAGCAGCTTCATCAGGAGACTTGAAAGTGACCCAGTAACAGAGTGGGGCGGTGGGTGGCAATATCAGTACCCGCTGAAAAAAGTGGGTAAAATAAGGAGCTCTTGGCATCAGATGTGTGGCATCAGGCAGGTGGCAGCATTAAAGTAGTAGCTGAGGCAGGTAGTCAGAAGAAAATGGTCTATTGCATCAAAGTGTTGGTGTGACAACATGGATGATCTAGTCTGATGCATCAGGAATTGGTGGTTGTAAATCCTGGCTGATCCACGCCTGATTCATCTTGACAAAGGTCAGTCTCTCCACATTTTGGGTGGACAGGCGAGTTCTCCTTGTGGTAACTATGGCCCCCGCCGCACTAAACACCTGTTCTGATGCCACACTACTAGCCGGGCAAGACAGCTTTTCCAGGGCAAACTCTGCTAGTTGCGGTCATAAATCCAATTTGGCTACCCAATAGTCCAGCGGATCTTCAATGTGGGGTGGCAGGGTGCTGTCCAAGTATGCCACCATCTGTTGGTTCAGGTGCTGTTCCAGGTCTCCCTGCTGCTGGTGAGTAGTTTCTTCACTATGCGGGTGAATAAAGCTACTCATGAGCGACTCAAGACTCAGGCTGCTGTTGATGGAGCTGGTACTGCTCCTGCCACCCCACCCCTCCCCAGCAGCCATGGCCGTGGAACGTGAATGCAGAGGGTCCCCCTGGTCAGACTTGTGAGAGGATGGATGATGGGGCCGATAGGCAGTGGCCAACTGACTACATAGGATGTCTCTGTAGTAGTTTAGTTTTTCTGGTAACGAGGGTCCAACAAGGTGGAGATCCAGAAGTCATCCCTCTGCCGAATGGTGACAATTTGGCTGTCACTACGCAAGCAAGTGAGCATGCAATGGGCCATTTGTGCAAGTGACTCGGAGGGACTCCCTGTCTCCATCTCCACTGCACACTGCCACGGTGCACCTGGGTCCTCTGTGTCCGTCTTCCTCATCATCCTGTACCTCCTCTGGCTGCTCCTGCTCCTCCTGTCCTGTCAGCTGAGTAGAAAAACCACCCATTTGGCTACACATTGCCTGTGCTCTAATGTCCTCCTCCCCCTCCTCTTCCAGTTCAGCCCCCACAGGGCTCATGTGGCCATGAGATCTAGGCACCACGTCTCTTGTCCTCTGACCAGCCATTGTTACCACAATCTGTTCCAGGACATGAAGTGGTGGAATTACGTAGTTCATCCCGTACTCCTGGCGACTGACAAATAATGTGGTATCCTCAAAGGGCCTGAGCAAACGGCAGGTGTCACACATGAGCTGCCAGTGGCTGACATCAAAGTTACACAAGGGAGTACTCCTATCTGCTTGCATCATCAAGAAATCGTCGATGGCCTTTCTCTGTTTGTATAGTTGGTCCAACATATGGAGGGTGGAAACGTCGCAGATCAGCTTATGTTGGGGGATGCCCTTCTTCCACTGCAACTAAAAGAGGGTGTGCTTTGTGGTATACAAGTGGCTTAAGTGCATGCAAAGTTTCCTGCCTTCAGGAACCACTGGACAACCAGATTGAACACGTGTGCCATGCAGGGCGCATGGCTCAGCCTTCCTTGACGCAGCACCGACACAATGTTCTTCCTGTTGTCAGTCACCATAGTTCCAATTTTGAGTTGTCGAAGAGAAAGCCAGGATTCGATTTCTTGATGCATCACATGGAGCAGTTGCTCCCCTGTGTGACTCCATTCGCCAAGAAAACTCAGGTGCAGAACAGTGTGACACCGCCGAGCCCTGCACATGTGGTATGCTGGAGGGGCACTGTGACTTGTCCCTGCAGTGGAGGCTGAGGACATGGTGTAGGATGAGGAGGCAGAGGAACAACAGCGTGACAACGTGGAGGAGGCATGACCTGTCCAAGTTTCTGGTGTGGCTGGTGTGGCTGTGCAGGAACCACATCCACCCAGTGGCAGAAAAGGACATGTATTGTCCCTGACTGTAGTTACAGCTCCACACGTCGGCGGCGGCTCAAGGACTGGCCCACCTTCTGTTCTACATGTGTGTGCAGGGATGGTACTGCCTTTTTCATAAAGAAATAACGGCTTGGGACTCTACACCTCGGCTCGGCACAAGCCATTAGTTCTCTGAAAGTTGCAGAGTCCACCACTTGGAAAAGTAGGTACTGAAGCACCAGCAACTTGGAAAGGAGCACGTTCAGCTTCTGCGCCATTGGATGCATGCACGCATACTGTTGTTTTTTTTGGCAATTGCTTCGGTGATTGATTGCTGAAGGAATGACTGACTAGGAGTAGGAGTCAAATGAAGAAAATCGCAGCACTCCAATGTCTTGCAATAGAAACTTCTTTATTCCACCTCAGAGACGCGACGTTTCGACTCACTTGGAGTCTTTATCAAGCATAGAGTGTATAACAAGTGACAGACAGATATACCCAGTACATGAGGGGACAAGAGGGCTGTCAACGCCTCCCCCTTAATGATGTCATTCACAGTGTAGTAAAAATTGAGGAGTAGGAGCATCTGAAAAACAGCAGAAGATGGGATTGGCAGATATCTCCCTTCGGCTGAGGTGATGGAGCCTTGACTGGCTGAAACTGGGTGTGTGCCAGTGGGTGATGTAGCGGTTGCTGCGGCAGGCTGGACCACCATATCGGAGCCACGGTTCTCATCAATGTATGGCGACCCTGTGTATATTGACGCAGGGCCGTAGTGCCAACATTAGCACTCTGTCCACGCTTCACCTTCTACCCACAGATGCGACATATGGCCACGTTCACCTCCTCTGGTGCTTTGAAAAAAAACTGCCACACCGCCGAGTAGGTGATTTTCCCCCAACAGTCTGCACTGACCCATTGCTACCGACGTTGCGTCTGTGAACCTCTGCACCACTACTTCCCGGGCAGGTAGGCTGCTGCGAAGCAGGTGGTCTACCTCAGGAACGTTTGGCTACCGACCTCCCACTGCTGACTCCCAGCCATGCTCCCACCTTGCTGGCTCTGCGGCTTCTTCACGGGCAAGCTGACACCCTCTTCTCCTGATGATGATGAAGCCCCTTCTGCACCCGTCTCCCAAGTGCGATCGGCTTCATCATCATCGATTAGGGTCTGCACATAACTTATGTCCTCCTCAACGGCCTCTGGCTTAGGAGCCTGACGACTCTCAGCACAAGCTCCCGTGCCAGTCTCCTCATCACTACTTGCCCAACTAGCGGAGGAAGCAACGAATATATATATTTTTTGTACTGAAATAGGCCACTAAATTAAATAGACAACTGCGTCTATTTTTTAAGTATTGGAGTGAAATAAGACAATAAACGCTTTCAGCGCAAATAACACCAAATTTAAGCTGTATCTATTTTTCTCGTATTGTAGTAAAATATGACAATAAACGCTTTCAGCGCAAATAACACCAAATTTGAGCTGCGTCTATTTTTCTTATATTGTAGTGAAATATGGCAATAAACGCTTTTAGCGCAAATAACACCAAATGTGAACTGCGTCTATTTTTGACATATTGAAGGGAAATAAGACAATAAACGCTTTCAGCGCAAATAACACCAAATGTGAACTGCTTTTTTTTTTGACGTATTGGAGTAAAATAAGACAATAAACGCTTTTAGCGCAAATAACACCAAATTTGAGCTGCGTCTATTTTTCTCGTATTGTAGTGAAATATGGCAATAAACGCTTTTACTACAAGTAACACCAAATATGAACTGCATCTATTTTTGACGTATTGGAGTGAAATAACACAATAAACGCTTTTAGTGCAACTAACACCAAATGTGAGCTGCATCTATTTTTCTCGTATTGTCGTGAAATATGGCAATAAACGCTTTATAGCGCAAATAACACTAAATGTGAACTGCGTCTATTTTTGACGTATTGGAGTGAAATAAGATAATAAACGCTTTCAGCGCAAATAACACCAAATGTGAACTGCGTCTATTATTGACGTATTGGAGGGAAATAAGACAATAAACGCTTTCAGCGCAAATAACACCAAATTTGAGCTGCGTCTATTTTTCTCGTATTGTACTGAAATATGTCAATAAACGCTTTTAGCGCAAGTAACACCAAATGTGAACTGCGTCTATTTTTCTCGTATTATAGTAAAATATGGCAATAAACGCTTTTAGCGCAAATAACACCTAATGTGAACTGCGTCTATTTTTCTCGTATTGTAGTAAAATATGACAAGAAATGCTTTTAGCGCAAATAACACCAAATGTGAACTGCGTCTATTTTTCTCATATTGTAGAGAAATACCGTATGACAATAAACACTTTCAGCGCAAATAAAACCAAATGTTAACTGCATCTATTTTTCTCGTATTGTAGTGAAATATGACAATAAACGCTTTCAGCGCAAATAACACCAAATGTGAACTGCATCTATTTTTCTCGAATTGTAGTGAAATACGACAAGAAACGCTTTTAGCGCAAATAGCAGCAAATAGTAACTTAATCTATTTTTCTCTTTTTCTCTAGAAATATGGCAATAAACATTTTTAGTGCAAATAACACCAAATGTGAACCGCGTCTATTTTTCTCGTATTGTAGTGAAATATGACAATAAATACTTTTAGCACAAATAACACCAAATGTGAACTGTGTGTATTTTTCTGTGTATTTTTCTGGTATTGTAGTGAATTATGACAAGAAACGATTTTAGCGCAAATAACAACAAACGTGAACTGCGTAAATATTTCTCGTATTGTATTGAAATAGGCCACTAAATTATATCAGCACAGTTAACAGCAAAAGTGATCTGCGTATCTATTTATCTTTTTCCACAGATAAAAGCCACTAAAGGCTTTTCAACATAGCACTTTCACCCCAATAACTAATTGCTGGAATGCAGAGCTGTATTATGAGACTATCTGGATCCCCAAGTAATGTTTCCCTGCACTTTTAAATCGCTTTTTTTCATAATGAGGATTTTCCAATGACTCTGCCTAGCACCTGCACACGTCTCTCCCTGCCTGTGAAATGATTCCTCTCACTATCCTTTCCCTTCACCTGTAAATCGCTTCTTTCCTTTTTTTTTAACAATAGGTTTTTCTTTAACTCTGCCTAGCCCCTGCATACACATCTGTCCCTGAGCAAAGTATGATACTTAATGGCAGAATCTAAGATGGCCACCGTATTTATAGGGCTGTGACATCACCGGGCTTCTGATTGGCTGCATGCATGGCATTATGG
The DNA here is from genome assembly GCA_033119425.1 of Bufotes viridis. Lineage (NCBI taxonomy): Eukaryota > Metazoa > Chordata > Amphibia > Anura > Bufonidae > Bufotes > Bufotes viridis. The sequence goes on from CM065589.1 coordinate 267,410,161, forward strand.
GTCATCCCGCCTTCCCAGAGTTCCTTGCGCCATGTCCTCACACGTGTAGCCACCTTTTTAGCTGCCACTGTAACAGGCTAGCCGCCATGTTAGGAAAAATTGTGATTCGTTACCACAAAGCGCGAGGAAATTCATTCAGAATCTAATTTTTCCTGAAATTCGGAGCGAATTTGACTTCATCAGCTTCAATTCGCTCATCTCTAATTACAATTGAACATAAAATGTTTCATGTGAAATATAACTATAAATTTATTGTAATGTGACAATATGGCCCATCGCAACAATATAGAAGTTTTGATTTTACAGACTATACTATTGAAAAGATGAATGCTGGAATCCAAAGTATCAATCACATATGCATCAATTTTCATGAGTGCTACAGAAAAATATATCATATGTAGTATAATTTGTTCCCAGTTATGCCTTATGGAAATCGTCATTGTATGTTAAGCTAATTAGCCCCTGGGTGCAACAAGGGTGGTGGTGTTGAACTGCATAGCACCCAAGGCTCCATTTCTTTTCATTCCTGGCCATGACCCCACCACTTTGACTGACAGGGCCAGGCAATGAAGATGTACACATGTCTGGCCCTTGAGCCTCCTTACAGAGCATTCAGAGTAGGCACTGTACGTAGCTGCAGCACCTGGGGATCTCCAGCCATGTACAATGAGGGCGCCAAATGTGCTCCCATATGACTTTAGAGCCAGGTCTAAGTACTTCTTCGGTGCCTGGTCCTGGGGGTGCGGCCGGGAAAGAAATGGAGCAAAGTCTCAGGTGATTTTTTGCATCCAGGGGTAAATTAGCATACATTAAAACAGGACAATTGTCGCCCCCAAGCATCTTGGAAAAATGCTGTGAAACTGCAGAAAAATTTTAGCTGTTTTTATTTACAACATCCCATAAATGGTCATGTGTCCTGTAGTGCAGGGTTCCTCAACTCCAGTCCTCAGGGCCCACTTGCCGGTCAGGATTTAGGAGTATCCCACAGAATGCAACTGATGTTATACCTGGTGATATTAGAAGTTGACACAACTTCTTTGGAGGCATACATTACTGTGTATAATGTGCATTTCAAATGTCTGCATTTTAGGAGCAAAGATTTATCCTGTGGAAACTCATCAGAGAACCAACTAGTGAATCATTTTTGTCTCAATGTCACTTTTTTATGGGACACAATACCTCCAAGAGACCTAGATCATGGAACAGGAAGATAGTGTTAATGATTTGGAAAATGTTTTTAACACGTTAGTTTTTGTTTAGTTTTTGTTTAGATATATAGAGAATTAATACTCAGTGCAGTTTCAAATGACAAAGTCCTATCTTTACATACAAAATATTACAACAGCAATGATTAATAAAAAAAGAAAATGTTAAAAGTGATGAGTATGATTTACAGTATATATTACATGTAAATTTTTTATTCGGATTAAGGCTGCTTAAATGAAGACACAAATGGCATTATAATTAGGTTTAAATTTAAACCTAATTATAATGCCATTTGTGTCTTCATTTAAGCAGTATATCGAATAAAGTACATGTAATATATACTGTAAATCATACTCATCACTGTAACATTTTCTTTTATTAGTCATTGCTGTTGTAATATTTTGTATGTAGATAGGACTTTGTCATTTGAAACTGCACTGAGTATTAATTCTCTATATATCTAAACAAAAACTAAACAAAAACTAACGTGTTAAAAACATTTTCCAAATCATTAACACTATCTTCCTGTTCCATTCTGGTTGTGATCAATTTTTTAACCTTCTCAGATCTTCGCTGCAATATGTATCAAAGTTATTACACATGCAGTAGTACCTTTTATCTGTCTCACAAAGTTATTACACATACAGTAGTACCTTTTATCTGTCTCACATTACCCTGCTGTCCTGCCAGTGTTATATCGTTTTTCTGCGCTATCTGCTCTGTCATGGCTTCTTCCCTTCCTTCAATGTGCCGAACCCAAGCTTTTCAAACAAACTACATTTCCCATGATTCCCTAGTGGGACTATACAAGTGTGTGCGCACATTCACGGCACTGCCGTGAACAGCCTGTTGGATCCGTCCTGCCGCTAGTTCATGTGTGCCACCGGACTGCCGCTCTGTCCCCATTGACTATAATTGGGGTGAGGGCGGAGTTCTGGCGGCAGCACGGCAGAAAGGCCGCCAGACTAAAAGTGCGACATGCAGTACTTTTAGTCCGGCTGCCTTTCGCCGGAACAGCCTGACTGACTCCCCTTCCGCTAGTTTGAAACTAGCCTTAATAAAGCCGCATAGCTGGTGGAGGATCCTCTGAAGTTATGTAAAGACGCATATCCAGCGCCAGTTCTAAATCTAAGACCGCTTCCGAGCTGGCTTACATTTAGACCATTTTCTACGCCTAAAACAGGCCTTAGAACCTGGTGAATGAGACATGCCATGCCCACAATTTTAGACCTGGCATGGCATGTCTCAGGAAAAGTCGCTTAATTTAGGTGTATTTCAGCAAAGTAAATGACCCCCTATGTGTCTTTCCTCATAGTCTATTCTAGAATCAAGAAGTTGAAAGGCTAGAGTGTTTTCAATAACAATTAATACCCTTTATTTCTTATGATGTCTTTCCTCGGCACAATAATGCCACATTTCAATAGTTTGGCCTCTCTCCAAAATGGCAATCTCTTGAAGAGACTATTCAAGCCCTTTGTGTTAATGGTAGATACTCCGAATACCATTGTTCTGCAATGAAAAAATATACTTAGTACAGCTAGGATAGCAACCCTTAATGCATTTAAAATACAGTTCTTCTGCATTTTCATAAATTGTGTCAAATAAATACAATAACGTACAATATAAGTAATGGTGAACTCACAGATCAAGTGAATTATTTCAAGTGAATAATTTCCAAAGAGTCCATTTCTACTTGAGCCCAGTGGACAGAGCATATCCATCCACTATATAAAGGGGACGGATTATACATCGAAAATACGAAAACAGATCCAAGACCTGAAAAGGGAATAGAAAAATAATAAAGAGCTATAGTAAACTCACCACCTTGACAAATGGGAATGAGAATCCTTGAAATGTCAGTAGTAAAGTGTAGATGGCTTATTTTCTTCGAAGAGCTTGTGATGGTCCATTCTTTGCAAAGGGAACCTGCATTCTTTTTTAGCAGGGATTAGTATCTTTATCCAGTGGGAAAAGAGATCACTTCTGGAGGAAATCCAAGATATCTTTGAATGAAGACAGCGTATAATTAACTTTGTTTTTTTTGTTTTCGTGGCTTATGAAAATTCCCTGTATTGTTTGAGGGAACATCACATCAGTGGCGGATCCAGAGCCTGGTCTCGGGAGGGGCACTACCCCAGGCAATTGGAACTTATGGGGCCCCTGTGTCCCCGCCCACCCTCAAGCCACACCCACACACAGCCCCACCCATATATCGCGCCCATACCTCTTACGTCCAGTGACTTCTCCTTTGATGTAGATGTTCTCTTTCCTCATCTTCTCCTTTCAGACCAGGCCACCATTTCTCTGTCATTTTCCGTCTCTGCAGTTTAACAAAAAATAAATCTTAGTTTACTACTTTTCCATCATCCTCCCATCTTCTGGACAAAACATCCCACTACCTCAAATACTGTGCCGATGTGGTCCCCAATAGTGCCCCCAATAATAAGTGTCTCTCCACCCATCATCATGTGCCAGTGACAACCCCCCCCCCCATGTGCCTTTATCATGTGCCAAACAACACCCCCATGTGCCAGTAGGGTCATGTGCCAAACAATCCCCTCCCATGTGCCAGTATTATGTGCCAAACAATCCCCCCCATCTGCCAGTATCATGTGCCAAATCCCCCCCCCCCTCCAGTGCCAGTATCATGTGCCAAATCCCCCCCCCTCCAGTGCCAGTATCATGTGCCAAATCCCCCCTCCAGTGCCAGTATCATGTGCCAAATCCCCACCCAGTGCCAGTATCATGTGCCAAATCCCCGACCCAGTGCCAGTATCATGTGCCAAATCCCCCGACCCAGTGCCAGTATCATGTGCCAAATCCCCCTCCAGTGCCAGTATCATGTGCCAAATCCCCCTCCAGTGCCAGTATCATGTGCCAAATCCCCCCAGTGCCAGTATCATGTGCCAAATTCCCCCTCCAGTGCCAGTATCATGTGCCAAATCCCCCTCCAGTGCCAGTATCATGTGCCAAATCCCCCCTCTAGTGCCAGTATCATGTGCCAAATCCCCCCTCCAGTGCCAGTATCATGTGCCAAATCCCCCAGTGCCAGTATCATGTGCCAAATCCCCCCTCCAGTGCCAGTATCATGTGCCAAATCCCCCTCCAGTGCCAGTATCATGTGCCAAATCCCCCTCCAGTGCCAGTATTATGTGCCAAATCCCCCTCCAGTGCCAGTATCATGTGCCAAATCCCCCTCCAGTGCCAGTATCATGGGCCAAATCCCCCTCCAGTGCCAGTATCATGGGCCAAATCCCCCTCCAGTGCCAGTATCATGGGCCAAATCTCCCCCTCCAGTGCCAGTATCATGGGCCAAATCTCCCCCTCCAGTGCCAGTATCATGGGCCAAATCCCCCACAGTGCCAGTGCCAGTGCCAGTATCAGTATCTTTAAAAAAAAAAAAAAAAAACACAAAACAAGACACTAATACTTACCTCCATCCGTCACAGCGATGCAATGCAGGCCTCTTCCGGCCTGTGTCCCGCTCTGTACAGCTCACAGGCGGCGTGATGACGTCATCGCGCCGCCTGCACCAACATCTGATAGGCTGCGGGCCTAGTGCCGGCAGCCTATCAGAGGAGCAGGGAAGGGAGACGCCTCTCCCTCCCTGCCCCACAGCGCAGCCGTCTGTATCGCTGTCCTGAGGACGGCGATACAGATGACTATGGAGATGAACGCTTCCACAATGGAAGCGTTCATCTCCTTGTGCCCTGCCGCTGCTGCCCAGTGCCCACATTCTCGGGGGGGCAATTGCCCCGTTGCCCCCCCCCCTGGATCCGCCAATGCATCACATTGATCATTAGATACAGAAATATTTTGAAATAGCTTGAAAAGATTTGTGTCTGCAGACGGTGCTTTGTAATGGCTTCTTTCAAGTGGCAGATATGCAGCCTCACTGTTACATCTTTAGGGGCTGTTTAAGGTACACTTCATTTGGTGAGCTCTATAAATAAGCATATCTCTTTGCTCCTCATCTGGATGAATTGCACCAAAAAAGTCAATAAGAAAGTCTTTTAAGGTTCCATTCACACATCCGTAGAATGGGTCCGTATCCATTCCGCAATTCTGTGGAACGGGTGCGGACCCATTCATTCTCAATGGGGACGGAAAGGATGTGGACAGCACACATTGTACTGTTCTTCCGGTCCGAGGCTCCCGAAAATAATAGAACATGTCCTATTCTTGTCCGCAATAGCGGACAAGAATAGGCATTTCTATAGGGGTGCCGGCCAGGTGTATTGCGGATCTGCAATACAGTACGGACGTGTGAATGGACCCTAAATCATATGAATTCAAGACTCCTTCTGAATCTGAGATTGTTTGACCTACAGAAATTTTGTAAGTCAGTTAATTTTAGATCATCTTCAGCCTCATTGTCGAGCCTATCTTCTGAGGAGAGAGTGCCTGTGCTCCTATTGGGGCGTGCTGATCTCCTGCAACCTTTGACATTATCCTCCAGCAGAATGTTATGCTTGAGAAGAGAAGTAAGCGTCTTCCTCAGTGCAGGACATCTTTCACTGGTCTGGTGTGTAGTGCTGTCTCACCGGTGAAACAAACCAGTATTTGGATGTGAGGGAAATCTGGCATCATTTGGCCACATCTCGCTGTTGGAAGAAATAGATCTAACTTGGAACAAGTTGCTACCCACTTTTTTTTCTGGACATATCAACAGCCAGGTTTGTTCTGCAGGCTTTTAACAGTTCAAACTGTTCAAAATTGTTGTGAGCTGCTCTAGTTTTATACAGGGCTTGGAGCAAAGGGATTGCAAACTTAACTGTAGAAACCAGTGCCAGACCGCAGCTGCCAAGGCCAATAAGATTATGGGTTACATCAAACGGGACATAGACGCCCGTGATGAGAACATGGTCCTATTACTTTACAAATCACTAGTCAGACCACACATGGAGTATTTTGTACAGTTCTGGGCTCCTGTGAACAAGGCAGACATAGCAGAGTTGGAGAGGGTTCAGAGGAGGGCAACTAAAGTAATACCTGGAATGGGGGGGACTACAGTACCCAGAAAGATTATCAAAATTATTGTTATTCACTTTGAAAAAAAGACGACTGAGGAGAGATCTAATAACTATGTATAAATATATCAGGGGTAAGTACAGAGATCTCTCCGATCATCTATTTAGCCCCAGGACTGTGACTGTAACGAGGGGACATCCTCTGCGTCTGGAGGAAAGAAGGTTTGTACACAAACATAGAAGAGGATTCTTTACGGTAATAGCAGTGAGACTATGGAACTCTCGGCCTGAGGAGGTGGTGATAGTGAGTTCACTAAAAGAGTTGGGCCTGGATGTATTTCTGTAGTGTAATATTATAGGTTATAGCTACTAGAGATGGGTCGTTGATCCAGGGAGTTATTCTGATTGCCCTTATTGGCTTCTACATACCTCATGTTCTTTTTTTTGCCTTCCTCTGAATCAACTTGCAGGATAACAGGCTGAACTAGATGGAGAGATTTCTTTTTTTCAGCCGTATAAACTCCAGTATGTTACTATCATCAATTATCTGATGTGTTTGCTTTGCAGCCACGCTGCTTTGGCAAATTATTTTAATGTCCTCATTGCTGGTTCTTCTTTGGTTTCATCTTCTTTCTTCTTCAGTGTGCATATCATAAGATTCTTCTCCATCAACTTGTCTTGCTGTGTCATAATGGGGTATTGAGTGCAGAATGATGAGATAAAACTTTTTATTTTTTTATTTTAGCACAAGGCTGCAATATAACAAAATGTGAAAGGGTCTGAAGATCTGTCAAGTGACCCTGACACATTGAATAACGTCCCTGGACAAAGGACTGAAGTAAGCAGCATGCAGATTCAGGTTGACCATGTGCATTGTCTATTAATAATAGGACTTGAAATTGCAACCTTTCATCCAAATATTTTTTTCAGCGTTGAAGCACTGGTGAGCCATTCCATAAACAATATGGCTGCCTCCAAAGCTTTCTGATTTTGTTACCATAAAACAGGCAGAAAATGTTGTTTTTGTTTCTCGGATGGTGTTGGTTGTTTGTTCTGTGCAAAACAGCTTGGCCTTAACATATACCTTAAAGCAGGGGTGCAGAACCTGCGGCCTGGGGGCCACATGCGGCTCTCGATATCATTCTGTGTGGCCCCCAACCATCTGGTGACAGACTTGTATGCCTATGTCTTATGGCTGCTCACATGCATTTTTCATGTATTCTCTCATTAGATGGGAATCCTGGAAGTGAAACTAGACATTTATGATAAATACAGTATGTTCCATACGCCATAAGTATAGTATTTCAGTTGGTAATACCCCTTTAACTTTTATTTTCAGCCATTGGGATTCCTTCAGTCATGTGATCCCCAACCAGAAAAGGTTGTACACCCCTGCCTTAAAGCATTGCCACATAGTGACAAAGTAATAGGAAGCCTGTCAGTCATCTTTAGCATACATAACTATTGCTTAAGTACTTTAAGCAGTACAACATCATTCAAACTTTGATGGATATGCAAATGAGGCAACATGTGCCCAGCTGGGTATTTTCAATCTTTCAAAGAGCTCTTCTCCTGGTCCCAATTCCTCCTCTTGCGCTCACAATCCTTCCTCTCAGTCTGCGATGTTCCCCTCCACTCTGCCTGCAAAGTCACAGACTGGCAATCTTTTAAACTAAAGAAAATTCAAGGATGGCACCTCCACATACCATGCATTGATCTTTTGCTCCTCCGCATTATTAATAAACTGTACTAGACGCACTTAGTATAGTTTTAGATGAAAATGCATAAGCGCACTCACCATGTCAAGTGGTGAAGCACCACATGGCGACCATCGCAGCTACAGCACCAGACCCACAGGTGGCGTGACTCAGCAGCCCAACAACATCCCTGATGTCAGCCCCCTTTAGCTCTGGGTCACACCAATACACAGGCAATTTTTAATTTGCAGGAGACTGCATAAGGCCACACACACACAAGCAATTTCAATGTGAGAAACTCACAGAGGGTGTCAGTGTGAGGTCCTGTTCTGACCTCCTCTCCTCTGACAGGATCTCACAGCATTACAATGATTTATAAAGCTGTGTAACCCTGACAGTCCTGAAATCTATTGTATTACACTGACAGCATTAGGTCTCCAGAGGAATCAAGGCTTATTTACCATAAGAACTGTAAACATTTGAAATAGGCCTCATGCACACGGCCGTGGGTGTTTTGCGGTCCGCAAACCGCGGATCCGCAAAACACGGAAGCTGCTCCGCGTTCCGTTCCGCAATTTGCGGAACGGAACACGGCCCATTATAGAGATGCCTATTCTTGTCCGCATAACGGACAAGAATAGGACATGCTCTATTTTTTTTGCGGGGGCACGGAACGGAGCAACGGATGCGGACAGCACACGGAGTGCTGTCCGCATCTTTTGCGGCCCCATTGAAATGAATGGGTCCGCGGCCGAGCCGCGAAATATGCGGCTCGGACGCGGACCCGAACAACGGCCGTGTGCATGAGGCCAAAGTCTACCTCAGGAAATTGGTATCATGATTTTTTCATTTGGATGCTTTCGTGTCAAAGTTTTCAGCATTTGGCTGTCATACCATTAAAAACATCAGCAGGAAAATTATTGTATACATGTGTTACATTATTGTAAAAGAACACCATTTGCATTAATGAAGTTAAAAATTCCTAGTTGCATTTTTCAATTTAATAAAGACTTTTATAACATTAGACTAAATATTTTTACTATGTTGTTCTGAATGTCCAATGAGATCATTTTTCATTGCATCACTCTATCACAGCAGAAAATATATGACATACACAGTTTTGTTGGTTTTTATTGATGGTTTTTATTTTACTTTTTTGAATCGGCCTCCTTTTGAAAACAAGAATACCTAGCAACCATCAAAAACCTTTTACAATGCTTTTGCACTAGCATTATGCTTTGTACCACACATAAAAAGGTAAGGTTTCTATCATAAATGTATCCATTAATGGGTACCACATTATGAAAGGATATGAACTCCTAATATATATTCACTTTTGGTTTTCATCCATTCACAGTCCATTAGTACTGTGCAGAACTGTAAACTGCAAATAAAAGTGACATTTTACAGACTTATACAATCCATTAAAATATTGGCAAATAACTAAGCCAGCTTCTAGTGTGGTTAATGAAACCGAATAATAGCAACAAGAGTACAATGTACTATTTATAGACAAAAAAACATATTTTCTTATAATCATTAAATTTATGGGAACGAAAACTCTAGAATATTATTGACATGGAAATCTAAATGTATTATACAAACAAAAGATTTGCCTGCTATAAACTTGTTTTTATATTTGCAAAAAGACTTCAGATTTGTTAGATTTGCTATTTTATTATAGCTCACCATTAGTTATGACAAATTTTTATAAAGGAGAGAAATATATAAAATAATGCTACAGTTCAAGGAGTACGATGCAAGAAGTAGTATAAGGCCTCATAAGGCAAACAGCTGTTTCCGTGCTTAGGTCCACAGAAAACAAAATACGGAATTTGCCCACACTACGGATACCGTCTGAATTCTGTAATTGTCTCACTCACTTCAATAGAAAGGACTGTTCTCATCTACAATACTGACATGAATAGGAAATGTTATATAATGTGTGGAACAGCCCCATAGAACTGAATGAATAGATCGGTGTGCAAATATTACACAGAAGAAAAATACAGTCATGTGCATGAAACCTAAATGTACTTCTTATAGACGTATTATGAAAGGAAAGCATGTGAATAGAGCCATAGCTCACAGTTTACATTGCTTTCCTTAAGAGTCTTAGTGACATATCAAGAGTTTTGATAGTTGAGGCGTCTGAGTGCTGAGACCCCCAACGATTGCTAGAAGAAGGAGAGAGAAGCACTCGCATATTTTGCTCTCTCCCCATTGCAGGAGAGATAGCGAGTTGGGCTCAACCGAAAATCAATGGTCCCATCTCGATTCTGTCTTGTGCAGTGATGAGAAAAAGCATGCTATGTGACAGCTTCTCTCCACATGTTCTAGTGACCGGGGGGGCTCAGCATTCAGAAAAAAATATTTGACATGTCTCTATGACATATTAACATTTTTTAAAAACCCAGTGAAACTTTACACTTTTCACTGATCAAGACAAGGACGCTAAAATGTAACTTTTATTGATTTGATTTAAAACCAGGGTGCTGTGTTGCCATTCATACATGTAAGTGTCTCCTCATCAGACGGTAGGCACAATGTTGCCATTCACATTCCTACCGTCCTATGATTTGTTGTGAGGAGACCACAAACAACACCTGTGGGGTCACAGCAATTGGTCCGTTTAGATATAGACCATGGAAGTGAGCCCACACGTGTATCATGAGGTGATCAACCAGTACACACTCTGCTGTGTGCACGATGGGGGTTGGAGAGACAAGCAACGGTCAAATATTCAGATGACCCCTTGCTGCTCCTACGGAGGCACCTTTATCAAGTAGCATACATAGTAATGCCAGCCGGCTATTAATTCTTTCTAAGTATGCTTACAAAGGTGCTCCTCTGTTGCCCCCAACTACCTCAATAAATCGTTAGGCGGGTCTCCTGTCTCATTGCTCTACGCGTTTCCTCTCTGTAGAATCATCAGGAGCCACAAACATTAAGATACCTGCCTAAGCGCTGCCACACTAACATGCTGTGGCGGCGTCCTCCGGCGCTGTGATGGCCGTGAGCGGCCGCGCCGGCTGCCGCTTCAAATAGCTGAGGCCACACCCTAAGGGGCGGATCGAGGGCAGGGACAGACAAACTGAGCGCCCGCATTCACGTCGCTACTATAGCAACGCCTGACGCTCTGTGTCGCATATTTAGTCCTGCCCCTCCTTCCTTTAACGATATATGGGATATATTCTGGCAAGCTTCTCATCAGAGATTATAATATCGGGAGGGACATCCCCATACAGTTGCTTGGCATCGGGTGAGCCTATATGCTATAAGTTACTCCTCATCTCCTAGGAGAATGCTGGGCATTATGGTACACCTGGCATGAAGCCATACCCCACATACCCACCATATTTAATACTCCAGGGATTGTCTAATGGAGCATTTAAAGCTCACAGTATACCAAAGTATGGGTAAAGTGTATTTTGATTAGTAGAGAATGTAAAACACCTATACTAACAATGGGTTGTGTCATTACTACAGAGCATTGGAGATATACGTTTGATATATGAAACAAAGTATATCACATGATGTCAGTCTGATGCCATGGAAAGTAAACCACAGCAAACAGTAGGATTGGTTATGAGATTCGTTAGAGGGGAAAAGAGGGAGGGAACCCCCTCAGTCTATGAAGCAGGCATAGGAAATCCGATCATTTAGACCCCCGGCTGGACTGTCCCCAGCCTAAAGGTCCACTCTGCTTCTTTACGCAGTACCCGTTGGTCGAAATCCCCACCCCTAGGTGATGGCCTTATGATCTCAATTCCCTGGAAGGAAATCACCTTCATATCTCCTGCATGACACCGATTGATGTGTCTAGCAATGTTGGTGTCTTCCCTTTTGCGGATATCAGCCACATGTTCCCCTATCCTGCGACGAAATTCACGTGTGGTTTTGCCCACATATTGTAGGCCACACGTGCACGTCGCAAGATAGACCAACCCAGAAGATCTACAATTTATAAAGCACCTTATATGATATAGCTGTGCGGTGGTCGTGCTAGTAAAGGTGTTGCCCGTTTTAATAAAAGAACACGCAACACACCCGCTACAGCGAAAGGTGCCCTTGCTAGGGTTGGTGAGCCAAGTACTCGGTGTATGTTCCTGGAAAAACTATGGACCAGCCGGTCCTTAAGGTTCCTCCCTCTTCGGTAGGTCACTGAGGGTCTATCCGAGATGTGTTCTGCCACATCTGGGTCCATTTTTAAGATGTGCCAATGTTTTTCAAGATTCGGGTGACTTGTTCATTTGCACCATCAAATGTCCCTATAAGACGGATAGAGATATCATCCCCCGTTTTTTCTCTTGGGTTCAGTAGTGGCTCTCTCATACATGTGGCAGCATGTTGGTAAGCTGGTGTCAAAACCGACTGTGGATACCCCCGTCTCAGAAACCTACTTTGAAGGTCACGGGCCTTGCATCGAAAATCCGAAATGGACGAGCAATTTCTCCTCACTCGGAGGTATTGTCCTCTTGGTATACCCCGCTTCAGGGGGCCCGGATGCCAACTGCCCCAATGAAGTAAACTATTGGTAGCAGTTGACTTTCGATGCAGGCTGGTGGTTATCTTCCCCTCACTATCTTTCAAGATCACCAGATCCAGAACGGGTTCTTTTAAGAATCTTACTCGGCTTTACAAAGAGAATATCCGCGGGTGGTGGGAAATTCAAACATTGGAGATATATCTCAAAAGCAGTATAGTACCAAGGGGACTTCGTATCCCCCTGCTTCCCACAACACGCTTAAGATCTCCGGAATTTACTAAAAAATGGGAGCATGAATCCATCCAGTCCTCTTTACGGTTGATGACGTTGTTACTGGAGGAGGAGAAAGCACTACATGATAGGAACAGTGCAGTCCTCCAGGAACAAATTGAGGTTGTCAAAAAATTCAGTGAGCATTCAGATTTTTCTAAAAAAGAACAAAATCTTGAACAGACAATACAGAGATATACGGCACAATTGAAGGAGAGGAAACATGGACAATATTTAAGAGATACCACAGACTTTCGTGAAGGTCGCCTATTTGATTACAAGGCGAAACCTGTGAAAGGTCTGGAAGCAGAAACCGAACCCTCTTCTTCAGAAGGGGAAGGGGAGAGCGACTACACCCAACACCCCAGAGGACAGAAACCCCCGGGGAGTGGGGGAAACTACCAAGGAAGGGGGAGTCAGAAACGAGGGAGAGGTGGTCGCTCTAGAGGTAATTTTTTAGGCCAGAGCAATCCCATTTCAACCTATCTACTGAGAGAGAGGAAAGAATAAGCAGTATGTGTCCGAACACATCAATGTCTGTCCCTGCTCAAACCACTAGTGATCCATCTGATGTATTACAGATTATCAATCTGTCGGATAGGGAACTAACAGCAGCCGAATGCGATATTCTCAAAAAAGGCCTATCCTTTGTCCCCACCCCAACCTTTAATTTATTCGGCTGGGTCAAAGACCTAAATCTATTTGCCCGAAAAATTAAATGGAAAAAATTCTTCAAAAGCCATGATCGGCGCCAGTGCGCTGAATTGGGGGTTGAGCTATCAGAATTGGGGGACATTAGAAATTTAGTGGATCTGATGCGAGAAGGCGATCAGGTTCCCGGAGAGGGCCCTTTTACCCAGTTGAGAAATCGCTCGAAGGCGAGCCCACCCATAAATGATGCGACACCAGTCGATGTCTTTCTCAACCTGGTAATTGATGAGTTGAGACGGCTTGTGGGAAGGAAATATAGGTATAACATCACAAGGGATGAGCTGAACGGTTTGTTGTTACTGGAGAATGATCCCTCGATTGTTATAAAAACAGCAGACAAAGGGGGGAACATAGTGGTATTGGGACAGGAAAAATATAAAAAGATGTGTCTGGACATACTTAAAAATAGGGATTGCTATGAGATATTACCTACTAATCCAATGGAGCTATATAAGACTGAGTTACAATCTATACTTAATAAGGCTCTTGCTTCCAGGCTTATTAACAAGACAGAGCATGAGGCCTTGCTACCCAAACACCCGCAGGTGGCCTGTTTTTACAGCCTCCCGAAAGTACATAAGGGGCTCATTCCCCTTAGAGGGAGACCAATTGTTTCAGGTATGAATAGCCTCACTCAGGGAGCGAGTAATTATGTTGAAATCATATTAAAACCGTTTGTACAGTCTCTACCATCCCATGTGAGAGATTCAATGGAGATTGTAAACAAATTGGATGGCCTCCATGTCGAGGACACGGTCATGTTGGCCAGCCTCGATGTGGAGGCCCTCTATAGCTCCATCCCACATGAGAGTGGCATGAATGCGGTACGCTACTTCCTTCAGCAGAGGGGTAGTGAATATGGTGCTCACAATGAGCTTGTGATTGAGCTCCTGAACTTTGTCTTGTGCCACAATGTGTTTACATTTGATCGTCGCCTCTTCCGCCAGCTCAGGGGGGTGGCCATGGGAAGTCCCTGTGTGCCATCCTATGCTAACCTTTACCTGGGCTGGTGGGAGAGGGAGATCGTTTTCGGCGAGCAGAACCAAAATTGGTCTTCATGTATCACATTGTGGCTAAGATTTATAGATGATATTTTGATCTTTTGGACAGGCTCAGAGTCTGAATTCAGGGAATTTGTCCGGTCCCTCAATATTAACAACTGTGGTTTATACTTTACATTTGAGATAAATCCCAATCAAATCACCTTTCTGGATCTGGTGATCTTGAAAGATAGTGAGGGGAAGATAACCACCAGCCTGCATCGAAAGTCAACTGCCACCAATAGTTTACTTCATTGGGGCAGTTGGCATCCGGGCCCCCTGAAGCGGGGTATACCAAGAGGACAATACCTCCGAGTGAGGAGAAATTGCTCGTCCATTTCGGATTTTCGATGCAAGGCCCGTGACCTTCAAAGTAGATTTCTGAGACGGGGGTATCCACAGTCGGTTTTGACACCAGCTTACCAACATGCTGCCACATGTATGAGAGAGCCACTACTGAACCCAAGAGAAAAAACGGGGATGATATCTCTATCCGTCTTATAGGGACATTTGATGGTGCAAATGAACAAGTCACCCGAATCTTGAAAAACATTGGCACATCTTAAAAATGGACCCAGATGTGGCAGAACACATCTCGGATAGACCCTCAGTGACCTACCGAAGAGGGAGGAACCTTAAGGACCGGCTGGTCCATAGTTTTTCCAGGAACATACACCGAGTACTTGGCTCACCAACCCTAGCAAGGGCACCTTTCGCTGTAGCGGGTGTGTTGCGTGTTCTTTTATTAAAACGGGCAACACCTTTACTAGCACGACCACCGCACAGCTATATCATATAAGGTGCTTTATAAATTGTAGATCTTCTGGGTTGGTCTATCTTGCGACGTGCACGTGTGGCCTACAATATGTGGGCAAAACCACACGTGAATTTCGTCGCAGGATAGGGGAACATGTGGCTGATATCCGCAAAAGGGAAGACACCAACATTGCTAGACACATCAATCGGTGTCATGCAGGAGATATGAAGGTGATTTCCTTCCAGGGAATTGAGATCATAAGGCCATCACCTAGGGGTGGGGATTTCGACCAACGGGTACTGCGTAAAGAAGCAGAGTGGACCTTTAGGCTGGGGACAGTCCAGCCGGGGGTCTAAATGATCGGATTTCCTATGCCTGCTTCATAGACTGAGGGGTTCCCTCCCTCTTTTCCCCTCTAACGAATCTCATAACCAATCCTACTGTTTGCTGTGGTTTACTTTCCATGGCATCAGACTGACATCATGTGATATACTTTGTTTCATATATCAAACGTATATCTCCAATGCTCTGTAGTAATGACACAACCCATTGTTAGTATAGGTGTTTTACATTCTCTACTAATCAAAATACACTTTACCCATACTTTGGTATACTGTGAGCTTTAAATGCTCCATTAGACAATCCCTGGAGTATTAAATATGGTGGGTATGTGGGGTATGGCTTCATGCCAGGTGTACCATAATGCCCAGCATTCTCCTAGGAGATGAGGAGTAACTTATAGCATATAGGCTCACCCGATGTCAAGCAACTGTATGGGGATGTCCCTCCCGATATTATAATCTCTGATGAGAAGCTTGCCAGAATATATCCCATATATCGTTAAAGGAAGGAGGGGCAGGACTAAATATGCGACACAGAGCGTCAGGCGTTGCTATAGTAGCGACGTGAATGCGGGCGCTCAGTTTGTCTGTCCCTGCCCCTCGATCCGCCCCTTAGGGTGTGGCCTCAGCTATTTGAAGCGGCAGCCGGCGCGGCCGCTTCACGGCCATCACAGCGCCGGAGGACACCGCCACAGCATGTTAGTGTGGCAGCGTTTAGGCAGGTATCTTAATGTTTGTGGCTCCTGATGATTCTACAGAGAGGAAACGCGTAGAGCAATGAGACAGGAGACCCGCCTAACGATTTATTGAGGTAGTTGGGGGCAACAGAGGAGCACCTTGTAAGCATACTTAGAAAGAATTAATAGCCGGCTGGCATTACTATGTATGCTACTTGATAAAGGTGCCTCCGTAGGAGCAGCAAGGGGTCATCTGAATATTTGACCGTTGCTTGTCTCTCCAACCCCCATCGTGCACACAGCAGAGTGTGTACTGGTTGATCACCTCATGATACACGTGTGGGCTCACTTCCATGGTCTATATCTAAACGGACCAATTGCTGTGACCCCACAGGTGTTGTTTGTGGTCTCCTCACAACAAATCATAGGACGGTAGGAATGTGAATGGCAACATTGTGCCTACCGTCTGATGAGGAGACACTTACATGTATGAATGGCAACACAGCACCCTGGTTTTAAATCAAATCAATAAAAGTTACATTTTAGCGTCCTTGTCTTGATCAGTGATAGGTATAAATCAGACGCATTATTCCTTATAATAGGCTTTCAGTGATACAAACTTTACACTTTGGCAAAAAATGTCTAACATTCTTTTCAAATAAAAACAATTGAGGTAGATTTCACATTTACAGGGACATTGTAGTCACAACCACACCCTGGTGCCTGAAAGAGCCTAAATGCCACAGAAGAAGATACCAGTATTAAAAATGAAACATTACTGACTTTACATTGAGGCTTGAAGAAGGCTTGAGGTCCTTTTATGCATCTACATATTCACACCAAATAAATGGACACCATGGGATATAAGATACTATAGCAAAGTTACAGGTCACTAACTTGAACTGTAGTGATGAAAACAGCAGTAGAACTATTTTTATGAGAAACAGCAAAGTAATACTAGTGTCATATAGTCATATACAAACTTGTATACCCATGTACAGTACTGGATACCACAAAGCCACCATTGTTGGGGGGGGGGGCGTGTTTGACAACAAAAAGAGTCAACATTCATTCACCTTGTCAAACTTCCCTTCTTCTATATTTGCCAATGCTGTGATTATGTCCAAAGAACATCATCATTATAGTATAAGTATATTTTAGTGTGTGCATGCATATAAAAGTACTGCTCTTTTAAAATGTTTTCCAACTGTATTATCTTTTCACATGTGAAACAGACATCTCAGAAGACTAAAGTGAATCTGTGAACTGACTGTCTAATAAGGCTCACTGCTGAAGATTACCATTTTTAAGCCATCCTAATGGTAAAATTCTGAGCTCTTAAGATCTTACCAAGGAGATTTACTTTAGTCCAAGATTGGATTAACCCCCAAAACTAACAAAGTATCCTCCTCTAGACCCAGACTCCAGCATGGGCCCTAAAGGTACATAGGATGAGAACTCCGTTTGGAGCTGACTTTGTAGACAATCACTTCCTATTAGGATCTGTTTCTTATCGGTTGATTCACAAATAATTTTCTAAACTATATTAATATATATCCAGTGTATGCAATGATAAAGCAATTAAAAAATGGCAGGCAAATGTTCTGTATAGAAGATGGGTGAGCACTCAGTCATTTGATTTCCTCTGGTATGCCCAAGGAACTCTATCTTTTCTCTGAACAGGGATAGAATACTCCACTAATAATCAAATCATTATATTTTATTGTCATCTGTAAGGACAAAAATGAAGACCTAAGAATTGATCAGTTTTAATCAAGTTTTAGCAGAAAGGCAATGTAAAACTCACTGTACATCATATTCATATGAACATTGGGAAATTATCTTTACCCTCTTTTTTAGAGGTATATGTACTTAGAACAAATAACAAAAATCCATTCCGTCACAAGTTTGTAATGTCATAATGCTAGATGAACTAAAACCAGTCTAGAATAAGAAAAATGTATACTGTGCTATGAAATGTGCCCATTCTATGGCAATGGAGGTTGCATTTCATAGAGATGCGTATTATTTTTATGCCAGACTTGTCTTCTTCCATCCTGCAATCTGATTGCTTAAAAAGACTGTAACCATACATCACAACTTCTGCCTATAATAAAATACCTGTTTGAGCATATCTATGAGTGACAAGTTTTCTGTTACTATAATTTTGCTATGAGGAGCTATATCTCCTTGTCAGGCACTTATCTAAGACATTCTCCAATCCACAGTACAGTACCAAGAAAGTCACAGCATACCGTTCAGGTTGCAAGTAATCACTAATTTGTATTCTCCTCAGAGAAACAGCTAATCACATCTGTAAAGTATGTTATCCAATGGATATATTTCAAATTTTTAAAAGCTATGTACCCCCTTAATATTGCATTGTACTCATTTTAAGTTAAAAATAATTTTTTCTATTGGTTTTTAGTAAAGATTTTGAACCACTATCTTTGTGCAGCCTTTAGTTTCTCTAGTAGCAGGATCTGAATTTTCACTCAGTTCTGTCAGGCAGCTTAGCTGACAGGCTCCTTATCTCTGACCCTATGGACATTCATTATAGCTCAGTTCTTATCTTACTGATAAGAATGGTACTTAAATAAGTGTTTATGACCTTTTAGTAATTTAGAGATAAGATTTATTAGATGACCGGCACAAAGTAAAAGTTAGCCCTTTGTGACAGAATGGCTTAATATTTTTAATAAAGACCAACTGAAAAAAGTCAAATGTAATCATAAAAAGTGCCCCTGTAGGTGTACATAGCCTTTTAGCATCCAGAATTATAATAGATGTTTCCGTCCAACAGGACCTTGCTCAAGTTACATCTGGATGAAAAGGAAAATAGCCTTATATATGTTAGGAAGGATGGAGCGCTTCATCTATTTTTCAAAGCTAGACCACTATTAGCTTATGCAACAAATTTCCAGCTAGCTGCTTCATCTTTTTCACGTAAGATGTACTGGAGCAAATACAAGTAGTTGGAAAGATAACATTCTTTACGAAACCATCTAAAACAACCTCTGCACCAATAAATCTGCATTTCCTTTAAGGATAAGAAGAACTTAGAATTAATTGTGTACCATCAGGTGCGCTCTGTAAAAAAAAAAAAGTCAGATTATGAATGTTAAGACTGATATGTTGTGTATGCAGGTGGCTGACAAAAACAGCCACTGCTATTTTTCATAATCACTGTCACCTGAACAGATGAAATCAACACAGATTATATTCTATTTCAAAGGCATTCAAAACCGTAAACTGTTTCTAATTATGAACCCCTGCAAATGGTAGAAGATTGCTTTAATGAAGCTACATACATTTCATACTAAGTTAGCAAATACGTTGTTAATTGGACAATGCTCCTGCTGGCCTATTGCCATCACAGACTCAGTGCAATGCCCTTCATGCTGCTGGAAAACACAGTGTTCTCAATGTAGCTGCAGAAATCCATGTGCATGCAATAAGACATAATTAATTCAGCAGAGCAACAAGTTACATTATTCCTAGTTTGCTTTGTTACAATTGGTGTGTGTTATGGAAATGTAAAATACCTACGGAACATCGAGTATGAACCCACTGTGCCAACTAACTGGTTTGGTTTTGTGTTAAACCCTAATGGCATTATTCTGGAGCTCCCCTGGTATTTACTCTTTAACCCCTATGCAAGGATCTGGACTTTACTGCAAGAAAGCATCCAGACTGCTACCTCCTGGGATAGGCCCAGTGTAGTTAGCAGCTGAACTCTGGTGCAAGCAACAGAAGCTGAGGGTGCAAAAAAACAGACCAAAAACTCAGGTAAATCTCAGGTATAGTCTGAACAGTCATCAAGACTAGAATATTTGTTTTAGAGATTCAGGCAGTGCACAGTTAATACAGACACAGGAAAGATTTGTGGATAGAGTAGTGAAAAGGAAAACATGAAGTAGGAAGGCTGGGGACCAGATTGAAGCACAGACTGGGTTAACTTAAACACAAACTGACCTGAACTTGGACTTGACAGTGTAGGGGCACAGAGTTAGGATGGCACACACTTGAAACACTGCAGAAATACAGGCAAGTAATAGGAAAGGAAACACACAGATACAGTGCCTTGTGAAAATATTTGGCCCCCTTGAACTTTTCGACCTTTTGCCACATTTCAGGCTTCAAACATAAAAATATAAAACTGTAATTTTTTGTGAAGAACCAACAACAAGTGGGACACAATTATGAAGTGGAAGGAAATTTATTGGATATTTCAAACTTTGTTAACAAATAAAAAACTGAAAAATTGGGCATGCAAAATTATTCAGCCCCTTTACTTTCAGTGCAGCAAACTCTCTCTAGAAGTTCAGTGAGGATCTCTGAATGATCCAATGTTGACCTAAATGGCTAATGATGATAAATAGAATCCACCTGTGTGTAATCAAGTCTTTGTATAAATGCACCAGCACTGTGATAGTCTCAGAGGTCAGTTTAAAGCGCAGAGAGCATCATGAAGACCAAGGAACACACCAGGCAGGTCCGAGATACTGTTGTGGAGAAGTTTAAAGCCGGATTTGGATACAAAAAGATTTCCCAAGCTTTAAACATCCCATGGAGCACTGTGCAAGCGATAATATTCAAATGGAAGGAGTATCAGACCACTGCAAATCTAGCAAGACCTGGCCGTCCCTCTAAACTTTCAGCTCATACAAGTAGAAGACTGATCAGAGATGCAGCCAAGAGGCCCATGATCACTCTGGATGAACTGCAGAGGGGTAGGACACTCTGTCCAAAGGACAACAATCAGTCGTATACTGCACAAATCTGGCCTTTATGGAAGAGTGGCAAGAATAAAGCCATTTCTTAAAGATATCCTTAAAAAGTGTCATTTAAAGTTTGCCACAAGCCACCTGGGAGACACACCAAACATGTGGAAGAAGGTGCTCTGGTCAGGTGAAACTAAAATCGAACTTTTTGACAACAATGCAAAACGTTATGTTTGGTGTAAAAGCAACACAGCTCATCACCCTGAACACACCATCCCCACTGTCAAACATCGTGGTGGCAGCATCATGGTTTGGGCCTGCTTTTCTTCAGCAGGGACAGGGAAGATGGTTAAAATTGATGGGAAGATAGATGGAGCCAAATACAGGACTATTCTGGAAGAAAACCTGATGGAGTCTGCAAAAGACCTGGGACTGGGACAGAGATTTGTCTTCCAACAAGACAATGATCCAAAACATAAAGCAAAATCTACAATGGAATGGTTCACAAATAAACATATCAAGGTGTTAGAATGGCCAAGTCAAAGTCCAGACCTGAATCCAATCGATGATCTGTGGAAAGAACTGAAAACTACTGTTCACAAATGCTCTCCATCCAAGCTCACTGAGCTCGAGCTGTTTTGCAAGGAGGAATGGGCAAAAATTTCAGTCTCTCGATGTGCAAAACTGATAGAGACATACCCCAAGTGACTTACAGCTGTAATCGCAGCAAAAGGTGGCGCTACAAAGTATTAACTTAAGGGGGCTGAATAATTTTGCACGCATAATTTTTCGGTTTTTTATTTGATAAAAAAGTTTGAAATAGCCAAAAAATTTCCTTCCACTTCATAATTGTGCCCCACTTGTTGTTGATTCTTCACAAAAAATTACAGTTTTATATTTTTATGTTTGAAGCCTGAAATGTGGCAAAAGGTCGAAAAGTTCAAGGGGGCCAAATACTTTCACAAGGCACTGTACATCGCAATAGCACTAGAGCAGTGATGGCTAACCTCTGGCACTCCAACTGTGGTGAAACTACGACTCCCAGCATGCTCTATTCATTTCTCTGGAGTTCTAAGGATAGCCAACCAAGCGTTTTTCTTAGGAGTGGTAGTTGTACCACACCTGGAGTTCCGGAGGTTAGCCATCACAGCACTAGACTATCAAGCACCTTTTCTAGTCACCAGGCACCTAAAGCTCAGACACCCTCCACACTCCAGGGAATAGCAGATGGGTGGCAGATATGGACTGCAGACCTTACATTACCTGTTTACCATGGGCATTTATTTAACCCCTTAGTGACCATGCACATTTTGTTAAAATCACATTCCAAGAGCTATAACTTTTTTACTTGTATGAGGTCTTATTTTTTGCAGGACAAGTTAAGGTTTTTAATGCACATTTTGGTTACATGTATTGATTGATTAAAGCCAGCTGTTTAGCTAAAACCCCCTTCGTTTATGTCAGATCTATTCATGACAGTAAGACCTAGGATGTGGTGAAAAACCAGTAGATTATCATAGAATAAAGTAGGACCAGAGACAATAAACAATCCTTGGCAAAATGCAAAGTGCCCCCCCCCCCCCCCACACAAACACACACACACACACAGATTTGCCATTTTAGACATTTGTTCTCAAAATCCCCAGTCTACAGGTGTTCCATTATTCTCATGCCACCTTTTATAATGTACGTTAGATATTCTGTGTAGAAAAACACAGTGTATCACAGTACCAGCAAAATTAATGAGATTACACTAATCTCATATACACTTTGCGGATTGTTTCTGTGCGGAAATTGAACTGCATTGCAGGGTTCCAAATCCACAGCATGTCAATTATGTTTGCAATTTTAGCTGAGGATTTTACCATCTTAGGCTACATGCACACAACAGTTGTTTTTCTCAGCTTCCGTTTCAGTTTTTTTTGCGGATAGGACAGGAACCCATTCATTTCAATGGGTCAGCAAAAAAATGCTGACAGTTGATCCGTTTGTGTTCCACGTCCGTTACCCGTGTTTCCCTTCAGCAAAAAAAGTAGTGCATGTCCTACTTTTTTCTCATTTACGGACTGGGATAGGCATTTATTATAAGGGATCTGTGAAAACAAAGGAATCCTCTAAAAAAAACTGATGGACCATCAGTTTTTTTGAGGATCCCATTTTGTGGACAGCAAAAAATAACTGTCATGTGCATGTAGCCTTAAAATAGCATCCAATCTGCACCAGAATCCACAATTAGAATTAGCAGATTTTGGTCATACTGTATGCTGCAGAAGTGCACATAAATCTGCATGGAAATTCATGTAGATCTTCATTCTATCTTCATTCAGCAGGACCTGCGCTGATGTCACCGAGCTCAACAAGTGGTGAGTGTGATGACGTCACCAAACGTCCTTTTCCTTCCAGGTCCTCAAAGAAGAAGAAAGAAGACGAGCCGGGCTGCACGATCAAGTGGATGAGGTGAGTTTATTTATTTATTTTTAACCCCTCCATCACTATTTTACTTAGCATTCTGTATTAAGAATGCTATTATTTTCCTTATAACATAGTTATAAGGGGAAAATAATAAAGATCGGGTCCCCATCCTGATCGTCTCCTAGCAATCATGCATGAAAATCGCACTGCATCCGTGCGTTTTGTTAAAAACGCACAATATAGAGCTTGCTGCGATTGTCACGCAATGCACAAGTGATGCGTGAAAATCACCGCTCATATACACAGCCCCATTGAAGTGAACGGGTCTGGATTCAGTGCGGGTGCAATGCGTTCACCTCACGCATTGCACCCGCGCGGAAAACTCGTCCGTGTGAAAGGGGCCTTAGTCTTCCTTCTTTAACCTCTTACCGACCGCCATACGCAGGATTGCGTCCTGCGGGCGGTCGGTTTATTCCTCCATGACGCGCTCCTGGGTCCGGTGGAACGCAAGTGGAATGCACCGCCGGACGCAGGAGAAGTGAGTCACCAGCCTGCCAGCCAATGATCAGCGTTGGCAGGCTGGTGATTTTTAAAATCACCTATAGAAATGATCAATATAAGTTTTATTTATAAATATGAACATGTTATAAGGGATCTGTGCCATGTGCTGGGTCCTTTTCATCGTTCACCCAGCACAGAGCACAGATCCCAAGTAAGTGCACCAAACACTACACATCAGGCCCTGATCACCCCCCATCACCCTAATTAACCCCTTGATCACCTGTCAATACATAGTGAAAGGGAAAAAAGTGATCAGTGTCACTTTTGTGAACTGTCATTTTTTTTTTTCACTACAATTGACTGTTAGGCTTAGTTTAGTTTAGGCCCCTTTGTTAGGTAGTTAGTGTTAGCGCCCAGCCCACCGCACCGCAGTCACTGATTCGCTGATTAGCGTAGCGCTAATCAGCATTTGTACTTTTATAGTATCTGTAAGTGATCAGAACTGATCACGGTCAGATCTATAATAGTATTACTGTCACTTTAGTTCGCCCTCCACCCCAAACGCAGTGTTTGCCCGATCAGGCCTGATCAGTCGCCCACACCTGCGTTCACCCACGCCCGGCCCGCCGCAGTGACAAAAAAAATGTTTTTTTGTATCACTGCACAATCACTTCACAAGTGCTGCGGCGATAAAAAAATTAGTTTTGATCTTTTTTTTCAATCGCAGCGGCTTCGGTACTTCGGTACACTCCCATTTGTAAGACAGGCTTGCTTTTTTTCTTGGGTAGTCTCAGGGAATACCCCCTAAATTTAGTCGCCCAAATGTCAAATAAGGGGTATTCCTCTGAAGAGGCCTACAGGATTCTGACCCAGTCGGATGAGGAATGGGAACCCTCATCTGACGAGTGGCATGCCGATTTGTTTCTGCCACGACTAAGTCATAGAGCTCCGCAGTGAAGAACAGCTCAAAAAACCCCAGCGCCGATCCGATCTGAGCTGTCTCCACCTGAACTCCTGACTGGGCGGTGAAAAATACACCTCAAAACACATTGCCCTACTTCTGCTGAGTACGGCGATACCACATGTGTGGCACTTTTTTGCAACCAAGATGCGCAAAGGGGCCCTAAATCCAATGAGTACCTTTAGGATTTCACAGGACATTTTTACTCATTTGGATTCCAAACCGCTTCTCACGCTTTAGGGGCCCCTAAAATGCCAGGGCAGTAAAAATACCCCACAAGTGACCCCATTTTAGAAAGTAGACACCCCAAGGTGTTCCGTGAGGGGTATAGTGAGTTCATGTAAAATTTTATTTTTTGTCACAAGTTAGTGGAATATGAGACTTTGTAAGAAAAAAGAAAAGAAAATCTATTTCCGCTAACTTGTGACAAAAAATAAAAACTTCCATGAACTCACTATGACTATCAGCGAATACCTTAGGGTATCTACTTTCCGGAATGGGGTCACTTGTGGGGTATTTTTACTGTCCCGGCATTTTAGGAGCCCCTAAAGCGTGAGAGCAGTTTGGAATCCAAATGCGTAAATGCCCTGTGAAATCCTAAAGGTACTCATTGATTTAAGGCCCTTTGCGCATCTTGGCTGCAAAAAAGTGTCACACATGTGGTATTGCCGTACTCAGGAGAAGTAGGGCAATGACTTTTGGGGTGTATTTTTATATATACCCATACTCTGTGTGAGAAATACCGCTGTAAACGACAACTTTTTAAAAAATTTTATACAAAGTTGTCAATTTACAGTGATATTTCTCTCACCCAACATGGGTATATGTAAAAGTACACCCCAAAACACATTGCCCTACTTCTCCTGAGTATGGCAATACCACATGTGTGACACTTTTTTGCAGCCAAGATGCGCAAAGGGGCCCTAATTCTAATGAGTACCTTTAGGATTTCACAGGGCATTTTTACGCATTTGGATTCTCACGCTTTAGGGGCCCCTAAAATGCCAGGGCAGTAAAAATACCCCACAAGTGACCCCATTCCGGAAAGTAGACACCCTAAGGTATTGGCTGATGGGCATAGTGAGTTCATGGAAGTTTTTATTTTTTGTCACAAGTTTGCGGAAAATGAAATAAAAAAAAAAATAAAAAATTCCGCTAACTTGTGACAAAAAATAAAAACTTCCATGAACTTACTATGCCCCTCAGTGAATACCTTAGGGTGTCTACTTTCCGAAATGGGGTTATTTATGGGGTTTTTCTACTGTCTGGGCATTGAAGTATGTCAGGAAACAGGACAGGTGCTCAGAAAGTCAAAGTGCGGAAATTCAGTTTTTTGCACCATAGTTTGTAAAAGCTATAACTTTTACCCAAACCAATAAATATACACTTATTGCATTTTTTTTTTATCAAAGACATTTAGAACAATAACTTTATAGAAAAATTTGTAGAGAAATGTAGTTTTATTTGACAAATTTTCAAACAAAAAGTGAAAAATGTTATTTTTTTGCAAAAATTTCGTAAAAAAAAGCAAAATATCAAAAAAAGTAAAAATGTCAGCAAGAATGAAATAGCACCAAATGAAATCTCTATTAGTGAGAAGAAAAGGAGGTAAAATTCATTTGGGTGGTAAGTTGTATGGCCGAGCAATAAACGGTGAAAGTAGTGTAGTGCAGAATTGTAAAAAGTGGCCTGGTCATTAAGGGTGTTTAAGCTAGGGGGGCTGAAGTGGTTAAGGCTATGACCACACCGTCATTTTTCTAAATGCAGTTTTAGAAGCCAAAACCAGCAGCAACTTGATAAAAGTCCTTTATACTTTCTCTCGTTTTATGATCCACTCCTGATTTTGTTTTTCAAAATTGCATGCAGAAACCTGATGGTGGGGCCATACCTTAAACACTATGTACATCTTCGGAGGCAATTTTTTTTAATGATTGCATTTTACTCATTTTTGGCTGAAAATCATATTTTCAATTGGCCTTTTATTCACTTTCACTTTGCACTGCTGGTCATCTAATAACTCTTATCTTTAACCTACTGAGAGGTCGTAAACGTTTATTTAAAGGGAACGTGTCACCAGAAAACGACCTGCTGTTTAAATCACTTTTTTATGTTTAACATACCGTAACCAAAAACCCTGCAGTTTTCAGACTGACTACTATGTCTAATAATCGGCGCCACTTCTTGGTTTGTACAGATTACTTACTGCAGTAAACTCTTTCTAATCAGATATGATATCACCTCTGTCTACAGATAACACAGGATCCACCATTAACAATAGGTGATTGTCAGAGTTTATCTATTCTTCCCTTGTACAATGACTTCTGCACAGGTCACAGAGCATGCCCAGAAAACGTTCCCATAGAAGTCAGTGAGGTGCCCTCCTGTCCATTGTGTCTATGGACCATGGGGCTGCCATAAAATGATTTTTTTTAAAGCTGTGTAAATAGTGTTAAGATAGGACCCCCAGCCTGTTACCTGTTTCCACTGGAAACCATCAACAGTTCTCAAGTTCCACCCAAATCTGTGACCATATGCGGCACTTTCTACAAGCTGCAGCCAAGTAAAGAAAGCGAGCACTTGGACCCCGCATTCCCCCTCTAGACTGAAGAAGTCACTGGGAAGCGCAGACACCGCTATCTCTGTATGCACGCGGGACGCTGTGGCTGCAGACCTGAACTCCACAGAAGTATGTCAACTAATTAAGTATTTGTATATCACATCAAACTACTGGAGTATTACAGATTTACCCTCATTATAATAACCATCGGAGTCAGTGGCGTAACTAGAAATGACTGGGCCCCACAGCAAATTTTTGAATGGGCTCCCCCCCCAGTAATTTTTTCACAACCCCTTCCTTTCATGCCGACCCCTTTCCTGTGGCTAGTAAAGATCGCTCTCTCAGACCAGGCAGGGCAGCTGTTCCATCCGTTTTCTAAACTGTCTATACTGCCAATCTTTTAGTACTTCTCCTCCTTTTGGATGGGCCCCTTCTGGGTCAGGGCCCCAAAGCAGCAGCTTCCCCTGCTTCCCCTATAGTTACGCCCCTGACCGGAGTACTATAAAATTATCCTGATTACAACAGATATTACCACATGGTAACTTTCATGTAACAGGTATTTGTGAATTTAAATTTTTAATTTTTATGTATCTCAGACTGGATGCTCACCCCATAAATGG
Source organism: Bufotes viridis (assembly GCA_033119425.1). Taxonomy (NCBI): domain Eukaryota; kingdom Metazoa; phylum Chordata; class Amphibia; order Anura; family Bufonidae; genus Bufotes; species Bufotes viridis. The sequence continues at coordinate 267,438,094 of CM065589.1, forward strand.
CTAAATTCACGAACTAGGACCATATTTACAATTGACTTATTTTTTTATTTTTTTATATTTTTTTATTATTCCTCAGTGGATGTCGTAATCTGGACTATTATAATTTCTACAGTCTGATACAATTTTATATTATACAGTCCTATATATTGATCGATGTATAACACATCTGACTAATGTTTTTTTAGATAAACTATCGCAATTAACATTTTGTGGCGCCACAATACGCACTTTTTGTTTGCATGGACTGTGAGAATACCTAATACTGTTGGTCTGAACAAACTGGGTATACTGCAGTCCATGTTAAGTATTTTAACTGTTCAAGTGTTTTTTATTAGAATACACAATAAAATACTCATAATGTACTATATATAATCTTGACAATAATTTATCAATATACTTGCACCTAGTATTGTTCAGACAATATATCTACATATCCTTCCTTATGAGGTGTGCCCAACCACTTTTTTGATTTTGATTTTATTGCTTCTCTATATAGATTAGGTGTATCTATATTGGTTGGCGGCACCTTTTTTCCATATACAACAACCAGGTGAGCCATCACTAATATTTTCTAAATGCTGTTAAGAACAGCTCAGGCAAGATGGCTGCCCCCATAATCATGTTCAGGAAAAAGGATAAAAAAATCTGCAATCAGAAAATAAAAACCCATTAGAAAAAAAGTGTGCTATTATCTCTTTTTAACTGGCAGATAACATTCTTGGTGACACATTTCCTTTAAGCCACATTCTTATCACAAACATAAGGATTGAGCTTTTATAATGTTGTGTTTACAACGTCAGAGAGCAGAGATAAGGCACCCGTCAGATACCCATCTGGCAGAAAATCCACAGGCTGTGCTACTACAGCATTTCAGCTATGAACACAAAAAAGGATTCCATATTTTTAATAAAGACCAATTGAAAAAATTATTTTAGCTCAAAATAAGTACAATACAAAAAAAAAAAAATGCTCTCAAAGGTGTACATAGCCTTTAACCTCTTATGGACACAGGGCGTACAGGTACACCCTGATGTCCAATCCTTGAGGACACAGGGCGTACATGTATGCCCTTTGTATTTCCGATCACCGCAGTTTGCTGCGATTCCGGGTTATTTGGGTCTCTGGTGACCTAATAACCCGGAATAGGATGGTGATTAGTGGTGTGATAATACACCACCAATCACCATCATTAGATCCTGTGAGGTGATGGTGACATCACCTCACAGGATCGCATCTGATTGGCTGCATGGGCAGGCGGGGGTTAACTCCTCCATACTGCGTTGGTGGATTGAGGAGAGAGCAGCCTGCCATCGAGTTCCTGACTCAGCACCCCCCATCTGTGCCCAGCACCCCAGATATGACCCTCCACAGTGACATCTGGCACTAAAAGGTACTTTAGGGACAGGTCAGGGACAGCTTAGGTTAGGCAGGGATACTCAGGGAGAGTTTAGGGTTAAAAAAAAAAGTTTGATTGTTGCATCACCCTGATCGGGTGTCTGGGGTCCACAGAACAGTTGTGTGACCCTAGACCTCCAGGGGTACTGCAGCTTGCCCCCTCTCCCCCCACCTTTTTTGGGGCGCAAGCTTTTTTTTTGCTTACGCTGTGTCCAGCACTCTTAGCGTCCTGCCACTGATCAGCTTCGAACTGCTGATCAGCGAGTTTGAATCTTTTTCTTTTTTCCACATTTTTTGGGCTTTTATTTTTTTAATTTCGTTTTTTTTTTTTCTGTTTAGGGGAAAGTACGTGAACACCCGTGCCCCCACACACACGTACCCTAAATAAAGTTTTCCACGCACGCACACACACACACTCCTCTATGGCCCGCAGGATGTTCTCGGTCGAGGAGACATACGCCCAGCTTGTCTCCGATTCCGAGAGCCCCAGTGAGTTCGAGGATGACCCCACTTTCCTCTTGTCATCCGCGTCCTCCTCATCATCTAGCGATGATGATGAGCCCCCAAGGTGGTGTAGATTTCTCCAGGAGGAGAAAGGGGACCCCCATTCCAGGGACCCTGTGGCCCACACTAGTACGAGCAGCTCTGGGGCTCGTACTAGTCTTCGGCCCACCAGATAAGTCCACCTAAGCCCCCTACCGGTGAACTTCTCTGGTGTACCCCAGAGGATTTTGAGCCCGTGATTCCTGACTTTGTTGGCCAGTAAGGAATCCAAATTCGCACAGTGGGCTTCACTGAACATGACTATTTTAGGTTTTTTTCAGTGACCACTTTGTGAATCTGATGGTGGAAAAAACGAACTTGTACACCCAACAGTTCATTGCTCAACACCCGGGCTCCTTTTTGGCTAGGGCCGCAGGCTGGACTCCAGTCAGCGCAGCAGAGATGAGGACATTTTGGGGCCTCATGCTGCACATGGGCCTAGTCAAAAAACCCAGTGTCAGGCAGTACTGGAGTGGGGACGTCCTCTACCAGACCCAACTGTACTATATAGCCATGACACGTTCCCGGTTTGAGGCCATCCGGAAATGCCTGCATTATGTTGGATAATGCAGCATGTCCCCCCTGAGGTGATCCTGCCTATGACCGCCTGTACAAAATCAGGCCGGTCATCAATCACTTTGGTGCCAAATTTTTGGATGCCTATGTACCTGGAAGGGAGGTCGCGGTTGATGAGTCTCTCCTTGCTGTCAAGGGGAGACTGAGTTTCCGCCAGTATGTTCCCTCTAAGCGGGCGAGGTATGGCGTGAAGCTGTACAAAGTTTGTGAAAGTAACTCAAGGTACACTTACAAGTTTTGTGTGTTCGAGGGGCAAGATTCCCGTATTGAACCCCCAGAATGTCCCTCACTCTGGGTGTTAGCGGGAAACTTGTGTGGGATCTTATGCACCCACTGCTAGATAAGGGTTACCACCTGTACGTGGATAACATTTATACTAGTATCCCCTTGTTCCAGTCCCTCGCCACCAGATCCACGTCCACTTGTAGGACTGTGCAGAAAAATCAACGCGACCTCCCTACCTACCCTCTCCAGGTACCTATCCCCAGGGTTGAGACCCGTGCCCTTACCAGTGGAAACCTGTTGCTGGTCAGATATAAGGACAACAGGGATGTCCTTGTATTGGCCACAATTCACGGTAACAGCATCACCCCTGTCCCTGTGCAAGGTACCGCGGCAACGGTCCTCAAGCCCGATTGTATCGTCGACTACAATCGGTATATGGGGGGGAGTTGATCTCTCTGATCAAGTCCTCAAGCCATATAAGGCCATGCGCAAAACCCGGACATGGTACAAAAAAGTTGCATTCTGCTTGGTACAGGTTGCCTTGTACAACTCTTTTGTGCTGTTCCGAAGCGCTGGCAACACAGGGAAATTCCTCCAGTTCTCTGAGGCAGTCCTCAAAGACCTGCTCTTTTCTGACCGGGAAAGAGCAGGCTCGAGTACCTCGGGAACTCGAGGCACCCGGATCGTCCCTGGCCAACACTTTCCAGGTGTGGTCCCCCACACTGGAATGACAATCCCAAAAAAATGTGCAGAGTGTGTCACAGGAGGGGGATACGGAAGGACACCACCACCACTCAGTGTGACACATGCCCCGATCATCCGGGCCTCTGCATTGACGGTTGCTTCAGGGAATACCACACTTCCATGGAGTACTAAATTTATAATCCCCTTCCCCCCAAAAAAACTATGGTTCTCAGACTTGAGACAATAAAACAAAATGTTTTTTTTCAAAAATGATATTATTAGATTAGGTAGACATATTATGTATAGTCGCGTCCGTAGGAATCTGCTCTATAAAAATACCCCATGACCTAACCCCTCAGATAAACACGGTCAAATAAAAACGGTGCACAAAAAGGTATTTTTTTTGTCACTTACATCACAAAAAGTGTAATAGTAAGCAAGCAAAAAGTAATATGCCCGCCAAAATAGTGCGAAAAAAACTGTCCTCTCATCCCGCAAAAAATGAGCCCCTACCTAAGACAATCGGCTAAAAACTAAAAAAAAACTTACTCTCAGACTATGAAAATATCTTTTAATTACCAAACAAAGTATAATTCATTTTGCTACTGTGTATATTAAGCAGTTTATCGCATTTTACTAATGTGTTCATAGCAGGGCACATTTATTTGAGCTATTCGTAATTGTGCATTTTAGTGCATCAATATACCATATTCCGCTCATTGCATTGCATCAATATGCTGTGCAGTTTTTTTTAACATATCGTACTGCAATCACTGCATTAATATACCAGTTTTATTCAATGCATTGTATTATGTCAAAATACTGAGCAGTTTTAGTGAACACATTGTGCTCCAACAACTGCATTAATATAATATACCGCTTTCAGTTAACCCAAGATACCGCGCGGTTTTAGTTAAAGGGGTTGTGCCACTTCAGAAAATGGCATTTATCATGTAGAAAAAGTTAATACAAGGCACTTACTAATGTATTGTGATTGTTCATATTGCCTTCTTTGCTGACTGGATAAATTTTATCATCACATTATACAGTGCTCGCTTCCATGGTTCCAGCCACCTTGCAATCCATCAGTGGTGGCCGTGCTTGCATACTATAGAAAAAGCACCAGCCTATGTGAGCTCCCATGGTGCTAGTCACCAGAGAGGCTGGCACTTTTTCCTATAGTGTTCAAGCACGATTCACCACTTGTGGATTTCAGGGCGGTTGTAATCCTACAGTACAAGCAGTGTATAAAATGTGATAAAAAATTAATCAAACCAACAATGGAAGCAATATGGACAATCACTATACATATGTATTGTACATGATAAATGCCATTTGTTGAAGTGAGACTGTGGCGTTTTGAAATGTCAGCCTTATACAATCACGCATCTGTGAGGTGACTTGTTGAATCAGACATTCTCCACTTACAGTTTACACATCAGACACCCAGGAGTTAATCAAGTAGTCTTTTAATCCGAGATTGTATTACAAGATATGCAGGGAATCCAGATGGTAAAAGAATATGCCTCTAATAATCTCCTTGATAAGAAGATGAGATACTACACAGGTTCTCCTCAGATTTTCCTCAGATTCTCCTCAGAATTACAGCACACACAAACAGCAATGCATGACAGAGAAAACAGGAATTGGCTAGACTGAACCAAGTAGAAGCATACCAATACACAATGCAAGATACTGAAACAGAACAGAGACAACCACAAGTGATCTTGTCACACCTTCTTGCACTGTAGAATTATTGTGCAGGCGCGAAGGGGAGTGGTGGAATCAACTCTAGCTTTCTGCTTGGCCAGAGAGATGCTCATGAATAATTGTGATTGGCCAGGAAGAACCCCCTTGAGCTTCTGTTGATGAATGTTATCTTTACACGGCACTTCCTTAAATCATCCATTACCATCTTATAGTGTGATCAGAGCCTGGTATCAGAGATTAAAGAGGTGTTCTGGTTATATCAAGTTACCCTTATACTCCTGCCAGTCCATTAATGTTGGGGCCCCACTGGGCTATGGGGTCCACCTTTTATGATTGGTAGGGGTTTCAGTCGTCCAATCTAATTGTTATGCCATGTCTTGTTGAGGAGATATCCAGTATACTCCTTTAAGCCTTCCTTCTATGAAAAACAGTGTTGATGTATTGTGTTGTATATTTTTTCAACAACGAATGGTGTTTTTATATGGTTTTGCAGGTTGATGAGGGATACGTATAGACTGTTTGTACTTGGTCAAGGCTTATGGAGATTGGAGGCATCAGTGTACATTTTGATCAAAAGTAATAAGCCACTCGCCGCGCCAAGGCCGCCTCTATGAGGGGTCCTAACGCTAAATCCTAACTGTTGTGGGGCATGACAGCCACATAAAATCCAGGGATGCAGGTACCAACATGCATGCTGAGCCCACTGTGTACTCCTCCTGGAGCCAAATGGCTACTAGCAGGTACTATGAGTGCAAATTAAGTTTTATACTTACTCTGATTAAAACCTGCCTTTAGGGCAGACAAACTAGTCAGGTGTGCACAACTGAATGGAGGTTGCCACACCTCCAGTGTATGCTACACAGAAATTCAATATACTACTTTGCCAATCCTTATGAGCAGATTGTTGCTTGATTGTTAAAACCAGTAAAAGACTGCAAACAATCTGGTTCTGATAAAACTACTAATTGGTTAGGGAAATGAGTTGAGGCAGTGACGTTACTGGCTGTATACTGCATCATTCACATATTTAGGTTGTTGATGTAGGTTGTTAATAATTGGCTATTGTATTGACTACTGTTGTCTAGTGTATGTAGTACAGACATCAGTAAACTTTGGCGCTCCAGCTGCTGCAAAACTACAACTCCCAGCATGTGCACTTCCTTGGCTGTTCATGTAACTCTGTTAGAAGTGAAAGAAGGATTCTGGGAGTTGCAGAACAACTGCAGGGCCTGAGGTTGCTGATCCTTATTTAGTGTAAGGCTAGGTTCACATCTCTGTATTCTAACTCCAGTAGTCTGTTCGAGCAGAGGATAGTTACCTTATCCAACATAACTGGACACTGCCGGATCCTCATTCATACATTTTCTCCCGCAGTAAGCCAACATTTATGTCTGAAACTGGCCAGATCCTTGCCAGATACTATTGTAGTGAATGAGGATCTGGCAGTGAAAAGCTATGATGGATATGACAACTCCAGTAGTCTGTTCCTCTGCTGGAACAGACTTCCAGAATTAGATAATGGAGATGGGTACTGACCCTAAGTAAGCCACTTTGACCATTGCCATATAACTTTGGCTACTAGATTGTTTTCTGTCCATGTTTTGACCACATTTTGCCCTTCAGTCCCATCACTTTATTCATTATGAGTAGGGTTTCCTAAATGGTTCATTGGAGCATGAACAGGGATTACCCTTTATATACTTTGTCAACTCATATAGGCTTTATACATCCACCATGTCCTACTGGGAGGGACATAAAAACATGAGAAAGAGGTTAAACTGACACAAACTGTATTTTGGGGGGTTTGAACATAATTGAAGAGTGCAACTTAGTATAATTTGTTTTAATAAACTTAACCACTAACATATGTAAAACTATTTTTTTCCATGACAAAAAGGTCTATAGCCTATTATCTTGTTACTACAAAGCAGTGTAACATTATTGCTATGACATTTTTATTATATAATTTGTATTATTTCTATTACTGTGCTGTAGAGAAAGTGAAGTGTGATATTAATGCAATTATGCATTCAAATAAATTTTCAAAGGCTAAAAATGAATATCAACAGTCCAGGCTTTACTGTAGCCAGGATGAATATCATTTGTTTATGTGGGTTACTAATGCAGTGTCTTCCTGTGCTTTTATATACAGTAGCTAAAAATATTTCTTTTTAGCAGTCATTAATGCCTCTTCCACATTGTCATGTGATGGGTTTTTACTGATTCTTATTTTGAAGCGAAGGTGATAATTAATCTTCCCACATTAAAGCTTTGAAAACATATTTTACTTTTAAATGAGTTCAAACCCAGACTTAAACGCCTACATTTTTTACATAGATGTATACCTCAACTGCAATTGCAATACAACCATAGAATTGCAGAAAAGTTCATATTTCAAGTTCCAATTTCACCATTATTTAAACAACTACTGCTAATCTGGTCTTCCCAAAAATACTCTTATATTAACTGAAGTCTTACTCAGTGTATGGCCAATTTCTATTGCATGATTTCATTGCAAGTAGATCACAAACAGCATGATGCCACCATCATTGTGCTTTCACACTGTATTGTTCCCTTAATCACATTTTAAAAGAAATGAATGGTAAGTGTTGTATGACAATCCCCCAAAACTGTAATATTCACAAGACATTTCTCTTTGATTCCTATTCAAATTATTTGGGAAAATGTAGCAGTCACCTGTATTTTTCAAGTTTGTGCCGTAATGCATTCCTGGAGTATATAACCTTCATAAATGAGCTTTCACTAATATACAAAGCTGGTTGTCCTGCATTAGCCACTTCATTACCAGAGTGTTTATCTCCCTTCCTTGCCAGACCAATTTTTAGTTTTAGCAATGGACCTATCTATTCAATTTCTTAGCCAACCTACATGTATTTGACATTATTTTTCATAGGACACCTTAGGCCTTTCTTTTGTGCCATTATATGACAGATCCTTAACTGTCATGATTAACCCCTTCAGGACCCTAAGATTTTCCATTTTTGAGTTTTCGTTTTTCACTACCCGCCTTCCCATAATCCTAACTTTTTTATTTTTCCATTCACATAGCCTTATGAGGGCTTAATTTATGCGGGACAAGTTGTACTTTCTAATGGCACCATTTACGGTTGCATACCATGTAGTAGGAAGCGGAAAAAATTCAAAATAAGGAAGAATTGGGAAAAACATAATTCTGGTAAAGGTTTTTATATTATTTATTTTTACACTGTACCCTATGCAGTAAAATTGACCTGTTATCTTCATTCTACAGGTTAGTACGGTTACAAAGATTCCTCACTTGTATAATTTTTCTTGCATTTTAATACTGAAAAAAAAATTAAAACCTTTGTGGAAAAAAATACTTTATAACAATATTATGACCCCTATACCTTTTGTAGTTATGTGTAGGTGCTGTATGAGGGCTCTTTTTGAAAGATGATCTGTTTTTCAGTGATACCAATTTGAAGTGTGTGCAACTTTTCGATCACTTTTATAAAACAAATTATTGGGAATTTGAAGTGACAAAAATGGCAAATTAGCTGTTTTTATTTTTTTCCTGTTATGATTTGCCATATGCCGTTAATATTGTTATATTTTAATTGTATGGGCATTTTCGCACATGGCGATGTCCAGGATGTTTATTTTTTTATTGGTTAAGTATTTTCATTTTAAGGAAAGAGAGGTGAATTGAAATTTTATTTTTATTTCTGTAAAACCTTTTTTTACTTTTTAAGTCACCTTGGGTGGCCTCCCTTGCACACTATAGAAAAAAACTTCAGCCTCTATGATGTCCAGGACTTGCACACATGCACAGTTGCTCTGGCCTCAACCACTGCCATAACCCAAGGAAACGAGCAGTCGATAATGTAATGGAAAAATGAATCAAGCCAGCCAAGGAGGCAATATGGACAATTAAATAACATTAGTAAGTGGATAGTATTAATTTCCTCTACATGATAAATGCCATATGCTGAAATGAGAAAACTCCTTTAAGAAATATCATGAATATACTACCAAAACTGTTTGTGTACTCAAGTGGTACCAAGGTCCTTTTATTTGGAGAATCAAACTGATTTAATGTCAATTTTAAATGTCAGTGTAAAATGTACATATGTGAATCACAGTTTGGTAGTTATAATCATTTTACTTACAGATATAACTTGCTTGAGAGGCAAAAGGAAGCACCACCATAATGGTTGTTACTCTTAAAGGCCTTGTCAGGCTAGTACTTTAAATTTAAAAAAGGTGATACATTTCTACTCCAACACCCTCCCCCACACACACACACACTCACACACACAGGCACACACTCCCATTTTGAGTCTTTCCAGTTCTCCTGGTCAGCCAAACACAGTGTTGTCTTTGTGTTAATTGGGACCAGAAAGTTGACACCTGGATTTACAAAGATGTGCAATGAAAGGTGACAGTCCTGAGAGGCTTATGACAGCACCAGAAAGGCTTATCAAAAATGAAAAAAACAGTTACATGACGATAGGTCTGTAAGTAAAACAAGGATAATAAAAACTTTAGCCAATATTTATCCATGTTACATTTTAGATACAAAATAGAGACTATAGAGAAAAAATACAAGTTCTAGGAGTTTTTAGTAGAATTAATTTGGACCCAAATCAGTGGATTCCGCTGAGTAAAAATCAAATTTTGACCAATTTGCTCATCTATCTGCTTTTTAAAAAAATGTTTGTTCAGCATGATTTTCCCTTGTCACATTTAAAGTTTCCTATTATAGTAGATATCCTGGAGAAACAAGGTTGGCTTGAATCTGGAGTCTAGCATACCTGTAAATGGTAAAGGTTTCAACACAGTTGCTATTCTGTTTGATAACATGTGCAGGAGTGGAAGAGTATTTTAAGATATGCCAGAGTTTTCACCGTTGGATGGTTAATTGCACAGTTGTATGCAATTACATACACAGCATAAGATGGCAATTACTCCCTCAAAATTACATACTTTGGTAGTGTTTTACTTCTTTTACACTTGCAAACCAATGAGAATGTTATTGAGAAAAGAAAGAAACACTCATGGGGTTTCCAAAGTTTACTTCTGTGTACTGAAACTGTTGCATCTGTCAATTACTCAACTGCTTTTTACATTCACCATTTCATGGACTTATTCCAAATCTCTAAAAATGAACAAACGCTGTTACTAAGAAGACACTTAAAATATAGGAATAATAAGTCAAAATGTGTTACCAGAATAGTGTCCATTACAGTTCTCATTCCTATAAAGACTCCATGTGTCTGGCGATGTGTCTGGCGATCAATTGATAACTGTAAATGAGATGCCAAATATAGTATTACTTGTTGGCTACTGGACCAAATGGCCAAGCCTTTCTGGCTCATGAAGAGAGTCTTGAGCAATGGTAGACCTTCTATGACATCTCCAGATGTTAAAAGCACTTAGCATTTCTGGGGGTTCTGAGGGGCCTTATTAAACGCTATGATCTCTGGAGAATCTTCACCAAGTATGTTTATGAAATTTAGTTTTCCAGCCTTTATAAAGTGATGCCTAGCCTCCTGCCATCAGCCACAAAGCACCTTCAACATTCTAGTGGACAGCACTCATCATTGCAGTTCTGCTCATATTAACCTTAATAGAAGCAAAACTGCAGTGATGAGCCTTGTATCCTACAATGTCAATGGTGTGATGTATTTCATCGCCGACTTCTGGCTAATGATCTACATAAAACAGCTGAAGGGTGGGGATGCGGGTATCCGATCATCACTTAAAAAGGCTTGACAACCTCTTTAATTTAAGGAACAAATTCTGGACTCAAATATTTATATGAATGCAATTCTGCTAAGGATTTTTTTAAATATAATTCATTTTGAATCAGCATAAATAATATGTTATAGTCTATCTGTTATTATGCATTCACAGAGAATTTTAGAAATATATCTCGAGAGCTGATAAACATTTCATACATTTACAAAGAATAATAGGTCTTAAGTCAGAATAACATTTTGTTCTGCTGTATTTAATGTGACTTATAAATATCACAGACGACTGAGAGTATTTGTGTTATCGGAGCTAAGCAAGCAAGTTTAATTAAGAGACCATTATTAATTCATCAGAAGTCATCTGAATAGGGTGAAGAAACAACTCTATTGCTTTTGAAGCACACATTGTTTTTGTGTGCTAACTTGATAAACACTGTGCATGCATTGTTAACCCACTTTAATCTTTTTTACACTTACTGTACATAAAAGTAAGAATTTAACTAAAATACATTCAGAAGTACTTAGGTAACAGCTAAAAACCAATCACTACACTTTGATAGTTTTACTGACCAATATTATTGCAGATAGATGTGTTTATGGAGCATAATTTACAATAAGATGATCTGTAGGTGTCTTCAATGACCACCAGTGTAGAGGTATATGTGGATCCCTATGAGTTGATACCCACATTTTGGAAGGATGCTATAGTCATTTGTTGAAAAATCAGCAAAATAGAGATCAAAATCTAATATATTCTGTGTTTCTCTGTACAAGAAGGAAATAAAGGCTATGGTTATATAAATAGCAACTAAAGTAACTACATTATATAAAATGCAGGACCTTTTTGTATGCAATTTACGCCAATTGTATCAATTACAGTACAACACCACATTTCCATGATAAAGTTTAATCTATCATCTTTTTCTTTTTCTTTAGGGAGATTTATCAAACTGGTGTAGAGGAGTATTGTAAGGGAATTTTTAACAACTGATTGGTTCTGTCCCTTTAATTCTGTTCTGTGTAATGATGTGCTTGTAATATAGTACCCATCACCAACTGTTCTGATAAGACCACATTCCTGAGTGATCTCAGAGACATGAGTGCTGCACACTGGAGGAGGGGCTAAAATGTTTAAACTCTGTGGCACATCTTCATTCAGGAGACTCTACCAAGAACTTCATCCCAGGTAGGATGTAAGTATTGATTTGCCCTATCTCATGTACACCCAGCGGTGTCGGTCATGTGTTATAATGTGGTAGACAGCCATGTGTTATAGCATGATCAACAGAGTCTCACCCCATAATATTACCCCATATTGCATGTAGTGATGTATTTACTTTTTATTATTCAGTATGTGATTTGATTGTGTTATCTTATATTTAATCACACTTAGTAAATATATTTATTCACTTAGCCTGCATATGATTATTCATTCTCAAATCTTTTGAATTCACATCACGTTACAAAGGAAAACTGGCTTAGTTGCCCATAATAAATAATCAGATTCCACCTTTTATTTTTCAGGGCTCCTTTGTAATTAAAGGTAGAATCTCATTGGTTGCTAGGCACAACTAAGCACACCAAGTCACTTTAAGTCAAGAAAGGGTTGGCTATGATTACCTATAAATAGCATCAAACAATTGAACATCCAACACCATCCGTTAAAAAGATACAATTTTATTGAATATATAATGAAACAAAAATAATAAAATGTACCATAAAACTAGCAGCAACATCAATGTAACACAATTAAGGAAGACAAATAGGAGGGGACCGCAGGGTCAGCACATGAAGAACAAACACATAAAGAGCATAGTGACAAGTATATATAGCACTCCAAAGCTATTATTGAATAGACAAAGCCCGGACAATAAGTCCTTATAAATGGCAGAAAAAAGCTAAAGAGTGGTGCAAAGCAATAAGGTATACCCTCCAAAAGTGTATCGATCCGGCAGTCACCTCCTCCCAATGCTGTTTCGCCAAAACTGGCTTCTTCTGGGGATGAATCACATTGTTACTACCCCTCTTTAAAGTATAACTGTCAAATTTTTTTTTTTTTACTATTGGATTCTGGTGATTAATATTACCTTGTTGGCCCTGTTTTAATTTCTGATTCTTAAATAAATAACCCCTAAAAGCCACCTAAAAGTCCCCAGTATTGGCTATTGTTACCTGAGATAAAATCAGGTTGCTATGCTCCTTCCGTCTACCAGATAGAGGACGGAGCACGCTGAGTGCACTGGGAACTGATAGTGAGTCAACATTGTAAGGGAATGTATAAAAAGCCAGGTTCTTCCTGACAGGAGATAACAGTGCTGGGCTGTGTGTGTGACCTTCTCCACATGCCTGTGCTTGGCAGACACTCCTTAGCAGTTCTGGAGAATGTAAAGCTCAGGGAAGATATGGGCTGCTCAGTGTATAAATGACAGCCTTATCTGATAAGATGAGAACTTGTGGAAGTACTACAGGCTTCAGCCAGACCTGGAAACTTCACTGCAAGACCCCCTATACAGAGCTGGTCTTCACTAACTTCACTGCAGGTGTCCTATGGATTAGCCTCAGGGCTGAGGGCGGCCATCTTAACAGAATAGTGAAATTGCAGTTTTATGCAGACTCGTTGCTAAGGGCTGAATCTTATTAAATAAGGGGTAAGTAAGCCTAATAGTTATTGATTCAGGTATATTATCATATTAGTAACTACATATATGAAAACTGAAATTAGGGTCTAAATGTGACAGTTATCCTTTTAATAAGGCTTCTCATTAGATTAAAATGTATCTCAGGTGAGTATATAGGTCCATAGAACATACCACCCAATAGGAATATCAAAATCCACCGGCACATCACGGACTCCCAGTGACATCACAATCACGTGACCGCAACTACAATTACGTGACCAATGACGCTACGTACCACATGACCACAATGCCAGGGATAATTAGTGCAGCATTATATGGCTCAGTATTGTGGACAGCGGCCGAAATTGTAAACCATAAAAACGAAAAAGGATAAAATAACAATTAATGAGTTCACATTGAAGAGATTTATAGGGTAAATTACTCATAATCCTATAATACATGTTCACCTCATATAGATCAATAAAGTGCATAAGTGCCACAGAAAAGAAAGGAAAAATGGAAGAAGTGCAGAATGTGAATAAAATTTCACTAGAGAATTATCTTAAGCATAATTACATCCCCAGAGGACTGAGAGTCCAAATCTTTCCCTCCTATGGTAGTCAAGATGTGGATTTTGTTGCAAAGTGGGAGGACACATGTAACAAATGTTCTAGATCTTTGATTCAAGCCATCATTGACTTAAATGTAAAAACGTTAGATGAACTGGAGGACAATATTAAATCGACTACTGATCAATTTACAGCACGACTGTCAGGGAAGAAAAGAACGCTGGGATAAAGAAATTCAGAAGCTATATGAGACCTGGGAGAAGCAAATAAAAATGACGAAATGTAAGATGTTTCAAAGAGATAAGCAAGATTTTGAGGATAATCGAGTCTACAAATGGCGTTCCATCTCAGTTTTGGCGAAATGGCGTTGGGAGGAGGCGACCACAGGATCGATACACTTTTGGAGGGTGTACCTTATTGCTTTGCACCACTCTAGCTTTTTCTGCCATTTATAGCGACTAATTGTCTGGGCTTTGTCTATTCAATAATAGCTTTGGAGTGCTGTATATACTTGTCACTATGCTCTTTATGTGTTTGCCCTTTGTGTGCTGACCCTGCGGTCCCCTCCTATTTGTCTTCCTTAATTGTGTTACATTGATGTTGCTGCTAGTTTTATGGTACATTTTATTATTTTTTCATTATATATTCAATAGGCACAAATAAGACAGTTTTCCTTTACACCAGTTTGATAAATCTCTTCTATAATATCTACCTTATATATATAATATCTCAGATGGATTTGTCATTGCTTGTATAATATTTCAGTACAGAAAAGGTCACAATCTAATGGATTTTGCTGCACCAATGTAAAATAATATATTGGTCGACCAGTGTAAGTACACCTGCAGGTGTTGTGATATTGCGTGTATGACTGTTTTATCTTCATTAAACTGCACTATAATTAGATAGTGATGTAAAAATATTGGGAAAACTGCTATAGTAAAACAACCAATAGATATACAGTATTCATATATTCTTATATGTGGCATGTCGAGTGTGGTATTCTGTTACCATGTGGACAATTCATTTCTTGTCTTTCTTGAATCTCTATTAAGTGTATTTCACTACTAAGATAGCTTGTGATTAGAGATGAGCGAACACCTGGATGTTCGGGTTCGAGAGGTTCGGCCGAACTTCCGGAAAATGTCCGGGTTCGTGATCCGAACTCAACCCGAACTTCATCCCGAACCCGAACCCCATAGAAGTCAATGGGGACCCGAACTTTTGGGCACTAAAAAGGCTGTAAAAGACACCCAGAGGGATAATATACCGCAATAAACGCATTGCGATTACAACTTTGAGCTAACGATCACCATGGGAACGCCTCCTCAAGTAGAATGTACTGTCGGATCTGAGAATTAAGTTGAAATCGCAATGCGATTCTTATATATTTGCTTAATCGCATTGCGATTTCAACTTAGCATTGCTAAATAATTCCATCCATATCGTTAACTTACTGAGTCAGTAAGTTAACGAATATGGATGGAATTATTTAGCAATGCTAAGTTGAACGACAATAAATTATTTAGCAATGCTAAGTTGTAATCGCAATGCGATTAAGCAAATACATAAGAATCGCATTGCGATTCCAACTTTTAGTACTCAACTTTTAAAATCGTACACCACTTTAAGTTCCAAAGTTGCAATCGCGTTCGAATAGAACTTAAAGCTGTCTCTTAGTCAGTTTTAGTATTGGTGTGCTGTAATAGAAGTTACATTCGATGCCTTGAATATAACTTAGAGCAATACAGTCAACTTTACACTGTTAGTTTTATTATCGCGATAATACAACTATTCAAGAATCGATAGTGCGTGCGTCTGTACGTGTGTGCGTTACCTCGGACACTATTCTATTTTGCCAGCCACAGCTGAAACCACTGATTTATGGTATTGCTATTTTGGCAATTGAATTTAACCCCAGAAAATAATCTATCCTTTGCCAGACAGCAGACAGTATTATACTTGTCTAGCCAAAGCTGGAACACCAGATTTAGGGATTGGTATTTGGGCAATTGTATTTAACCCTTAATAAAATATAGAAATTTCTTTCCTGAGTTTCTAGGGGTGATAATTAGCACAGCCAAGCCCCTGATGTAGGATATAGCAAAAAAAAAAACTAGTATTGATGGATTGATGGACTTGGTGGCAGCTTCTTCTGGCGCACCACAAGTCACAAAATGGCCGCCGATCAACCCAGAAAATAAGTGACAGAAAAACGCTCTGTGCAGCCTAAAAACCAGCGAGCAAGTAACTAGCAGAAGTTCAATGATTCTCAGCTGTAAATCGATCCGTTCATTAGGTGCTGTTGCTGACTTTAACCTGCCTAATCTCGCCCTGACAGAAGCTGAGTCCTCTCCCTACACTAATCAGAGCAGTGTGACGTGCGGCGCTACGTGACTGCAGCTTAAATAGAGGCTGGGTCACATGCTGCACTTGGCCAATCACAGCCATGCCATTAGTAGGCATGGCTGTGATGGGCTCTTAGGGCAAGAAGTAAAACGCTAGCTGATTGGCTGCTGTGCAGCCCTTCAGAAAGCGGGAAGTAATCGACGAACACCGAACCCGAACCCGAACTTTTTTGATAATGTTTGGGTTCGGGTCCGTGTCCCGAACACCCCAAAATTCGGTTCGAACCCGAACGATGCTCGAACTGTTCGCTCAACACTACTTGTGATGAAATGTGCACTAGCATGTGAACTAGCGCTCGGTGTGTAATAGCTATGCAT
The DNA here is from genome assembly GCA_033119425.1 of Bufotes viridis. Lineage (NCBI taxonomy): Eukaryota > Metazoa > Chordata > Amphibia > Anura > Bufonidae > Bufotes > Bufotes viridis. Next base: position 267,454,878 of record CM065589.1, read on the forward strand.
CGGCAGTAACAAAGTGTAGAAGTGTATTTCATATTGCATGATTTAAATGTATCTACCATGTCAGCTTTTATCCTTATCAACACCAACAGGAGTGAAATGTCATTTTCACTCCCTAAAATACTGAGATACTTCCAGCAGTAATATGAGGAGTTGTGCCTGTGTGTGTCTGCGCTGCTTGCAAAATGATGACACATCTGCGCTGAAGTGACAGATAGGGATGAATGTCTGACATATACAGGTAACAAGTAGTTAGTGCTCAGCTATCACTCAAAGGAAGTGCACTGCACTATAAATACTCTAACTGTAAAGATATTTAGGATATCAACACAGATGGCACAGGGTAGCAAATTTTAGGTGTTTCCGGTTGTACCTCTGTCGTAAAAATATAATTGCACTTTATGTAAGGACTAAGAATCCAGGTCAAGTCCCTGACTGGTTTATTATTCTTAGATATGAAATATATGTCAGGACTGTGTTACTGAGTTTATGACCTGATTTTTTTATCCATTGTAGCTGTTTTATCATAGTGGAGGGAAAAAATTCTACCTGCACTTAGTGATGGAAAATGTTGGTGAGAAATATTCTCTGGAGAAAAAAAGGACTGCAAAATTAAAGATTGTGTTAATGTAAGTTAACACAAAGGAATACTGGTGTTAGGAGGTTTATTATAGTGTGTAATATATAGCTACAGTGCAATGGTTGTACCACTTCTATCACTTTTAGCAGTAACTAATATACAGTTAATTCATTAACTTAAGACACACTTCTCACCATTGACTAAGAGATTCATAAGTATAGACCACTATGGGTCTCTGCCAAATGGCACAGAAGCATGTGTCGTTTTATAATATCTCACTAGGGAAGGACTCATATTCAAACATATTTTAAATGGCTATTGATTTCAGCGATACAGTTGCATGTGCCATGGCCACTATGTTTGGGGTACTGGGAAAAGCCTCCATGGCCCAAATGCTTTTGTCTAACGATGCCCCTGCCAGGAACCAAGGATCGAACAAAGTGTTGCTTCTAATATAACAAATTTATTGCCATTGAAATAGCAAATACATGAACCCCAAACTATGTAATTTACTAAAAACACTGAATTTCCATTAGTGAAAGATAAAGTGCCTAGAGGGTATCTAAAAAGTGTAACAACTTGGCACAATTTTGCTCAACTAGGGTTTCTAAAACTTTTTCTGACTAGCTTCACAGTAAATAGGCATGATTCTAAGATGCGACATTTTGCATCAAAAATTGGTCACTGATTAAACTTGACTAATATGTTTGTAAGCTTATTATACAACACTTACCAATATAGCCTTTGTTGAAATTTGGTGCCATTAGGTATATTTTATAAGGTATACCCCTTGTTTGCCACTCTTTTGTGCTCTCCACACAAAGGTCTTGTCCATAAAATAGGTGCTGATGGACGGTCATGTGACCAGGCAAAACAACTCCATGTGATGTCTCCTCCATTCAAATGCACTGCACCTTCCATCTGCACTTTCACTATTGGGAGATTAGTGCAGGTAATGTGTGTTAATGTACGACCACATGGGACAGTGGTGATCCGCTTGGGTAGTGGCCAATTCTTTATTTAACGTGGATGGTTTTCTGGAGAAACTGACAGTAGATTCCCTATATATATAAGTGTTTTATATCTCTCTCTGTGCTGACTGCTAAAGAAGGACAATATGTTTTATTGCAATCTCTATGGCATAGTAATTCCGAAATGAATAAAGAAAAACAACAAAAAATTCTACAAATATTGTTTTCTGTTATTATTGGTGGAAGTGTCCATTTAAAGTCATAATATTTATAGACAGAATCAGCTATCTATGTATACAGACTTACACAAAGAATCACTGGTAAGACTGCCTCAATGTACAGCTAGCAGTGAGTTACAGCTACCTATGTATACACACTTACAACTATAATGCTATAAATCACTGATAATATATTCCCTCTATATGTGGCTAACAGCTATCTATGTATACACATTTACACAGAGAATGCTATCAATCACTGATAATATCTATCAGTGACTTACAGCTATTGCTGTATACACACTAACACAAATAATGCTATCAATTACTAACACCTCCTCGTGTACAGCTGTATCAGTGACTGACAGCTATCTCTGTATACAGACTTACACAGGGAATGCTATAAATCACTGATAACGCCTCCCTGTGTACAACTATCAGTGACTGACCTCTATTTCTGTATACACACATACATAGAGAATGCTATCAATCACTGATAACACCTCCCTGTGTACATCTATCAGTGGCTGACACCTGACAGCTATCTCCGCATACCCACTTACACAGGAAATACTATCATTCACTGATAGAGATTATCGAATTGAATCCCACAAAGTGAAATTTGATCTGAATTTCAAGATAAATATGATTCACCTTGAAGCCAAATTTCCTGGCAGCGAATCCATTTAACCTGAAATAGTGCAAAAAACAAAAAAATCATACCTCCTCCATTTGCTCACGGCGGACCGCCAGCCTCCATCTTGATTGAAGATCTCAACCGAAATCTCTTGCCTGGTGAGGTAATCTAGCACCGCGCAAGATTTCACTCCAGATGTTCATGCAAGATGGCAGTTGCCAGCCAGTTGCAAGCAAATGGAGGCAGAACTTTTCATAAATTCGCTCATCTCTAACTGATAACACCTCCTCCCTGTACAACTATCAATAACTGACAGCTTGTGAAATAGTGCCAACTAGCCGTAAGTTAGCATCCTTACACCGGCCACAGCAAAGCATTTTGGGTAATATGTCCTCATAGGTTATTACAATAAGTGCACACCTTCAGATATGATTGGGAGACTGTTATCCAAGGAGGGTGTATTCTTTTGATAAGGTTGGGGATAATTACCCATGCGGATGGTAGGCAGGGATGGCCCCCATTCAAAAGAAAAAACTATTAAGAACAAAGGATTCAACAGACACGTGGCCAGGAGAAGAAAATCTTTGGATTTTATCCTGTATTACTGGAAACCTATTGAGAGTTGATTGTCCCTTGAAGGCTCTGCTCATCATTTGACCCTTGGTATTGTGTCCCCATATTGTGTGCATACGTAGTGTTAGGCACCTGGTCAATGTTGATCATTATCTTAGCCAAGATGCATATTGCTAAGATAAAGATCAGACATTGAAACCATGTCCTTGGGAACTTTAATATTCCCTAGCCTGATACCGAACTGAGGAAGTTATAGTTGGTGCAATACTGCCATATATCCAAAATTGGTCAGAGGTGACAGAGTAAGGGTTGATAACTCTCATTTTCTTTAATTTGGATTATTGCATATTATTGCATATTATTGCATTAATTGGTGATATTCATTATTGATTTCATTTCCCGTGTTGATTTTGAGTATTAGAAAGTGTAGGTGTTGTTTGTGGTGTGTCAGCACCATTTTGTGGCACATATTGATATTGCATTTCATTGTCTGTCTTTTGCATTATTATTGATTTGTATCCAGCATTTTTGTATAATAAATTCACATATATTTTTGCATAGACAATGGTACCTTGTTCTTTACTAATGGCACACACAATTATTACGTTTCTTGATAAACAAACTCAGAGGTGTTAATTTATGTCCACCTCTCTTCAGTAGGATCAATAACTTTTGATATTTTTTCTTTCTTTTTATATAAAGCACTTCTTATTCTTTCTTTTTATATAAAGCCCTTTTTGCTTTATAAATATTTCGACAAGACACAGATCGCGCTGCCACCCTATGTGTATATTACATGTGCAGGGGCGTAGCTAACAGCTCATGGGCCCTGGTGCAAGATTTCAGCTTGAGCCTCCCTTCCCTCAGTGCTTTGTGTGTCTTCTTATGTGGCACTAGGGTCTTTGGGCCCCCTCAGGCTCCTGGGCCCGGTAGCGACTGCTACCTCTGCACCCCTATAGCTACGCCCATGTACATGTGTATCGCATATTACTTAATTGTAACCTTTCACCTGCGAGCATTAAGGGGATAGTGACAGTGAGGGGGCTGAAGAGAGTGAGGTAGTTAGCTGGGTAACAGTAAGAAAGCAGAGTAGAGGGAAGAGTGCCAGGGAGGCTAGCCCTGATCTGACACACCCCAACAAGTTTGCACAATTGGCAGATGAGGGGATGTCAGTTCAGGGATGACACTGCTGCAGCCGGACACTTCCTCTGCCAGTCAGGGGAATGTCAGCTACAGTAAGCAGAGGACCAGGAGAGCAGGGCAGACCAGACAGGTGTTGGTAGTGGGAGACTCCATTATTAGGGGAACAGATAGGGCGATCTGTCGCCAAACAGTGTGCTGTCTTCCCAGCGCTAGAGTTCGACACATCGCGGATCGGGATGACAGATTAATGTGAGGGGCTGGAGAAGATCCAGCGGTCATGGTCCATATCAGAACCAATGACAAAGTTAGAGGAAGGTGGAGAGTCCTTAAAAATGATTTCAGGGATTTAGGTCAAAAGCTTAGGGCAAGGACCTCAAAAGTAGTATTTTCTGAAATACTGCCTGTACCACTAGCCACACAAGAAAGGCAGAGGGAGAATAGGGAGGTTAACAAGTGGCTCAAGAACTGGTGTAGGAAGGAGGGGTTCAGGTTCCTGGAGAACTGGGACGATTTCTCTGTCGGCTACAAGCTCTATCGTAGGGACGGGCTGCACCTCAATGGGGAAGGGGCAGCTGTGTTGGAGAGAAAGATGGCTAGAAGGTTGGAGGAGTGTTTAAACTAGGGACTGGGGGGAGGGTAATTACATTATAGGAGGGGAAGATAGTGCAGATAGAGACCAGGTGAGAGGTAGTGTGACTGGGAGAGGAATGGAAGGGGGGACTAGAACAGTTCAGAATGAAAGGGGTAGGGTAAAAAATACATATAAACCTCTCAAATGTATGTATACTAATGCCAGAAGCCTGACTAACAAGACCGGTGAACTGGAATTAGTAATGTGTGAGGAGGACTATGACATAGTGGGAATAACTGAGACATGGTCTGGATGATAGCTATGACTGGGCAGTTAATATAAAAGGTTACAATCTGTTTAGAAAGGATCATCAAAACTGGAGAGGGGGATGGGTCTGACTCTATGTGAAGTCCTGTCTAAAGCCCACAGTTCGAAAATAAATCTGTGAGGGACATGAACATGTGAAGTCACTGTGGGTAGAAATACATGGAGCAAAAAACAATAATAAATTACTAATAGGAGTTTATTATAAACCAACTAATATACCAGAGTCCACAGAAAATCTATTACTAAACAAGATAGACGAGGCGGCAAATCATAATGAAGTCGTTATTATGGGGGACTTCAACTACCCAGATATAGACTGGGAAACTGAAAGCTGTACATCCCATAAAGGAAACAGGTTCTTGGCAATAGCCAAAGACAATTACCTTTCCCAACTGGTTCAGGACCCCACTAGAGGGACGGCCATACCGGACTTAGTATTAACCAATAGACCTGACAGAACAACAGATGTGCAGGTTGGGGGACACCTAGAAAATAGTGACCCATAAAGTAATAACCTTCCAATTATTCTTCAAACGAGAGTTTCTAAAGGGAGCAACAAAAATACCAAACTTCAAAAAAGCTAAATTAGCCAACTGAGCGAGGCCATAGGCCTAAAGAACAGGAATAAAGTCCTTTAAAATAAAAATACAACCACAAAATGGGAGATTTTTAAAAGCATTGAAACATCTAATTGTGGGAGGTACATACCTTATAGGAATAAAAGGATAAGAAACAATAAGAAACCAATGTGGTGAAATAGAACTGTAAAGAAAGCAATAAATGACAAAAAGAAAGCATATAAATCACTAAAACAGGAGGGAGCCAGGAAGCACTGATAAACTATAAGGAAAAAAATAGAATATGTAAAAACTAATAAAATTTACTAAACTAGAGACCGAGAGATTAATTGCCAAAGAGAGTAAAACTAACCCTAAAATGTTCTTCAATTATATAAATGGTAAAAAATATAAATCTGAAGGAGTCAGCCCTCTACACAGCAATGAGAAGGGTGTTGCAGCGAGCGACGGGGATAAAGCAAAACTATTAAATATTTTTTCTCCACTATATTCACTGAGGAAAATAAACTTTCAGATGAAATGCAGAATGTAAAAGTAAATTCCCGATTAAAAGTGCCCTGTCTGACCCAGGAAGAAGTACAACAGTGACTTATAAAGATTAAAATAGACAAATCGCCAGGACTGGTTGGCATACACCCCGTATCCTAAGGGAATTAAGAGATGTCATAGCCAGATCTTTATTTCTGATATTTACGGACTCTATACTGACAGGGAATGTTCCACAGGATTGGCGCATAGCAAATGTGGTGTGAATATTCAAAAGGGTCCAAAACAGAGCATGGAAATTATAGGCGGTAAGTTTAACATCTGTTGATGGTAAACTGTTTGAAGGAGTTTCTAAGAGATGCTATCTTGGAGTACCTCAATGAAAATAAGCAAATAACGCCATATCAGCATAGCTTCATGAGGGATCGGTCATGTCAAACTAATTTAATCAGTTTTATGAGGAGGTAAGTTCGAGACTTGACAGCGGCGAATCAATGGATGTCGTATATCTGGACTTTTCCAAAGCATTTGACACTGTACCTTATAAAAGGTTAGTATATAAAATGGTGATGCTGTAAGTGGGTAAGTAGCTGGCTGAATGACAGAAAACAGAGGGTGGTTATTAACGTTACATACTCAAATTGGGTCACTGTTACTAGTAGGGTACCTCAGTGGTCAGTATTGGGCCCTATTCTCTTCAATATATTTATTAATGATCTTGTAGAAGGCTTGCATAGTAAAATATCAATTTTTGCAGATGACACTAAACTGTGTAAAGTAATTAACACTGAAAAGGACAGTTTTCTGCTACAGAGGGATCTGGATAGATTTGAGGCTTGGGCAGAGAAATGGCAAATGAGGTTTAACACTGACAAATGTAAAGTTATGCACATGGGAAAGAATAATGCAAGTCACCCATACATACTAAATGGTAAAACACTCGGTAATACTGACATGGAAAAGGATCTAAGAATTTTAATAAACAGCAAACTAAGATGTAAAAACAGTGTCAGGCAGCTACTGCCAAGGCCAATAAGATAATGGGTTGCATCAAAGGGGCATAGATGCCCGTGATGAGAACATAGTCCTACCACTTTACAAATAACTAGTCAGACCACACGTGGAGTATTGTGTACAGTTCTGTGCTCCTGTGAACAAGGCAGACATAGCAGAGCTGGAGAGGGTTCAGAGGAGGGCAACTAAAGTAATAACTGGAATGGGACAGCTACAGTACCCTAAAAGGTTATCAAAATTAAGGTTATTCACTTTAGAAAAAAGACGACTGAGGGAGATCTAATAACTATTTATAAATATAGCAGGGGTCAGTACAGAGATCTCTCCCATCATCTATTTATCCCCAGGACTGTGACTGTGACGAGGGGACATCCTTTGCGTCTGAAGGAAAGAAGGCTTGTACACAAACATAGAAAAGGATACTTCATGGTAAGAGCAGTGAGACTATGGAACTCTCTGCCTGAGGAGGTGGTGATGGTGAGTACAATAAAGGAATTTAAGAGGGGACTGGATGTATTTCTGGAGTGTAATAATATTACAGGCTATAGCTACTAGAGAGGGTCGTTAATCCAGGGAGTTATTCTGATTGTAGTCGGGAAGAATTTTTTCCCTTAAGTGGGAAAATTGGCTTTTGCCTCACAGGGTTTTTGCCTTCCTCTGGATCAACTTGTAGGAAACAGGCCGAACTGGATGGACAAATGTATTTTTTCGGTCTTATATACTATGTTACTACTATGTTACTATGAGCATATTGGCTGTAGTGTGGTATTTAGGTTCTCAAGTAGGAGTGCAGCTTAGTCATGAATAAGGACCCAACCAAAGAGGTCCAAAATGCGGAGATGCTATTATTGCATTATGGATTTTAATCTGCACTAAGAAAATAAAGATTGTAACTTTTTGGAGAAGCCTCTTTTTTGCATTTTATTGTTATTAGAGCTACTGTTTCCAGTTCTAGTCCGTGCTTTCCAGAGTGGTGTCCTTTCAGGTGAGCTCAGCCACAATTACCCATTCTTTCCTTTTAACCTCTTGCCGCCACGCAGCATGTGATCGGAGCCGGGACAACTGAAACTACAGCCTGCCAGCGCTGATCATGCGCTGGCAGGCTGTAGATCTTGAAAAACGCATTTAAATCGCATATCAGACGCTGTTTTTAAACAGCGTCTGATATGCCTGCTATCTGCTCGTCTGGTGGTCCCTTTGTTTGGGACCACCAGAGGAAACTATAGGAAAAGTGCACCAATCACTACACACACCCCCCACCCCCATCACTGATTAACCCCTGATCACCCATGTCACCCCCTGATCACCCCTGATCACCCCTGTCACCCCCTGTCACTAATCACCCCCTACAGGCTCATTCAGACGTCCGTATGTGTTTTGCGGATCCATGGATCTGCGGATCCATGGATTTACAGATCCGCAAAAATACGGACACCGGCAATGCGCTTTCCGCATTTTGCAGATCCGATCAGAACTATATAGAAAATGCTTTTCTTGTCCGCAATTGCGGACAAGAATAGGACATGTTCTATATTTTTGCGGAACAGAAGTGCAGACCCGAAGCGCGGATCCGTAATTCCGGATCCGAGCGGGACAAAGTCTGTCCCCATAGAAATGAATGGGTCCGCAATTCCGTTCCGCAAACAGAATTTCGGACGTGTGAATGGGGCATAAGGGTCCCTTATCACCGCCAGTTAGTTAGCTACTTGTTAGGGCCCCTAGTTAGCGCCCACCGCCCCGCAGTCACTGATTTTGGCAGAGATTTTTTCATCCACATTGATCGATGCGAATGAAAAAATCTGCGCCGTTCATTTTTTTTTATTTTTTTTTCAGCGCAGAGGCTGAACGGAAAAAAAAATAATCTCATTACCCGTATGGTCAATATAAGCAGAATCGCAGATACTACTAATGCTGGCCGTACGTGTAATGATTGCGGAGACCCCTAAAATGCCAGGGCAGTACAAAAACCCCACATGTGACCCCATTTTAGAAAGAAGACACCCCAAGGTATTCCGTGAGGGGTATGGGGAGTTCATGTAAAATTTTATTTTTTGTCACAAGTTAGTGGAATATGAGACTTTGTAAGAAAAAAATATATATATATATCAATTTCCGCTAACTTGTGTCAAAAATTTTTTTTTTATGTGAACTCGCCATGCCCCTCACGGAATACCTTGGGGTGTCTTCTTTCCACAATGGGGTCACTTGTGGGGTATTTATACTGCCCTGGCATTTTAGGGAACCTAAAGCGTGAGAATCCAAATACGTAAAAATGCCCTGTGAAATCCTAAAGGTACTCATTGGTTTTAGGGCCCTTTGCGCATCTTGGCTGCAAAAGTGTCACACATGTGGTATCGCCGTACTCAGGAGAAGTAGGGCAATGTGCTTTGGGGTGTATTTTTATATATACCTATACTTTGTGTGAGAAATATCACTGTAAACGACAACTTTTAAATATTTTTATACAAAGTTGACAATTTACAGAGATATTTCTCTCACCTAACATGGGTATATGTAAAAATACACCCCAAAACACATTGCCCTACTTGTCCTGAGTACGGCGATACCACATGAGTGACACTTTTTGCAGCCTGGGTGCACAAGGGGCCCAAATTCCAACGAGTACCTTTAGCTTTACATGGCTGCTCACAATTTAGCCCCGCCCAAAATGCCAGAACAGTATAAACACCCCACAAATAACCCCATTTTGGAAAGTAAGACACCCCAAGGTATTCACTGAGGGGCATAGTGAGTCCGTCTGAGATTTTATATTTTTTTGCCAGAAGTTAGCAGAAATGGAAACTTTATTATTATTTTTTTCCTCAGAAAGTGTCATTTTCCGCTAACTTGTGAAAAAAATGAAATGATACATGAACTCACCATGCCCCTCCGTGAATACTTTGGGGTGTCTTCTATCTAAAATGGTGTCATTTGGGGGTATTTATACTATCCTGGCATTCTAGCACCTGAAGAAACATGACAGGCGCTCAGAAAGTCAGAGCTGCTTCAAAATGCCGAAATTCACTTTTTTGCACCATAGTTTGTAAACGCTATAACTTTTACCCAAACCAATAAATATACACTTATTGGATTTTTTTATCAAAGACATGTAGAACAATACATTTTGTGAAAAATTTATATAGAAATGTAGTTTTTTAAAAAAATTACAACAGAAAGTGAAAAATGTCATTTCTTTGCAAATGTCATTACATTTTTATTAATAGCAAAAAAGTAAAAATGTCAGCAAGAATGAAATACCACCAAATGAAAGCTCTATTAGTGAGAAGAAAAGGAGGTAAAATTCATTTGGGTGGTAAGTTGTATGACTGAGCAATAAACGGTGAAAGTAGTGTAGAGCGGATTTGTAAAAAGGGCCTGGTCACTAGGGGGTATAAACCTGTGGTCTTCAAGTGGTTAATAAAAATTTTGTATAGCCACTGAGCTATTCAGTAACATGTATCTGTATAGCACCACCTGCTGTTAGTTCTTTTCCTAATTTCTTGTCCATCTCACTGAGGTGAATGTACGTGCTCCGTTTAAATCTTCAACTTCCACCATTCATATCTTATGTTAGAAGCATTGTCAGTTATAGCAGAACAGACAAGCCCTCTAAGAACAGACACAGCTATAGAGCTGCCAGCCTGAAGAGAATCTAGCAGCGTACAGTGCTGGAGTCAGTAACAGGCCTAGACGTAGCAGAGTAACCACCTCTGTTTACTAAAGTGCAAAATAGAGTTGTAGTACATCCAACGATGGTAAAACACAGTTTCATCTTAACACAGTGCAATTCTTCCCAGATAACGACGTATGAATTTAGACAAGGATAGGAGTTATTGCCCTCTTCCTTCTCTATCTGTCTCAAGTCTCTTCATGTAGGATCTATGGCAGGCAGTTGTACTCTGTCAATGGTGGCTGTAATGTCCACTGCGGGATACAGGGTTTTGAGATACGACTGGCCAGGTCGTGCCCAGGTGTTGAGTGTCTTAACAGTGTCCCTCACTACAGTGAAGTCTTAACAGCTTTTGGTAGCAGGTTACCTTACTGACTACAATGCTAAGCTATGCAGATTCTAGATTCTCTAATTCTCTCCTTTGTCTTACTCCTCTCCTTCTGTAGATCATGCCGAGATCAGTGAGTCTCCGTAGCCTTTTAGGCCTAAGAAGAGGGAGCACAAGTCACAGCTTTCTCTTTCTTCCAAACTCTCCTAATCACTGACTAGAGCTAGCCATGGAGCCATTCCACACCTAACCTATTTCAGGACTGAGCCAGGATTGTTAACTCTGGCTGTGCCAGTCATACATGGTTATACTGGGTGTAATACATACAGTAGCAGGACATAACATAATAAAATGACTAATTTGCAGATACCCTCTTGCTCTGAGGTTCACACCTCCAGCTGAAAGGGACACCACCATCAATAATTTCAGAAATGTTTCCCTAGGAACTCCCACAGCCCAGATGGGTGGATTTTTAGTAAGATGCATCCCCTACATAAATGTATCTCCCCATCCCCAACCACAACTCATCTACAGCATGATCATGCTTGGATACCTGTCTTGGATATCACCCTCCACAGATATCATCTTGAAGTCCTCAAAATACTTTCTCTCCTAAACTCAATGCCCATGCTATGAAGTGGATATTAACAATCCTCAATTTACTGTAGTGATCTTACACTGACATTTTGTGCCAGCATAAAAATCCCAATATATCTGCATTTTTTAGAATGTAATGTCACATAGATAAATGATCCACTCAATAGCATCCACTGTATGTAATGTAAATTGATGGAAGTATTCTGTTCTAGCTTCTTCCATGTAAAATTTGTATAAATATCTCACTGATTGAAAGATTAGTATAGCCACCATTTCCCTTAAGCTGTTAGTAGAGGCTCTGGAATGTGTAACTTTGCCCTTTGTCTGTGTGTGAACTCTGAATGCATAGATTAATCCTATTAAGTCCTCAAGCTAATGAAATGAACATTTATGAATGGATAGATAGATAGATAAATGATAGATAGATAGATAGATAGATAGATAGATAGATAGATAGATAATATATATAAGATAAATAGATAAATAGTTTATAGATAAATAGATAGATAATTTATAGATAGATAGATAGATAGATAGATAGATAGATATATAGATACAGAGATAGATAGATAAATGATAGATAGATAGATAGATAAATGATAGATAGATAGATAGATAGATAGATAGATAGATAGATAGATAATATATGATAAGATAAATAGATAAATAGTTTATAGATAAATAGATAGATAATTTATAGATAGATAGATAGATAGATAGATAGATAGATAGATAGATAGAATATAAATACAGAGATAGATAGATAAATGATAGATAGATAGATAGATAGATAGATAGAGATAGATAGATAGATAGATAGATAGAATATAAATACAGAGATAGATAGATAAATGATAGATAGATAGATAGATAGATAGATAGATAGATAGATAATATATATAAGATAAATAGATAAATAGTTTATAGATAAATAGATAGATAGTTTATAGATAGATAGATAGATAGATAGATAGATAGATAAATGATTGATAGATAGATAGATAGATAGATAGATAGATAGATAGATAGATAGATAGATACATAGAATATAAATACAGAAATAGATAGATAGATAGATAGATAGATAGATAGATGATAGATTAGATAGATAGATAGATATAAATACAGAGATAGATAGAGAGATAGATAGATAAATGATAGAATAATAGATATAATATAAATACAGAGATTAGATAGATAGATAGATAGATAGATAGATAAATAATATATATAAGATATATAGATAGATAGTTTATAGATAAATAGATAGATAGTTTATAGATAGATAGATACATAGATAGATAGATAGATAGATATGATGATGATATAGATAGATAGATAGATAGATACAATATAGATAGATATATAGATAGAGAAGATAGATAGATAGATAGATAGATAGATAGATAGATTATAGATAGATAGGAAGCAGTGCATGAGTCATAAGCTGATATATGTTACATTCAGTATTTATAAAACTGCAGTAATGGTCTCATACAACGCTAGGCAATGGCCTTTTTATAGAATCAATGTTCCTCCGCTGTGTAACTATGGTAACAACCTTTAGAAATAAGGTGTATTTTCTTTACGCAGCCACAACAGACAATGTTACACACTTTTGCTTAACATATTACTTCTTAGGATAACAACATCATTCTGTGAGCAATCTGATCTCTGTACATCTTCACTTGAAGCTTTAAATGTGCAGCAGAAGTATAAACACTCACCATGTATAATTGTGTCAGAAGCTCCTATGTCATTGCCGATATAAGCACAAGTGTGCAGGAAATAGTTACTGGATTTTCCATAAATGTTTTAGACTGAAGGTAGATACTTTCACACAAAGACAACTTTGAGTAATCTTGAACAGGCTAATATGAAGAGAACCTTTCAGTGGGTTTTCATCACTAAACCACCACCGCTTGGTGTTACTGTAGCTTTCTTGCTTTCTACCGGTGTCCTAATATGTGATATTAATAACTCACATTATGAAAAGCAAGATGTTTAACCTCTTAGTGACCACTAGTATGCCTTTTCACTGATATAAACAAAGGGGGTTTTAGCTAAACAGCTGGCTTTAATCAATCATTAGACTTACCCAAAATGGTGCATTAAAAACTATAACTTGTTCAAAAAGAGGTGGCTCTACTATTTATTGAGAGGGATATGGTGCTCTTATCGTGACATTGCTCCCAGTCACTAGTTAATTGTATTTTGAGTTATCGCCGATATTGTTGCGATATTCAGATATATAATATCTGGATATTATATATCTGAATATGCAGCGATATCTACTAAACCTAGATTTTTGCTAGTCATGCATTCTTGATTACGGTACTAGTCCATAGTGCGTTCTTATGGTGCAATTAGTGGGATTTATATAGATCGATCACTTATCTATTCGTTTTTTTAGTATCAATTGGTGTTTTAATTATTGTTTTTATATATTCTGAATTTATTTGCTTCTGAGAAAATAAATGTTTGTTTCTGATGACCCTGAATGATTGAGTTCCTATCTATAACACAAAATACAATTAACTAGTGACTGGGAGCATTATCACAATAAGAGCACCAAATCCCTCTCAATAAATAGTAGAGCCACCTCTTTTTTAACAATACTCTAAATTACAGCTCCTATGAGGTAGAGCTCACTTTTTTGTTGAAGATGGACATCTGGAGTCATGCAGAGAACAAACGATTGACAGCTGAATGTTTTCATTTTGATGTATCTATACCACACTCTACAGATCAAAGCGAGGAACAATCTATGACAGACGTATTTAGAGAGACAGAAACATTGTTATTAAGACAATTACGACAAAGATGGGAGATCAGGTCACTCCAACAATATATACAGTACAAAAAGATCCCAAAAGGTTTGCGCCTATCAAAGGTTCCAGCACAGGATTTAAGCAGTACAGAGTTTGATACAGAATGGGAGGCATTATAAATGTCTCAATCCATAACGCTAATTTAGCTGATTAATAAAAGGAAATAAAATATTAGAACAAGTGACTAACCAGATAGAACAAATTAAAGAGAAGATAGATAAATTACCAAAAAATGAGGAGTTTGAGATGTGGCAATGTAGATTATGTAAAAGTTTAGACAGAGCTTAGCAGGAAATTTTAACCAAAAATGAAAAAAGTTACACAAAATAAGACTATGGAACAAAAAGAAATTCAGATGTTCGTCAGAGGGAAAATAAAGAGACAAACTATACCACACAAACTAATTATACAATACCAATGAGGAACAGATTTGAGACCCTTTCAGATCAGTCTTTTTAGACAAAACTCCCCACATCATCAATCACGGACACAGGAAAAACACATCAATCACCTACACAGACACGGCAAAAAACACATCAATCACCGATAAGACACTTTCGACCCAATTCACCAAAGACGCATCAATACAATCTCAGATGCAAACGTGGATCAGGATTCCAATTACAAAACCAGATACCAACACGAGCAATCACAGAACGAGATGCACTACACGTCACAGAGGACACAATACAGGACACCAACCCACAAAGACAAAAGAGGAAAATGCGGAGAGGAGGAAGGAGGAAGAACAAAATGCAACGAATAGATGATTCCACACAAAATATAGTGATACATTTAAAGGGTAACTGTCATTTATTTTTATTTTTTTGCTAGTTTATTATAGCTAGTTATGTACAGTGGGTACGGAAAGTATTCAGACCCCCTTAAATTTTTCACTCTGTTAAATTGCAGCCATTTGCTAAGTTTTAGCTCATTTAGCATTTTTTAGCTCATTAACGTACACACAGCACCCCATATTGACAGAAAAACAGAATTGTTGACATTTTTGCAGATTTATTAAAGAAGAAAAACTGAAATATCACATGGTCCTAAGTATTCAGACCCTTTGCTCAGTATTTAGTAGAAGCACCCTTTTGATCTAATACAACCATGAGTCTTTTTGGGAAAGAAGCAACAAGTTTTTCACACCTGGATTTGGGTATCCTCTGCCATTCCTCCTTGCAGACCCTTTTCTTTTCTGTCAGGTTGGATGGTAAACATTGGTGGACAGACATTTTTAGGTCTCTCCAGAGATGCTCAATTGGGTTTAAGTCAGGACTCTGGCTGGGCTATTCAAGAACAGTCACGGAGTTGTTGTGAAGCCACTCTTTCGTTATTTTAGCTGTGTGCTTAGGGTCATTGTCTTGTTGGAAGGTAAACCTTTAGCCCAGTCTGAGGTCTTGAGCACTCTGGCGAAGGTTTTCGTCCAGAATATACCTGTACTTGACTGCATTCATCTTTTCCTCGATTGCAACCAGTCGTCATGTCCCTGCAGCTGAAAAACACCCCCACAGCATGATGCTGCCACCACCATGCTTCATTGTTGGGACTGTATTGGACAGGTGATGAGCAGTGCCTGGTTTTCTCCACACATACCGCTTAGAATTAAGGCCAAAAAGTTCTATCTTGGTCTCATCAGACCAGAGAATCTTATTTCTCACCATCTTGGAGTCCTTCAGGTGTTTTTTTAGCAAACTGCATGCAGGCTTTCATGTGTCTTGCACTGAGGAGAGGCTTCCGTCGTGCCACTCTGCAATACAGCCCCGACTGGTGGAGGGCTGCAGTGATGGTTGACTTTCTACAACTTTCTCCCATCTCCCGACTGCATCTCTGGAGCTCAGCCACAGTGATCTTTGGGTTCTTCTTTACCTCTCTCATCAAGACTCTTCTCCCCCAATAGCTCAGTTTGGCTGGACGGCCAGCTCCAGGAATGGTTCTGGTCGTCCCAAACGTCTTCCATTTAAGGATTATGGAGGCCACTGTGCTCTTTGGAACCTTAGGTGTAGCAGAAATTTTTTTTGTAACCTTGGCACAATTCTGTCTCTGAGCTCTTCAGGCAGATCCTTTGACCTCATGATTCTCATTTGCTATGACATGCACTGTGAGCTGTACGGTCTTATATACACAGGTGTGTGGCTTTCCTAATCAAGTCCAAACTGTATAATCAAACACAGCTGGACTTGAATGAAGGTGTAGAACCATCTCAAGGATGATCCGAAAAATGGACCGCAGTTAAATATATGAGTGTCACAGCAAAGGGTCTGAATACTAAGGACCATGTGATATTTCAGTTTTTATTTTTAATAAATCTGCAAAAATGTCAACAATTCTGTGTTTTTCTGTCAATATGGGGTGCTGTGTGTACATTAATGAGGGAAACAAATGAACTTAAAAGATTTTAGAAAATGGCTGCAATTTAAAAAGAGTGAAAAATCTAAGGGGTCTGAATACTTTCCGTACCCACTGTATACCTGAGTTAGTCTGTCAATTATTGTCAAAAGATCTGTAATTACCTTATAATAACAGCTTTCATTAATGTCCGCTGTCCCTTTCCACTGCTCCCTTAAAAGACCATTGCTAGGGCTTGTCTGTCTTCCATTTAGTATAAACAGAAGACAGAGGGGCGGTCCTTCACACTACATGGCTGCATTAGGCTTCAGAGTGAGGAGGCGTGGCTCTCAGTAATCCAATTTGATTTGCTGGCAGGGAGCTGCTGGCTATAGCAAGTGTGTATGGGAAGTGAGGGAAAGCAGTTTTGGCCTCAGAGAACTTGAGAATCTTGAAAAGGTCCTCATATTTTAAATGTTTAAACAGTTGTAACTAAGGGAAAAACTTAAGAAAAACAGTGGTATGTGAAGAAACGAAATATTGCTTTATGCATAATGCTGCTGCAGCAGTAACATGTGCTAAAATTGATTTAAATTTTAAATAAAGGGTTAAAATTTGCACCAACCAATAATTTAAATACATTTGATATTTATGTGGGGATTGAAAAGTTTATGAGAAAATTATGCTTGAAAAACACTTTTAAGAAACCCAATCCATAAAAAGACAATCCCATTAAAACAGATAACAGGTTTAAAAATAAATCTACAAAATATCCTAGACAGGAACTTAGTCAGGAGATTATTGCCTTCTGTAAATGTGTTGAGTATGATATACGGAGAATCAGTGATGATAAATTCCGGATCTGACCAAACAGGAAATTCAAGCCATGAAAGAATTGCAATCACAGGAACAAATTGTAATAAGACCAGCTGACAAGGGCGGTGCCATCGTTGTCCTGGGATTGGATCAATATAATGGAGAGTGTAATAGACAATTAGAAGATAAAAGTATATATATTAAACTGAATATGGACCCGACTAACCAATATTTCCAGGAGTTAAAAGAATTATGTAATAAAGGCTTAACAAAAATATACTGTCACAACAAGAATATGATTTGATAATGAATGCACAACACAGAATACCTGTTTTTATTGTCTACCTAAGCGTCACAAAACCCACAAAATCTACCAGGATGCCCTATTATTTCAGGGATAGGTTCTTTATCATCTAATCTATCACAATATATTGACAATTTGTTACAGCCTATAGTGGAAAATACAAGAGCATATATTAAAGACACTATTCAAATTATTCAAATATTAGAACAGTTAGAATTCAATACTTTTGGACAATTGACACTTTAGATGTACAATCACTATACACCATTATCGACCATCAACATGGAATAAGAGTGATGAAAGAACAATTGATAATGGATTGTAGACTCCCACTGGAACAAATAGATTTTTAGAAGAGTGTGTGCATTTTATACTGTCACGCAATTGTTTTTATTTTGATGGGGTTTTTATTTACAGACTCGAGGAACGGATATGGGCACCAGGTTTGCCCTCAGCTATGCCAACTTGTTTATGGCACATTGGGAGCACCAGAACATCACTCCCAGGCTGGGGACAGACCTGGTGCTCTGGTATCGTTATATAGATGATGTCATTTTTATCTGGAAGGGAGATAGAGAATCTTTAAATCGCTTCCTGGTAGACATCAATTTGAATTACATCAACCTTCATTTCTCATCAAATTTTTCCAATAGTTCAATTGAATTTCTGGATTTACATATCACAATAGAGAACGACCGACTGATATGTAACACTTTCAACAAACAGCTAGCTAGAAACAGTTTTATTTTGTACAACTAAGATGGCTGCTAAATATTCCCTTCGGACAGTTCCGGCGCATCAAAAGGAACTGTACAAAGAATGAGAAATTTGAAGAAGAAGCCCATAAAATGAAGGGAGAATTTACTAGTAAAAAATATTCACTTACCTTAATGGGAGCAGCATTGGAGAAGGTGTGTAGCCCTGACAGATGGGCCTTCTTCAAACAGAGAACAGTAGAAAAGGAGAAATCTATGGAAGATACTATCAGAATTATTTTACCATTTAACGGTCAATATCAAAAAATCCAACAAATTCTGAGAAGACATTGGCATTATATTCAAAAAGAGAAGGTAATTGGTTCTATGATCCCTAAAGACCCCAATAGTCTTTAAAAAGGCACCAAATTTAGGACTAAGGTTGCCAGATCCATTAAAACCAGACATGCTGTTAAACCCCTAAACAACGTATAGAAAATATAGGCTTCTTCAGATGCGGAACATGTAGGGGTTACAAATTAACTTCCTTTCCAAGAAAAACTACAAGAGTAACATCTACCACTAGCACATATTCACATGTAATTAAAGACTGTTTAACATGCAATTGAACTCATGTGATCTACTTAATAGAATGTCCATGCAACAAACAGTATGTAGGCAGGACTAAAAGAACACTGAAAAAAGTATTGCTGAACATTTGGCTAACATTATGAAGGGATATACTAAACACTCGTTATCAAATCATTTTAAACAGTGTCACAATCAGGATATTAAGGGACTGAAATTTGCAGTGATTGAAAAAGTAGAGCGAGATTGGAGGTGTGTGTGTGTGTGTGGGGGGATCATATAAGCAAGATGTCCAGAATTGAATCAAGATGGATTTTTGAGTTTAACACCCTGTCACCGGGAGGTTTTAATGCGGAGATAGAATTATTTGGATTTCTATAAATCTCATAAAATTGAGGATGGGTGCCCCCACTGACGTAGAATCGGTGTTCTTTTGTCCTACACTGATTCACCCTTGGTGGAGGGCCCCCATCTCTACATTCATAGCGACACTGAAAGATAGCAGTGACAAATGGAGACAGTAATGACTGAATGGAAAACAGCCCCTTCTAAAAAAAAGCCATCTTTGGATATATCAATATATAATGCCGGTTTAACCCATCAATTCTAGTTATATAAGCACACACTTTCTTTATTGATATATATATATATATATATATATATATATATATTTATATATAAAACATTAATTTTTTATTTAAAAAAATAAGATGTAGAAAAGAAAGAGCAAATTATGATGCAAATTATAGGTGAGAAACGCAACTATACCTAAAAACGCACAACTACTGCATGCATACCTCGATTACCTTTTGTACTCTCTTACAAGCTGAGATATATAGATATGTATGTATTGATAGATTACTGCAAGTCAAGCGATATATTACCTTTAATGTTGATTGCAAATACCCAGTGACGCGCAGAACATGTTTAACGGTGATCCAAGGAGTCAGAAGGATTCCGATCCACACCTTGACAGATACCTAAATAATGAAGGGCACTGTTTTTAGAAGTCGGATAACCACTGAGGAAGGAGTCAGACACAATGAGACTTCGAGACACATCTGGGATTTAATCACGGCTTCTAGGTATTCATATTGCATATATCGTATGGATAAAACCTTGAATCAACAATCTGCCGGCAGAAATTGTACTAACCATTATTGCAGAGTTTGCTTATTGACCCTAACTGCAGAGACTGTCAACTGACTCCCTACGGCTCTGAGAACACACGACTCACGTGTGAGACACCGACATCGGACTTGAGATTGAAGAGCCCGGGTGTACATGTGGGATTCTGAGACCAAAAGCAGAGGCAGGAGCACACGATTAGTGGGAATAGATCGGAGATAAGACAAATCCATTGTTCCACCATATGTGGGACACCACTTGGAAATTTAAACATGAGAACTCCTGAGAAACATTTTGACTTTACAGCACTTCAGAATTTATCTCTGCAGTGAGGAGTTATTGAAAAGCCGATACTATTTGAACACCCTCAATACCTCAAATAAGTGTGTTTTCTAAATGAGACTTTAAACTGACTACACGTATACCAACAACTTTTACATACATCTGGAATCTATGGGACATTATTAGACCAAGAGATATACTTATTGTCTGCATACTGGGCCGCTAAAAGAGACTCATGTGCTATTATATATCTGAATATGCATCGATATCTACTAAACCTAGATTTTTGCTAGTCATGCATTCCTAATAACTGTACTAGTCCATAGTGCATTTTAGCTGGATTTATATTGATCAATTGTTTATCTATTCATTTTTTTAAGTATCAATTGGTGTTTTACTTATTGTTTTTATATATTCTAAATTTATATGCTTCTGAGAAAATAAATGTTTTTTTCTGATGACCCTGGATGATTGAGTTCCTATCTATAACACAAAAACTATAAATTGTCCTGGAAAATAAGGCCACATACATGTAAATTGATGAAAAACAAAAAGTTATAACTCTTGGAATGTGATTTTAAAAAAATGTGCATGGTCACTAAGTCCCTGAGCCACGGATAGTGCCCGGTCATCTGGATCACCAGCATTTGTGATAGTGGGAGATGATGGCTTTGTCATGCAGTCATTTCCAAGATGAAATTTGACAAGCTCAATTATGGGCTCACTAAACTGTGTGAGTGTGGAATTGAGATAATCTCCAGAAAGTGGAGAGTTTTCCAAACAACTACCCAGATGGATCCAGAAAATGTGAACAGAGTCCTAAAAGCCTGTGAGTTTCTACAAAATATCACCTAGATTCGTGACATCACAGCAGATACAGATGTGGAACACCACTGCCAATAACCACTTGAACTTTTTCACATTTTTTCACATTACATCCACAAACTTAAATGTATTTTATTGTGATTTTATTTGATAGACCAACACAAAGTAGAAAGTATGTTGTGAAGTAAATAGCAAACAATACATGTTTTTAGAACATTTTAATAAATAAAAATCTGGAAAGTGTGCTGTGCATTTGTATTCAGCCCCCTGAGTGAATACTTAGTAGTACCACCTTTCGCTGCAATTATAGCTGCAAGTCTTTTGGGGTATGTCTCTGTCAGCTTTTCACATCTAGAGGCTGAAATCTTTGCCCATTCTTCTTTGCAACATAGCTCAATCTCAGTCAGATTGGATGAGCATCTGTGAACAGCAATTTTCAAGTCTTGCCACAGATTCTTAATGGGTTTTAGGTCTGTACTTTGACTGACCCATTCTTGAATATGCTTTGATCTAAACCATTCCATTGTAGCTCTGGTTGTATGTTTAGGGTTGTTGTCCTGCTGGAAGGATAACCTCCACCCCAGTCTCAAGTCTTTTGCAGCCTCTAACAGATTTTCCCCCAGAATTGTCCTGTATTTAACTCCATCTATCTTTCTGTCAACTCTAACCAGCTTCCCTGTCCCTGCTAAAGAAAAGCATCTCCAAAGCAGGATGCTGTCACAACCATGTTTCTGTGTTTGTTTTCTATTGTTTGTTTTCCATGTTTGCATTTAGGCTAAAAAATTCAACTTTGGTCTCATCTGAACAGAGAAAATGTGACTTCTTATGGCTTGCTTTTAAAAATGGCTTTCTTCTTGCACACTGTTCCATAAAGACCAGATTTGTGGAGTACATGACTAATAGTTGTCCTGTCCCATTCTCCCAGCTGAGCTATAGATCTCTGCAGCTTTTACAAAGAAATACAAAGGCAAAGGGTCGCACCAGAAGCAATAGGTAACCATAGAAACATAGAATGTGTTGGCAGATAAGAACCATTTGGCCCATCTAGTCTGCCCAATATGCTGAATACTATGGATAGCCCCAGGCCCTATCTTATATGAAGGATGGCCTTATGCCTATCCCATGCATGCTTAAACTCCTTCACTGTATTTGCAGCTACCACTTCTGCAGGAAGGCTATTCCATGCGTCCACTACTCTCTCAGTAAAGTAATTCTTCCTGATATTACTTTTAAACCTTTGCCCCTCTAATTTAAAACTATGTCCTCTTGTAGCAGTTTGTCTTCTTTTAAATATTCTCTCCTCTTTTACCGTGATGATTCCCTTTATGTATTTAAAAGTTTCTATCATATCCCCTCTGTCTCTTCTTACTTCCAAGCTATACATGTTAAGGTCCTTTAACCTTTCCTGGTAAGTTTTGTCCTGCAATCCATGTACTAGTTTAGTAGCTCTTCTCTGAACTCTCTCCAAAGTTTCAATATCCTTCTGCAGATATGGTCTCCAGTACTGCACACAATACTCCAAATGAGGTCTCACTAGTGCTCTGTAGAGCGGCACGAGCACCTCCCTCTTTCTACTGTTAATGCCTCTCCCTATACACCCAAGCATTCTGCTGGCATTACCTGCTGCTCTATGACATTGTCTGCCCACCTTTAGGTCGTCTGATATAATGACCCCTAAATCCCTTTCCTCAGATTCTGAGGTTAGTACTGTATCACCAATTTTATATTGTGCTCTTGGGTTTTACGCCCCAGGTGCATTATCTTGCACTTATCGACATTAAATTTTAGTTGCCAGATTTTTGACCATTCCTCTAGTTTTCCTAAATCCTTTTCCATTTGGTGTATCCTCCAGGAACATCAACCCTGTTACAAATCTTTGTGTCATCAGCAAAAGACACACCTTACCATTGAGGCCTTCTGCAATTTCGCTGATAAAGATATTAAACAATATGGGTCCCAGAATAGATCCCTGAGGTACCCCACTGGTAACAATACCATGGTCTGAATATACTCCATTGACTACAACCCTCTGTTTTCTGTCCTTCAGCCACTGCCTAATCCATTCAACAATATGTGAGCTCAAGCTCAAAGACTGCAGTTTATTGATAAGCCTTCTATGTGGGACAGTATCAAATGCCTTACTAAAGTCCAGATAAGCGATGTCTACTGCACCTCCGCCATCTATTATTTTAGTCACCCAATCAAAAAAGTCAATAAGATTAGTTTGACATGATCTCCCTGAAGTAAACCCATGCTGTTTTTATCAATCAACCCATGGGTTTTTAGATGTTCCACAATCCTCTCCTTGAGTATGGTTTCCATTAATTTCCCCACTATTGATGTCAGGCTTACTGGCCTATAGTTGCCTGATTCCTCTCTACTACCTTTCTTGTGAATTGGCACAACGTTTGCTAATTTCCAATCTTCTGGGACGACACCTGTTACCAGTGATTGGCTAAATAAATCTGTTAATGGATTTGCTAGTACACCTCTAAGCTCTTTTAATAGCTTTGGGTGTATCCCATCAGGCCCCTGTGATTTATTTGTATTAATTTTGGACAGCTGACTTAGAACCTCTTCCTCTGTAAAGACACATGCATCAAAGGATTCATTAGTCTTCCTCCCTAACTGAGGTCCTTCTCCTTCATTTTCCTTTGTAAAAACTGAACAGAAGTATTCATTGAGGCAGTCAGCTAGTTCTTTATCCTCTTCCATATACCTTCCTTCTTTTGTTTTTAATTTGGTAATTCCTTGTTTTAATTTCCTTTTTTCATTTATGTATATGAAGAATGTCTTATCACCTTTTTCACCGACTGAGCTAATTTCTCTTCTGCCTGAGCTTTAGAAGCTCTTATAACTTGCTTGGCCTCTCTCTGCCTCATCTTATAGATTTCCCTGTCATCCTCGTTTTGGGTGTTTTTATACTTGCTAAATGCCATCTTTTTGTTTTTAATGATTTTGGCCACTTCTACTGAGTACCACAGTGGTCTCTTCCTTTTTTGCCTTTACTGACAAGCCTAATGCACTTTTCTGTTGCCTTCAGTAGTGCCAATTTTAAGTAGTCCCATTTCTCTTGGACTCCATTGAAAATATTCCAGTCTGATAGGGACTCGCATACCACTGATCTCATTTTAGAAAAGTCTGTTTTCCGAAAATCTAAAACTTTTGTTTTTGTGTGGAGTGACTCAGTCACTGTACTTATAGTAAACCTCACTGACTGGTGATCACTGGATCCTAAGCTTTCCCCTACAGTGATATCAGATACCAAATTGCCATTTGTGAACACCAAGTCTAAAATGGCCTCCTTCCGGGTTGGCTCCTCAACTACTTGCTGTAGAGATAATCCCAGTAGGGAATTTAGAATGTCTGTACTCCTGGCAGAACTAGCTATTTTGGTTTTCCAGTTTATATCAGGAAGATTAAAGTCTCCCATAATGACAACTTCCCCTTTCAATGTCATTTTAGCCATTTCCTCAACTAGTAGATCATCCAATTCTTTGACTTGGCTTGGTGGTCTGTATATGACACCTACACGAGTTACCTTATGATTACCAAGCTGCAACGTAACCCAAACTGACTCTAAATTGGTTTCGCTGGCTTCTATTAGATTTGATTTTATGCTATTTTTCACATATAGGGCCACTCTACCCCCTTTCTTGCCTTCTCTGTCTTTCCTATATAGAGAGAAGCCAGGTATTGTTATGTCCCAGTCATTACTCTCATTGAACCATGTCTCAGTAACAGCCACTAAATCTATATTCTCAGATGCCATTACAGACTCAAGTTCGTTGATCTTATTCCCTAAACTGCGAGCATTTGTAGACAAGACTCTCAGCTTGTCATTTCTTATCCTATCAGCTCCTGGCATCTTCTGGCATTGTTTTTCGGGGGCAGCCGAACTGATGGATTGTCTCTTTTGTGCCCCCTTTCCTAGTTTAAATGTTCCTTAGCAAAAACTTTGAACTGTTCATTGAGGACATTTGTTCCCTTGAGAGAAAGATGCAAACCATCTTTCTTGTACAGTTCTTTTCCATTCCAGCTAGAGCCAACATGAGACACAAAGCCAAATCCCTGGTTCAAACACCATTCACCAAGCCATGCATTGAATTCCTTAATACGCAACTGCTTGTCATGCTGACGGTTATGCACAGGCAGAACTGCAGAAAATGAGACAGTCGATGCAATCTCCCGTATATCATTACCAAGTGTGTGAAAATCTTCCTTCACCTTTGAAACTTCATTGCAAGCCAGATCATTTGTCCCAATATGGACAATAACATCCACCTCCTTTTCCATTTTTGCTTGCTTAATAATGTTAAGGATACGTCGTCTGTCCCTGCTGGCAGTAGCACCAGGGAGACATCTCACAAAACCATTTTCATCAAACTTCACACCTCTTATGATAGAATCGCCCACCAATAGCTGCTTACTATTAGTACTCACTATATCCTTTTTGTCTTTGTCAGTAGTCTTGCATACCTTAGGCATAGGAAATGATTGTTCCTCGCCCACTGTGCCTGAGCCATCCTCCATGTTGCTCTTGCATTCTGAAAGTGCTGCAAATGAATTACAGAGAGCCACCGTCTGTGGGACATGTCTTCTATCAACAGCTCTAAGTCTACCAGAACCTACAGTAACCCATCTTCCATTTCTGGGGGCCTTTGTGGCAGTGGCATTGCAACATTCCAAGCCTGAGTTTGTCTAACAGTTACTTTACAAATCTCAGATTTCAAAAATGCAATTTCCTGCTGCATTATGGAGAACTGTCTGCAGATCAGACAGCATCCAAACCTGCGAAGAGTGAAACAAGAAATGAAAGTACAGCAATTCCTGCACTGAATCAGGTCTGCCATTTTAATGCCAGAAGATATGTTAAACAAAACTTAATAGATTGTACTCACCTCCAGATTACCTCCTGAGTATCTCTTGAATATCTCTAGTGCACTTAATGGGCCTATGCTCATTAGCAATCAGACAATAGCAACACCTGTCTAACAAATTCCTTACCTGTTCTAAAGCACACCAAAAACACAGCTGAAGTTCTGCTACAGTGGAAAGTTCAGCTGAAGTTCTGCTTCAGTGGAAAGTTCAGCTGAAGTTCTGCTACAGTGGAAAGTTCTAGGTTTGTCTCTTGAATATCTCTAGTGCACTTAGAAATGCTGCACTTTGAGAATGATGCAAGCTACAATTAGGCAAGCTAATACTATGCGGCTATATACACACACACTCCTACAAAAGCCCCTCCCACAACAACAAATTTAACACCTTAATGGGCCTATGCTCATTAGCAATCGAGACAATAGCAACACCTGTCTAACAAATTCCTTACCTGTTCTAAAGCACACCAAAAACACAGCTGAAGTTCTGCTACAGTGGAAAGTTCAGCTGAAGTTCTGCTTCAGTGGAAAGTTCAGCTGAAGTTCTGCTACAGTGGAAAGTTCTAGGTTTGTCTCTTGAATATCTCTAGTGCACTTAGAAATGCTGCACTTTGAGAATGATGCAAGCTACACCTCAACCAAGATGAGGTGCTCAAAGTCCCATAGAATCGTCCAATCTACTTAGAAAAAAGTACATATGCAAAAGGCTGGGCACTCTCAGATATTGGAACCAGTTACGAATTTTATTTTTCAGAAAGATATAATTGATAATAAAACCTGACTTAAAAATCCAACAAGGGTTAAATCACAACAAAAATGTTTAAAATTATATAAAAATATTGGTGGTGATGTTTCACTGTCTAATTGGAGGACAGTATAGCAAGAGTTAAATATATATATAGTTTCTGCAAAAACGTCATGTCATCGATGGTAAATAAAATAAAACACAATTCAGGTCTCTGCTGAGTAGAGATGTCACGAACATAAAATTTTCCGTTCGCGAACGGCGAACACGATTTTTGCAAATGTTCGCGAATCGGGCGAACGGCGAACCGCCATAGACTTCAATAGACAGGCAAATTTTAAAACCCACATGGACTCTAGCTGGTCATAATAGTGATGGAACAGTTGTTTCAAGGGGACTAACACCTGGACTGTGGCATGCCAGAGGGGGATCCATGGCAAAACTCCCATGGAAAATTACGTAGTTGACGCAGAGTGTGGTAAGTTGATTTCGCAATGAGATTAATATAACCTGCATTAATCGCATTGCGAATTCAACTTAGAGCTGGGTTCCTAATGGTTGTATTGCTAGAATATAACAAAGATTGAGAATATAGCACTATATTCTCAATCTTCATTATATTCTAGCAATACAACCATTAGAACCCAGCTCTAAGTTGAATTTGCAATGCGATTAATACAGGTTATATTAATTGCATTACGATTACAACTTAGATCTGAGTTCCTAATGGTTGAATTGCTAGAATTGACGAATATAATGAATATAGCGCTATATTCTCAATCTTTGTTATATTCTAGCAATACAACCATTAGGAACCCAGCTCTAAGTTGAATTTGCAATGCGATTAATATAACCTGTATTAATTGCATTGCGAATTCAACTTAGAGCTGGGTTCCTAATGAGTTGTCTTGCTAGAATATAACGAAAATTGAGAATATAGCACTATATTATCAATCTTCGTTATATTCTAGCAATACAACCATTAGAACCCAGCTCTAAGTTAAATTCGCAATGCGATTAATATAACCTGTATTAATCGCATTGCGAATTAACTTAGAGCTGGGTTCCTAATAGTTGCATTGCTAGAATATAACGAAGATTGAGAATATAGCACCATATTCTCAATATTCGTTATATTCTAGGAATACAACCATTAGGAACCCAGCTCTAAGTTTAATTCGCAATGCGATTAATACAGGTTATATTAATCGTATTGTGATTACAACTACTAACACTGCAGCTTCAGAATGAATCTAAGATGGATGCCGTCCTTGCTTTGTGATAGGAGGTGGGAGGGTCTGGGAGGGAGGGTATGCTGATTGGCTGGAATGTGTCTGCTGACTGTGAGGTACAGGATCAAAGTTTGCTCAACGATAAAGTATAGAGGCGAACGCGAACATCGCATATGTTCGCCCGCTGCGGCGAACGCGAACAAGCTATGTTCGCTGGCGAATAGTTCGGGACATCACTACTGCTGAGTAGATAAGATACAATGTTGTCACGAGTCCTCCTTTAAAATGACCATTAAAATGACCTCACATAGGTCATAGCAATGATGGAGTGTTATTTTACTGCATTCTGGATGCTTAACAACTTCAGCCCCTCTAGCTTAAACCCCCTTAACCAGATCAGCCCCGCCTAGCTTAAACACCCTAATGACCAGACCACTTTTTACAATTCTGCACTACACTACTTTCACGGTTTATTGCTCGGTCATACAACCTACCACCCAAATGAATTTTACCTCCTTTTCTTCTCACTAATAGAGCTTTCATTTGGTGGTATTTCATTGCTGCTGACATTTTAACTTTTTTTTGTTATTAATCAAAAATGACCGAAATTTTTGCAAAAAAATGAAATTTTTCACTTTCTGTTGTAAATTTTTTTCAAAAACTACATTTCTATATAACTTTTTCTCTAAATTTATTGTTCTACATGTCTTTGATACAAAATAAATGCAATAAGTGTATATTTATTGGTTTGGGTAAAAGTTATAGCGTTTACAAACTATGGTGCAAAAAGTGAATTTCCGCATTTTGAAGCAGCTCTGACTTTCTGAGCACCTGTCATGTTTCTTCAGGTGCTAGAATGCCAGGATAGTATAAATACCCCCAAATGACACCATTTTAGAAGAAGACACCCCAAAGTATCTCGCAAAGGGGCATGGTGAGTTCATGTATGATTTCATTTTTTTCCACAAATTAGCGGAAAATGACACTTTCTGAGGAAAAAAACAATAAAGTTTCCATTTCTGCTAACTTCTGGCAAAAAAATAAAAATCTCCCACGGACTCACTATGCCCCTCAAT
Organism: Bufotes viridis; assembly: GCA_033119425.1. NCBI lineage: Eukaryota > Metazoa > Chordata > Amphibia > Anura > Bufonidae > Bufotes > Bufotes viridis. Next base: position 267,484,295 of record CM065589.1, read on the forward strand.
GAATACCTTGGGGTGTCTACTTCCCGAAATGGGGTCATTTGTGGGGTGTGTTTACTGTTCTGGCATTTTGGGGCGGGGCTAAATTGTGAGCAACCCTGTAAAACCTAAAGGAACTCGTTGGACTTTACGCCTCTTTACGCACCTAGGCAGCAAAAAGTGGCACACATGTGGTATTGCCGTACTCAGAAGAAGTAGGGCAATGTGTTTTGGGGTGTATTTTTACATATACCCATGATGGGTGAGAGAAATATCTCTGTAAATTGTAAACTTTAACTTTCCGGCTGCAATTCTGCGGAATAGATGCGGACCCATTCAGTGTGAATGGGGCTGGCGGTGATGTGGAGAGCACACTATGTGCTCGCCACATCATTATTTGCGGAGCTGCGGCCGCGAACTTCCGGGTTTCGGCCCCGAAACATCCAGCTGCAGCTCTGCAAAAGATAGAGCATGTCCTATTCTTGTCCGCAATTGCGGACAAGAAAAGGCATTTTCTATATAGTTCTAGCAATGTGCGGATCCGTGGATCCTCAAAACACATATGGACGTCTGAATGAGCCTTACAGGGGGTGATTAGTGACATGGTGGGTGACAGGGGTGACATGGGGTGATCAGGGGTTAATTAGGGGTTAATCGGGGGTTAATCAGGGTTAATCAGTGATGCGGGGTGGTGTGGTGTGGTGATTGGTGCACTCTTTTAGCTGCTGCCTGTATCCTCTGGTGGTCCCAAGCAAAGGGACCACCAGAAGAGCAGGCAGCAGGCATATCAGACGCTATTTACAAAACAGCGTCTGATATGCGATTTTTTTCTGACATCTACAGCCTGCCAGCACATGATCAGCGCTGGCAGGCTGTAGTGAAACTTCCTCCGGAGGCGATCCTGTAAACGTGCATGCGCGTTCACAGGAAATCTCGCCTCTCGCGAGATGACGTGCCGACGCGCTAATGAGGAATAACCAGGCCGCCCGCAGGACGCATCCCTGCGTTAGGCAGTCGGGTAGTGGTTAATGACCAGACCACTTTTTACAATTCTGCACTACACTACTTTCACGGTTTATTGCTCGGTTATACAACTTACCACCCAAATGAATTTTACCTCCTTTTCTTCTCACTAATAGTGCTTTCATTTGGTGGTATTTTATTGTTGCTGACATTTTTACTTTTTTGATATTAATAAAAATTAACAAAATTTTTGCAAAAAACAACATTTTTGCTTTCCGTTGTAAAATTTTTACAATAACACTACAGTTCTATATAAATTTTTCTCTAACTTTATTGTTCTACATGTCTTTGATAAAAAAAAAATGCAATAAGTTTATATTGTTTGGTTTGGGTAAAAGTTATAGTGTTTACAAACTATGGTGCAAAAAAGTGAATTTCCGCACTTTGACTTTCTGAGCACCTGTCATGTTTCCTGAGGTACTACAATGCCCAGACAGTAGAAACACCCCACAACTGACCCCATTTCGGAAAGTAGACACCCTAAGGTATTCGCTGATGGGCATAGCGAGTTCATGGAAGTTTTTATTTTTGTCACAAGTTAGCGGAAATGGATTTTTTTTTTAAGTGAATACCTTGGGGTGTCTACATTCTAAAATGGGGTCACTTGTCGGGTGTTTGTACTGCCCTGGCATTTGAAGGTCAACACAATCATTACACGTATGGCCAGCATTAGGAGTTTCTGCTATTCTCCTTATATTGAGCATACGGGTAATGAGATTTTTTTCCATTCAGCCTCTGGGCTGAAAGAAAAATGAACGGCACAGATTTGATCAATGTGGATGAAAAATCTCTGCCAAAAATGTGCAAAAAAAAGAGGGGAAAGGACATAGGAGTGCTTGTAAAGCTGCGATCGCTAAGGGACCCTTAGGCCTCATTCACACATCCGCAATTCTGTGGAACGGAATTGTGGATCCATTCAATTCTATGGGGACAGACCATGTCCCGCTCGGATCAGGAATTGCAGATCCGCACTTCCGGATCCGCAAAAATATAGAACATGTCCTATTCCTGTCCACAATTGCGCGTCAAGGAGGAACATCCCGGCCGCCCGCAGGACGCGTCCCTGCGTTAGGCGGTTGGGAGGTGGTTAAGTACGTGCGCAGCAGTACAATGTAATAAGGAGCGTCCCGCTATATGTATACAGCCAGCGGCTTGCTGCTGGACAATATCGAGTCACTTACTTGCAGAGCTGGCTTTCAAAACGGCCGGCACTCAAATAATAACAGTCTTAGAGAATAACGGAACATAGCCAAATCCATAAGACGGAAGGACGGATACTTTTGCCCATAGACTTCTATTATGATGAAATGCAAAACGTAAGTCTTTAAAATCCATTCCGCTTGCTTTCCGTCATAATACAAGTCTATTGTAAAGCATAACGGATCCATCTGTCGACAGGACTATGTTTTCCGTCTTGCATTACAGGACCCAGACGGATCCGTTATGCTTTCCTATAGACTTGTATTATGACAGAAAGCAAACGGAATGTCGTCTTCCGAGCTATTCCCGCCTGGCAGTACCACGCTGACAGCTCTTCCTACACGTGGAAATCAATTGTGATGTCGGTCTTCTCCGTGTGTAGTGCCGACCCCCTTCGCGCGGCAGATGGTACCCGAATAATTTCCACAGTTCATCTATAACCCCGAAACGCGTTTCGTATTCCCCCTTGAAGAATACCACGCCATCACTTTGGTCATTCACCCGAGAGTGTATTCTTTATTCGGGTACCGTCTGCCGCGCAAAGGAACTGCACTACACACGGAAAAGACCGACATCGCAATTGAGGTCCACGTGTAGGAAGAGCGTGGTACTGCCAGACGGGAATAGCTCAGAAGACGACTATGTTAGAACCGAAAGGGAGACTACACCGTCTAGAGCAATACACCCTATGCACACAATATCCCGGTAAGACTGTTATTATTTGAGTGCCGGACGTTTTGAAAGCCAGCTCTGCAAGTGAGTGACTCGATATTGTCCAGCGGGACGCCGCTGGCTGTATACATATAGCAGGACGCCGCTTATTACATTGTACTGCTACACACGTACTTAAGTACCCGGAATGCAGAAAAATAACACTCTATCATTGCTATGACCTACCAGTATGTGAGGTCATTTTAAAGGAGGACTCGTGACAACATTGTATCTTATCTACTCAGCAGAGACCTGAATTGTGTTTTATTTTATTTACCATCGAGGACATTACATTTTTTGCAGAAACTCCAAGATATCTTTAACTCTTGCTATGCTGTCCTCCAATTAGACAGTGAAACATCACCATCAATATTTTTATATAATTTTAAACATTTTTGTTGTGATTTAAACCTTGTTGGATTTTTAAGTCAGGTTTTATTATCAATTATATCTTTCTGAACAATAAAATTGGTAACTGGTCCCAATATCTGAGAGTGCCCAGCCTTTTGCATATGAGCTTTTACAAAGAGACCATGGGCCTCTTGGCTGCTTCTCTAATTATTGCTCTTCTTGCCTGGGCTGTTAGTTTAGGTGGATGGCTATGGGTCTTGGTAGATATGCAAACAGTTGAAAAAAGGAGAGGCAGCACCCGTATTTGCAGTCGTGAAAACAAGCTGTGATCTTTTAATCCATATAATGGCAATCCAAGTACATGCATCCTTTCAGCTAAACTGAAGTCTTCATCAAGCATACATACTGTACGTCAGTGATACACAAACACTTATACCCATGTGGAGTGATGTCACAGTTATGACACTGGAAGTGCATCAAAGTGCACTAGGTGGTTATCAACAAATATTAGGCCCGTTTCACACGATTGAGTTTTCCGTGCGGTGCAATGCGTGACGTGAACGCATAGCACCGGCATTAAATCCTGACCTATTCATTTAAATGGGTCTGTGTACATGAGAATTTCTTTTAATGCCTCAATTCTGCGTTGCGTGAAAAACGCAGCATATTCTATATTCTGTGTTTTTCACGCAGCCCCGGCACCATAGAAGTGAAAAACGCACTGTATCCAGAAACAAGTGCTGATGCAATGCGTTTTTCACTGATGGTTGCTAGGAGATGTTGTTTGTAAACCTTCAGTTTTTTATCACATGTGTGAAAAACGCATCAAAACGCATTGCACTTGCTCGGAAAAAACTGAACAACTGAACACAATCGCAGACAAAACTGACTGAACTTGCCTGAAAAATAGTGCAAGTTTCACTGAACACACCTTGAATGCATCCGGACCTAATACATAATGCTTGTGTGAAAGGGGCCTAAAACATATAAAATTGCCCAATTTTACCTATATATTGCATATACATAGTGCAACTCAATGAATTCACATAATAGTCAATATGAGATCACCAGACGTCATATCACAAATACCTATGTTCTATCACGTATGTCTAGTGAACTTCAACTGCATGTTTAGTAAGTGGTGCGCTGGTCAGGATCAGCATGTGGTGTCCGCTATTAACCCCTTCCCGACACATGACATACTATTATGTCATGAAAGTCACTGCGTTCCTGCAATTTGACATAAAAGTTAGTGATGAGCGAGCACGAAGTGTCCGGGTGTTCATGTACTCGGTCTGAACACATAGCGATATCCGTGCACTCGGCCGAGCACCCGAGTATAATGGAAGACAATGGGAGACAACCAGGCACCCCTGCTCGGATGAGGGAGGGTGCCTGGTAAATTGGAAAAGGTCAGAAAGTGACAGAAACACACCAAAATGGATCTGGAACAGCATGGGGACCATGTCTGGGTGCATCTTGGACTCCAATGTCACTGCTGGGAACCATATTGTCCCAGTTGTCCGCCACTTTTACATAGCGACAAAATCCCGCCCCCTCAAACGAAGACATTTTTAGAGGTAAAATTGTTAGGAAACATTCTTTCCTGTATATTCAATTGTATATACAGTGCAAATTCTGCCATAAACTACAAGGAAGAAGCACTCCGATACAGCCTGTATATCACATAAAGGAGGGCCTCATTCAGAAGGTGCTACAATTGTTCAGGTACACTGCTGCACTCATAAAGCCTATGCACTAAGTGAAAGGGCTACCAAAAATTACATGGAATCGGCACTCCAATACACCCTTTATTACACATAAAGGAGAGCATCATACACACCCTTGAAAAATTATCTTTGATGGCCTACTGGTGACGAGACCCTCAAAAACATTTGGACCATGGGGGTGCTGGTTACTCGCTAAAACATTATAGTTGAGGGCCTGAAGGTGAGCGGACCCAATAAAAATTTGTAGTGAGGGACTAAAGGTGAGCGAACCGCACAAAACATTGCAATGATGGCCTACAGGTGAGCAGACTGTATAAACATTAGAGGTGAGGGCCTGAAGCCAAGCGAACCCCATAAAATATTGCAGGGATGGCCTACAGGTGAGCAGACCTTATAAAGCATTGGAGGTGAGGGACTGAAGGTGAGCGAACCCCATAAAACATTGCAGTGATGGCCTACAGGTGAGCAGACGGTATAAAGCATTAGAGGTGAGGGCCTGAAGCCTAGTGAACCCCATAAAACATTGCAGTGATGGCCTACAGGTGAGCAGACCTTATAAAGCATTGGAGGTGAGGGCCTGAAGCCTAGCGAACCCCATAAAACACTGCAGTTATGGGCTACAGGTGAGCAGACTTTATAAAGCATTGGAGGTGAGGGCCTAAAGCCTATTGAACCCCATACAATTTTACAGTGATGGCCTACAGGTGAGCAGACGATATAAAGCATTGGAGATAAGGGCCTGAAGCCTAGTGCACCCCATAAAACATTGCAGTGATGGGCTACAGGTGAGAAGACGGTATAAAGCATTGGAGGTGAGGGCCTGAAGTCTAGTGAACCCCATATAACATTGCAGTGATGGCCTACAGGTGAGCAGATGGTATAAAGCATTAGAGGTAAGGGCCTGAAGCCTAGCGAACCCCATAAAACATTGCAGTGATGGCCTACAGGTGAGCAGACGGTATAAAGCATTGGAGGTAAGGGCCTGAAGCCTAGCGAAGCCCATAAAACATTGCAGTGATGGCCTACAGGTGAGCAGATGGTATAAAGCATTGGGGTAAGGGCAGGAAGCCTAGCGAACTCCATAAAACATTGCAGTGATGGCCTACAAGTGGGCAGACAGTATAAAGCATTAAAGGTGAGGGCCTGAAGCCTAGAGAACCCCCTAAAACATTGCACTGATGGACTACAGATGAGCAGACGGTGTAAAGCATTGGAGGTAAGGGCCTAAAGCCTAGTGAACCCCTAAAGCATTGCAGTGATGGCCTACAGGTGAGCAGACGGTATAAAGCATTGGCGGTAAGGGCCTGAAGCCTAGTGAACACCATAAAACATTGCAGTGATGGCCTACAGGTGAGCAGAGGGTATAAAGCATTGGAGGTGAGGGCCTAAAGCCTAGTGAACCCCATAAAACATTGCAGTGATGGTCTACAGGTGAGCAGACGGTATAAAGCATTGGAGGTGAGGGCCTGAAGCCTAGAGAAACGCCAAAAAATATTGCAGTGATGAGCTACAGGTGAGCAGATGATATAAATCATTCGATGTGAGGGCCTGTAGCCTAGAGAACCCTATAGAACATTGCAGAGATGGGCTACAGGTGAGCAGACCTTATAAAGCATTAGAGGTAAGGGCCTGAAGCCTAGCGAATCACATAAAACATTGCAGTGATGGCCTACAGGTGAGCAGACCTTATAAAGCATTGTAGGTAAGGGCCTGAAGCCTAGTGAACCCCATACAACATTGCAGTGATGGGCTACAGGTGAGCAGACGGTATAAAGCATTGGAAGTGGGGGCCTGAAGCCTAGTGAACCCCATAAAACATTGCAGCGATGGGCTACAGGTGAGCAGACCTTATAAAGCATTGGAGGTGAGGGCCTGAAGGCGAGCGAACCCTGCAAAACATTGTAGTGAGGACATATATATTCTGTATGGAACAGGAGGTGGAGGAGGAGGCGGATGAGTAAACAAGATTCAATCATATACCCTTTTTTTGCGGTGAAAAGGGTGCATCTGAATCTTGTGGATTGAGTACATTATAAATCAAACATTTAAATTGTGTTTTTGTTCCTCATTAGCTCAGCTTTCCTCTGGTGGAGTGGAGAAGTCAGGGGCAATCCAGGCCTTGTTAATTTTTATCTGAGTCAACCTGTCAGCATTGTCAGTGGACAAGCTGAGACGCTTATCTGTTATAATGCCACCAGCAGCACTAAATACACGCTCAGACAATATGCTGGCGACAGGGCAGGCCAGCAACTCCAAGGCGTAGAGCGCAAGTTCTTGCCACGTGTCCAGCGTGGACACCCAGTAGTTGTAAGGCACTGAGGGATTATTTAGGACGCTGATATGGTCTGCAATGTATTCCTTCACCATCTTCCAAAACTTTTCCCTCCTTGTAGCAGTAGGCTGTGATTCAGGGTGAGGTTGCTGGCGGGGTGTCATGAAAGTGTCCCATGCCTTGGAAAGTGTTACCCTGCCTCTGTTGGAACTACTGTGTGTTCCCCTTGTTTCCCTTCCTCGGTTGCCTATGGAAGTATGGACTCTGGTGGCCGCATTGTCAGATGGAAAATTTTGGAGCAATCTGTCAACAAGTACCTTCTGGTATTGCACGGTTTTCCCTCTCCACCCCAGGAATGAGAGATGAAAAGTTCTCTTTGTAGCGGGGGTCGAGAATGGTGAACAATCAGTAATCTGTGTTACCTAAAATGCGTATAACGCGAGGGTCGCGGGAAAGGCAGCCTAACATGAAGTCAGCCATGTGTGCCAGAGTACCAACGGGCAAGACGTCAATGTCAACTTCAGGATGACTCTCCATATCCTCCTCCTCCTCCTCTGTTAATCCATGCTGAACAGATGGACTTAAAGTTCCATGGGTACTAGCCTCTGTAGCAGAGGCAAGTGTCTCCAGCTCCTCCTCCTCCTCTTCATGGCCCAATTCACGCTAAGAAGACGAACTGGGGAGGTCTAGCTATCACCCTGTGTCATCTCCTCCCCATTACCTCATCTGCCACATTCAAAGCATCCTCCTTAATCGTAAGAAGCGGTCGCTTGAGTAGACACAGCAGGGGGATGGTTACACTGATAATAGCGTTATAGCCACTAACCATCTGTGTGGATTCATCAAAGTTTTTGAAACCTCACATAGGTCTGACATCAATGCCCACTCCTCGCTTGTGAATAGTGGCAGTTGACTGGAAAGGCGACGACCATGTTACAGCTGGTATTCCACAACTGCCCTCTGCTGCTCACAAAGCTTGGCCAACATGTAGAATGTAGAGTTCCACCTCGTGCTCACGTCACACAACACGTCGGTGAGCTGGAAGCCGCAAGCGCTGCTGCAGCGTTGACAGACCGACTGAAGCTGTGGACAACTTTCGTAAATGGGCACACAAGCGGCGCGCCTTCACTAGTAGCTCCTGCAAATTGGGGTACGTTTTGATAAACCACTGAACCACTAAGTTTAAGAAGTGGGCTAGGCATGGAATGTGTGTCAGGTTGCCGAGCTCCAAAGCCGCCACCAAGTTACGGCCATTGTCAGACACAACCATGCCTGTTTCTAGGTTGAGTGGCGAGAGCCACAGCTTAGTCCGGTCCCTTATACCCTGCCACAGCTCTGGGGCGGTGTGCTGTTTGTCCCCTCAGCTTCAGATCAGCTTCAGCACGGCCTGTTGACGCTTACCCACAGCAGTGTTACACTGCTTCAAGCTAGCGACTGATTGCTGACTGCTTTTGGAGGTAGAAGTGGAGGAGGAGGTGGCGGAGGAGGAGAATTGGGGGTTGGAGCCAGTAACATAGCTGCTGGCGGAGAGCCTGATGGACGTAGGTCCTGAAATCCTGGGCGTGGGTAGCACCTGTGCCATCCCAGGGTCTGACTCACTCCTGGCCTCCCCAACATTCACCCAGTATGCAGTCAGGGAAATGTAACGTCCCTGGCCACCAGCACTTGTCCATGTATCTGTGGTGAGGTGGACCTTCCCAGTAAGTGCATTGGTCAGGGCAAGAGTAATGTTCTGGAACACATGCTGGTGTAAAGCGGGCATGGCACACTGTGAAAAATAGTGGCGGCTGGGGACTGCGTACCGAGGCACGGCCGCCGACATCAGACTGCGGAAGGCCTCAGTGTCCACAAGCCTAAATGGCAACATTTCAAGGGCCAGTAATTTTGAAAGTTTCGCATTTAGTGCTATGGCCTGTGGGTGGGTATTTGCGCTTGCGTTCAAATGCCTGTGTTATCAACATTTGGACGCTGCACTGGGACAGGGAAGTGGATGTTGTTGCTGACTGTTCATGCAAAGATCCAGGTGCAGGGCAAGGGCATCCGGGCCTGCGCCTTCGACAGGGATTGGCAAGCAGTGCGTAACACAGGGGAAGTGGAGGCAGTGGTGGGACCTGCAGATGCAGAGTGTGGACCCAAGCGTTCGGCCCACTTATTAGGGTGCTTGGATGCCATGTGGCAGATCATGCTGGTTGTGGTGAGATTGCTAGTGTTCACACCTGCTTATTTTGGTACGGCACAGTTTGCAAACTACCACTCTTTGTAGTCTGCGTTTCCTCAAAAAATCGACATACTGCAGAACAGCTACCCCTTGGCATGGTAGATTTATGCATGGGGTGCTCGGTATAATGGTTGCGGGCCTGTTTGGTGTGGGCCGATGTCTCCCTTTGCAACCCCACTGCCTCTTCCAGACTGTTGTGGTGCTACGGATCCCTCCCCTCTGTACTGCAGTCCTCGCTCGGCTTTTCACCTAACCATGTTGGGTCAGTGACCTCATCGTCCACACCTCCTCTTCCACTTCCTCTCTCTGCTCATCCTCCTGACTTGACCTAACCACCACCTCCGTGATTTGCAACTGTGTCTCATCATCATCCACCTCGTGAACGAATAATTGCGGTTCACCATCGTTATCTTCTTGAGACTGTGAAGGATCAAGAGGTTGGGAATCAGGGCACAATATCTCGGGTACCTCTTCAAGCGTGCCAAACCAAGTAATAGTGAAGAAAAGAGGTCATGTGAATATCAGAATGTGGGATCACTTGTTTGGCCAGACGCGACATGGTGGGAGGAAGGAGGATCAGAGTGAGGATTCGGTTGACCAGACTCTTGGCTACAGAGCCTGGACTTCGTGGAAGAGAGGGTGGTATTTAACCTACTGGAAGCATTATCTTCTGCAATCCAACCGACCACATGTTCAGCCTGGTCAGCCTCACGCCCAGGGCCACAGCCTCTGCTTGCACCATCACGCCCAGGGCCACGGCCTCTGCTTGCACCATCAACATAACGCCCAGGGCCACGGCCTCTGCTTGCAGCATCAGCATCACGTCAAGGTCATGGCCTCTGCTTGCACCATCAGCATCACGCCCACTTCCCCTCCCTTTGTGCTCGCCTTCTTCATATTAATGGTTTTGTCTGTAGATGTGGCACAGATTGTTTTAAAGTGCGCTAAAGACACAGTTTTCTGATGCAGGACAGTACTAGATGCAGAAAAATACAGATTCTCGGCACTACACTAGCCCAGAGATAATGTAATTTTTACAGTACACACAATATTAGCTTGCTGTAATGTACCGGAGACAGAGATATACAAATTTTCGGCAGTAGGCCACAGATAATGAAATTATTACAGTACACAATGTATTGGTTTTCTGTTATGTACTGGTGACAGAGAAATGCTAATTTTCGGCACTACAGTAGGCCACAGATAATTAAATTTTTACAGTACACACTGTATTGACTTGCTGTAATGCACTGGAGACGGAGAAATAGAAATTTTCAGCACTACAGTAGGCCACAGATAATGTAATTTTTACAATACACACTGTATTGGCTTGCTGTTATGTACTGTAGAATGAGAATGCCTCCTCATGATTATAACAATGCAGACAGAGCGATTCAACAGGCTGGGCAGCTACACAGCAAACCAGGCCCCCAATGACATCAACTGATCTCAGCCAAACAGCGCAAGCCTGCGGGAGGCTGGTCCCATGTAACACACCTCCACCAGGCAAAATAACCAATAGCGCTGCATCAGGGAGGCCCTGAAGCAGGGCTGCTCCCCTCAGCCATGGCACTCTGTGAATGAACACAGAGTCACTGCACTCGAGTTATTGGCTCTATATGTGATAATGTCAATCTTGAACTACCAGCCCCTTTGCTCACTCCCTTTCTTTGCCACACTTTGGTGCCAAAATGGTGCTTTTAAATGTCTGTAAGCTTGCAATGTTGTGTACTTTTGTCCTGAGGAAGGGAGTTCTTCACCCCTGAAACGCTTAGATCACCCCAATAAAAAAATTATTCTTCAACCTGTGAACGGACTCCAGTGTATTCAGCTCTGACAAGCGCCACTTAAAGGGATCCCGATATTTTTCATTTTTCTCCTCAAATCGGCACTACAGTAGGCCACAGAGAATGTAATTTTTACAATGCACACTGTATTGGCTTTCTGTTTTGTACTGGAAAAATAGAAATACAAATTTTCGGCACTACAGTAGGCCACAGAGAATTAAATTTTTACAGTACACACTGTATTGACTTGTTATAATGTACTGGAGACAGAGAAATACATTTTTCGGCACTACAGTAAGCCACAGATAATACATTTTTTATAGTACACACTGTATTGACTTGCTGTAATGTACTGGAGACAGAGAAATACAAATTTTCGGCACTACAGTAGGCCACAGATAATGTAATTTTTATAGTACACAATGTATTGGCTTGCTGTTATGTACTGGTGACAGAGCAATACAAATTTTCGGCACTACAGTAGGCCACAGATAATGAATTTTTTACAGTATACACTGTATTGACTTGCTATAATGTACTGGAGACAAAGAAATACAAATTTTCGGCACTACAGTAGGACACAGATAATGTATTTTTAACAATACACATTGTATTGGCTTGCTGTTATGTACTGAAGACAGAGAAATACAAATTTTCGGCACTACAATAGGCCACAGGTAATGAAATTTTTATAGTACACACTGTATTGGCTTGCTATAATGTACTGGAGACAGAGAAATACAAATTTTCAGCACTACGCTAGGCCACAGATAATTAAATATTTTACAGTACACACCGTATTGGCTTGCTGTTATGTACTGGAGACAGAGAAATACAAATTTTCGGCACTACAGTATGCCACAGATAATGTAATTTTACAATACACACTGTATTGGCTTACAGAAAGGTACTGGATACAGAAAATACTGATTATCGGCACTACACTAGCCGAGAGTTAATGTAATTTTGACAATACACACTGTATTCGGATGTAGTTCTGTATTGGTTACAAATTTGTCCGAAATAATATGTATTCTCTGTGGGAATACTGTATATACGGTTGTGGCCTAAACGCACACACAGATGTGTCCAAAACTAGTTCACTATGGCCAAAATATAAATCACTCTCTGCTGGAGTAATTAATATAACGGTTGCGGATTGAACGCACACACAGATGTGGCACAAGTTAGGTTAATTTCCCTGAACAAATAATTTCTCTGATGGTGCAGTGTATATCTCGGCAGCAGGAACACTGTAGTGAATAAGCCCTTTTATAATGTCTGACCAACACACTGCTTTATGATGGTGCAGTGTATATCTCAGTACCAAGGAACACTGTAGTGAATAAGCCCCTTTTATAATATCTGCCCAACACACTGCTTAATGATGGCGTATTGTAGATGTCACTAATCGGAAATCTTTATGTCTTTTATAACTTAAAAACAGCTGTCCCTGATAGTGCTGAAGCAAACCCTTCTTAAAAAAAAAAAAAGGTGCTGCACTGCTGTCAAACACACTCTAGTCCTTAAAAGGACTGTTAGGTCTTTCAATAAGGTTTTTGGAGTGAAATCAGTAAGTTTAGAGCAAAACGCTATCTGTCCCTGCCTACTGTCTGCACTCCCTGACGCTGAATGAGCCAAGCGCCGGACCTCAGCTCCTATATGAAATGGTATCACTTGTTCCGGCCAGCCAATCAGTGTAAGGCTTACAACTAACATTGCTATGGCCTTATACTGAGGGGAATTACTTACCTGGACCTTCATTGGCTGCTTATAAGGTGCCAAACGTGCAGGGAGGAGACTCGATCAATGCAACGAACACACGTGGTGCTCAGCCGAATAAAGCCAAGCGCCGGGCATAGCGATGCTCGAGCCGAACCGATACTCGGCTGAGCATGCTCGCTCATCACTAGTAGTAGTATGTCATGGTGATCGGGCGGGCATCTGTACCCGCCGGCATCTCTGTAAAAGCCAATGCCGGTGGATTAACCCCTTCTATGCCGCGGTCCATGCTGGCGTGACATAGAAGGCATTTGTGTCGGGAGAGGGAGCGCATCGAGTCCCCGAGCTGCTGTGGTGGGGACTTGATGTGTGAGAAGGCAGCCCAATGCCATGCACAGGCTGCCCAATGCCTTTCACGGCAATGGGACCTTCCTTCTACGGGTGCTGAGGAGATCCAGCCTCAGGCTACGTATCCTAGGCAACCTGTTAGTGTACTACTCACTGTAATACACGAACAGGCAATGCATTACAATACAGATATATTTTAATGCATTGCAGAGGGGATCAAACCCCCAAAAGTGAAATTTAGAAATAAAGCAAAGAAAAAAAAGGGTTTTCAATTAAAAAAAAATTACATTTTTAAAGTAAAAAAAATGAAAAAAACGACAACAATTTCTCCTTATTTTATGATAAAAAAACAGAAACCCCCACATTTATTATGTATCGCCGTGTCCGTAATGACCAGTTCTATAAATATATCATATGATCCACCCTGTCCGATAAAAAATAAAATAAAAATGATGTAAAAAAAAGCCATTTTTGTCACCTTACATCACAAAAAGTGCAACACCAAGCGATCAAAAAGGCGTATGCCACACAAAATAGTATCAATAAAACAGTCACCTCATCCCGCAAAAAAATGAGCCCCTAAATAAGAAAATAACTCAAAAAATAAAAAAATTATAGCTCTCAGAACATGGAGACAGTAAAACATCATTTTTTTGTTCCAAAACTGCTATTATTGTGCTGCGTCTTATGGGGCGAATGCTGCAAACACTGATTCACCGCCACGCTGCTGAACAAGCATGAGGCAGGAGGCCGGGCGGGCGGGAGGCGGCAGCGTAACGTCACGTGCCTGCTCTGCCCACTTTATGAATGAAGCAGGCGGCGCAGGCGCGTGACGTAGTGAGTTACGCTGCCGCTCCCACCCACCCGGCCTCCTGCCTCATGCCTGCTATCATAGATTATAGTAAGTACGGTAATACAGCCTGCATTGGAGACAAGATTATAGTTTTTAACATTGCCTATATGATTACTACACCGGGCCCGGTGTAGTAGAATACAATGACTGCATCGGCCCCGCTGCTATTAGAAAACAAGATGCCGACCCCCACTGTTATGGGGGATCTGTGGATGACACATAGCATGAGATGCTATGTGTCATCCACAGATCCCCCATAGCAGTGTCATGCCATCCCCAGATGCCCCCATACAGTGCCATCCCCAGATTCCCCTACAGTGTCATCCTCAGATGCCCCCATAACGGTGCCATCCCCAGATGCCCCCATAACAGTGCCATCCCCAGATGCCCCCATAACAGTGCCATCCCCAAATGACCCCATAACAGTGCCATCCCCAGATGCCCCCATAACACTGCCATCCCCAGATGCCCCCATAACAGTGGCATCCACAGATGTTCCCATAACAGTGCGTCATCCACAGATCCCCATAACAGTGCGTCATAATAGTGTCATGCACAGAACACCAATAGTTCAAAACCTACCAAAAGGACATCTTTTGGTTCAAAATATTTTTTTTCTTATTTTTCTCCTCAAAAACCTAGGGCATTATAGGGCAAAAAATACGGTAAAACTGAAACAAACAAACATAGAAAGTAGACATATTTAATATCATTATGTCCGTAACAACCTGCTCTATAAAAATAGCACATGACCTAACCTATCAGATGAATGTTGTAAAAAATAAAAAGAGTGCCAAAACATCAATTTTTTTGTTACCTTGCCTGACAAAAAAACGTAATATAGAGCAATTAAAAATCATATGTACCCCAAAAAAGTGACAATAAAACTGGAACCTTATCCCGTAGTTTCCAAAATGTGGTCACTTTTTTGAGTTTCTACTTAGGGGTGCATCAGCGGG